>JAUNZM010000261.1:10002500-11202500 GCA_033459285.1 Clamator glandarius
CATGTGGCTGAGTGCCAAAGTAAAGTAGCATTCCTATAAAAGAGAAAGACTCAAAACAATGCAATCCCTACAGAGGAGAAAACATCATCTATTCTCTCTCTGGGAACTTTTAAAACATCAGTACTCTTTACAGGGATTCAGCTCTGATGACACTTTAGGAAAATGATGGAAGCAGATGATTTCTCATAGAAGAAAACAGCAAACAACTCCAGCATGGATTTCAGAGCTGCTTGTCTGAAAAATACAGCCTCCCTAATGTTGCAAATGAATGGCAAAGTTTTTCGGCACTTCAAAAGAAGCAGCATTGGCTTTTCAGGGCCATTTTCTTGGTGTGTAAGTAAATGGGCTGCTTATTTAGGCAAGAGCATGAGCTGCCAAGTGAGGTTAGAAGAGGTGAGGAGTTATATCAAAACTGCACAGCTTGACAACACGAGGAGGAGGAGGCAAGCACTGCACCACACACCCACTTTCACTTAGAATTGTTCAAGCAGGTCAGCCAGGGCTGTATCTGCTGAGGGGAAAACAGAGACCATCACTGTTCATAGATGCACAGAAACTGAGTTTTCTAAATGCTGTCAGCCAGTCCTTGGGTCACTCTACCAATGCAAACTGCAAAAGTAAAGCCTAAAATTGGAACAGCACTTTTCATCATTAGGGTGCCAAGGCTTTCCACAAAGGACATTTTATTTGCTCAGGCAAACTCAACAGATCCCTGCCAAACCCAGGGCCTGGTCACACATCAGCTAAGTGATCTGAGCCAGGTTTGCATCTGTTGTGAGTTCTAGGGAAATTTTCTCATATAAGGTCAGAGATCAAATGTATTTTCTTCCTCATAAAGTTTTCAAATTCATTCTGTCAGCTGAAAAGGAGAATTGTAAAGCTCAGAGTCGCTGAGACCTTTCTCTAAAAAGCCTACAAAAATTTGATCCTTTAACAGCCTGGCTGTAAAATGGAGTGAGTAGAGCTATCCATATTGTGGCAGTTAATACTACTATTCTTCTACCAAAAGCTAATTGAAAGCTTTTATCGTCTCTCACTCTCTTTCTCGCTAACTCCCTCTCTGTCCTTTCACAGCTTTTCATAGCTGTTCTTCTGTCACCTTACCACTTCAAGACACATCTGCATGCACCACTCACAAGATCTGTATTTGTGCATGAAATTCAGTATGCCCTCTATTTAGGTTGGAAAATACAGAATTTACCACAGCAAGGAATTAACCATGAGTCAGGGCAGTATTTTAGAGATAGAAACTGGATTATAAAAACTGTGCCTTTAAACGTCTCTGTGGTTGTATATTTGGGGAGCAATAATGATACAGCTAAAAGAGCTGGCTCAGGATGGCAAAACCCTAGCAGTCTGTTGGAGAAAACTAAAGAATTTATTTCACCTTTAAATTTACTTTCAGTCTCTATAAAGAAACTATTAAACTTTGCCTTTGCTATCATGTCACACCATCACGCTATGGCTACACATAAGCATATTGTAGTTTTTAGCTAGATTAATGATAAAAATGAATACACACCAGCACAGAGACTCTCTAAAAGAGTTGGCCAAATGCTTTTTGTCATAGCAAAATTCTTGATTTGAAAATGCTGTTGATAAAGAAATGTTCATTTCTACTTATGGCAAGACAAAGCCACACTGAACGATGTTCAGGTAATTCTGAGTGACAGAGGCAAACTCACATAAATGATAGCAATCTGTCATAGAAAAAAATTGTGCCCCTGTTTTCTGACAGGTTCCTCCTCTCCCCACAGCAAAACAGCTGCCAGGTCTCAGCGTAGCAGCTGAAATGACTGCAGAAATGCTGGATTTTTCACTCTGTTTTCAGTTTCTGGGAAGAAAAGCCAATACAAGCAGGAAACTAAGAATGGATGACTACAAAGACCATAACCAGCTGTTAGACAGGAATGAAAATCTTCTCACCTGCAAGGACAGCAGAGGGAAAGCATCTTCCAGATGCTTTCTCAGCACTGCTTCTGCGACGCAGTTAACCACAGAGGAGTCTGCACAGAACTGTGGGAATGAAGAGTGGAGAGTTCTGACTGAACACATCAAATTCAGAATTATCCTCCTAAACCTGTAAATCTATAACCTAAATCTTGTCCCATATGGCCAACAGCCCATTGTTCCCTCTCGTACACATACATACTTGCTAAAATCACAGGGAAAAAATGGAGGCATGCTTTGGTAGAGTAGTCTTTCATCCTGCCTCTGGTCTGACGCCTTCAATGATGGTAGATCTGGTTTCTTTTTCTCCCCAGCTCAGGGCTTTCCACGAGTGTTTTTTTTGTTTTTTTTTTTTTCTGTTTGTTTTTTTTTTTTTGCCAAGCACCTCCATGCCAGTCACTAGACAGTATGCTCTCTCTCTCATTTTAGACATGGAAGTGTTCCAGCCTAGCCCCATCACATGCAAACACTGGGAAGGAGGTTGTCTCCCATATTACAGGAAAAGGCGTTCTGCAGTAAAGAAGAGCAGAAGCCCTTTTCCAAGTACTATTTCTGGCACAGCCTCATATATCCACCTCTGTGACATAGAAGCGTGTCATCCCAGCACTACATTCTCTCAGGATATTTTCCTTCAAATACTGAAAATGACTTCTTGGACTCCAAAGGGACATGGCATCAAACAATTGGGCAAAGATATTCAGGACACCTTCCATCATCTGTATGGGGAAAAGAATGGACAAAATAAAAAAATTTTATTTTTTTTGTCAGACTGCTCCAGTGCAGCACATTCCTGTATGGTTTAACAGAGGAAAGCCTACCTGCCAGAATGCTACTAACAGCCATGAGAGAGTTTCATGTCTCATCTGGTACAAGGGTCTCTAATACTGAGTCATGCAAGCTCACTGTTCTAGCAAAACACTTGAAATCTATAGCACCCATTTTTTCCTCATTGTGAGGCTGAGATTTTCCTTCATGTTGCTCTCCTACTTTGTTACTTCTGTCATTGTGAAGCTGAGGACCCCATCTACAATCTGCCTGAAGGAACCCAAGTCTGTTCTCCTGAAATCCAGGGTTTTCTCTAGGTCATTTGCCCTTTTCATATCAGCCATCATGCTGAATGCCTCACTCCTGGTTTTATGCCTTGTTGAGAGTGTGTCTGGTCTCTGGTGCTCCCTAGATGTTGTATCTTCCTTCCCCACAGAGCACGTGTCTTGCTCTTTTGTGGTTTCCAGCTGTGTGTTGCTCATCTCACATCTGTGGGTGCTGCGCACTCCTGCTTCTTCCACTGTGCTCCACGAACATGCACCTTGCTTTTCTGACCCTACATGGAGGGGCTGCACCTGAAAGACCTACCAAATGTTCTAAGTTAAGATGGGGTGGGTGGAGGGAGAGTAAAAGAGGAGACTTACGAACATCTGACCAAAAGTGAGAAAAAAAGGAGTTAACCTGCAATTCAGTGCAGTTATCCGTGCTGGTAGGAAGAGAGAGCTGAAGTTCTGGCCATTTTCCTCACTGTTTCATGAGCAGCACAAATGCAGCCTCTTCAGCAGCAGCATCCCAATTAGTGCAATTTACATTTGTAAACCTCATTAGTTATGTGGGGAGAGAGACTATCCCTGCACTCCAGCACTGGGGTGCATACGTGTAGTGTTGGAGACAGAGATGCAGTTCCCTGGTTGGAGGCAGCAGGACACACTATCTGACAGGGCAGAGATCTCACTGGCTACAAATCCTGCTTTTCCTCTGTGTTTTTTGATTTTTAAAATTGTATTTTCTAACAAAATTCCCAGCTTTCACAAAGTAGGACTTCCAAAGAAAAATTTAATTTCACAGAATCACAGAATAACCAGGTTGGAAGAGACCCACCGGATCATCGAGTCCAACCATTCCCACCAATCCATAAACCATGCCGCTAAGTACCTAAAACACCCTCACCTTAAACACCTTCAGGGAAGGTGACACAACCACCCCACTGGGCAGACTGTTCCAATGCCTAACCACCCTCTCAGTGAAGAATTTTTTCCTAATCTCAAGCCTAAATCTCCCCTGGCGGAGCTCGAGGCCATTCCCTCTCGTCCTGTCCCCTGTCACTTGGGAGAAGAGGCCAGCTCCCTCCTCTCCACAACCTCCCTTCAGGTAGTTGTAGAGAGTAATAAGGTCTCCCCTCTGCCTCCTCTTCTCCAGGCTGAACAACCCCAACTCTCTCAGCCGCTCCTCATAAGATTTGTTCTCCAGCCCCTTCACCAGCTTCGTTGTTCTTCTCTGGACTCGCTCCAGAGCCTCAACATCCTTCTTGTGGTGAGGGGCCCAGAACTGAAAACAGGACTCGAGGTGCGGTCTCACCAGTGCTGAGTGCAGAGGGAGAATAACCTCCCTGGACCTGCTGGTCACGCCATTTCTGATACAAGCCAAGATGCCTTTGGTCTTCTTGGCCACCTGGGCACACTGCTGGCTCATGTTCAGTCGGCTGTCAACCAACACCCCCAGGTCGCTCTCCTCCTGGCAGCTTTCCAGCCAGGTTTCTCCTAGTCTGTAGCACTGCACAGGGTTGTTGTGCCCCAAGTGCAGGACTCGGCATTTGGCCGTGTTAAGCCTCATGCCGTTGGACTCTGCGGTCCAGCCTGTTCAGGTCCCTTTGCAGAGCCTCCCGACCCTCCAGCAGATCGACACTTCACCCAGCTTGGTGTCATCTGCAAACTAAATTTCACCAAATCCTCCAAAGGGTAAAGGCTATAAATCCCCTTTAGCTTTCACATACAGCCTTACTGAACACAGTGCTTTTAGCAGTCAGTGCTGGGGCAGGTCACTGACCACAGCTGATGACACTGACCAGAGAACTAACCATGGACCACTACAAGGGACTTAAAAGAACCCCAAATGTAAAAAAATAGAATATTGTTTCAGATGAGATGACAGCAAACTAGCTATAAGTAAACGTACATAAACATTAAAATGTTAATGACTGGCTCCAGGCACTGAATGCTGTCAGACAGGCACTGAATTCCAGGGAAAGAGAAGAACATTACAGCTGTGCATCACACTGCAGGGATGGATCATTTAGCTTTGATGACCTTGGGCAATGGTAACTCCTCAGAGTTTGGTAAGAATTAAATACGTACTCGCTGGGCAGCATTAAAAAGAAATTACATATCTTAACCCTCAGTATTTAACCCTCCAGGGAACGAACTCCCATACAAACTACTATTTCGTAAGGGATGCAGAGCCCATCCCCTGGGCCAGCCTTTGTAGTTAAGCAAATTATCATATTGTAATAAACTTTGTAAAACACGGCTCTTATTAATACTGTATAAGAATACAGAAAGGTTTTCCCCTGCCTGCCATATCATCTTCACAGGGTGATCTAGTGTGAATAGTTTATATTTGGACTTCTTGTAATACTCGAACTGACAGAGGATGCTTCAAACGTAACTGCTTGCTGCCATCATGTGGCAGGTACATGTATTTCAGACAGACACCAGAGAGAAAATACTCCTTTAATGGTGTAATTTTAGAAAGAACCCTGTCTAACTCATATTCTTCTTAAATGCCACAGAAGGGAAGCTCGTCGTCTGTAAATGGAACTCTCCAGATCTCAAACAGTGATGTGCCATTACAACAATTCTAGCAGAAATTACTCTTCTAAACAGAAAATAAAGACCAGATGAGAAGGGACTAGGGTTCCCCTTTTAAATTGAGAGGCGTTGCAGTATTTAGTAGTCTAATTTCAGAAAGGACGCTAACCTCAAACTAGTTCTAACCACATCAGCCTGTCAGTTCCAGAACGCACAGGGATAAATACAGGGATCCTCCTGCTGGTGTCTTTAAAAGGAAAACCCATCAGATGGCTGAAATGAGCCCTCTGCCAAGACTGCATCCAAACACAATAGCACTGTTCCAAACACCGAATGCTGGGAAGGAGGTGGGGGTAAAAGTAAAAATATCAGTGGATGGTCAACAGGCTGTTACTTTCCAAGGCTCTACTCCTCATATTGCATCTCCAGTTTTAGTCTTTTGGGGGAGAAATAGTCACCTGGGAACACATGAGAACTTGCAGACTGACAGCAAAATGCTTTTTAACTTCAGATAAGAAGGAGATTCCATAAACAGACAAATGGAAAGCTTAAGAGATCCCAGCCCTGACAAGCTTGGACCCCTTAAAATAGCAGAGTTGCTGTCCTCAAGAAGCTACAGTTCACAGAAAAGATCAGAACTGTTGAAGTGTGGCACTTAGGTCTTAACCTTGACCATGAATACGATATGGGACTGAGAATACAAATCTGACTGGTACAGAACAAAGCAGAGTCTTCAAGAGGCTGGAGACTCTGCAGAGCCTGGCAAACATGGCCATGACTGAGACCCAGATTTCTAGAACTGCATTCGTGTTAAGAGAGCCAAAGACTTCATGGGGATTGAAAAGTAGCTGGTACTCTCTGCAAGGCCGCTGTGTCCTACAGCAGGACTGTGCTGTGTCCTTGGAACAGGCCTTGGGGCAGAGTGGACCCCAGGAAAATTTGCAGTAGTCATTCATAGTCTCCTTTAGCAAGACACTCTCCACACTGATGTGTCCTTCATATGCAAAATTGCATCAATTTATAGAGGAAGCCATGAAACAATACACCGAAGGATTCACAACACTTTAGAACCTTTGCATGGCTCCCATAGATCCTGTAACTAGATAGGGTCCCGCTCGTTCATAATACAAGCCTTTAGACATCACTGGGAACAACTGACAAACACTAAGGTTACTGGCACCAGCCCTGCCTTTGATGCCAAGTTGCAAAAGTTCCAGTTTCGAAGAATGAGGGCAGAGGCTCTTCTGCCCTGTAGATACCAGGTTCTGCAGGTATCCAAGTCCAATTTACAGTTAAATAAATATCAATTACCTCCTGCCAACATCATCTGTGCTGCCTAAGGCATCAGCAGAACAGGCATTCAACTGAAACGTTGTGCCTAAAGGACAGGTAGACACTAGGAAGGCTGATATGACATGCATCAATTCTGAACTGCTAAGTCTATGCAAAGATGATGAGAAGCTATTACTGACCACAGCAGGACTGTACCCCCCAGGTAAACATGTAGCCGAGCCTTGTTTTCCCTCTAGCACTTCATGACAAATCAGGCAGGAAAAACACAGGGTTCCTCTATGCCCAGGTAACTAAGAACTAGACCATTCCAGCCTCCACAAACTTACACCAACACAAATAATTGGAGTTTCAGCTCCCAAACACACTTTCTCCTACTCGGAGTCATGCACTGGAAACGTCCTCCCTCTCACACATACATACTCCTTCTCGACAGCCCCTTCCCTTTTTCTTCTGGGCTCAATAGCTTGCAGCAGCCAAACTCTGTTTCTGCCAATCAACCTCACACCGACTGCATTAGTGGCTGCCTCTGAGTCTGACAGTGCTTCTCTATGCTAGCAGCCACTGCAGCCAACCAGTCCTGCAACTCCTTGTTTGTCCTTGGTGTTGTCAGCATCCCCCAATAAATAGTTGCTTACTCTCCGAAATGTTTCTTAGACACAGCGTTCCCATCATTCTAAGGAATTTCCCCTCTTCAAAGACATGAATTTTTACTTACATTCCATGGGGTATTTGAAAAGAAGGAGTTTGCAGATGGTAACATAAATGAAAAGCCACCAGGCTAGGAAAGGATGAAAAGAAAAAACATCGGTTTGGAGCAGCACAAGGATAATGAGTCCATCATGCTCCTCTTACTGAGGCACTGGGTTACCACAAAGGTAGCCTCAGGCAAACAGGGAGGAGGAGGCAGAGGAAAGAGCGCAGACAATGGAAGGGCAGAAAGGAACATGTGGAAAGGAACATCTGCAGAAGCAGCGCAAGTTGGCTACTGTGGGACTCAGCTTACTGTCCAGTAAACACAGGTTGATGAGAGGTACAGGCCAAAAGGAAGCAATGAAAACCTTCTAGTTGGTCCCGCTGCTTCATCTCCTCAATCAGTCACTGCTGTCAATAATACTATTTGTCTTACCTTCTGAGGTCCATCCATCCACAGATGATCTCCACCTCCTCTTGAGCACTACCATAGTAGCAAAGAACACAGATCTCTTGATTTTCCAACACCTCGAGATGTCTAGACTCTGGCATTGTTTTCAGCTGTGAGAAGGGGACTGTTCCTCTGTTCCAGGGAATAGTTTCTACAATAGGACGCTAAAGGTATGGCCTGTGTGGTATGTTCTCATCTCATGTTCCTGGTACTGCTCTAACTACTAAAACACACTTGTGCATTGTTAAGGGATGATAGAATGGATTTCAATGGAATTTCCGTAAGTATGTTAGTCAGACATTTGTTTATTTAAACAGGTATTTTAAAACTCTGACCTTTTTGAAAAAAATTCTGGCTACATATGTAAACTTTGTTCTGGGAGCCATTTGTAAGAGTACAGAACTGAGCTGTTGCACAACACTTCAGAAGAAAATCTAATTATTTTTTATGTCAAAAGGTGTATGACAAAAAATGATCACTAATAGTTACCTAACCCAACATGCAGGAAGGCTACAGGATTTTACTTGATTTTTTTTCCCCAAATATCATTTACTGTTCTAAGCCAGCAAAGTAATACTGAACTCCAACTTCAGTGAGTTCAGAGCAGTACAAACAATTTAACGAGGCACTGGAAAAGCAGTATCTACAGAAACACAAAAAAAGACCTCTATGTCCATCCTCTGTGGCTGAAATGCCCTAAAGAAATCATAAGGATGGCAATGCCCTGTCCTACTGAAGCTGTTTCCACTGTAAAGTTCAGTGGTTTTGCAAGATCATCCTTCAGCACCAAGTGCTTATGCAGCACAGCTCATTCTTTTTGGTGTAAAAGGCAATTGCAGTGTCACCTTACGCTTCACTGACCAGAATGCTCAAAGGGGAATCACTCACTGCACCAGACACAAAGTGAAGCCTCCTAGGGCTCGATATTTTACAATTTTGAATATATATTTAGAGGAAGCAATCATTCAATTTTAGGCAAAAGCTCGGTGGTTCCAGTGACAATGAAGTTTAAATCAGGCTGATAGGACTCCATGCATCAATGCATCCTCCATGCATCAATAACAGCAATGTCAAACGCACCTACAAGGGTGCAGCTCTATATTCAACTGTTTTCATGCCATCGCTAGCAGACATCATCAACTTCTTCTGAAATGGAAAGTGACAGAGGTTCTGCATTTGTCTTTCTCAGATTTATATTAAGGCCAACATGTATCTCTCAGGTTGGAAAAAGGGGAATGCAGATAATACCACAGAGATGTTTCTTTTTTTCATGAGCAGCTTAGCAGGATCTATGTGGGGCTTCCTTTTAACCATTAGTTTCCCTGTGAAGACAATACAAGCAAAAGGATAACCATTCCCAGGAGCAGTCCATGATTTACCTACAGACAAAAATTAACTGACATTTTAACAGCAATGCTCTATTCCACCTGAAGGACTTCCTGCACACCAGCCTGCTTGAGTTGGGCAAGGGAATATTCCTGGGGGCAAAAAATGCAGTCAGTGGGAAAATCTGGATCACCTTCTGTGAATTGGTCAGTTCTCTGAATATTATCACACCACAGACTTGTGCAAGAGTGCCTACTAACAGAAACAGATGTGGGACCAAAATTAGCTTTCTGTAGTTTTAAAAAACTTGGGGCATCCTCCAAACATTTTCCTGACAAAGAAAATCCAAATACTTCACTTTCTTTGCTGAGTTTTTCACCCCATTGCATTCAGCCTAGGTTATAACATGTTGTTGGCAAGACACACGTACTTGAATGCCTAAATTTGCCTGCAACACTACAGAAAACGCAAATGCATATTTACTACATAGAGCTAATGTAACACCCAAACACAAATTATGAGCTCTGTCTGAATTAGCATTCATTGCATAGAGAAGATTATATCCAACTTTTGCAGATTATAAAGGAGAGAATCAAACCACAGCAACAAAATTAAAATTCAAAATTCCCAGTTCATACAGTTTCTTCAACAATTATAGTTAGGACTGAACACTCGTCAGTTAATCCAGAGAGCCACTGCTTCTCAATATATATAAACAAAAGGTAAGATGTCCTGAGTTAGGTCCTGATCAAAAAAACAGAAGCAAGGGAAGAAGACACTCCATTTTACTAGCAAGGACAAAGTACTTAGAAAAACGAAAGCATTCCTTCTATTTCTTCAGTAATAAGAAACTCTCTACAAGGAAGTTATCTAACGCTTATCCATCATTAGATGTGCCCTATAAAACCCTCCTAGCCTTCACTGCTACCTGCAAAATTGTAGACAGCCTTAAAAGATATTTTATTATCTTAAGAGTTGGAACAGGTAGATACCTTGTATGACAATGGGAGTTTCTTTTGACACTCGAAATAAACACTGCTGTGCCCAGGAGAAGGAGAACACTAAATTCACTTGATATGATTCAAGATCCATTTTGTTCTGACAGGTTTTATGGTTTCTGGAATGATTTTGTATGCAGGGATAACTTGGAAGCTTGTAAGAAATACAAAAAATTGGACTGATAACTGAATCAGACAAGAGTTCCAAAATTACACAGATTCTGTTACTGTTACAATATAGCCCCACCCCTGACAAAAAATACACACTTCGCAGAATGAGGAGACAAGTCAGTAAGTTCAGGCTTGGGTGCATCGATGCTGAGAATGCCTTAGGGGAAAGCGTTGCTTCCAGGCCCTTCCCAACTCAATTGGCTATATGCTGTTTTAAGTGATGCCAGCTGCTGACCTCCACTGGCCACTGCTGCCACAGCTGCAGAAGCGGGTTTTCTGCTACACAGGCTCTGTACCTTGTACAACTCCAAGAGCTGAAACCCATATCTTAAATTGACACCTTGGAAATGAGGCAGCTGCTGTAAATGATGCTGTGCAGAGATACACACTTGATTATCCGAACTGTTGCCAAAAGCACACAGTGTGCCATTTCGAGACTGGCTGCAGGTTCCAAGTAACCTGCAGAGACTACCAAGGTAATCCAGCCTGGGGGCAACAGTGATGTGAACAGCTGCACTAAAACCACCAGTCCAAGTTACAGGCTACAATTATCTGCCACAGTCTAAAACAAATGTTCTTCATCACCAATTACCTATACCAGCTAGGGGTCTAGCTAAATTATTATCCTTCACCAGAAGGGAACTGACCTTGTTTTCACATTTCTTTCCTTAACCAAGAAAATATAATTCTAGGATTCTTGACTACTTCTGACATACTGTCCTGTCCTCGACTCAAAATTTGACTCTAGTTAGCAAGTGAATAAACTTACATCAAACAAAAGAGCTGAAATCCAGAAAAAAGGCTGGGTAGAAAAAGGAAAAAATAAAAAAAAACCCAAAGAAAAGCTATTAAAGCAAGCAATACAAATAAGCCATGAGTAACTTAAAATTAAATGATTTTAAGGAGACTGCTTTGTGACCAATACACTAGAAAAGATTTGGTAAAAATGTATCAGTCAGCAATTGTTCTTGGGTGGCCATTTACAGCTATCACATTCTAAAACAAACAAAACCAAATCCAAAAAAAGATATCCAGCTCCCTGAAAGACTGAAAGGTTCAATGATGCCTAATAAAGAATATGAAGTACATAGAAGTCAGCAGAAAAGCAAATGGGCACAGTTCTTTTTATTCCTGTTTCAAAATGTATTTCTTATGTACACATATAGGTACAGAAGTAATACTTGCTCTCTTTGGCAGCTGTTGTATAATGCCAAGATTCTACACACAAGGTAAACATGTACTTTCAGGTACTTTTCATAATGAAATCTTGTTTACTGTTATTAGAGGCATGATCTACCTAAGCAGACGCTTAGCTCACAAAAGCTGGTTTTGGTCTATAGTGTTGGGATTGGTTTTTTTTTTTTAGTTCTTCCCTTATTATTTTTTTATTTCATCTTGTCACCTCAAAAACACCTCTGAATAGGCATCATTCAGAGACATGTTGTGTTGCACAACACGTGCATCTTTAAATAAAAAAA
This sequence comes from Clamator glandarius, assembly GCA_033459285.1. Classification (NCBI taxonomy): domain Eukaryota; kingdom Metazoa; phylum Chordata; class Aves; order Cuculiformes; family Cuculidae; genus Clamator; species Clamator glandarius. Next base: position 10,014,430 of record JAUNZM010000261.1, read on the forward strand.
CATGAAGCAAAACAAGGTCATCCCCTTTGTCAACTTCCAGGCATCAACAGTCAACATGAAGCATTTCTACAGAAAAAGCCTGCCATAATGACCTTGTAACACATCAGCTAGAGAAATTAATCTTTCTTGTTACAGAAACCATAAATGAGTTGTTAGAAAGCAACAAAAAACTCCCATTTGACACCCTTAAGCAGAGGATCTATTATTTCTGAGCAGGCTGGCAAGTGTCCATGGGTGGTCAGGTAGGGGGAGAGGAAGGAGGAAAGAAGTTAAAGCCAAAAACCTGACTGAGTGAAAAAGGCACAAAACTCAAAAATATTGAGGCCATTTCACCCGAGGGACTTCCCGTACACCAGCGTGTGAGCCAGGCAATAGAATATTCCTGAAGGCAAAAAATACAGTCAGTGGGAAAAAAAAGAGAAAGTATTCTGAGAATATTTTCAAACAGAATGAGTTTTACTGATGAAAATGAATATTTAGTGACAATGATAAAATGAGTATTAAAGAAGAGACAAAAAGCATTCCGTATGTCTCCCAAACTAACAAAACAACCAGAGACTTTAAATGTGAAAAACTACTTGAGGAAAAGACACGTTTATCTCTTAAGAATCTTATCTTCCAGTGCCTTCACATATACATCATATAAATCTGGATGTAGAATAAACAGGAATTCAACCTAGAAAATAGTTCCTTTATTTTTATTAATACTGCTTATATTTCAATCTAAACCCTTAAGACTGGCAAAATTTTTTTGACAAGTATTTAATGCTGAGATTATGGGGTATGTTTCTTTTACAGCATATGTAAAATACATTCTCATCTGTTTGAATGCAGACACATCATCATAGAGGAGACAGTGCATACAATTTGTAAGAAAGATTTGTAGTAAAATTTAGAGATACACAACAACCAATGTCTCAACATAATACTAACTTGGAATACAGGTGCAAGTTTTTCAAACTGTACATGTATTTTTTAAAAAGTTATAGCTTTTTAAAATGTTTATATATTGAAGCATTTTCATTAAGATTAAGCACTTATTAAAAACAGTAAAATTATAGCAGCAATATGGAAGAATATCTAATCCACATGAACATTAGTAACTAAAATAAAAACAAATATGAAATATTACATTACTTGCATGTTTGTGTTAGATAACAAGGATAGGTAATGCATCGATTACTTATGCCAAACCATCAAAGAATCTGGATTTGTTCACTGTATAAACAACACTGTTGTTTAGTTCAGTCGAAAGTTACCATTTTAAAAGAAGTGTTGAATGCAGACTTCCTCCAACACTGTTCTGGAGTGCTTCGTGGAGAATGCACTTAATCTTTTAGTCCAAGGCTGACTATGATCCTTTTTGGATCTCTGCTATAGGAACTAAGGATTCTTTTAAATACAGATTCCTTAAAATGAGGCTTATTTTATTTACACTATTCAAAGTTTACTTCTCCTTTCAACAACAAAATGTACAGGAGGATTTACTACGTGCTATACAATGTAAAAATAGAATTTAAAAAGCCAGAACAATGTGAGTAAAACTGTACAATGTTTGTTCCTTGCTCCAGTTCATTGCACTATTAAATTAAAACGGATGAGCTGTCATGCCCAGAAGACTTACTGTAGGATCAGAAAATCCACGCACATACAGAGGAAGTAAATGCATACTGGTTTAGGTGTAGTGCCAAATGAAAAAGACTGAGTGCTATCCACGGAAAGCTTCTTATCACAAGGAGAGGCATGGCTAATTCTGAAAGGCAGCCCTCTTCATGTAGGACACAGAACTGCAAAGGAATCATAACATACATCTTGATGAATATCAGAGAAGTTAGTCTATAAAAATGTGTCGTGTATACTAGAATACTTAAATGTTAAATTCTACCCTATCAGTAGCAAGTCAAAATCTAGAAATCAACTCAAGCCAGCAATTAAGCTATCATCCTGTTCTCAAAAATAATTAAGTGACACAACCCACTAACTTTAACTAAAATTACCCAGAAATGAGTAAAATAAAGGTCATGTCTTAAACAGTGCTTTTAGAGGTGTTCTATTAGAAAACAGAACATTAAATAAAAGGTGACGCATGCAGTTCTATTTTAAAAATATCTACTGACATTTTGAGATTCTAACTCTAATTTCACATTCTGGTGCATGTACTTGAATCACACAGTGGGAAGATAAGACATGTCCTTCACGTGTGTCTCATTCCTGTTTCACATGTAAGACACAAACCTCAGAGCAATCCAGCTTTCAAACCAATGCTAGCACAACACAAAAGCAAATAAAGAAGTCAGGTGTAAAACCAAAACTTTTTTGTAAAACAAAGTTCAAAGGCAAGAAAATAAACATTCTTGTCATCTGAAATACTTGCATAGAACAAGGTGTAAATTCTCACTTTAGTAAAACAAAAACTGTGGGTTTTTTTAAGCCTTTAATAGAAGCTTGAAAGATTAGCTACGAAACAGCAAAGTAAGTTGAAAGATGGAAAATGATTCTGCTGTTGTGACATCTAAAACCAGAAGAAGCCTAAAAGAAAATCATATTAGACGTATTTTATGCATTTTAGTAGTACATAGTACATTTTAGCACTGTATTTTTCTGTTACAATTACTGTTTAAAGACAGCTAGGTAAGAACACAAAGCTTAGCAACAGAACCATCTTAGAACAGTTTACAGTAATGGCATATTTGATTTCAAAGGCATTTATTTCAGCTATAAACACATGCGTGTTATATATAATATTTACGTTTTAAGAATGTCACAATTATTTATACTTACATGTGCTCTCAAATTAAGGAAAAACCCAGCCTTTCAGTGTTACCGAGAATAATTTGTTCAGCTTGTGAATCACATTGGTAGAGTGTTATATTAAAAAAAAATCCCAGTATATAAAATTAAATCTTCAAATTTTTTTTAAAACTGGAAGCAAAAACTAAAAATCTTGAAATAAAGTGTGCAGATGTGATATCAAACCACTTCTCCCTAATATTTTGAGTCTGTGTATATCTACAGGCTAGCATTTCATAGATCTCCTTGATTTGTTCCCTAGGTGGCTAAATTAAGGAACCTCTGCTTCCAGTAGATTTCCTCAGATACTCCTGCTTACTCCCAGAACAATAAAACTCAGTAATTCCCCTTTCCTCCATGCCTTCCTTAGCTTCTACTTAAACTTTGCTATGTACGCCATGCCTGCAGGTTCTCCCCATGTTGCTCCTTCATTATCATGTTCCCAAAATGTCAAGAGCTACTTTAAGTGCATTTGCTGGTACGTCTATAGTACATAAAACCTATCTGGCCAACTGGATGTTGGCCTTTAAAAGTCAACGCCCTTTAGATCAATACAAACAGTGGTTACAGTACTTCTTATATCTAGATGCAGTTCCTCTACACTATTTATGTAATGCAGTTATTCCAGCAACCCTTCCTTCTGTCATGTGGACTCAAAATTGGCAATTATTTGTGAGGCTGAACAGACGGGTGATGTGACTGCACAGAGGCATTTTCTTCAGGAAACAGCCTAAACTTGCATACTTCAAGGATTACAGATACTACTATTTGTTGCATTATTGCGACTGAGCGAGCTGGGGTTGTTTAGCCTGGAGAAGAGGAGGCTGAGGGGAGACCTTATTACTCTCTACAACTACCTGAAGGGAGATTGTGGAGAGGAGGGTGCTGGCCTCTTCTCCCAAGTGACAGGGGACAGGACAAGAGGGAATGGCCTCAAGCTCTGCCAGGGGAGATTTAGGCTTGAGATTAGGAAAAAGTTCTTCACAGAGAGGGTGGTTAGGCATTGGAACGGTCTGCCAAGGGAGGTGGTTGAGTCACTGTCCCTGGAGGTGTTTAAGGTGAGGGTGGATGAGGTACTTAGGAGCATGATTTAGGGATTGGTGGGAATGGTTGGACTCGACGATCCAGTGGGTCTCTTCCAACCTGGTTATTCTGTGTGATTCTGTGGTTGTATTTAGCAAATCAATCATAATGCAGAAAGCAATTACACTATACATGCAAGAAGGAAGACTGAAAGCTTCTGTAAAAAAAAATAAATTCAGTGGGTGTAGTCAACAGAAACACACTTTCACCTAAGGATATGGTATCTATTCTTGACGAAACCTAAAAACAATGCATCTATCGGGTAAGACAAAAATCTCCATCTGCACTCTGCTTTACAGCTTAACTTGTGCATGAGAAACTTTGCTGCTTGTTTGTATAGATCTTTTGACAGAAACGAACACAATGTTTTCAAAACAAATTATAGTTGTTAAACCATCAAAATAATCAGTAGAAAGATGATTACAAACAGCATTTAAATATTATGAGCTCAGTAAGCTGCTGATTTCAGCCCAAAACCGTGCTTTTTATGACCAAGAATTTCACAGTTCTGATTTGATATTTCTTTCCTGTCAGCAAATGCATTCCTCCACCTTCATCCAAATACCAGTTTCTACTTTATGATCCCAAGTTATAAGATATATTAATATGTTAAAAACTATATTCAGAAAAACGTAAGCACAACTGCAAATGGTTATCAATTTCATGTTACCCTCTATTTTCATTCTAAATCTATAAAATATGAATCCTACACTGGCAAGAGAATTACAATATATCTGCAAAGGAAATCACTAAGTTCTTTTCTTTATCACCAACTTCAGGATGAACATGTTCACTGAAAATCAAAAAGAAACAAAAGCCCACAAAAGGAAAAAAAGGTCCTTTAAAATAAGTTAGGGTGCATCAAGACTAATATGAACAACAGATTGTAAGTTACTGCTTTATACAAGACTCTACATGGAATATGAACATAGTCTGGCTTTGGGATACTTACCTCTGAGGAGGTACTCCCTATGGAACAGATCCAGGGAAGAGCTAACCGATCACTGGAAAGAGGGACTTAAGCATGAGGACAAAACGATGGCACTTGTGACATTTTGGAGGAAACGTGGTGGTGATAGAAATGGGGAAAATTGTATGCTTTCAAAAAAAAAAATCAAGCACCCAAAATAATCTCAAAATGGTAATTCTATTCAGAAATGCATGCTTACAGTTTGGTTATTTTTCCCTAACACGGAATGACTGAGTTGCACTGGCAGCTTTTACTTCTTTACTACACTGCATTTGTACTTCCCGTGTTCTAAGGATTTCTACTTGCAGCATTTCAGATGCATTAGCTGGTTATGAAAAAAAAAATGCAAAACCGATCCAAGGTGGCAGAAGGTCAACAGCAGATCTGGTAGCAAAACTCTCACAGTTCTGGTTCCAAGCTCCAGCTTTTGGCCAGACTGTGTTGCCAGAACGAATTTACTCAACCATTCTTAAATGAAGACATCACATATTAGCCAACATGAACATGCACAGAGGGGGTCTGTATGTACCTTCCTACATGATTCAGATTTACTCTTTTACAAACCTCAAAATTATTTTATCATTTAGTTCCAGATATTCTAGATGGTGACAATTCTACAAAACAGCATGAAATTAAGAGAAAATAAAAACTAACTTCACTATCTTTTTGTTTGTATCAGAAACACCAGCAAATTTGGCAAGGTTTCTTGCTAAATCAGCACCTACTGCTCAGTCTTCTGGTTCCATTAACGTTTCCATGTTCACAGCATTCTTCTTTTATTTGTCCCATTACATTATGACAACAATACCACGCCAATTATTAGAATAACTTTTCTCCTGATACTTCTCTTTTTCAGTTCTTGATTTTAAACAATCTAAACAACTTTTCAATAGTAACCACCATTACCTGGACAAGTTTATTACTAATGCCGCGTGCAGCCATAACACCCACATAAGACAAGATTCTTCTCACTTTTTAAAATATCATAGAATAAAAATACTGTGCTGCTTTAAAAAAATTGTTAAAGACATACTTTTAAGATTTTTCTTTTCATTTGCTGTGTAGAATGGAACATAGAGCTATAAAGATTTTACCTGTGCTGACAAATATTACAGTAACTGGGTTTTCCATAAAGCTACACATATCCTGTTGTCACATAGAATTTACTGCCTGCTTTTTTCTTATAAGATTGGGAAAAATTATCTTCAAATGAAGATGAAGGTAACAGATTAGTAACAGAACTAAGTATCTTCAGTAATATAATGCACAGTTCAAAATTTAATTTTTTTGATTAATAAAAAGAAATGGAATCTATTCAGGGTAAGACAACAGCTGGATCATAGACTAAACAAATGCAAAATGAATACGATTACTGCTATATTATACAGATGATTTTACTGGGTCTAGAACTAGTTACTATCTGGTTTCTTTTGGAAAACAAATTCAAACACCTAAATCGTCATAAAAATTGTCCCAATTTTTCCTTCCAGTGAAAAGAACAGACTCTTCAACATGTAGGTCACTCCTTTTATTCTTAAATACAGGGAGCAGGATGGAATTTCAGGTGCAAAAATTGAGCCAAAAGTTGCTTCAAGTAATTGTTTAGAATAATTTAATCTTCCTTTAACAAGCTTTAAAAATAATTTTCAGGCAATGCACAGGCAGCTGGCAGCATTTTGTGCCGTGTATGAAGCCTTACTGAGGCTTCAGGCCAGAAGTTTTGGTGGCCAAAAAAGAAGAGAAACAGATTACAGCTTTGAAAACAACTAGAAGACTTTGCCTGTTCCACAAGATAAATCACATTACAATGTAATGCTGCCAGCCAATCTATAAATATTTAACATTATCTAACCACAGCAATATATGCAGACTAGTTAAGGCTACACTGAAAGGAAGGGTAACATCCTGTGATCACTAGCTTGCACAACTGCTTGCCATTGTACAAACATACCCAGAGAAGACTGAGAAAACCTTAGTTCTGTTTAGTGATGTGGCTGAGGGGGAAATCGCCTTTTCCTTTCAGTATGAGTGACTTGAGTGAGTGACTACTCTTTATACTCCCATAATTCGTGTTTTACAGTTTAAAGACAGGAGTGCTTTTACATGAAAACCTATTTGAACTAATACATTTAATGTGAGCATGATATTTTTTAATATATTTTAAGGTCAGGAGCATGCAGAGGCAGAGGTAGGAGGGAACCCTGCATCATTCTGTCATATGTTCAGTTAATCGTTTACAAGCCTTCCGTGGAAAAGATTTCTCTGTTTCCCATGGCAGCAAGTTTCTTCTTAGTATCCTAGTAATCTGAAAACACTTCTGGATAGCTATGTCCAAAAATAAGAAGAGACACTGGAAAGAGCACTATCCATTCCAATCACTTTCTATCAGACGTATTATGGTGAAAATCAAACAACTTTAATTATTGACAGCAATTCATCCTCTTGGATCAAAGTTTTTGCTTCACAAAACCAATGTTTAATGCCACCACCACTGAAAAACCTATATCTTGAGCATAAACGGCCCTCAGCTCATAAGCAAATACACCTGTCTGATATAAGAAGGATATTCAGAAAGGGTAAGCAAACAATGAAGCAATCAAAGGAATCATCTGAAAGGATCTCCACATTCTTATTGTACGTGGAGTTCTGCAACCCTACATGGAACTTAGAAATGGGATCCTTTCAACAGGAAATCTGTCAGAGCTTCTGGAATACTGCATGGCTCTCTTCAGATTTTCTGAAGTAAGGGAACACAGAACTTCATCTGGAAATATAACCTGGAATTACTTTCAAACTTCTGCAAGATGAGAGTGATTAGAAGTCTTTATAAGAAATACAAACCCCTCAAAAATCATATGGAAGGAGTTAAGCCAAATGACTGTATTTGAAAAAACCAGAAGGACGCAGAAAGCATACAAAGCAAGAGAAAAAAATTGCAGCATATGAACACAAAGCAGAACGTAATATACATTTAGATGGCAAATAAAAAGGCATCCATCATGCTTTTGTACACTCCCTTATTCGGATCGTGGGAGTTTGATGCATATGCTAAATTTTAAACACTAAAGAAGATGGGATCATCTGTACGTCAAGTATTTAATAAGAATATTAGCGTTAGTAAGATCTAGGCAAAAATGAAGTCGAAAGAAAAAGTGAATTAACAACCTGGAAACTACCTGGAACAACTCCTTAAAGGTAGAGCAGTGATGTTTCAATGTTTGATATTCCAGTAATGTAACCAATGTATAAGGCCAGAAAATACACGGTTAGTATACAGGCTTTTAAAATAAAACATGACAAAGGTATAACAAGTAAATGTAAAGTAATTTTTACTATAGATCAAAAGGTAACACTTCATCTAGCAAATATATTACCATAGGCAGTCTGAGTTTCAATTCTGAAAAACTACACAACAGAAGTTTTTACCTACACCCATTCAACTTTGTAAGCCTGAATGCTCTGCTCGTGCAGATGTCTTTCAGCCAATGGAATACACACCACATATTTTGCTATATTTGCTATATTACACTATCACAAACAAAAGAAAAATGTTTTATTTATGAACTATACAGTCAGAAACCTTGGACAAAATGTACCAGAATACGAGAGCCATGTTGTTGGATTAGCAACATAATTCATGAATGTTGTAGTACTGCTCTTTTCAAATAACATTGTATGCACGTTAGCCTAATTTAGAATAAGAAATCCCTGCTAAGAAACGTACTCACCCTTTAAAATATAGTCTGTTAACAAACTTGGCACTTTCTCACTATCCTCTTTCATGGCATGCAGGACTGAAGTATGAAAAAAAAAAAAGATATTTATTCATAAACTAAAGACAACATTCTCAAAAAAAAATACCATGAACATCTTTCAACTACTGATAGGGATATTACTAATAGATTAGTAAGAAAACTCTTAATTGGAATACGAGAAGATACAAAGGACACATCAGATCTCAACCTTTAACTTATGTAATACTCACTCAATTCTGCAGTAGATGGATACAAGAAACCCATTTTATGTGATTAATTAATTACAATAACATATCATAATCATCACGGCAACAAAAAAGCACTTCTTCCCCATAAAAAATGTCTCTCCAACTGAAAGTAATCACATCCAACAATGAAACGTGCTAACATGTAGTGGAGGATTGGAAATCTTAAGTAAAACGTAACTTCCAATACAAACCACTCCATGATTCTATGAAATGGTGACTATTACTAGCTACAGATTAAAAAAATTCTTTAATACATGATTCAATTTGGACTTAACCTAAAATAATGCCAGAATGCCATGTCTGTGTCTTGTATCTTGTCTGTGTATTTTTGAGGAACTAAAAGCATTTGCAGTAGCTCAACTCGAGACATACATGCCTGTTTGCTACAACGACAATCCTTTATTAAGTGGCCTGGACACAAATGAAAGAATCAAAAGTACAGAATTATACTGAATAGCACTATTTCACAGGATCCTAATTCCTCATATGAAATTCTGATTTTGAAATACAAGTGTTTTATTTCAATTTTTATGCTGAAATATTAGCATTCGTAACTATGGAATAATACACAGCTTTGAAAGAAAAAACAATCCAACAACCCCAAACACCTGCCTTAATATCTGTACAGAGAGTGAGTCAGAAATATCCAACAGTGTCACAGGATCAAGTTCCAACCAGTCCACAACTGTTAATACTCTTTGCAATGTATTTGTACAAGCCATTTTGTTAATAAACTGGCAAACAACACAAAAAAACTGCCAGGAAGCTTTATCTGCTCTCTGTTTAATATTGAATTTTGAGAATATTTTTGAGTGGAATTTAAATATAGCAAGAGGATGACATTTCTCTGCAAGAGTAAATATAAAACGAAAAATATATATGTTGCAAAGTATGAACTGCTGGCTAAAGTTGCCTATTGCAGAAAAAATAAAGAGAATTTAATTCCTGCTTAAACACCGTGTTTACTCCAGAATTCGTACAATAATTATTTTCTCTTTCTAGGAAACAATCAATCTAGCCTTTTACTATCCCTCACCACCTGTGGAATCACAGACCTATGCTGCTGCGAAGTACTTTAGGACGTAGTTAGATCCAAAGCTCTGCACTAAAATCTGATTAAATACATTGACACACTCTGCTATCTATTTTTAAACTGTTCTATAAACATCAAATGAAGGACATGCTTCTGACTCCCAAAGATGCTCTATTTATCCACCTTAATTAAATCTTAAAAAATGAGAGAAAATATTTTTTCTTGTGAATTAGAATAAAAAAAACCCCCCAGATTTATTACTTACAGAAGATTTTAAGAATCTGTCCTAAAAAGATGTGAAGAAAAGGCAACAAAAAGCCCTGTCAAAACTCTGTTTGGTTTATATTTCTTAACTATTAAAATTTATTAATCAGAAAAAAAAAAAAGAGAAGCAGGCTATTTTAAAGACAATCAAGTAAAACTACTCATAAGTGTCCTGACATCAGTATCAATTATTGAACATCAGGACAATAACCTCAATAAAGCACAGCAAGTTCAAACACACAGGGGTATATCAGATACTAAAAGACAGTATTGTCAAGTTCCACAACATGTGGTATTTCCATAAGCCCACCTGTTAAAATAATATGAGAACATGTACTTTCTGATACATGTAAATGTCTAACCTTCAGGGTTTCAGAGAACAGCTAGGAAACAACACACCGTGAAGGCTCAGAAGAAAAGTAAAAACTGGCCAATGTACACATTTAATAACCATGCAGCTTTATATACATGCCATTAATTAAAGGGAGAGATAACTGGAGGAGATGTATTAGTTTTGAGCAACCACGACTGGAAACATAGGACAGGATCAGCAGGGGAACTTGATTTGCTTACTTTTGGTTAACGTCTGAAGATCTTCAACAGATGGGGGTCCATTTTTCTTCTCATAAGGAATGACGGTTGTTAAGTACTGTTAAATGAAAAACAGAGTTACTTGATAGTCCTTTCATGCAATTAATGGTGCCTGCATCTTATTTTGCAAAAATTGTAGTGACTGAAATTGCAAGCCACAAATAAAAGCTTTTTGGAAGATCATATTTCATCAGAGATTAAGATTCTACCTTTCCTATCCCAAAGCCTACTACAGAAGCCAGCCTCTCTTTGTTTTCAAATTATGTGACCACTTCAGAAGTCATGCTGCTAAATAACTAAATAAAAAAAAAGTATTTAAAAAATGTAATGTGTTTACAGTAACAAGTTTCTCTATTAGGTTTCTTCTTGAGAGCCTATGCATAACAATAGTAAATCTTTCCCCTCCTTCCTCAGAATAATTCAACCAGAAGACCTTCATATACCTAAAGTACTCCCCACAATCATATGGAAGCTGGGAGAACAACCTCCCACCACCTCCCTTCAAACAACACTATAAATGCAGACAAACAAATTCTAGAGTTGCTCCTGAAGAACAACAACAAAGTATAAATATAATATGAGTGTCACCAGTTGCATCCAGAATCAGAAAGTAATTATTTCTTTCCAGGATGCACATTAAAAAAAAAAATATCTTCCTAGGTAAGTGATTTAGTGAAACTGAAAACAGTCAGCTTTTTAAAGGAGTTCCGAACACAGATCATACAGGCTGGGGGGGTGCCTGAAGTAAGGTGTTCAGGTTTGCAGAAGTGTGCTAACAAGTAGTTGGGAAAATTTAAAAACAAACATCTCCAAACCCAGCACAAGCTGTGTTTGGACAACTTCAAAACAGCTATAGGATTTTCTGTGACTGCTTAACTCTTACTAAGAATGTGATGCATTCCAAGGATTTTGACAGATCAAAGAACACAGCATAGTCCCAAGCTCTGAAGGTGATCCATAGTTCTCTGAACAATGAAAATTAGGAAGCAAAAACAACTTTTGCCTTCTTACACTACATACTTCCAATCAGAAGGAACAAAGCTAGTCTAATTGAACATAAGGGCCCACTCTTTGGATTTTAATTCTCAGTTTTAATAGTCAAGTGTGCTAACAGATTGTTTCTAACCAACTCCACTTTTGTTCTATTTACTTTTCACTGAAATCTTTCATTCTTGTCAGCTTTAAAAAAGAAAGTAAAATTTTTCATAAATCTTTCAGGATTTATATACCTGCAATAATACCAAGATTTATCTTCAAATTCTTGAAGCAATCCTGTTGCTCCTTTATTAAATGAATTTAGGCTACATTTTACTTTGCAGACTTAAATAAATGTCTGCCTAAGAATACACATTCTTAAAGAGGTCAGCATTTCAAAAGTACCAAAATCACTGAAATTTTCCCTAATGAAATTGCTTTCTGAAATATCCCTCAATTCAGTTTTTAAGATTTTAACAAGAACATTATTCTGAGTTAATAGCTATAAGACAGTAGGCAAAGCAACTCTGTCTCTTATTCAACTTGAGAGATGTGGTTCTCCACGTAGCAATCAGAAAACACATCTAAACAAAGTCCCCTTCTCTCCTAGCAGCAGCACTTGAGCAAGTCAAGTGTAACACTGAAGAGGTTCATTTTGCAGGATATTTAGCATTACCAAATGTTTAGACTGGGCTCATCAACCTCCTGCCTAGCCACATCCTCTGCCTAAAAGTCAGATGGACTCAGTTCTGTGCAACTCAAGGGAACCTATTGTACAGGATTGTACTGACACCTCACCAAGACCTTATGCAAACACAAGGCACTTCTCTCCCTTCCTTTTGCATTTTCTCACATCCATTTAGCAAAGGAAAGTGTGCAACAGTTCTTAGGAAATGGTCAGTTTTCAACTTCTTTTCCAGCAGATGTAACCAATAGGTATAGCTAGAGAACTGCACTTACTGCTAGATGTAAGGCTGTTAAATCTGTAAATGTCAGAGACGAAAGTAGATCTACTAACATGCAAATAAGATCTCAGCCTGCTATTTCCAGCTTTCAGAACTAAGTGGCATTCTACCCTTTACCCAAGCAATAAAATATTAAGACAAGATGTGTTTCACTGGACCAAATACCAATATTCCCCATGTTCCTTCTGTAAATTCTACCTTCTAATTTTCGCCTCCAACAATAATAATTAAAACACAAATTAATTTCCTTCTTAGTTTTCACAAATTATCTTGTTTTTCTCAACAATACTTTGCCACTGTACAGCACTACAACAGCACTATAAAAACTCATTCCCTGAAGTGCTGTGTGAAGGACAACATAATATGAAAATGAAGAAAAAATTACGCAAGTTTAACATACTGACATACGACCAAATGTTCATCATGACCTCTAAATTTTTGAAGTAGATTTGACAATATGGTAAGCAGCAATTCCCACTACAATCTGTAATTGCCCATAAAAAGTGTTTGATATGCCTAAAAATAAACACAAAGATGACTATCTCAAATACTTCTGCAAAAATTCCAATCAAAGACTGCCCTACCAACACACTTTGATGTCTTTTATGTAGATGGTGCTGTTTTTTCCAATCACATTATCAGATGGAAACAAGTAGTTCCCCAGTGGAAGTTTCTCTTGAAAAATTCCAAGTAATTTTCACTTATGTCTCAAACACACACACACAAAATCACTAAAATTTTGAAAAGTACTGACTCTATCAGACTAATTCTACATAGAAAATAGTAAAGGCGGTAAATAACATTAAAGACTGAAAGGTGATCTGAAATAACTACAAACTTGTCAAACTTTAATGCTGTAACTTATGTGTATGAACTTCTGCCTTATAAGGTACACAAAAAATTGCCCTTGCATTTTTTTTTGAGCACAACTCCAGATTGTTAACTTTTCCCTGTTAGAAGAAAACACCTGAATGTGAGTTTATAACAACAATACACTCTGAAAAAACATTCAAGTGAATATTCTGCGAGTGGCACTAAGCAACTGAGTATCTGATGCTTTTTTTTTACTCTGTAGTAAGAAGATGACACCAATATTTTAAAAGCAGGGCCTGGGTTTGGTAATGTGACAAAACCCAATCAACCAACCAAACCCAAAACGCTACAGAAGAATGGATTTCTAGGACTAATTCTTGTTATTTCCATGATTGTCTTTAGGGCACAGGATGGGGGAAAAAACCAATAAATCTGCTAACAAGGATATAGTATAAGATGAACAAGGGGAAAAATACAATCAACATGAAGAATAACATTAGGAAACTAACTTAAAAAAAATAACTGCAAGCATTATCCAATAGATGTTGTTATTAATACATGGTTATGCTACATGTCTAGAAAGTTAGGATGTCATTAAAAGAAGAAAAGATGTATTTGAATAGATAGGCATATAAAAAATCTTTAAAGGAAAACTTAGAAAGGCTGGCATGGCTGTGTCTGTTCACTGCATTAAAATATGTGATATTTAAAATATCTAAAGATACAGGTGAACTGCTGTAATCTATTATTAAATGGTAAACACAGCAAAAAATCCCCAACCCAAACCCAGCACAGCTATTACTTTGCCAGTATTAAGACAATGCAGAGTGATAAAAACTCCATTAGATAAGGTCTATGCAAGTTCGAGGTCCCCGAAGCTTGGAACAAATAGCTGGATCTATGTATTCATGAACTCTCATACTTGAGAGTATGAGAAGTATCAGCCCTCTCTTGCTTGGAAAAGAGGGCAAGTCCATCATTTCTATCCTCGTGATACAGGAATGACTTAAGAGTTGTTTTACCTCCTGAAACTCTCTGCAGGATACCCCAGTATCTTCCAGACAAAAGCCTAATCAGTCATGACTTCTAAACTACCAGGCAGTTTACTGCCTCAATGGACTTCTCAGTGGGGGATTTAAAAAAAAAGAGAGAAAGAAAAAAAAAATCAAACACACTCCTCCTCTGACACAACTGCACAAATTGTAATTGGTGGGTAGGAATGTATACCAAAAGCCTAAACAACAGGATAAGCATTATCACGTTACCAAAATACAGAAGCAATTTAATAAAATGCATACTATAGTTCTTAAACAAACTATTAAATATTAGTGTGAAATAAAGCATAACTCATTGTATGCAACATCCACAGTGATACCCACTGGAGTGGGGGCTCTGTGCTATATATTTCAACATCTAAATAGTTAATGAATAGACACAAACTTTCCTACCATTTATGTCTTTTATATCAATAATCAGTATTACACACATTTGTCTACTTTTAACATCACATAGTTTGCGAAGGCAAAAGGATACACAATATAGTCCATGCATTGTCCAGATGCCACTGTTTTTAGATATATCAGCTCTGTATATTCTAACATAAAAAAGAGAACAAGCCTTTTTTCAGTTAGATATATTACCCAAGTCCTCAGTGCTGAAGGCCGAAATGTTATATAACCTGATACATAGTCTTTGATTGGATATTAGATTTTTACAGACATGCAATGTATTTGAAGCATGCATTATGCTAAAACAGACTTTGAGACTTGGGTAAGAAATAAGAGTTGTTATTTCAGTGCATTAGGATATCCTTGAGCTGTAGAGGAGAGAAAGAGACTGTAGGCTGATTAAAGTCCTGAGGCAGGGAAAGAGTACAAATGCCAAAGTATTTGTCCTATTTTTTTCCTCTCTCAGCACTTAGCTTCAACTACTGTCCATTTTCAAAATCTCAGCTCCTACTGAAAGTGCAGACAAAGAATGAGGAAGAAAGAGAATAGAGCCCAGCACCTGTTTCTCTGCACTTGAGTTTCCAAACGTGTGGCGGAAGCCATTCTGTATGACATTTGAGATCCCTTCCATGCTGAAGCGCTAAAAGTAGTGAAACACAGCAGAAAGAAAAAAGGGACAGAGAAAAGTTCAGAAGACTATTAATCAGCATTCATCAAGACCATAACAGACGAATGACAAAGACAAGCTCTAAGATGTATTACAGCACATTTTAATTTTTTCATTCACCTACTGCATTTTTATAATTAAAAAGCAAACCTTACAATGACACTCGAGCAGTACAGCTACATCAAAAATTAAAATCTTCACACTGCAAATCCAGTAATTGAGACTTGCCTTTTAAGGCTGTTCCATTTTGAAAGGTAAAAAGTAGTATTTTTGAAAGTTCAGGTCACAGTCCAATCTCCAATAAAATTAGTGTCTGAGCAATACGCTTTTAGACACTGCTCATATCAACTTCTCAGATTTTAAGCACCTACTAGGAACATTACTCAAAGGTAGTAACTTTCAGCTTTACCTCTTTAAAACACTGTGCTTTCATGTTTACTTTTTCACAGCTGAAGCAATAATTAGCTATCAACTGTACTCCCCATTTTTGTAGTACTATAATTAAACCATACACAATTACTTAATAACGCACACCTATTAATTTCAAGCTCCATTACATGGAATGATGGAATCCAAGCAAAGAAAAATCAATGTATAATCCAACTACATTTTTTTTTTCCTTGAACTTCGTAATCTTTTTTGCTTGCTAGAGAAGTGAAAAAAAAAAAAAAAACCAGGATGATTTTGATGTTTACCATGAGATATACAAATCAGCAACTGACAAGAACATAAAATGAAGAAACTGCCAAGCTGCTGACACAGGGCAGTAAGATGTGCACACCTCAGCACATCTGAATGTATTTATTAATGAGAGATGGAATAAAATGTGCTGGAATACAGCATTCATTTGCTTTCTAAAGCACAATGTGGTCAGTAAGGACACAGATGTTGCCAAAGCCATCTTAACTCTTTTAAGATATCTTACTTAAATACTGGTATCTTCAAGTCCTGACTATTTTTAATTACTCCTCAGTCTGCCCTTGTGAGATAGAAGTTTTATAAGCCAAAGAAAGCAATTTACCCGAAGCTTGTATCAAGGACAAAGAATTAAAACCTCTATTTATTAACATTCAATTATAGTATCTACAGGAGAACGTATTTTCTTATGAGTATGAAAATGTAACTTTACTTCCAACATTTGTATTTAAAAGAGACTTTGTTATAGTTTTAGTTAATAAAATTATTAATTTATACATTGTTTATTAACAGAAACACACTCTTCACAAAGGTACTGGAACATACTATCTACATGAATATTCTCTTTGAAAAAAGAAAAAAACAAGAAAAAACCCAAGGAAAAAAAACAAGGAGTATTGAAGGAATGAAGCTTGCACCTCTTTCTGAGAGAATGCTCTCAGATCTGTGCTTGGTGGTAGTGAAGCCAGTTTTCTAAAGAATCACACAGATGCAGCCTACAGTCTTACTTAGGAGCTAGTTTGTTCAACCCCTCTCAGAAAGCAATCTGATACATCTACATACTGAAGCAAGCAAATACAAAAATGTCTTATATTAGGACCACATACAGTTATACTTGAAAGCATGATTCAAGTCTCTAAACTTGAAACTAACCAGAACAGCCTCTGAATCACTTGATTCAAGTTTCAAAACCAAATAATTACTTTATTTTCTAGTTAGAATACTACTTATTGGTTTTCCAAGACTGCAAATCAAAAAAGGAATACATTTGAACTTTTCACTGTGCTCTGGCAAAGGGATAACAATTTTGTATGGGTTTCCAGATGTATGCTTTCTTAGAGTTCCATTCAAACTTAGCTATGTACACAAAAGATGGCTTTTCATTAGACAAACAAGATCAGAACTCCACTGAGTTATATCACAGGGATCTTATTATTTTAAGTTTAGGAACAGATTCTGAAGAATTAATGTTTCATCACAAATGTTTATTTCTTATGCTTAAAAAACTAATCCTCACACCTGATGTCAAACTGAAGCATTCTTTCTGGGACTTTGCCAAGATCTACAATACATTAACACAGCCTGTAAGAGATACTTACAAACTCTAACATTAATGCCCCACTTAAGTAGTTTAAAATTGCACTAGACAGAAGAGAAAGAAAAAATTGCACTGGTAAGATAATAACTTGATTTCTTTCATTCTCTGCCTCCTATTATTTGTATTCTCTGTCAATTAGCAACAAAAGGAAAAATGTACGTTGTGTGAAGAATAAACCAAATTATCTTCTCCCTGTACACCTGAACTACACTTTGGCCTCATCCCTGTCTCTCTTTGGGCATAGTCACTCTATCACAGGTTTAAAGAGATCATAGGTAAGACTTTTACTTTTTTATCCTACCGAAAAAACAACATGATCAATAATTATCTGTACAACCACACCAACAATAACACTGAATTTCCTGTATGACTAACAGTGGCACTCACATACTAGAATTCACACAGTAGAACCAAAAGGATAAATGAGTTTGCCTACTGACAACACAACACACAGCAGCACATCCAAAGACGCTATTTTTTGTGACCACGTTAAAAAAAAAAAGATAAAATCATTAGGAAGTGCCTAAGCCTTGTCTGCCAATGAAGGCAGCAGACGACTTGATACAACCTAGGACTATGACTTCTAATATGAAAAAAACAGAAATTATTTTGAATCTATAAATAGTTATAAAAATTTTCTTACTGTTCCAGGCATATGACCTTTTTCTTGTTTGCCATTCTGAGGACTACCATTTTTCAGCTTCTTTTTCTTCTTTGCCGTTTCTTTGTGTTCTCTCTGTTTGTTTTGTACTTCTATCAGGACAGAAATGAAGCTGTTTTTCACTTCCTTCTCAAACTCCAACTCATCTCGTAGAGCCAGCTGCTGTATCAGTTCCTCAGAGTAATCCTTAATAGCGGTCTCGATTTCTTCTAGCAGTTCATTTAACTCAGCAACAGACAGTCTTTTTACTCCTATAAAATTTTCATATAAAGAACAATCTGTCAAGTTTTCACACGAGATAACACTTAGAGGAATTACAAGAAAAAAGTAATCTGAAATATTTCAAAACAAAAATAGAATTCAACTCTAAAACTACATAGAACAAAATATTCCTAAAGAAATAGACACATCGCAGAGGCAACTAGATTTGCAACAAGATGATTGTTAAGCTTTCTTCCTATTTCTGAGATAATCTGCAAATATAAAGAGCATGTTTTACTAAAGGAAACTGAAGTAAGCACTAAACTTCTAACACTGACACCTCTGTTAACTATTACTTTCCAGCTATGCTCACTGTTCAAAATAAAATTCTGCATATTTTCTTAGAAAAGAATAAACACCTTGGCATTTCTGCAATCTTTGGATTTTTCACCTATAGTAATACGGGAATTATACTTTATGAGTGATGGAATCTTCTTAGGGATATTACTAAGATATACATGCACAGTAATAAAAGCTTGTACAAAACTTTTATAAGATATTTAGATGCATTTAGTAGAAAAAACAACAAAATTCTTCAAGTTTCCTTGGTATGGGGATTGTAATCAAAAACATGGCATGTATTCCTTGGAATAAGGACCTAGGTCAAAATGAGCTGACAGACTCATTTCAAGCAAAATCAAGCATCAGTAGTTTTGATAAAGCATTAGACCAAATTGGTTAATGCTAAACAACAAGCCCGTAAAATGTCAGTTTGGAAACAAAAAAACCTTCCAGGTCTGCATTTTAAAGGTACTACTGGGTCACATGTTATAGGCAGTGAAATTATGTCCAAGAATAATATTCTGTGGCTTGCTTTGGTTAAAAGTGAGTATTTTCTTTGACTGCTTTCCATTTTCAAGTAAGTCTGACAAACCTAGAAAGCTAGTCAGTCCCAGCAGCTGTTATGTCAAAGAATGTAATTTTCACTGGCATTTGAGAAGGGCTCGTCCTGGTTACACTGAAGAGCACAATCTGTTTATTGACACTGCATGGATGTTTCACAGAATCACAGAATAACCAGATTGAAAGAGACCCACCGGATCATCGAGTCCAACCATTCCTATCAAACACTAACCCATGCCCCTCAGCACCTTGTCCACCCATGCCTTAAACACCTCCAGGGAAGGTGAATCAACCACCTCCCTGGGCAGCCTGTGCCAGTGCCCAATGACTCCTTCTGTGAAAAATTTGTTCCTGATGTCAAGCCTGGCTTGAGGCCATTCCCTCTTGTCCTGTCCCCTGTCACTCAGGAGAAGAGGCCAGTTTGTAATTATTTGGTTACACTGCATTAGTCTAGTAAATATGTCTAAAAAAACTGTTGTAAGGGAAAAAAACCTATTGACAAGTGTTGAAAAACACAGATAAGGCCACGAACAACAATGAAGCAAAGGTCTTAGAAGCATCAAAGTTGAAATGTGCTTTTTCGCTCTTAAATTACAGCAGCAAAAACTGACACATGCATTCAGTACAAAGGACAGGCTAAGCAGCAGAGGTTGCACTATGCTTTTGGTTTTGAGAAAAAGATGAGACAACCAGTGAGTCTAAGAACCAGATTCACAGTCTAAGAAATAAGTGTTCCAAAACCATAGGTTCAGATTGTCCAACTGTAACCCTGACTTGTTGATGACAGATCAGTTGTCATAATCCAAAGCCACAAAGGGGCTCCATAGGAAATACTTAGCTGATTTGGGTGAAACAAGGCAGACTAATTAAAATGCAGAAGACTACTCGGATTAAATCATCGATACACAGGCTAAATACATGTATCTACTTCTGTGTGTAACGAGAGCTGTAATTGGTTTTCTTTTTGGACTATCTTAAGACAATTGCTTTCCTAGCCAAGAAAAAAGTAAATACAACCTTCTATTTCCTTCTCTCAATCCTAAACTTTAACACCTCTGACTTGTACTTATAAAAGCCAGACAGTTTCTAGGAAAACTCTGCAACAGTTTCAGAGAGAAACAGACTAATTCTGAAGCAGTTTTGCACACAAAAAAAGGAAGCAAGAGGTTTTCACACAACATTGATCTGAAAGATATGAGAGAGATTGAAAATATTTTGAAGCAAAGTTAAATTATCTCCCAAAATAACTCAAGGCTTTGTTGGTCAAGGTTGACCTTTAAACCACAGAGACGCAACCCACAAGATAAGCTCCTAAAGCAAAGAAAAATAAATATGATATGAAATACCAAGCAAGCTTGATTAGCTCCAAACCTAAGGACATATGGAACTGTCAGAAAAGCAGGAAGCCCTGCTGAGCAAGATACACTTTGCTTTCACATTCCTGAAATTTATATGTTCAGACAGCTGAGTCTCCAACCATGAAAATGGAATCTCCTCCATAAATCTGAAGTGTAGCAGAAACTGTAAGTTATATCACAAAACGTTAGCTGGTTTTTTAAATCTTCTACAGAATTTATATTGCAGAGCTAATCTAGAGGAAAGAAAGCACTAAACTTGGTAAGAGTGACTAAAGCAGGAGGAGCATCTGGCAAATACTCTTTGTGTTCCTATTACCTTCTAGGATTGATTTTGACAAACATGCAGATGAAACAAATTTCCATCATGAAACTACTCAGTCACAGGTTTCTTTCACACACAATTCAACCATGCATGTAGTTTCTCCTTTCCTTTTATATAGGGAAGATCAAATGCTTTGATTTGAGTAGAACATGATACACAAGTGTTTTTAAGCTTTTAAACTTTTTGAAGAGGAGTAGAGAAAAACAGTCAAGGTCCTTTAGGGGAAAAAGAGAAGCAACAGTTTCTTTACTTTTGTGTTGCGGTATATCAAGATATGTTGCAGTGACTGAAAAAGTACCAAAGTAACACCACTTGCCTTATCAACTACATAGCTCTCAAAAGCTTTAGCTAACATTCTTAAACATAGTGTACTGGCCTCAAGAAAGCGTCTCACTTGGAAAACCACAGATATTAGTGAAGTTTAATAAAAATGATCGACTTATCACTTGACCTATGAAGGGACCTCATTCCAGTGAGCTGAGCTGCAGTGTATTTGCTTTAATTTGAAATGCTCTTAAGTTTTATTTTTATTCTGTGAAAGCTGACAAAGACAAGTCTTCTATTTACGTTCCAAATCTAGTTTATTCTTTTGTAGCATTAAATGCAGATATTTCCTAAGAAGGACTTGCTATAAATCAAACATGTGATAAAATTATCCTTCCAACTAATATCAATAAGTGTAAGAGTGAAATACTAAATAAATATCACTTACTCTCTTCATAGCTATTGTTCGTACTGGATCTCTTGAGTGTCTGAATTTCCTGGGAAAGTATGGAGAGCCGATCTGATTGGGTGGGCGTTTCATCATCTTCTGGATCAGGCGATTCTTGCATCATTTCCTCTATTTCTTCAATCACCTTCAAAAAACAAAAACCCTTACAAAAACCATCCCTGCAGAAAGAGAAACCACCTGCAATTTGAAGCAATGCTGTTAAGAGCATAAGGGAATTTTTACTTTCAATTAGCGAAGATGCTGCTGTGAATATTGAGCAAAATTGAATATGTTGCTCAATACCAAGACTGGATTGAGGAGAATCAACAAAATCATATTGACATTTCCTTCCCATCCTTGCTCTCTGAGGATGTTGTAGTTTTAGTTACCCAAGGCCATCCTCAAGCTGGTGCAAACAGGCAGCACCTGCAAGGAGTGTCAGACAGAACAGGTGACCCTAAGCTGACCAACAGAGTACTCCATCCCATATATGTCATACTTGGTATAAAACTGAGAGACCACCATGGTCTTGTCCTCTTCTAGTAGTCGATGTCCAGTGAGGATCTCATCTGTCTCGTTGCTCCTGATCCCAGATCCATGTGTTCCTAAATCCAGTTCCCGAGCTCAGCTGCCTCCTAGCTGTAAACTCATTCTCTCATGTCTGCTTTACTGTATTTGTGGTGACACAGAGTCATCGAGGGTTGGGGGTGTGATCTCACATCTTTATATATATTTTGTTACTTTCTAATTATTTTCATCATCAACATTATCAGAATTCATTAAAGCTGTAGCTATAATAACAATAACAATAAAGCTGTAGCTTTAGTTTCCAACTTGCAAGTTTTTTTCCTCTCATTTTCTGTTCCCCTTTCCCTGGAGGATGGGAAGGAAGGGAATTGGAAGCTCAGTTGAATGGTTTTACCTGTCAAAATTAACTGGGCCAGGGCTAAACCGTGACAATGGATAAGACTACCTTTTCAAGGTAAACTGGTGAACTGGTGATCTAATAACAAAGTGTGTTGAAACTAAACAATTATTTCTATATGAAGGTATGCACGGCTCTGCTTGAGGGAACTGAACTAAAGTGAGTGAGCTGGAATATCTTTCCAGAGTATTCAGTTGAAGGAAAACAGAACCCTATTTCACTGCACTTCTCTAAGGAGAAAAGATAAAAAAAAAACCAAAAAAAAACCCCAAAAGTTCTGAATAGAGTAAAAATCTTATCAGAAGTTTTATGAGCTGCCCCATCACAACCTGAAGCTGACTTGCATCCCTGGGTGTAAGATCTGAGCCAGACTGAAAGTACGAGAACAGAAAACCTGAGCAGAGAGTTTACTTTTCAGTATAGAAATGAACATATTTCTACAGGCTAAATTATTAACTGAACAGCTGAATAAATAACATATCAGCTTTTGGAGGTTTAAAGGCTGTAGACAGTGCCGAGACCCACCTCACAGCAAAAACCAGCTGAGGCAGTTCAAGCAATCCTGTCTCTCCTAGTCTCAATAACCATGTTCAGAGTTCACAGTTAACAATTTAAACAAGAAAATACATCACTGAAAAAGCAGGATCTCAATGGACAGTTATTAACCTTACTCAGAAGAGCAATTTTCAAGACACCTTCAGTAAATCTGTGGATTTGGAGCAAAAGCCTTTAGATACCAAGTAACTTCAAAGCTTAGTAGCAGAACAAAAAATAATTACAGACTAAACGATACTACACCAACACCACTGTCTTTGCTGAATGCTACCTGCTCTGCTGTGAAGAGTGGTTCATCATTGATGCAGGAAACAATGATAGAATGCATATCCAACTGTTCTCTCAGCTCTTCATCATCTGACAGGTCAAGGTTCAAGTTATCATTTACCTAAAAAGCACAAAAATGTGTATTTATATAAATATATACATACATGTGTGTGTGTGTGTATACATATATATATAAAAACCCTGTGTACATATATAAAAAACAAATGGGGAACTAAGATTTTAAGAATGAAACAGATTTCTTGCCCTTAATGGAATCAATGACTCCTGCTGCCAAATACCTGGAAACTGAAGTACCTTAAGAACTGAAATCAAAACTGTAACTGGAGAAAATTAAAATAGCTTGTCAGTCTTTCAAGTCTTCAAACATCCTCAGCTTATAAAGCCCATATACACAATGAAAGGCATGGATATCTGCATGGAAGGCAGTCTATCCACTGTAGATATTTAAATCTTAAATGAAGATAGAAATCAGCATAATAACCTATACATAATCTGTAACATTACACAAGCCTGTTGTTTTAGGTGCTTTTATAGTTCCACTTTTTCACAGAGTAAGACACAAGAAAAGTTGTTTCAAAAAAGCAGATCACGGTTATCATCCCAGATTATTTTAAAAAATATCGCTGAATATCTTGGGGTCTTTCAGAAAAGAAACAGAAGTAATACTGTTCCCACACATATACCATACACTCATCCTTCAGAAACAAAGATGCACATATAGTAAAAGATTTAAATGTCCCTCTTAATTGGTCTAGTATTTTTTACTCTCACACAGTGACATAGTGATTTACAAAGTTGCTTGTTCATTCTGCACTTTGCCTATTACTGGATTCCAGCCTCCCACCCTTCAAAAGCTGCAACTCCTAACCTTTGACATTTTGAGCTCAACTACTCTAGCTGATATTTGGTCTAATTTACAAGCATTATGACTAGCTGTATAAAGTCCTTGGTGTAACCATATCAGTTTTCAGTTCTTTGGTGTAATTCCTCCAATTTTCCCAGTTCTTCAGAAACTTTTAATAGTTTTCAAATTAATTTTGAAGATGCTACCAATATCCCCAGATAACTAGTCTACAGGGAGAAACACACAATTTGTATTTCTTCAGTCACCAGAATGAAATAAAATGTCCACTTCTTTTCAGAATCTTAATTCCAAAAACCACACAGTGACAGAACTTCGCTAGGAATATTTGTTTACCTGCTGCACAGATACATCCCACTTTTGACATTCTTTAATATCAGCAGTCCTCAAATGTTTTTCCATTTATATAGGGTTATGACAACAACTATGAGATAATAAGCAAGGATAACAGTTCATCTAGAAGGAGGTACTTTTTCCCCCTTGATCCTCTCAACATCTAAGAGACTATCAGAATATATTCTGGTAATATAGGCTAATACAGCCCAGGCTACCACCGATACCAAACAGACCACCTGGCCTTCCATCCGACCACACTCCATGGCTGTTTCTGTCCTCACACGCCTATCAGGGAATGACCTGTTTAAAAGTAATCTAACAAAACCATAATAAGCAAGTAATTATACAACCCTATTCCTTGTACCGCTGCACAACATTTCCATCATCAGAGCTGTATGAAAGTTTTCACAGATCTGTGATGTGAAGAAACAAAGATTAGATCAATCAGCCTCATTCACCTTACATTTTTAATTCCGGAACAGGAAGAGAAATACTTTCAGTACAAGTCCAACAGCATGTTATTAAGTTTCAAAGGCATCAAGGAAGTGTTGCTTAGCTGTTAGTATGCATTGTAAGAAAGTTAAAACAGGCAGCCAGCTGGTCCATATGTGCTGTCACATATCTAGAAATACTGCTGAAATGCAGAAAAGTAGAAAAAAAGTGTGTCAAGCACTCCCAAACAGATGGGCTTTACACATCAAAAGCCATGCCAGGTGGAAAGAAAGCTGATACATGTTTAATCCATAAACTGATTCCTCCTCTACAGGCAGAGTACCCAAGAGATTTTCTCATCTATCAACACCATCTGAGATTTTTTTTTAATGTAGTTCATTCATAATTTCCTGAAAAAAAATTACAAAACTAATACAAAATATTTTTTTCATATTGTACCTAGTTCCTTATTAAGAAATCCGTGAGTCTTCCAGCTTATCTTTCAGGTATAAAACAAAGTCACAGCATGGGGGGTTATAGAACTTTTTACTTTAAAACTAAGGATTTCATAGAATCATAGAATAACCAGGTTGGAAAAGACCCATCGGATCATCGAGTTCAACCATTCCTATCAAACACTAAACCATGCCCCTCAGCACCTCATCCACCCGTGCCTTAAACACCTCCAGAGAAGGTGAATCAACCGTCTCCCTGAGCAGCCTGTTCCAGTGCCAAACGACCCTTTCTGTGAAAAACTTTTTCCTAATCTCAAGCCTAAATCTCCCCTGGCGGAGCTTGAGGCCATTCCCTCTTGTCCTGTCCCCTGTCACTTGGGAGAAGAGGCCAGCACCCTCCTCTCCACAACCTCCCTTCAGGTAGTTATAGAGAGTAATAAGGTCCCACCTCAGCCTCCTCTTCTCCAGGCTAAACAACCCCAGCTCTCTCAGTTGCTCCTCATAAGATTTGTTCTCCAGCCCCTTCACCAGCTTCATTGCTCTTCTCTGGACTCGTTCCAGAGCCTCAACATCCTTCTTGTGGTGAGGGGCCCAGAACTGAACACAGGACTCAAGTAGCGGTCTCACCAGTGCCGAGTACAGAGGGAGAATAACCTCCCTTGACCTGCTGGTCACGCCATTTCTGATACAAGCCAAGATGCCTTTGGCCTTCTTGGCCACCTGGGCACACTGCTGGCTCATGTTCAGTCGGCTGTCAACCAACAGCCCCAGTTCCACCTCCAGGCAGCTTTCCAGCCAGACTTCTCCTAGTCTGTAGCACTGCACAGGGTTGTTGTGCCCCAAGTGCAGGACCCGGCATTTGGCCGTGTTAAACCTCATGCCGTTGGTCTCTGCCCAGCAGTCCAGCCTGTTCAGATCCCTTTGCAGAGCCTCCCGACCCTCCAGCAGATCCACACTTCCACCCAGCTTAGTGTCATCCACAAACTTGCTAAGGGAGCACTCGATGCCTTCATCCAGGTCGTTGATAAAGACATTGAACAGGGAACTCCACTTGTCACTGGCCTCCAGCTGGATTTAACACCATTTACAACCACTCTCTGGGCCCGGCCATCCAACCAGTTTTCCACCCAGGAGAGTGTGCGCCTGTCCAGGCCAGAGGCCGACAGTTTCCGAAGCAGAATGCTGTGAGAAACTGTATCAAAGGCTTTACTGAAGTCCAGGAAGATACATCCACAGCCTTTCCCTTGTCTAGCAGCCGAGTCATTTTGTCACAGAAGGCGATCATGTTAGTTTGGCAAGACCTGCCTTTTGTAAACCCGTGTTGACTGGATTTAATGACTCTAAAACCACTTAGAAAATATGATCAAACACTATAATAAAAATTAGAATAAATTCTATATATAATAAAAATTGGAATAAATAAAATTCAAGGGACAATTATCAGACTCAAATTGAGCAAGTGAGTTCCAAATTGCCATCTTCCCCTGCTGAACCCCAAAGCATCTTCTTTAGCAGAACAATCTTCGTTCCTGTCAATGTAAGAAGTAGCTGCGGTTTATACAACTGATGGTAGAAGTCAAAGCATCACCCGGTTCTCAGGTTACCTATAAAGATATTTTTACAACATAACTCAACTTCACTATGCTTAAAATATAAACCACTGGTTTCCTCAGAAGACCTAGGAGACAAATTCTTCCTAGCTTTTCTTCCTGATGCGTTCTAATCCACTTTTAAGAAGATCAGAGGACAACCCTTTCTATAAACCTGTCTGAAGCTCCTTCATTCCCTGCTCTTTCCTCAGATAACTATTCTACTTGTTAAATAAGAAAAACAAACCAAAACAAACTCTTGCACTTCAGTATCTCCTGGGTCACCTTTCCAGTAAATGAAGTCTCTTTAGTCTCCACCTGACTGCAGAATGAGATCAACTTAAAGTCTCTACTGGATTTACTAAACCAAAATATTCCCACCTTTCTTCCTCCCCTACCCAGAATAGTGTTCAACACAAAACAGACAGTAGATTTCATATTAAACACTTTTTTTCTATCATGCTCCAATTAACACCCACATGAAACTAATCCTGAATTATTCCAACTCAAGGAGGTGCAAAAATACATCAATAATTGTTTGATTTTTAAAACCCTCTCATCTATAACACCAAGCACTAAAAATATTTTAAGCCACTTCAAAACAACACTCTTTTTGCAAATGCAAGTTGTTTTATTTCCCTGCAGAGTACACCAAAGAGGGTATTTCTGCTGATCAGAACTTACCCCTTTTTCTGAAAGATTCAGTGTCGGCAAGTGCAAAGCTCTGGTGTGGGAAGACTTCCAATCAACTGGCATTACGTTACCATAATTATCAGTCAAAGCATTCCAAATCCTGGAGAGAAGAATAAAGTGACAAAAACACAGGCTTTTAAACAAGCAGCAACTGATCAGCAGTAAACATATTTGTAAAGATAATATATTTCTATCAACAACTATTTTTTCCTCCTGGTATACTCATCTGCAGTGAGTTATAGACAATATTTTTTCAATGTTTTGAACCTAAGAGGAAATGTTTTTTTATAAACATAGCTTATTTCCCCTTTCTAACCACTAATGTGCACACAGTGGTGGAATAAAACAATGCGATGAAGAGACCGCTTCGTTACTAATTATATAATCAAGCTCAAAGCCTTTTTGGGGAGTGGATGGGCCATTCCTTTGATGAAATTCGAGCTCGGCTATAAATTCCATACTTAGTATTGTTTGTTTTCCTTGCCTTTTGCACGTTAGAATTAGGAATTAGCAGAGGCTGAGCAGCAAATTCTGAGCCAAATCTTTTTTTTTTCAATTTGTCAAAGAATAGTGAGCATGCACAAATTCATTACAATTTTGCAATAACTTAGTTTTACCCAGAAGTAGTCTTGCTGAGCTCAGCCTGTCACTCTTGCCTACAGCTGATCTTAACTGTCTCCAGCGTACAACCTCTCCGGCTGTACAAGAGACTTGGGCATGCAACCCTATCCTGGCATACCAGTTCAGATTTTGGAACAGAGCAGCCCTGTTAGCAGGCTGCTGCCTCGATTCAGCCAACAAACCCTGCCTCTGCGCTGTGGGTGCATGTTGAGAGTGGGTTGCCTAGCCAGGCTCAGAGGGGGTCGGAGGAACGGACGAGCCAGGCACAACCCCAGGCCTCCGATTCACAGTTCTTTGAGCTTACCTCCCTGCCCCTACCACAGATATTTAGTCCTCTCTTAAGAAGGTATTTTTCTTCTTTTATAATTAGACGTACAATTCAGTTACCTCAAAGTAAAACTGCAGTATTTTTAACGCAGACAAGCTGACTGAAACGTACTGTAAAATAACAGGGTGAGAACTAGATGACCTTTAAGGTCCCTTCCAATCCAAACTATTCTATGATTCTATAACAAGTATAAATACTTATAAAATAATGTTAAAAGCAGGAAAGCGACACAGACGAGATAGGGGAAACAACAACCCCCACAGCTGCAGCTGAGATTTCGCTCTCCGCCTGCTTTCCACACTTGCCGTGTTTCATTTCAGACAGCGAAGCAGCGGGCGAGAAGCGATCCTCCCGCCTCTCGCAGCCCTCCCCGAAGGGCAGCAGGCCGCACGCCCGACCCCCGCGCTCCCGTGGGGCCGGCAAGGGCCGCAGCTCCCGCCCCGGGGCCCGCACTCACTCGTCGTCCTGCAGCGCGCTCTGCTCCGTGAGAGGCCGCAGCGGGACGCGGCTCTCGCCGCCGGGCCGGGCCTGCGGGGGCTCGAAACACACCGACAGCTTCGCTCCCAGGTCCCCCCCGCCGCCCCAGCCGCCTTTGTCGCGGGCGGCCTCGGCGCCGCTCCCCACGGAGGGCTGGAAGCCCGAGAAGTCCTGCCAGTCCCCCGGGTCTCGTTGCGACGCCGCCGCCGCCATGGCCGCCGCCGCAGCCCGAGGCCCGGCAGCGGGACGGGGGGCGTGACAGCGCGGGAGAGGGGGCGGAGCCTCTGATGAGCAGGGAAGGGCGGGGGTGAGGGGGAGGAGCCCTTGAGGGCTCAGGGAAGGGGCGGGGCGTATGAGGGGGTGGAGCATTCGCGGGCTAAGGAAGGGGCGGGGTGTGTGGGCGGGGCATAAGAGGGGCGGAGTCTGAGAGCTCAGGGAAGGGGCGGGGAGTGTGGGCTGATTCGAGGGCTGTGCGACATCATGGGTCTGTGCTGAAAAGCCCAAGATAAAAAGCTGGAAGATAGGGGTCTCTGTGTTAATGGCCGGTAGATACTGACCCACTGCTGCTTTCTACAGCTACCTGAAGGGAGGTTGTGGAGAGGAGGGAGCTGGCCTCTTCTCCCAAGTGACAGGGGACAGGACGAGAGGGAATGGCCTCGAGCTCCGCCAGGGGAGATTTAGGCTTGAGATTAGGAAAAAGTTCTTCACGGAGAGGGTGGTTAGGCATTGGAACGGTCTGCCAAGGGAGGTGGTTGAGTCACCGTCCCTGGAGGTGTTTAAGGTGAGGGTGGATGAGGTACTTAGGGGCATGATTTAGGGATTGGTGGGAATGGTTGGACTCAATGATCCAGTGGGTCTCTTCCAACCTGGTTATTCTGTGTGATTCTGTGAATGCAGAAACTCAGGGAAACTGGGTTGAAAGAAAGAAAAGGAGTCTGTTTTTCATAGATCTAGTTGTTAAGCTGAAAACCACCTTGCCACAGGGAGTTAGATAGCAGAACCTCACCTCGCATCCATTAACTTGCAAATTAATTGAAGAAAAAAAAATGATAGGCTAACAGGTAAATAAATGACCTGCAGCTCAGGAGGTTCACAAAGTGCCAAATTCTACAGACTCTCTTCTCTAGGACCTCCTGTGAGTGACCCATGTGAGTGGTTGTGGCTTTCTGACAGATACGATGACACCCTGTGGACTCAATGGCAGGGAAACTGCGTTTTGAGAGGCTGATATTTACTGAATGTTGAGACTACCTGGAATTCCATGCATCCCTCTAATGTGAAAATTCTTCAGTGAGTTTAGTGATTGATGGGAATGGTTGGACTCGATGATCCAGTGGGTCCTTTTCAACCTAGTGATTCTATGATAAGTGGAAACTTTTCCTGCAGTATGTTCTGAACAATTCTGATCGAGGGTTGGCAAGACTCCCAGCATAAAAACACCCCATAATATCAAGATGTAAACTAACGTGTCAAGAACCACTACAGGGAAGTAACAAATACAAATGTTTGAACAAACATGCATCAGTAGGTTTAAAATTTTTTATTGTGCTGCCAAGAGCCAAATTACAAGAAACCGCCTTACAGTTAAAAAAGTAAACAAGCAATCTGCTGAACCGCAGTGCACTCCGAGTGCCACATATGCATCTATTTTTCAGAAAATTATATCTGCATTTCTCTTACAAGAGCACAACAGGAACCAAAGTAAAAGAGTGTAATGGATACAGCACATAGGATAAATCATATCTTTAAAATAATAATAATAAAATAATAATAATAAAAAACATTTTACACCATGTCCTATATCCTGCTAATATTTTCAGAATATGGCCTTGATTGTAAAACAAAAGCAAGCATTTACAATTTCTGGATAAAGACTGCTTACTCTTATGCAAGGAATGGATGTTTTGTCTTGACAAAATCTGTGTATTAACTGGATAGAAACATCTATGTTTCAGTATCAGATTGAGTAAGAAACACTGGGGAGACGACATTTTTTCTTATTGGTGGTTGGAAACTGAAGTTACATAAGCAGAAAAAATGTTGACCCTTAATGATACACCTATTTTTTTCTTTGATGCAAACAGCTAGAACACCTTTTTGATATTCTAAAACAAAAAAATGGTTAATCTTCAGATTAATAAATTAGGTCATTATAATAATAAATTAGGTTTTTTTTCAGTTTTAAAATTCAGCAACCTCTGACCAAGTATTTACAACAATACTTGAGAGTTCCTTTACAAAAAATACATTTTCTTTTCACATTAAGCATACTGGGTATCTGTGTCTCTTATGACAAGCATTTGTAAAAGAAAAAAGGCAATGCACAAATGGGTAATTAGTATAAAAGTGCCAAGACCTGTTTGGAAAGTTAACATTGTATTACACAGTCAGAGTTATAAATGAGGCAAGCTACAACAAACTTCCAGCTTAATGTGGACAATATTCCAGTAGTTGTTTCAAACAATTGTTTGAAAAAAAAAAAAAGGAAAGAAAGGAAAAAAAAGAAAATCCAGGAGCTGATGGTGTTATTCTATGGAGCTGATTAGTGCCGCACGTATATTGTCATCAGTGTCTCTAGCCAATGCATTCATTAAAAAGCCTTTTTAAGGCTAAGCAAGAAAAGAAAAATAAGAAACACCCTGAAATGTAGCAAGTAGCAAGAGCAACGCTTACTGCTATAATCGTGCACGAACTGTACACACGCAAACACAAGAGTGCGCACACACACACACACACACGCGCGCGCGCACACAAACACTTTCAAATCAAATCAAACTGTAGGTAGAATGAGATGCTCTTTTCTTGTCTTTCCTAAACTCACAAGCGATTAAGCATCAATATGGAATGCCTGTTTATCTGTTTCTGATCTGGGTAAAATCTCTCTCAGATAAAAATACATTCAACCAGAAAAAAAAAAATAGAAAAAGTATATACTGTATACATAACACTTTATGTATACAGTATATATATGTATAGTGTATATACACATGCACGTATCTATACGTATGTATACCTACATGCATTTGTATATACATATATATACACAAACATACAAATACTTTTTGTTGTTTTTAGCATAATTATATTTACATAAATACTCCTATAATGCTAAAGTTTAAAGAAGCATGATCTCCTTTTTTCTTTTCTGAGCTTCAAAAAAGGTGCTTGAGCAATATACAATTAAAATTAAGCAGCTTCCTAGCATGGAAGTAGTTTCTAAATCTGCATACCAGTAAATAAGAACATCAACAGGAAAAAAACCAACAACCTTAAAACAGTCTCATTTTCTACTCTCTTGTAAGCAAGAGCTTTGTCCAACAAAAATAATTTTTCCTTCTCCTGTATGAACAACCAGATTGATATAAAATAACAAAACAAACCCACGACAGACAAAACAAACAAACAAACAGAAGCCCCTGGAACTGCATGGTGTTCTTGACTTTTCCTTCCTTCCTTCAATACTGCTGTCAAAAGATCCAGTGCTCATATCAGGAATTACTTAGGCCTCAGTCATTTCCTAACTCTGCCGAAGTCTGGCTAATCTAGCCAATCAGTTTTGAAGAAAACAAAAATAAAAACAAAAAGCAGCACAAGATATAATTTTATACATCCTTAATAAACCCACCCTTTATTATCTGCTATAATCTTTTCCTCACTATTTCATTAACTACTGCAGCTTCTCATCATATAGAAAAATATTTGCAGCTACACCACACCTGTGATGTGACAATTTCTGTTCTAGGAGTATATTACTGTAGCAACAGCTGGAAAAAAAAACCAAACAAACAGACCTCTTAACGTTTTTTTCACCTGGGGTTAGGCTTTGCTGCAACAGATGCAATGTCAGAGCAACAAGAAAAAGCACTATCCTGCTGCTCAGCAGTATTATTTATGCATTTTCTTCTCCAGCCAAGGACGACCAGCTTTTCTTCTCTAAAGCTTACTTTTACCTCCTTGCCTACCCCTACCTCCTGATTCCCCCTCCCAAAAAAACCTCTATAGCTATGTTACAAGCAAATACATCTTAACAAGTTTTAAAACTTTGGTTCTAAGAAAACACTTGGTCAGTTATCTCAAGGAAAAGTGGGAATGCTTTTTCTGGCACATTGCAGGAGTCAGAGCTCATCCCAGTAAGGTCTTAGAGCTGTACATGTAGTCACAAATCCAATACAATCCACTAAGCAAGTGCACAATTCTAGTTTTATTTTAATAGCAGACTTAGTCTCTCTCTCTCTCTTTCTTTCTTATATCCTTGGTAAGGGTGCAATTCTTCAAACTGTTTGATAGAAGTTATCTGCCTGTAGGTTGTTCTGTTTCTGCATGCTGTAAAATCCACTATATCTTGGATCTGGGTCTGCAATTCTTCGCATCCTCTGAGAACTGTCCACCTGGACCATGGTACCTTTCTTGCAGTCCACATATACCAGTTGATTGTTTAGGCATGAAGGCTGTTAAAATAGAAACGGAATATTGAGTAAATAATAAAATAAATGTATTACACACATAATTAAAAAAGTCTTTGTGGGTCAAGTCCATAAGCACAAACCAAAACCAAATCAGTAATGAGAGTGTCCAGACTTCTGGTAAACTTGATAAAGGCACAATAACAGACCAATATCCTTTTTCATCTTCTGAATAGAGCTCTGGTATTCTTATACACCAGATGGACTGGTTAAACTCTTCTCTGTTAGTTTAGTACAGAATCACAGAATAACCAGGTTGGAAGAGACCCACTGGATCGTCGAGTCCAACCATTCCCACCAATCCCTAAATCATGCCCCTAAGAACCTCATCCACCCTCACCTTAAACACCTCCAGGGACGGTGACTCAACCACCTCCCTTGGCAGACCGTTCCAATGCCTAACCACCCTCTCTATGAAGAATTTTTTCCTTATCTCAAGCCTAAATCTCCCCTGGCGGAGCTCGAGGCCATTCCCTCTCGTCCTGTCCCCTGTCACTTGGGAGAAGAGGCCAGCTCCCTCCTCTCCACAACCTCCCTTCAGGTAGTTGTAGAGAGTAACAAGCTCTCCTCTCAGCCTCCTCTTCTCCAGGCTAAACAACCCCAGCTCTCTCAGTCGCTCCTCACAAGATTTGTTCTCCAGCCCCTTCACCAGCTTTGTTGCTCTTCTCTGGACTCGCTCCAGAGCCACAACATCCTTCTTGTGGTGAGGGGCCCAGAACTGAACACAGTACTTGAGGTGCAGTCTCACTAGTGCCGAGTACCACCCAAGGATTTAACCTTGTTGCCCTGTATGTTCAGCAGCTTGTTTCCAAGCCTTTAAAGCCTCTTTATTGCTGATCATTTTCAAGAATATTTTGTTCCTAGCTGCAGTTCAACTAAGAGAATGGGAGAGATCTCAACTGTTATAGTTAATCCTGGCATGGGATCCTATGGGATCCTTCCGCATTCCATTCCAATGTGGTTTATGTATTGCTTCCTTAATCAGGAAATCATCCACCTTTTATCTAGTATTTGCTAGGCCTTATGCCCTTGCAAAGCCATGTGTTATTGTGGGCATGACAGTGTTAATGTGGCACTTGGTGGAGTTGTCTTTACTTCCTTGAAAGTGTACAATAGGGATTTAATTGTAGGCAAATGTGAGTATAAGTGAGGGTTTGATTATGTAGTGATCTACAAGTGTGAATGCACATACAATAATTGCTCAAAGAAAGAGATGAATCATGTATACTGGCTTTCCAGTCCTGCTCTTTCTCTGAGAATCCTGCAACTGAAAGACTCTGCAGCTGAGCGGAAGGTGAAACAATGCTGGGTGCACACACACTTAAATGTCTATGGGTTAAGCACAAGGGAAGACAGGCAGTAAACATAATTTAAGGTTTCCACTGATGTAGCCTCTTTTTCCAAGACTTAAATCAGAAAAATCAGAAAAGTTTTTATTACTAAAACTTTACATTTGGTAACTCTTATCACAAAACTGTTTTTTACCCAGATTTTTATTATTTTAAAAATGTTTTATGTTTGACTTTTCAAAAGCCTTGACTGGATTCACAAAGAAGTCCTGAGGTTCACTCATGTTAATGGCACCAGGGTTAAACATTAGCAGTCCATCTGTAATTTTAAACATCTCTTCTATAATCTTTCTTTAGGTGTCGATATGATTTAAGCATAGTTGTTCTGTTCTCTTTTAAATAGCTGGACAATTTGGAACAGAAAGAACATAAACCAAAACAGGCTTGCCAAATTTTATTACTAAGAACCACAAGTCATCCAGCAAAGAATACAAGAAACTAATGAGTGACATTGGGTTGAAGAAACCTTAAAAGAAAGATACATTTATGACAAAGACCCTCACAAGACATCTGAATTTCAGTATAACCAGGGTCTTGCATTCAATCCATACGTGACTTAAAGTGAGTTTTCTTTGCATATGGATGATGTCTTTTGGTGAGACTGAAAAAACAATGTATCAACAACACAAGAGTTTGAGGAAACCAATGTTTCATAAGTATGTAGAATTATTGTTTATGCTTCCACAGTTAGAAAGTTGTGATTTGCATCTCAACTTCAACCATTTTGTCACACAGCACTTAGGTGCAGAGCAGCCTTTCTGAGAGCTTAGGAGTGAGTCTATTAAAGTTAAAAATGGATTTTGAAACACATTCCTTAAGAAATTCAGTAGCTGGTATTGCTTACTTGTCTTGAAAGACTGGAAATGGAGTAATATAGATTCCTTATGCTTCCTATTTAATTACAATTGAGTTAAGCTTTATGCTGTGATGGTATTTGCAAGCTTTTTGGATTTGTTTTTTAAAACAAAGCTCTGCAGCAGCAGAAAGGATATGGACACTTCATTTCTTAAATTATTGAATTACTCTTCTAGGCAGAACTTAAAAAAAAAGATACTCTCAAGTGGTGTTCCAAGCATGGACAAAGTCTGATTACAGCTAGGAAGTTTATGTGGGATAAATCGGGGAACTGATATAAATGGCATTTAGATATGAAATAAAGCTTAGTTTGCTGATGGATCTATTGCTCAAAACAAAATTATACTCTTTTAACTATTTTCACCTGCATCCTTTTGGGTTTTTTTGGAAGTCTCATAAGACTTAATTGGTAGATATTTCCCAAAATATTAACCTGAGAACCATTTGATGAAGTTATTAAAAATGTGATAAAACCTACTAGTCCATACAGTAACTGATGTTGGATAAGAGTTCTAAAATGAATGAAAGTTAAGAAAGCAAAAATACTCTCTTACAAGTTTGACTACAAGTAAGAAAATTGCATGTATTTACCTACACACATAGAGAGCTGGGTTTTTAAAAACTATTTTCTAACCTTGATTGCTATCTAGAGACATCTCATTACTATATGGAGCAGGAAATGTTTTTATTTGATAGTGCAAAAATAATTTAAGAGACTAAATAAATACTAGCGGACCAACCGGTATAAAATGGTTTATGACAAAGAGAAAATAATTTAAAGAGAGAGTTCAGATGATGTGACCTCAGTGACATCCTACACAATATTCTAGTTAATTTTGTTTCCCAAAAAAGTGAAAGCCTGGAAATAGACATAAACATGGCACCTTTGTTGGAGCTTTGTAGCAGGACACTGGAATCCACTGCTTTTTCTGATTGACAAGCAAAAGGACGATGATGAGTAACAGCGCTATCGTGATAGGAATTGTCACCAAGGCAACAGAGCTAACCGATGCATCTTCACTCAGGTGTGGTCCACTGCCACTTCTGTACTCTCCCTGTAGATGACTCATGTCTGCAAGGTAAAAGGGAGCATTTGCTAGCACAGACATAGCTTAGAGATACTGCAGGTTTGGTTCCAGAGCACCGCAATGAAACTAATACAACAATAAAGTGAGCCACACAATTTTTTTGTTTTCCCAGTGCATATAAAAGTTATGCTTGCACTATGCTGTAGTCTATTAAGCGTGCAATAGCATTACGTCTGAAAAACCAATGTACGTATCTTAATTGAAAAATAGTCCCTTGCTAAAAAATGGTGTAATAAAAAATGCAATATCTGTGAGGCACAATAAAATGAAGTGCAATAAAATGAGGTATGCTTGTAATTATAAATGGGCTTTAAACATAAAGAAGAATGCAATTATGAAAGTCCCAGTTGCTGATTTTGTCACTCAGATGAATTTGGACTTTCTCTTCTGATATGTCATCTTATTCATATAAATTAGAACAACTGAAAGGTAGTATCTTATGCAGTGACTATATTAGCCAGGAAAAGGCCATCAAAAAGAGAGGAATTTAAAGCACAATAATAAACAAGTCTGACAATAATATCTTAGCTCAGCTGCATTTGATTTTCTTATCTGATTGCAACCAAACTCCCACTTGTAAAAAAAAAATAATCAACCTGTGTTTCTATGCTAGCATGAAAGCCCCTTTTTAAAAAAAAATACAAACCAAAACAGAACAAATGACTGGTAAGACTCTTATTTGCTGAGAGTGTATTACAATACTTGCACCAGTCAGCCTATGAAAAGAGACTGCTGGCAGTCTGCTAGACTGTAGCAAGTTTCACAGGTAATTGCAAAGAATGACGATTTTCAGTCACGTTTGCAATACTTGCACAGTTTGCAGTGCGTGTTTAAAATCACCAACCAGAATAGTTGCAAGACAGCTACTAATGCCTGTGAGAAATGAAAATGCTGTAATTATGGAAGCATAAGTTTACAATTTTGTAAAGCAGTTGTTTTTCATGTATCCTTTCTGCTAGCCACCAAACAGTGGTATGCTATGAGATCATCCTTGATTTTAAAAAGACATTATGTACATACACACACACACAAGTTTAGGCAGTCCTTCAATTAGAAATGGTTAACAAAGAGAGTATTTCCCCTACTCTGTGATTTCAGCACAGTTTTAAACAAAAGATGGATTTACATCCTTGGACAATTTTATGAGCCCTATTGTCACTAGACCTGTGAAGTCATATTTTTTTTTCCTCTGGCATACATCTATGATGTATATAAAGTTGTGCTATATGTTTTCTCATTTTTGATTATCAATGGAAGAACATCACATGGATCAATTGAGGGTCTATGGACTCCAGCAGCTTGACAACAGCATGCTTTCTAGATTTTGTATCAGAAAAGTCACTGCAGAATCATTCCTTGTTCATAATTTTACTGCATCCTTAATTTTACAGAACTCCATCACACCAACACAAATGTTTCTTCCAAGCTCAAGATGGTCATGATAATACGAGCAATTTGAATATAATTTAATTGAGTGAATCATCTTTACTGAAAACAAAAATGCATGTAAGAATTCAGCACTGAGGAATATTCTCAGATAACCACCTTCTCAAAGTATTATACCGGTGATACCTGAATAGAACAAGAAGATACATTAAAACATGGGGAATAAACACAGACCTAAGTTAACCTAGTTTATATCAGATCTTACCTCTGTGAATGTGAATGATGTCATTTTCACTCGGTGTCGGCCAGTTTGGTACTTCTAGTTCCATGTCTCCTCGATGATTTGTCTTCTCAATAGGGATGTTAGTAGGTTCAGGCACATACATCTCTGTGAAATGAGATAAACGTGTTTCACAAATTACAGGCTGCTTAACTTCCCAGTGTTTCTCTTAATTTAGTAAATATACTTGATCATCTGCAGTGCTTTCTCCTATGAATCCTTTCATTTATTTCAGAATTTTCATCCTGCTAGTCTGAAATTTTGTTTTAAAACCTGTTTCACACTGTATGTGGGATACACACCTGCTGTCATTATCATTATCCTAATGTGAATGGGATGATAAAGCCCTTTTGACAGATTTGCTATGGAAAATACCATTTCAGAATACACACTTAGCTACAGTCTTGCTCCTTTGTGATACTAAATAACAAAAATCCCAAAGGAAGGCTACACCTTCACAGATGATATGTGAACTGTCACTGCTGGTTTCTTCACCTTCCCTTTTTTGTAATCCTTAAAGGAGGAGAATTGCAAGAGGGGGTACTGCTCCATTTCCCCAGCTGTCCCGTCAGAAGTAATTACCAGCTGACTGAATGAGATGAGCAAACTCCTGCAGAAATGTATCAGGACTAGCATTAAAACCCAGTTGCAATTCTTATGTCCCTTGTGTTTATAGCTATGAAAATTTCATATTACTTTTAAGCCAAGTTAAAATGATCAAGCAACGTGATATTTGAATAAGAAATGAAGCGACTTAGCAAAGACAGAAATGTTAATCACTGACAGAATCTGCAGAGATGTAACAAAGCTGGTGAAGGGCTTGAAGCATAAGTCTTGTGAGGAGTGGCTGTGGGAACTGGGGTTGTTTCGTCCAGACAAAAGGAGGCTGAAGGGAGACATCATTGCTCTCTACACCTGCCTGAAAGAAGGTTTTAGCAAGGTGGGTGTTGGTCTCTTCTCTGAAGTAACAAGTGGTACAATGAGAGGAAATGTCTTCAAGTTGCACCAGAAGAGGCTTAGACTGGATATTAGGAAGTATTACTTCACTGAAAGATTTGTCAAGCATTAGAACAGCCTGCCCAGGGAAGTGGTTGAGTCACCATCCCAGGAGATATTTAAGAGACGCATACGTGTGGCACTTAGGGACATGGTTTAGTGGTGCACTTGGCAGTATTTGGTTTATGGTTGAACTTGAAGGCCTTTTCCAACCTAACTGATTCTGTGTTTCTGTGATTCATTTTCCTACTTCACTAATGTATTTCCATAACCTTGTGAAAGGACAGAGCAGGAACAAGCAACTAATTTTTGAGTTCAGAGTTTTCAGAATAAGTAAAATTCAAACTATATATTTGCACAATATGCCTGTCTGTTAAGAATATTAATTTTCCTGACATCTAAATGACTGTTGTCTTCTTGAAACTGTTCAAACACAGACAGAAGTTCAAAAACTAATTTAAAAAATCTTATCTGTCCTGGAAAACCAGCACTACAGTAACCTGGATTGTCACATCATGTTACCTGGACACATGGGACAGCAGCTTCCCTCCACATTGATGGGTTCAGCACAGGGAAGGGCTGGGCAGCTGACAGTGGAACAGAGAGTCTGACCCTGCAGGCAGTAGCAGTGTGTGCAACTGTCGATGTCCCAGCGTTCTTCATCTGCATATGTTTTTCCACTGAAGTGGCACACCACTTTCTTTGGAACTGTGTCTTCTGTTGAAGGAAAACAGAGCAGTGTGATCACAGGGTAATGGCTGTGCAAATCTGATTTCTTCCCCAAAACCAAAAGTGAAACAACAGTTACAAAGAAATCCCAGCTGTAATTAACCAACCCTCCCCACATTTTCTGGAAAATGTTTGTTAAATAAAGTTTAATTTCCTTTTTTTTTTTTTTTTTATGAAGGACAATCATCCTGGGCTGCTTGTAGCTAGAGGACAGTTTATTGGGACATGAAATTATATCAAATGTGCAGCAAAAATTACGAGAAATATATTTTTTAAAATTTTTGACGCTCCTAACAGTCAGAATTACCTCCCAAATATAAATAAAAATGACTTATTAAATAATTTGGCCATCAGTACAGCTTTTAATTAGCGACAATGTAATAGACTGACATTATCTGGAATAACAAGGTTAGCAGTCAGCAGGCCACTGCAACAGACCTAGACAGAGTAAATTCAAATGCAAAAGGAGACCAGCAAGAAGTACCTTATTGAAAATACTAACAGAATGATCAGAAGAGCATAAATGCTCCCGAGGTCCTTGGTAAGGGTATTCCATGGCTTCTGTGGCTGTTAGTATGGGTCCTAAACTCTCCAAGTAAATTTTGTAACCAAGTATTGGAGTGAACAGGGGAAAGGAAGTGTGGGACAAAAAGGTGGCTGCAAAAAGCACACTAGGTTCTTCCACTAGTGACCTGAATGTTGGCACACAGAAGCCAGTGGAGCTCTGTGTTGGTCAGAAAGTCGATATATCTGGGAAAGGGGGACAGAGCCCAAGCAGTCCTCTACTGCTCATTACCTATAATAGAATTGCCTGGTTGGAAAAGACCTCTGATAATGTAGGAGTCCAACCGCACCTGTCCACCACTAAACCAGACCCCTGAGCACTTTACCCATCTTTTAAATAACTCCAGAAATGGTGACTCAATCATTGCCTTGGGCAGCCTGTTCCAGTGCCTGATAACACTTTTGGTCGAGAAATTTTTCCCGATATCTAATCTGAACTTCCCCTAGTGCAGCTTGAGGCCATTCCCTCTCATCATACCACCTGTCACTTGGGACAAGAGACCAACACCCACCTCGGTACAACCTCCTTTCATTCAAGCAGTTGTAGGCAGTGATAAGGTCTCCCCTCAGCCTCCTTTTCTCCAGACTAAACAACCCCAGTTCTCTCAGCCGCTCCTCATAAGACTTGTTCTCCAGCCCCTTCACCAGGTTTGTTGCCCTTTTCTGGACATGCTCCACACCTCAATGTCTTTCTTGTAGTAAGGGGCACAAAACTGAGGTGCAGCTTCACCAGTATAGGGGCACAATCTCTTCCCTCGTCCTGCTTGCCACAGTGTTTCTAATACAGGCCAAGATGCCACTGGCCTTCCTGGCCACCTGGGCACACCACTGGCTCATATTCAGCCAGCTTTGACCAACACCCCCAGGTCCTTCTCTGCCAGGCAGCTTTCTGGGCGCTCTTCCCCAACGCTGTAGTGCTGCGTGGGGTTGTTGTGTCCCAAGTGCAGAACTCTGCACTTGGCCTTGTAGAACCATTCATTACAGCCCATCAATCCATCCTGTTCAGGTCCCTATGCGGAGCCTCCCTACCCTCAAGCAGATCAGCACTTACACTCAGCCTAGTGTCATCTGTGAACTTAGAAGGGGACGTTCAATCCTCTTGTCCAGACCATTGATAAAGAGATTGAACAGAACTGGACCCAACACCAAGCCCTGGAACCTAAAGCTAAGAACTCCCTCTGCACTTTGCACTGATTTGCCCCCAAAATGCTATCTTGCCCCACTCAGGACACCTTTTCTACTTAGAAGCTGGTTTGGTTGCAAAAATCTTCTACCTTTTTCAGGCTTTTTCAACTCTGTAAAGAACTCTTCGCAATTTAATAGCAGTGTAGCACATTTGAATCTCCAAAGGAAACTTTTAAGACCTAAGAAAGTATAATGTTGGATATGTTTTCCATTTTGATATCCATCTCTATGCAAGTACAAGCAAAGGAAGAAAGTCAGAACACAAACAAATGCTCAAGGACAGTGGAAATGAGGGACTTGCCGTAAGAAGCCCACGTATAAAAATGCAGTTTAGAATAATGTGTCTAGCTCTATCTATTTTCTCTCAAATTTCCTCTAGCTGCATCAGTAAATCAGCCACATCCGGTAAACAAACAGTCCGTGCTCTGTTTTCTGTGGAAGACTAATCTTGTCTCTAATCAAAAATACATCCCTTTATCTGCTCTGAAGTAGAGGGTTATCTTTCCAAATTAATCTTTCTTTGCATGAAAAAGAAGAATGTTGAACACATGGGATGAATTTGAGGATTCAGACAAACAATAAACCATTCAAGTCCTATAAAATTCTGAATTTCAATCTATACTAACTTGTTAGGCATTAACCAGATCTGTATCCAGAAAGAAACAAAATAAAATACAGTGCTAAAACCCTGCCTAATTTTTGAAATTCCAATAAATGAAGAAGGTCTTTTTCCACAGAGTTTGCCTACTAAGCATTTTATCAACATTAACATGAAAATAGTGAGGAAGAATCTGTACAAAGATATACTCCACAGTTATCAAGAAATAAAGAATAAACCAGGAAGAACTATGATAATTAAGTGCATGACCTTGCACCTCTTACAGGCAAGAGTATATAATTCATAGACACCATTAAAAAAGTAACTTTCCATGAATTTCAGTTATTTAGACCACAAAAAAATACTGTCAAGATAGCATAGCTCATATTAATACAAAATATTATCATTGAAAGTCTTCATATCTGAACACTAAAATTTGGATTCTGTATTTCATATTGCTTGAGCAGTTGCTACTAAAAGAAAATCATTGAGATTTTTATTATTCTCACATTTAAGCATTTTCAATATTGTGCAACTATATGGGACTCAAAGTAAATTAAATAAAGCCATATCTACTTGTTGCGTGTTTGCAAACCTGACACGCAAGGTGTGAGCACGAAGTTCTAGAGTAATTATTTCTGTAGTTCATGGCATTAATCCCTGTTGTGCATCCCTTCCTTGACCTAAAGAGTTCTCCAGTACCGTACTGAGGCTCGTGTTCTGACTCTACTGGCTTGACTGCCTAGCTCTGCATACACTCTACTTCTTTCAGGTTAAAATGTATTCTGAACTAAAATGATCTTTATGGTTGCATGGTCAGTCACTGGAAGAAAAGCCTGTATAAAGACATTGCCAAAGAAACTTAATCTCCCCCATTTTGTATGTAAACCATGCTAAGAAAGTAGTAATAGGATAACACAGTACTTTCCTCTCAAAATGTTCTCTATCAGGAATCTAACCAGGTTCCAAGGGCAACTGCAATTTTAATACTTTAACTTTTCCAGGCATTACTTTAATGAAATTCCTTGCATATCTTACAGAATTGTATCACCTAGTATTAAAGATATATTTTTCTGCAACAAATTAAAGGTTTCAAGAGCTATATTAATGGTATATATCTTAAAGGACTCCAAACCTTTCTGAAATCTTTCTGATGAAGAAATGTATTGTTTATAGATGGGCAAATCCATTCACATGTTCAAAACCTGTCAATTTTATTATATCCCTTTGTAATGAATTCTTTTTCTATTGTATCTCCCTCTACTGCTTTTGGAAATGAAGGTTATAGTAGGATCTGAATGCTTTCCAACAATGCTAAAAAGATTTAATTTCAGTAAGTGCACTATACAACTATTCTCTAATAGCAGCTTCCATTCTACAGCCTTTGTACTTACTGCAAGCTCAAAGAAAGTAATCTGTAAATAAATACTTCCAGTCAAAGTACACTGAAAAAGTGACCAGTAATCTAAAATTCTGACTTACCAATACAGTAAGGACAACACTGTCCCTTTCTCAAAACGGGTCTCTCACAGGACACTGGTGGACAAGACTCAGAGTAGCATCTAATCACACCATCCATGCAAATGCAGCTAGTGCAGACATTGGGCTTCCAGGATTCAGCTGTCAGAAAAATATCTCCTTCATCATTTTTGCAATAACTAGGCATGCTCTCATTGCTTGATGAAGAGGGCTGAAGAGGCTCATCTGTAAATATAAACAGATTAAGTTATTTCACTTCTAGTAGCTAACTTCTCTCATATTTTCCTCAGAGTTCACTCTTGAAGAACACAAACATTGGCTCACTACTGCAGAACAACTAGAAGGGACAGAGCCTTATGCCTTTTCAGTCCTTACTTTTGATGAGGATCTCGTGATGTGCTCTAGAATCAAGTTTATGTAGACTTTTATTGCATTTACTCAAAGGAAAAAAAAAAAAAGAGGATAAGAAGACAGCAAAGTGAAAACCCAATCACTATCAAAAGCAGCGACTGAGAAAGT
Source organism: Clamator glandarius (assembly GCA_033459285.1). NCBI lineage: Eukaryota > Metazoa > Chordata > Aves > Cuculiformes > Cuculidae > Clamator > Clamator glandarius. Next base: position 10,059,255 of record JAUNZM010000261.1, read on the forward strand.
CACTCTGAATGCTCTGAACTGAGTGGCATATAGGAATTCACCTTAAATCAGGGAGAATAACTTTTAAATCTAAAACTTGAATCCCAGCTGCTGCTATGCCAATTCAAATCCTTGAATGATGATTAATTATAAGCTGTTGTGAAACCAAAGGTACTTGATCGGGTTTCAGCTTGATGCCAATGGGTCTGCTTTAATACTGATGCCTGCACATAAGGAAGATGTATTTCTGCAATGAAGCTGTGTCTTGACAAACATTTTGGATGTAGAAATATGACTGTATGTGCAAAAAGCATATAAGAAAGTGAGAAGGATTCAGAAGGGTACTCAGATCAGGTTCTCAATCTAACTGCAGAAGTTATGAGACTATAGCCAGCCAGGAAAGATCAGCTCCTCCAAACAGTATTTTAAAGTTAAGCAACATGAATGAATGCTCACTGTTATTAATGAGAAAAATGCAAGTCAGGACAACATGCTAACTTTTTCACTGAAAATATTTAGTCAGGAAAAAACCACACAAAACCCCCAAAGCCGCTAGAAAAAATGGCAAAACCTAACTTTTTTTTTTAAAGCGAAATTTTTAGGTTTTTTTTAATAGACTAATATTTTCTCAGTGAGTATGCATTCAATTCATAGGTTTGAAATAAATTCCCATTGCAATAAACTCCCCCATTTTCTATGTAAAATAGTGATTCACATTCATTCATAATTGCATCTCTTTCCCTGGGAGAAAGCAAATCCTGTTACCTTCTCGACACTGTGAGGCAGTCTAAGGTGAATGGGGCACACCTGCTGGGCTGGAATGCTTTGATGTTATTCAGTGGCCTTCTAGTCACACTCAAATCATACCAAGTGAAGGTAAAAGCAAACAGAACTGTTTTTGAGACCAAATCCCAAATAGACGAGATAGTAATAAAAAGATTCATAGAGACAAAGGTTTGTAGAAATAAAAAGAAACAAGCTTGTATCTGCCTAACACTTCAACTGCTTTTTAAGTTTCTCTAATCCTGCATGTTTCCATAAACGAGCCAGTGCATATTTCATAAACCTTCCAACTGAGGATGCTGGTTCTCATGCAAGCATCACATTATTAGATTGCTTTTCAAACTTCACTGTCACAACTTCTTTTAAATTTAAGACATCTCTCACACAGAGTCAAGTTTTGCAGTTGAAACAGGGCTGCAGGCTCTCACTCATAACATCTAAAGAAGAAAGACACCACAAGCAACTGCACATCGTGAAGCATTCAATATTCACATCATACATTCTCAGATAAAGAAAGGACTCTGATGAAAGCTGGTTGCCGATATTTACCTGGGCATTGTGGACAGCAGGAGTCCTGTGTGCGGGTGGGGTTTTGACAAAGAAGAGGTGGACAGACTTCAGTCTCACACAGAACACGTCCGCTGTGGCATGTACATTGTGTACAAGAATCAATATTCCATGTCTCTCCCTCTACAAAGTATTCCCCACCAGGAGCATGACAGATTGATGGACTGGTGAACTCTGGCTTCTGCACAACTACCTCATCTGGGAAAAACAGAATTGGAAGACAAGCAAAATCAAATGTGACTCTAATGATTAACCAATGTACAAATTCTGTTGTTATTGAAAATACTAGGAATAACAAGAACAGCTATAAATATATTCTGAACGAAAATCTTTTGACTTTATATGCCCGTTGTTCTGTGACACTGCCATGTAGAAGACAGACCACTCAATCATTTACTTTCGTGTCTGAAGAATGACCAGTAGAACTCAAGTAACCTGACTGTGGCTGATCTTAGTCTATTAACAATGTGTTCAGGGTTTTCTTCTTTTGGGGAATTATCTTTCACTGATTCACTTACGCTATGCTTTGGGTATTGCTTACATTTATGAACTACAGGTCATTCAACAGCATTTACCAGAAGTGAGTAGCTGCTTTGCTGCCTTGTAGCTGCGTGTTTTTTATTTCTGCTGCCATGATATAGTACAATTTATGCAGCAACATCCTAACTTACCATGGCAAAGGCCATATTAATGATCTTCTGGAAATTTTCTCAGTCATAACTTTTGCATTTAGTTCTCTGCAAATTCACAGGCCTGTCTTACTATAGCTTATATACTGCTCATAATATGAAAAGCATAACCATAGTATTGCTGTACATATGGTATTGCTTACTGCTCCCTTAGCAGCATTGAGACCAATATATCATTGCAACTGAATTGTTATGAACATACAACTTTCATATTCCTGAAGGACCAACTAGCCAAACAAATATACACTTTCTGGGAAATACAGTTCTGCAAAACACAAGCAGTTAGTGGCTTTGCAAATCTTACAGGAAACCTGGAGCTTTTCACAAGCAATGTGACAATCCACTTAAACCTCGTAATATATAGGAACATGGCTATAATGAATGTTTTGGCAGTCAGTCTATCTTGCTCTGCTGAAAACTAAACATGAACTCGAACATAACCACCTTTTTTTCAGTCTGAAAGATGATCTCTAAGAGCTGCCACTTCCCTGTCAGTATGTTAACAGTGCAATTCAAAACTCAGTACATAAGGATTGCTAATTATTTCAATATCCTTATGCCAGACACATTTAAGTACCATGCTCACAGTTTCACAATTCCAAACCGTGTTCCTGTCTACTGAAATCCATTATATTCATTTAACAACACCAGTGGGGAATCAATACAGTGTAAAATAAAGTACATTTCTAACAAAGAAAGCCTCAGTGGGGGAAACAGAACCACACTGGGACTAATTTGGCCATATTAATTCATACGCGTACATATGCGATCACTTTAAAAAAATGCTGTGTCTGCCCTAACATTGTAAGAGTCTACACAAAGTATGACTATGCTAACAGAGAAGCTAGGTGACTAGTACCTGGAAAACAGGAAAGAGTGTCAGACAGAGAAACCTATGGAGACACTATCTCAACGGAAAGGACACTACTGGGTAAGAAACTGCTCTTTTATACAAGAGACCAACAATGCTGGTGCTCAGAATCAAACAGTGATCTCGTTCACAAGAAATGTGAGAAGATAGGTACTGCTCATTCTTGTACTGGAGCTGGAAGAAAGAATGACAATACCTGACAGGATGCATATGGACAAACATCGCATACTGTGGTGACAAAAAAAAAAGCTGATAAAACACTAAGATTCCCTTTAAAAATCTCATGATTCCACAGTCCCTGTCAGACTAGTTAGATACCTGATAATGGGAAAGAAGCAAGAGAGCACAGGATGGGTCGCCTGGTGTGCATACCTCCTCACTGTTTCCAAGTCAGCTAAAAATTTCATTAATGGTTGTCAATACTAAGATGCTAAGTACTAAGAGCTTGGCCTCAATAACCACTGGTAAACTACTTAATATGGGAAATAGCTAGCTCTGGCTACATGAAGCCAGTGCCACCGCTGGCCTTGGAACCAGAGGAACCACAGGCACTGTATGCCTGTGTCAATACTGAGGGGAGGAGAGCGGTGCAGACTGAGAAGGGCTGAATGGCAGAGAGACTTCTTGGAGTCCTATACCTTTTGGGGGGCTATGTTTTTCCAGTTACTGCACAGTGTGAACTGGATTAGAGATCACCACTTGTTTAACCAATCTAAAGAAACTAGTTATCTTAGATCCTAGGGAGGAGACACTCTTCTCTGTCACTTTCAGAAAGAGCATCTGACTGCTTCCTTTGCCCCTTGAATTTCCTGTTCCTTACAATTTGTAATTGCTTCTGTCTTGCCACAGCTGCCTTACTGTTTTGCTATTCATAATACTAACACGAGCCTCATTGTTCCTACTTGTAACACGACTTCCAATAAATTCATAGACAATAACACAGTATTATAAATTAATCTATTTGCCACATAAAATACTGTAGGAATCATTCTAAAGACAGCAGGCATTAATCTTATATTCTACCCACACTTGTAACATCTTTCATATTTTTTTCCCATATTAATATTTACTATTAAAACTGTACTGCAATGCAACATTAATTGTACTTGGCCTTTCCACCTAAAGCATTAAAATAATCTTCTGCTGCTAGTGGCACAGGAAACTTCGCTCAGAACACATAATGTTCAGTTACATAAGACATCTGTTTAAATGGGTACTCCTTTAAGGGGTTGTGAAACACAGAACAGGAGATGAATTTTAACAAAACTCCACTTCAAACAAAAAAAAAATGTAATGGCTTCTTACAATATTTGCTATTATAGGTAACAAAATTGTGTACGAGTAAAAATTTGCTATTATTCAGCCTGGAGAAGAGAAGGGTCTGGGGAGACCTTATAGTAGCATTCCAGCACCTGAAGGGGATTTACAAGAAAGCTGGGGAGGGACTGTTTACAAGGGCAGGCAGTGATAGGACAAGGGGCAATAATGGCTTTAAATTGGAGAGGGGAAAGATTTAGATTAGACATTAGGATTAAATTCTTCATGATGAGGGTGGTGAGCCACTGGCAGAAGCTGCCCAGGGAAGCACCTCCATGGAGGTGTTCAAGGCCAGGTTGGATGGTGCCTTGGGCAGCCTGGTCTGGAGGGACATGTCCCTGCCCGTGGCAGGGGGTTGGGACTGGATGACTTTTAAGGCCCCTTCCAACCCAAACCATTCCAACCCTATGCCAAGTATAACTTAGAAAAAGTTTCTAGTGTAAAGATTTCAATCTGTCAAAGATTAACATGTTAGGACCCAAAGCAAGCATATGCTTTAAATACTTATGTTCCTATTTTTCATAGCTGAGATCTTAATGAAAACTCACGCGTTATATTAGGGCACAGGAAATTTCATATAGACCTATTACTGAATGATGCATGAGATTATTTTCATGTATTAGGAAACGAACACACGTGAAATGAAATTGGCTTATAAGTTCATAGAAAGAAGCACATTACCTGGACATGATGGGCAACAGTGCCCTGGATGTATGGTGGGGTTGCCACAATTAGGAACGGGGCAGGTGATCAAGGCACACATTTCCCGCCCATTGTGACAGTAACATTCCCTGCAGCCATCATGCCAGCTCTCCTCATTCTCATGTCGGCGCCCATCCATTGACAGGCAAGAGCCTGTTTTAACAGGAGGCATGAGAGAAGCGGTTGCCTCTGTGCGAAAATCAAAGGAAAATGAAGAGTCCTGATAAGCATACACTATTTAGGAAAAAAAATCCAAACCAACTTCATGCCTGAATGGCATTTATTTTTAAAACACATGTAAGACCAAGCAAATAATAGAATCATTTACACTGAGAAATAAACTAATAACAAACATGAAACAATTAAAAGGTCTACTGAAAGGATGGTAGGATGTAATAGCATGGTTTTCCTTGGAAAGTAAAATCACTTCTTGTTGTGCTTACACTGTTTTTAATCATGGAGAAATGCAATGTTGTTTAAGTAATATAAGAAAATAGAGAAATGCAACAGAAGGAAATAATTTAAAATTAAATTCTTAAAATTAAAAGAATATTAGATTATCTGTCATGTGATTATCTGATAGCAAGGAGAATATAAAAGCATTTACATGAGCTAAGGATGGTCTTATCACATGAATGGAAAGAAACCTGCAATCGAGTTCTTACAGGGTTATGCTAGATACTGGAAATAGTTCACAAAATACTAACCTACAAAAAATTATGTTTACATTTCTATGATAACTGAGATGTTTGGAAGACAACTGCTCTGACAATTTTATCTCTCCTTCCTAGCTTTTACTGCGATGAGAATGCAATAGCTTGGATTGTTGCATTACTTGCACTCAGCCAGAACACGCAAGCACTTGTTCTAGGCAGGATAACATCTCATTTGTATCTTAAGGGGTATTTAAAGGCTGTGGGATTCAGTCTCAATATATTCTTTGTTAATCACTAGAGTCAATTTAGCGCCCAACACTCCCTCTCCCACATCATTTCTATTATGAAGGATTTAGGAACAGCTGTCAGTGAACTGACTTGTTTTCAGTGCTATGTCAACCATATTCCATGTTCTGCTGAGACATTATACAAGGTTATTCAAATGAGTTGCTTCCTTCACTTTCTGTTCAAAAAAATATATACTTAATTTTATAAAAAATTTTAATTTTTAAGGATTTAAAAATTTTTAGCATGTAAGTCATCCGTTCTTCAGCTGTGGCAGACTTGTGGTCTATGAACCACAAGCAGATGGTACAGTTAGTTTGACGTATGTCATCACAATAAGAACCCAATACACAGTTCAGTCATAGGATCAGAGAATCATAGAATGGTTTGGGTTGGAAGGGAGCTTAAAGATCATCTAGTTCCACCCACCTGCCATGGGCAGGGGCACTGTCCACTAGACAGGTTGCTCAAAACCTTATCCAACCTGGCCTTGAACACTTCCAGGGAGGGGGCATCCACGACTTCAGTACCGGAGCACTGTAAATGTCCATGCAGTACTAATACTACTAGTTTAGACTTTTTGCTACTGCTTAAGTTCAACCCAGTTTTTGAACTGTGATAAGAGACCAATATAACTGGGGTTATTTGACTTAGAAAACACCAAAAAGTGTTTAGGGGCTTCAGCTACAACCTCTTAAATACTGTAAGAATTCTAAAGGGAATGGTGCTTAGCTGTTCCACATGACTGCTGAGCTTAGGACAAGAAGTAACTGGCTGAATTATTAGGAAGGTAGACAGAAATATTAGAAAATGTATTTTAAAATGTCACATATTGATAAGTACAGAAAAACATCATTTGAGAGGTATTTGTTTTCAGTGAGTTTTTGTTTACGTGTTGTATTTTTTTTCCCCTTTTTCTTTTGAGAGTGGAGATAATTATACCTTTCACAAACATCTGTCAAGGATTATCCAGATACACTCAATTTTATGCAAGGGCAGAGAAACAGACTTTCTGTTTTTCAAGAGGACTATCCCAGCCCTGTATTTCTATAGTTCTATTAAGCCTAGTGTACACTATTTCTGGCAGAATCAATTTAGAAAATGGAGGTAATTCACAGGCAGGGGATTTACCCAACCTTTCCTCTTATGGATCTGGGGTTAAAATTTTAATAAGGACCCACAGCTCCCCCCAAATGCACTGGTGATTGCTCTGTTTGTTCTTGGACAAGTAGCTAATGATCATGTTGAAGTGATATGCTGATGGCTTGGTATCTTTATGACCATGATAACAAAAGACACTACTTAAAGAGGGATCAAGTTATTTTTGATAAACAAATGTTTTAAAATCCATCCTTGTTAAGGAAAGCACTTAAAAGTATGCATACTAATAATTAGTAACTGAGGAGTTGTATCTGTGAATGGTCTGGGATGCAATTACAGCATACCTAAAAGAAAACCTTGTGTTTATTCCATTACAGCATCAAAACAATCAGAAAAAGTGTGTGCACTCTGAACACGGAGACAAATCACAGAATCACAGAATGACCAGGTTGGAAGAGACCCACTGGATCGTCGAGTCCAACCACTCCCACCAATCCCTAAATCATGCTCCTAAGTACCTCATCTACCCTAACCTTAAACACCTCCAGGGACGGCGACTCAACCACCTCCCTGGGCAGACCGTTCCAATGCCTAACCACCCTCTCTGTGAAGAATTTCTTCCTAATCTCAAGCCTAAATCTCCCCTGGCGGAGCTTAAGGCCATTCCCTCTCGTCCTGTCCCCTGTCACTTGGGAGAAGAGGCCAGCACCCTCCTCTCCACAATCTCCCTTCAGGTAGTTGTAGAGAGTAATAAGGTCTCCCCTCAGCCTCCTCTTCTCCAGGCTGAACAACCCCAGCTCTCTCAGCCACTCCTCATAAGATTTGTTCTCCAGTCCTTTCACCAGCTTTGTTGCTCTTCTCTGGACTCGCTCCAGAGCCTCAACATCCTTCTTGTGGTGAGGGGCCCAGAACTGAACACAGGATTCGAGGTGCGGTCTCACCAGTGCCGAGTACAGGGGGAGAATAACCTCCCTGGACCTGCTGGTCACGCCGTTTCTGATACAAGCCAGGATGCCATTGGCCTTTTTGGCCACCTGGGCACACTGCTGGCTCATGTTCAGTCGCTGTCAACCAACACCCCCAGGTCCTTCTCCTCCTGGCAGCTTTCCAGCCAGGTTTCTCCTAGTCTGTAGCTCTGCACAGGGTTGTTGTGCCCCAAGTGCAGGACCCGGCATTTGGATGAAATGATAAGAGATAAGAATTGTCTTGACATGACTTCAGTCGGCAGTTACTCTTTCTTACTTAATTTCTGGAATTTTTATTTTGAGTGCAAGTCATGTATTTCTGCTTATGTCAGTGGGATCTGTCTCTACTTCTCATATCTGCAAGGCACATTAATAACATTTCGGGGGGGGGGGGTTGTTAGAAGTCTTAAGAGTTTTGTTCTAATTGCAGTGTATGATGTCATGTGGAGAAAATATAATGTTGAATCCTTCTGATTTATATGATTGCATGTTTGCCTCCAGCTACAGGAGAATGACTTCAGGAACTCAGTTTCGTCAAGTCCCATGTTTCCATAACTTGCCTTATTATATTTTATCAGTTTTTAAAATACAAAAAAAAATAGCTGCCAAAAAATAACGGAGTCATTACACAAAGCAATTGGGAAATACTCAAACTCACTTGCCTATAGCTAGAAATCAAAATACACAATTAAGAATCAAAGAAAATAAGCATGAAATGGCAGTTAGGATCAGAGACAGCCTGAACACAAAAGAAAAGTTATTAAATGCAACACATGCAGATAAGCAGTGAAAGAAGCCTGATGCTCAGACTAATACAGAATATAAACCGAAAATACATTTAAAACCAGACATTTTAAAAGCAACACAAAACTAAAACAGGTAACTAATGGATATCTTATCTCAATTTCCTCATCTAACTTGGTGATTACAAGTTTGGGACATGGCATGTGTGAATGTTTTAGCTTACGAATACCCAGTCCTTTTTCCTGGGTAAGTGCTTTTGTAGTGTCTGTCTGTCCCTTGAGATCACCTGAAAACTGTCCAAGAAACGGCACTCTAATTTTAGGTGGTGTACAGGGCATCTATCAAAAAAAACCCTCAAGTATGTAAAGAAAAGATGACAATTAAGAAGCTAAGATGAATACCACTGCTAAAAAAAACCCATCCACAACTAGCTTATTTCTAGCAGTTACTTATTAAGAGCCCAATATAATTTTTACTAATGACAACAAAATGACTTTTGTGACTTTCTGTTGGGAGATGAAAGTGGAGCTGAGGCTTTCTGTTGAAGCAAAGATGAACACAGATAATAACCAACACCTACAAAAACATACACTCCTTTGAGCACAGTTGAACTGACTTCCTCACTAGTTACCATATTTCAATTTCTGCATATTCTGTTCAGTATTCCTTTCATCTTTCTCTAGCTTCCAACTGCTTTCAAAACAACTTGTAATTAGAGGTGGTAATGCACTTGCACCTACCTCTGCACTTGCAGGTAACACAGCCGTGACTGTTTTGCTGGAAGCCCATTGGACAGATCTTACCACAAGGCAGTTCAGGGCATTTCTTACACCGACAGATTTCACAGCCGTGCTTGTTCTTCCTAGATGATCAAAATAATTTGTAGAGGGAGAACAGGTCACTTCAAATATTTACATGTCATGATCTTTAAAACAAAAGCATCCCTTATAGAAGCTGCTGATCAAGCAAAGAAAATTACCCTTATCTGGCACACAAGGGTTCAGTAGGTCTATGGGGTCTTCATCCCTAGTGTGTGCTCCCTAAAAATCTGGCAAAATCTCTGCTGCTGGTACTTTAAAGCCATAGGAGATAATACAAATGTGTGTGCTTGTGACTGCTATTGACAATAAATTCTTTTTTTCAAGTGAAAAAGTAGAAAGAATAATTTCTAAAACTGTGAAGTAGTTTGGGAGGTTGCTAGAAAACTGCTATAATTAACATGTTTTTATAACACTTAACAGTTAACAACTGTTACCTTTTTTCCTCTAACAATAGGTAAAGTACATTAGATCTCTCTTGTGTATTAATACTACAGAGAGAATTCTGAAAATGCTAAATTAACAGCCGCAAAATTACTTGAAAACCAGCACCTGGAATGCCAATAACCTATGTAAAAAGTAGCAGACACACAGTAACATATTTTGAAATAGAAAAAAACGACAGGACTTTTCAGCAGGCAGAGTGCAGAAAATCAGGAACTCAAATGCTTCCAAAACTTCCAAGGGAAGCTAGGCAGGAGTCTAGAGCATCATGTGACAGCATCTCTTCAGAGCACCATAAACATGCTACTTCTGAGAAACCTATACTGAATATTTGTATGTCTTCTTCCAACTCAAGGCACAAGTGTACTATTTCTCTTCATATATGAGTAATTTTCTGTGCCTTCACAAGGTACAGGGGAAAAAAAGTTGCAATGAAGAAGTTCAAGATAGGGGGGTGAAACACTAAATGATTTTCCATAAGTCTGCTGATAAACATATCACTCTAACAAGGCAATGCACTAAAATTGGGAAAAACATTTATTGGGAAACTGATTAATCTGTCATTGAATACTATAACATTAAATGTACACCAGTTACCCCCAAACAAAAAACATCATCTAGAGCAACAGAGAAGAAATAAATCATATAAATCTCTAGAAGGCTTCACAACTAGGTCTAGAAAACTAATTTTTAGTAAAAAAGCTGAGGAAAACAAATTGTCACACTGTAAGTTGGAGAATGGAAGACTTTCTGTCCTGCTATCTAGCTATTTTTTCATCCTTTATCTCTGTAACCAGAGATCTTTCAGTATCAAATAAAAGCTTCTTGCCATTAATGTGTATCACTTTCAAACAGTGGAGAATATTTGGCATTTTTTTTCAGACAATTCTGAAAAGGTTTTGCACAGACTCAGATTTTCCAAGTACTAACCTTTGGCAGACTTAAAAAAAATCCCAACCCCCAAAATTATGATGATTACCCCTTAACTTTTCACCCTCTTATATACTTTTCTTCTAATATTTGCTTCTTCAGCTTTGTATTTGTGATGAAATTTTATATTAAAATAGTGACTTGTCTTCCAATACATGTCATCTTTGTCATGGTCCTAACAGGCTTGGAAGACACGTAAGGACTGCTATTTTAGAAGAGAAATTGGCACAGTAGCAGTAAAGAACTGAAAAAATGTACTATAAAACTGCAAATCTAGATAATTTTAGCACCAAAGTGAGACTTGAAGTGAAATGATCTTATAGTAGTTCTTACCACAATTTTAGCCCTTTATATTATGAACTGTTACATACATAGTTGTTTTTAAATGTTATTCATTTCATTTTGTGCAATTATTTTGTAGACAGTGAGATTAGGGTGCTCATTTCCATTTCTTTAAAAATTATAGTTGTCTTAAGACTTAAACACTCATAATTATAACTATCAGCCAAGCATTGCACATAATTAAATTACGCTCTACAGTTAAACTCAGAATTTTAATTGAAGATTATTTTCCAATTAGCTTTAAAGAAGTTTAAAGTTCAGTCTTTTTTCAGATGTATAAAAATGCAAGGGAAAGATCACCCCAAAGACAGGGCTTCTAAAACCCTAGCAACATATTAGAATTAACATGGTTTGAAAACGTCTTTATCTTATTCCCAGCTACCCTGCTATGCTCATTAGTATTTGCTGTAATTTCTAAAATGCTCTTGCTACACACTTCACATGGCTTTTCTAACAAAAATGTTTTATGCATACTTCATTTAAAAAAAAAGAAGAAAGAGAAGAATGTGTTTCAGCTTATCGAAGTACAGAAAACAGAGAAATCTGCAATTTTCCTCTGAAGGTCAATATACTAAATGAGTCATAAATACAGGCTAAAAAATGCTACTCTTTACAACAAGCAGTGTAATTCTGTGAAAGGCTGAACATTCTATTTTTTTAAAATGCCTCCTATTTTAAGATAAGCCATGTGGTTCAGCGCTAGCCCTGGGAGCAGTCCTGACCTCTGTGATGTTTTCACCAACCTCCCACAATTCCTCTGAATGGGATATGGTACAATGGGGAAGACAGCATGCCTTGGACTGGGGAGTCCCTGGGAAAGTCATTAAATTGTCCAGATTTGATACTCCATGAGTCAATGTCTGATTGAGGTGTCATTTCTTCATGCCTATGACTTCAAATGAATAGTTGCAAACTGCGAGATACAGTATTTAAACTTTTTAACTTGTTTACCATTTTTCTTCCTTTTCACTAAATTTCAGATACATTCAGTTTCTGAAGATCTGAGTTTTAAGTGTATTACTTGCTAGTTTTAATCTTCCACAGTCACAGAAAGTAAGACCAGCTAATCTAGAAAATAAAGCCTATTCTCTTCTTCAACATCATAAATGTTAATATGTTTTAAATTTTTCTTACTTGTGACAGTATCACACACTTTCTTAGACACTGGCTGCTTCCTCCATAGGTTCAGAAAATAACCAGGATTTGTGCCTGAAATTTGTGTCCTTTAACAGATTACCCCTGACACATGACTGACATGAAAAATACTTGCACCTAGGACTAAGCATTTCTGTCTTTAAAGTGCTCTTGGACAATATTCATAGGCCTTTTCCTGTCCTTCTCGGAAACCAAGATGTCAGGTCTTTATTACAGGAAAGCTTTCCAGCAAAATAAATGGATTGGTTTTTCGCATAAAGCTACTCATATCTATCTTTTTTCTCTTCAGTCCTCTTTGATTTTCATTCAGAAGACTGAACTTTTTCTGGGAAGACAGACAGCATTAATGCAAGCTTTCAGATACATCCACGTTGAAGATGATGGCACGGACACCTTTACATTTCCGCATACAATCAGCTAAATTACTATTGACACATATCACAAACCTATTAACCATAATCACCTTAAGTGCTTAGGCACATGCATCAGCAGGATGACATTCACAGATCACACAAATTAAGGGACTCTGGATCAAAATGTTATTTAGAAAACCAGTTAAGTCACAGTACATGAGAGAAAGAAAGACCACAGAAGTCAGACCTCTCAAACCAAATAAAAAGTTCCTGAATTAATCAAAGTTCATTAATTAATTCAGTTCACATGGAAGAGCCAACTCCACTGCAAAACTAACAACATTAAGAAGTACAGAGAAAACAACAGTAAAGAGAAACCTTTTAAGAAAGAAAGTAAAAATCTGAAATTGCAGACTAAAAATGTATGTAAGCAGAAGCAAGGGGTGCATCTTTACTGAACGCTAAGGAAGAAAAAAAGGATCAAAGAAAATATTATTCTTTTCAGCAGTTATACACGGTCTAGTCATTAATGAGGTAGATTTAGATGAAGAACATAACTGCCAGTCACACCCACAGGGAACACAGGCTCAAGAATGGAAACTGTCTTAACTTATCTTAAAAGAATGTTTCTATGAACAAGTGTCAAACAGAACTCTGAAATGCACCGGATATTCAAGGGGTATTAGCGTGAAGCACTAGGACTTGCAACATTAGTGAACTTCACTACAAATCCCAAGAAAAGAATCACATATGAACATTAATCTCTACCTCATGACAGCTGATCTTAAAATAAACTGTTATGAACAGCAGGCAGTAACATGGAATGAACCCCAAAATTAAATGTATTGGTAAATATATATATAAATATCAATATAATATATATATGTATAAGTATGACATAAAGTCTGCCCAGTTTTCATCATTTGTTCCACAAATTACTAAATACTGCAAATATTTCCTTTTCTGGAGACAGAACTGCAGCAACAATACAGGTTTTGAACACATTTACAAGAACGTACATAAAAGACAGCACTGTTCTTCACAAATCCTATAAAGTAACTGTCAGAAATGTCTCATTAAAACTAGCCGACTGCATATCAACATTTAAAAAAACCTTGAAATATTGCGACATCATTTGAATAAAATAAATGGGCTATAAAATGAAAGGGCATCACAGCAAAACACGTGAACAGAACTTCAAAAAGCTACATGCAGGAGACACTACTTGTAAGTAGCCTTTTCATCTTGTTCATCACGTATTCTTTAAAAAAAATTAAGCACTATATTGCTTTTATCATCTGTTGCTGGACTTTTTAGTTGCTACTTCTTAATTTCTTGATCAAAATCCAGTTTGAAGACTACTTTAATCTCACACCAAGTAATAACATTTCTCTCCCTATATGTTTTCCTTTGCCATTGCCACCAACTAAACGTGAGTACATATGCTTGGATTTTGCATATTTTCAACATGTACAGGGACTGCATTAAACATGCTTTCAGAATGAGAATACGTACAAGTATCCAAAGGGACAGTATTTGTCACATACAATGGGTTTGCACTTCTTAGGCCGTGGTCGGCACTGACAGATCTCACAGTTGTGGATGTCAGTCTGGAATCCAAAGGAACAGTCCAAGGAACAGCCTGAAATGAGTCCGGTGCACAGCTCCTCCCCTGAAAAGGACACATGCAGGTTATTACAACATGAAAACCATTATATCAGACAAATGCATCTTTAGAAGACTAAAAATCCTGTTTCTATGTACTTCACAACTTTTTAAATACTCGCAATCCTTACCTTTGGACTGCCCTAATTTTAAAATACTTGATGGAAGTCTCAAGTAATGACCCAAAGAGTATGAGCAGACACTACAGGATGTTGTCAGTTCTAGTCAAGAACTTGAGGAGTACTGCCTGGTACCCTAAACTAACATCGCATTGTTAACAGATACACAGCCAATGAAGTCCATCATCTGTGACTCTGTTGGCCTCAAATTAAAAATATTTAAAATAACATACATTTTCAACACATTATATAAGTTTAAAAGGTTTCTGTTCAATATAGAACATCTTCATTTCTCCTCTATTTATTTTAAATCAGAATGAAAGGCTGAGATATATTAACAACTTTTATTCCTTACACGGTTTACTGTCAACTGTTCAGTGATTAAGATCTGCTTTTTAAAAATATAACTGTAGTAACTTAACATGTAATCAAAACTTAGAGATGCTAGAACAAAAGACCTGTCTCCTGAAGTCCATGTTTTAGAAGCCTGTTGTGGCATACGGGAAATGTTAGATTGTTGGCATCTGAATTTCTCTATTACAAAGATAAATAAAGATCATTGTATTCAGTCTTACTGGAATTTACTATGTTGAGAATGATCAGTTTCTTTTTGTTCTTCTTGAAAGTGCCAGGGACTACTTTTAACATACACTAGGATATAAAGTTCATTAATTGGTTCCGGAGGTGAAAGGAAAAAGAAAATAACAATTTTTGTTACACTAGGGATGCCAAACACATTATTACAATAGCCAAAAATAGACCGAAATAGAAGAAGAGGGGAAACATTCCTTTGTTGAAGACTTTCAATTATATGATTGGTGATATCCAAAGAGCCATCTTTCAGAGTGATATATAAATGACAGCTGAACTCCAGTTTAAAATGGAGTGCTGGTTATACAGAATGCAGCTGCAGTGTGCTCCTCCAGACATGCTCCCCATTCAAGCTCCTGAGACCACTGTCCTCTAGGGGTACGAACATTTACGGACAGGGCTTCTACAAAGAGGAGATGAGGGCATTGACTTACGCTACTCCTTGCACTACTTCTGTGGGTCTGAAATGAGGAGGTAATCTAAACACCTCTAGCATGGTAAAATACTGGAGGCAGACCACAAAAAGAATCTTTGCTTTACTTAAATGCTTTTTATTCTGCTTTTGTAATTTTTGCATTTATGACTGCAAAATATAGACTCAGCCACAGATGTGGCTAAGTGTTCCCTTACCTATTCTACCAGGCTAATGCTCATTTGGCAAAGAAGGCATGTTTCTTAGCACCCAGAGTGAGGCTTAGGGAAAACCTGCAAGTTCACTGCCTACTTCTGTGCTGGAATTTAGGTGTACCAGTGCAATGCAACTTAAAAGCAGTATTATGCCAAATGACAGCTCTCAGTTTAAGTAGGATGAAGATCATTACATATGTGGCTTCCATCTCTTTACTTTTATGCAAACTTGGTGTCCGAAGCAAAAAGGGTACAAGTTTTTTTTTTTTTGTCATTCAGAATACAGAAAAAGAAATGCCAAATTCTTTCACAAGCACTCTAGTGGTTGTTTTTGTGAGCAGAGCACAAATGCACGAGATTTAAGCATCTACTCTCAGTCAGATCAAACCTTTGCACAGCAACAGTAAAACTTTGCTTTACTCAAAGAGAAATACATATACAAAGATCTTCACGATGTCTTACAAGTTTCTGAAGTATAGTGCTCAGGCTGATTTATCAAGAATATTAGGTCTTTTGAATACACAATCACTAATGCTGATTGAAAAACGTTATACTGCAGAGGAAACTGATGCTTTCCTCTGGTAAAGAGTGATGTACATATAACACAAAGATAAAGACTTTCCTTGAAGCATGTACATGAGAATTTGTCCTTAACTTATGAGCTTCTACGCTAGGATGTTTGTACAGAATGAATTCCTGACAGGATATAGCGAGAATAAAATTAACTAAGCTTTTCATTACCTGCAACTTTAAAAGGTAGTCATAATTTTTAAAGTCTGACCTGAACTTTGTAAAAAATGTATGGAGAAGTACACCTACACTGAAATATCTCCAAAAATAATGAAGTTCATTTATGAACTCTGATATAGTGTTAAGTTATGATAGCTCCTGCTGGTGCTCAGAACTTATCAGTGAATAATCTCAGAATTGCACAGGTTGGATTGATTAGAATAATTCATTTTCTGAAGTGTACTTTGTCACAGAGATGAAGTGTTTAGGTGGCTTCCATAAACATCAGGCTTATGAAAGACAGGTCAAGGAACTAAAAGGCACGAATGAAAAGGCATGGGAGAAATTAATAGACATCTTAAAGTGAAAGGAAGTGCTGGGTATAGATATAAAATATCTAAAGAAATAGAAATGATAGAACATTTTTTTAGTGGGCATATTTCTTCACCTTACTTGTCACCAGATTTCATGTTAAGGAGAGCTATCAAAATGTAACACCCAGGTTTGAGTACGAAGTTAGTGAAGACTACAAAATAATGATTTCTCAAAATTCCACAGCCAAATATGCTTTTGCTTTCAGAATTATTTTCTGCTTTGATGGGCTTGATTTCATTAATAAAACTGCTTTTCAGAGATTCAAAACAAGTTTATTATATGTGGAATTAATATACTTTATTAAAAGGGTCAAGATATCTAGGACAGTGCTATGCAAGCAGGAAGAGTGTTTCATCCCAAGTAGCTTAATATACTTAAAAACTCAAATAGTCAGCTGATATACTAACTGGAAGATCTAGTCTCAAGGCAATATTTTTTTCCTTTGCTTAATCATTTACACGGTGAGTTATCCTAAAACAAATTTTCATTTGTAATTGGACAAGAAAGAAAAGTTCTTCAGAGCCTTGGGGTGGAAGACTAACCATTGTTGCCTCTCAAGAACAGACACTGAAGAGCATACAAAATATCATCAAATTTCTGGCTTTGTCAAATATACAGGGAAAATACGGTGAAGTCAATACAGATATCTGTCCACATTTGAAATTACTAGTGTTATGTCAATGCTATACGAGGAAATCGGAATAATTTCCATAGACCTCTCCTGACAGTCTTTATAATAATATGGCGCCATCTGAGAAGATAGTTGCTACTAAAATTAACATGGTATCCCACTTAAATTTCTGATAGTATGACATTAAAAGCTGTGGAGATAGCTTTTAAATAGTTTTGGAGAAAGATTATGAGAAAGTTAGCATCATGAAAATTAGAAAGTGAATTCTTTTCACTTTTTGACTTTACATCTAACCATCTAAATTTCTCCTACTGAAATATACTGAAATACTATTAAAACATGATAATTACAGTCAGTCTCAAACTGTAGTACCATCTGGTACACATACACACTTTACATCTGCTGCACAGGCCTGCTGAAAACCCTAGTCCACCAGTAAACTGGGCATGTGTGAACAGTGTGAACCTATCCATTTTGCAGTAGAGATTATCACTCAGAGAAGGAGGAAAAATAAAATAGTACAAGATCACAAGGCTGAAGTTTCAAACCAGAATAGTCAAATTCAGTGTATGCAATTGCTATTCTGACAGTACCTCTACAGCCTTAGCTATAGCTCTAAATTAATAATTAATAAAATAATCACAAGTTCATTATTAAAGGATAAGTAAAACCAGATTTTCTGCTAAGATTTTGCTTTAAAAGTAAGAAATACTAAAGAATAAAGTGAATTAGCTCACAAAATCAATTGCAAGATTTTTTTTGTGGAAAAAACTTAGGAGGTTACTTGTTTGTGGCTTTTTCTAGCTCTGCTTAGATAAATTTCATCAGGAACTTGAATCTCAAATCATTGAACATATCTCTGCAGAGAAGAGATCCAGCCCTGATTGGGCTAATGGCTGCTTCTAGACGATATTGGGGGAATCAGTCTGAAAGGAGAAGTTAGGAAACAGTGATAGGACAAGGGTTAATGACTTTAAGCTGAAAGAGGGGAGATTTAGATTATTCATTAGGAAGAAATTTTTTACTGTGAGGGTGGTGAGGCACTGGAAGAAGTTGCCCAGGGAAGCTGTGGATGCCCTATCCCTGGAGATGTTCAAGACCAGGTTGGATGAGGCTCTAAGCAACCTGATCTAGTGGAACGTGTCCCTGCCCATGGCAGGGGGATTGGAACTACATAAACGATAAAGTCCGCTCAAACCCAAAGCATTCTATGATTTTAAAGGTCAGTGCAGAAGGCAAACTACCTTTCTGACTTTGAGAGAACTGCAATATGCACGTGCATGCTGCTGCAACAAACAGAATGAGATCAAGCTTCTACATAACAGAATATAAGCTACCTTTATTTCTCCGACTGATTAATTATAATGATATCACTGAGGGAAACAGATCAACGGTTAGACAGAAGATAGAAGACTAAACCAGAAATTAAATGAACAGAAAATCCATTAAAGGGAAAACACCTCTCGTTGTGCAGCTCAAGGAAATACCTGGCTGAAGAGCACAGTTCTTTTACATAAGTAGTAGAAAGATGTTCATCGATTTTTCTTATGATATGTCAATGACTATGTCAATACAGAAAATAATCCTTTACTGCAAGGTGACATGTGGCCTTAGAGGGATAAAATAATAATACTGGTGTGAAATGTAATACTGAAAATACATAAAGTCCTGCTGCCCATAGGCAATAAACAAGAATTTGTGCTGCAAGCTTAGAGTTTACGTGTAGAATATTGGTTGCCCTGAGAATTATACCAATATGATCTGACATCAGAAAAAGATTTATGTATTCCTGAATGGTTCAGGTTAGTATAACTGTCTTTTTACCACAACTACGTAGCTTTTTAACAGAGATTAGCTGAAATACTACATAAAATTATGGAGAAGTTTCAACTGAATTAAGTACAACAGAAGGCTAGGACAATAATCATGGGAAGACTGTTTGTCCTCAACCAGTGAAATTATTGAAATAGTTTCTTGCTAGTAACGAATACTCACTTGAGGACAAACATGCATTGAATACTTAAAAGTATCTAGTCCCAAAAAGAAGACTACGCAGTGTTTTTTTCCATGTGCAACCACGACTGCAAGAGCAGCAAAGTCAGTTACCAATGGGTCCACATTTCTAGTTGGAGTTTTCACTAAACCGTACTATACCAGCAAAAGCTATTGCTTATTGACTTCCATCCCTCAAAACACTGTGGTTCTAACAAATACTTTTCTCTGTAGTTTGCAACAATCTAACACATTATATACTGACTTCAACATGGGAATTTAAAATTGAATTTATTTTGATCAATTTAATAAGACAAAATGGACAAAACCAAGTAGAAATTGAAATAACAGTTCAAGATGAGTTGGTCTTCCAAAAAACATTTGTGTATTAAAAACAAATATTAGCATCAAGGTTACGATTGCCTATAAACGCCTTTTAAATACAGAGGTTTCTTTCTTCCACCTTCTTCACCCACTCAGTTTCATACACACAGACTATAGCAAAACAAGTATTAGAGTTTCAGAAAAGCACGATACTGTTACAAGGGAACCTTTCTGGGATATAGGGGATGTGACAACACTCTGAAGAATCGCTTATCTTAA
Source organism: Clamator glandarius (assembly GCA_033459285.1). Classification (NCBI taxonomy): domain Eukaryota; kingdom Metazoa; phylum Chordata; class Aves; order Cuculiformes; family Cuculidae; genus Clamator; species Clamator glandarius. The sequence goes on from JAUNZM010000261.1 coordinate 10,079,288, forward strand.
GAACAGATGATTACCAAGACATGGTGAGGTTCCACATACCAATCTGCACGTAAACTATCTGACTATCTGGTGTTTTTTAAACTCTTCTCTGCTAAGTATCTTATTCTTAACATTAAAAACTAACATCAACTCTTGTTTTAAAAGGCTGTCAGATTGAGTAACTGCCTGCTAAAGGAAAGATAGATTCATACAAAAATCAGCATGTAAGAGCAGTTAATATACTGACATGACCTACTATAATCCAGGACCCATCCTGAAAACGAGACAACAAAAAATTCCGTCCCAGGATATGCAATCTTTGAATTTGTCATGTTTCACTCAGCAGTCAGATATTCCAGATTCAAAGCAGTCTCTCCTTCTCAGGTATGGTACCTCAGAAGTAATCACAATTCTTTGGTCTGAATTCAAACCATCAGATGAATGATTTATTCCTAATTTCAGAGTGCTCATATCCCTACCTTGCAAGGTCTTCTATGAATATTTGGAGTGTTATAAAATATTGCTCAAAAATGAAACTGAAAAACAAAGAATATTCAATTACATGAATTGCATGTTTAGGTCTTCATAAAAAGGTCTTCATAAAGTCTAAAAAAAAGGGTCTTCATTTGGTCTAATGGCTTGATTGTAATTCTAAGTAACTCTTAGTTAAAAAAAGAGACTTAATTTCCTTCATATATCATATATATAGTACATAAAGCCCTCTACCCTAGCAGGGATATAATGAATTGGAGAAAAACAATTTTACATATGGACACCTTGATAATTTTACTGTGAAGACTGAAAGTCATCTTATTCTAAAAACTTTCAAAAATGTATTCTAGAGATGCATTGCCTGTTGAAATAATTTAGTTTTCAGTTCTCTAATTCACAGATAAAAAAGAACTACCAGAGAATATTAAGAGATACTTGACAAGAATTATGTCAGTATTTCAACCTGACTTAGGCTGCTGTCCATTTTTTTTTTAAATTCGTAGGGTGGCTACGCAAAGCTAGCTACATACCTTTACCATCATTATTTTCTTGAAGCTGAGGTTAAATAATATCAGGAGAACTGTGTCACAGTACCTTTATAATTAAGCACTCCTCAGCCGTCCTCTTGGTGTAGATTGCTAGTGCTGGTAAATCTTCGGGGGTGGGGATCTGGGGAGGCAAATTTATGAAGGAGAAAACTAGGTTACTTATCAGTAACTGGAATTCTCTGAATATATTGCCTCCACAGATCCACACTAACCCTCCCTCCTTTTGTTAGAATTAACTTATGATTCACAATAGCTGTAAAAAAATGAAGGGACTGGGCACTGCGCTACTAGAAAAACCCTGTTTGAAAAAAATAATCTGATGAGTCCATTGAGGCAAATTACCAGCTTGGATACTTGCTCTAAACAACTCTAGAATTCACATACCACACATGACTTCATGAAAGTGGAATTGTAACAGTGATATCTTAAAGGTGGAGTTACTGGAAAATGATCAGGCTTCCATAAACCTTGTAGCAGCATATTGTTGTGTTTGTTCTTTTTTTCCGCAAGGCAAGTGAAGTTCTTATCTGCTTCTATTATATTAGATATATTATAAGCACTACTAAAACAGTGAGAAGACAGATAATATTTATTTGGCATGAGTAGTACATCATAATTCCACCCTCTTCAGGGAGCACTTCCAGTATTTTCCCCACATGTATTTAGAGTTAATATTTCTCTTCTACTTAGAATATGCACTTTTTTTTTTTCTGATACAAGCCTTAAATTTTTAAAAAGCATGTTTTATCCCCTGTATTTCACTAACTGAGGTCTCATATATAATAGCTATTCACTTTCATACCACTGCAGAAGGATAATAAACCATCTTTTTTCTGACAGGTCTACCAATTAAAAAATCCAAGATGCGCTGTCCTTGCCCTAAGATAGACTACCTGGAATGTCCTTGGTTTAATAATTTTTTTCTCAGTGGAATTTGTTAATAAATCAAGGTAGCAATTGGAGATTATTGTTACTACCATAGACAAGTGTTATGTAATTTATATTTTATTTTAGTATTTCTTGGAATTTAGCAGTTTCTTAAGTGTACATTTTGCATGATTGATGTGTGTGATTATTTGTCCCACCTTAGTCTGAGATCAAAACAAACATAAAGTATAGTTATTTACACAAAGAGAATTAACACCGAGGGTGTTTTGAAGCGTTCAGAACACATCCCTGGCCATGGATTATTTGTATGAATAACAGAAAAAAAATATTCAATTTTTGGCTAGGAAGAGTGAAAGGTTAGAAAAAAACTCATCCTGAACTCTAAGTACTGGACGATTAACACACAGAAGAGAGGTAGATAAGTATTCTCCCACTATAGGCCCTGACAAGTTTTTCTTAGGTTTTTCCCACTGTCACTCTACATTTCCAGAGTCTTAACCACTGCTATTTATACAGATGCACCTACCTAACTTTTCTCAAATCTTGCAATCCTGCTTTTGCTAACCAGATTGCACACGGCCAAAACCAAATTCCATCCTGAAATTCCACTGTGCTTCCTCAGCTACAAAAGGAGGTAGTGTGACCAAAATAAATTTAAGTCCATGCTGGAGATGGCTGCTAGTAGAGTGAATGAGTGAAAGATAATATCTCCTTTTTAACTCCATGGTGCAATACATTTTCTTTTCAATTAATGAAAAGGTATCAACACTCTTATAAAAATATGTCTGTATCTATATGGAATGTATCTGGGGGAAACAGGTAGTTTATGTCTGGAGAACTGTGCAAACACCTAATAATTATATATATAAAATACAGCAAGATTTCTAATATTTGAATAGTGATTTCATGGTTTGCTTGGACAGACAAAAGAGACCACGACACAAAGTGGGTGATGATGCACTATGCTGTGCAAGGAAAATGACTCATCTCAGCCTTCTACAATTGTATCTCTCCATAAGCAGTCTGGAATTAATGAAATTGCATAATGGATGCATCTTGTAACTGCAAAAGCAAGCCTTCTAAGTGAAGCAAACAGTTTTTAAAATTGACAGCAATGCTTTAATTTAATTCAATTTTAGTAAGACCTGAAAGGCTAAAAAATACTAAAGGCATACATGCTCACAGTTATACCCCGACAGTACTTCACATTCACTTCATTTGGGGTAAAATGCTATAGTCTAAGTTGCAAGATAGAAAAAGCCTTTCAAAATCTTTTTCATGAATATAATACAGGGAATAGACAAGGCCAGATAAAATACTGGCCTTCACTGCAGAATGATTTAGTGTCCAGCAGCAACTATTCCATTATAAACTCTATGTTACTGCAATCAGCAGGCATTATTCAATGTTCCCGTTAGTCATCTTTGGAGCAACAGGAGTCCTGCCTCACAAAGAGCTGATCACTGGTCTTGTTTCATTCCCCTAATCTACTCCTCCTCCTAAAGACTTTAATCCACTGCAGTTCTCCCTATGAAAGCAAAGGCCTAAACAATCCAAACACAATAGCAATTGCTGCACCCTACAAGTAACAACTTTTTCGGCTATTCACTTTTTTCTATTTGCTTTTTGTTCTTGTATTGTCTTATATAATCTGACCTATTTTTTTTTTAATGCACTTCATTGTTTTTCTACCATTTTAGTTTTATCCTTGTATTTTACGAGGATAAAACTTGTTCTTTCTATATCCTGGTTAACACTTTTTTCCTTTTACCCTCATGTAGTGCTGCTTTGGTTTATACAGGCTCCCAGTCAGTATGATCATTCTTTCTCCCTTATAATTTGTGGTTCCATCTCTACTCACTGGAATTTTCCCCTCACATCTGTCTGCTCTCTCTTTGTTCAGTGGTAGTTTTTTATCTCTCTTCTCTTACAATTGCAGTCTGCCTTTGCTTTTATTTTATTTTACTTTAACAGCATGTATGTTATTTCAGCATGTTTTTGCATTCATTGCAGAAAAGGAAGAAACATAAAATAAAAAGTAAACTACTACTATTAAAAATTGTATTTTAGAATGCTGTGGTATGGTTCTTTCTTCCTTCTCATTCTGTAGTTGGCTTGAGTTAAGCTGGATAAACTTCAAACTAAATTACATTAAAGCACCGAACAAGTTTAATGATATTGTACTTGGCTAATTATTTCAAATAAAACTGTTGCACTGATTTCTAGTGACAGGAATGTAAATGAAGGTAATAATGAGGAACAATTTACTGTATGTTTGCTGTATGTTCTTCCACTTTGTCATTTTGCTTTTGTTTGGCTGAAATAGATTGAAGTGTAACAAATCTTCAGCAGAATATCTAAAGAGAAATTAGCAAAAAGGGAACCTTTATTGGAAGGAGATTAGTAGAATTGGGATACAATGACTTTAAATGGTAATGGGGGGGCATTTATGCCTCCTTTGCTTGGGCACTTTAAATCTGATTCAGTCAAAGAGCTTAGACCAGAAAGAAACAACTGGGTGCAGAATAAAGATAGTCGTGTGGACTTCTGGGAATATCATTATGTGAGCTAAGGATAATACATGTTCGCACATTCTTAGAGAGCCAAGATGCAACTAAACTGGTTTGTACACAAATTGTGTAAGATCTCAAAATACAGAGAACTACTGCAGTATGTTTTCACCATATGTGACCTAAAACTCCTTTCTTCACGGTGTTCACACACTCTTTTGTCCAGAGCCTTGCAAGTGAGAGAGATTACGTGACAGAAAAATTTCTGTCATTTTGATTGATAACCACCAAGTGATGAAGACTTCCAAAGCTGTGATTTTTCTTCACTTTAGAAAATAAAGGTTTTCTTTCTCTGAATGACTGAGGAAGTTTTTAAGCAATCTGCAATTAAAACTATTTAACTGAAAGAAAGATAACAGACAAATTACTCTATTATGTTTGCTCCAAATGGTTTTCTACTGCAAAATGAAAATAATTTCAAGCAGTTCTGGCATGACAAAAAATCTCTTGAATAGGTTCTTAAGCTTTACTTAATCAGAAACACTCCAAGCAAGAACAGAGACTTCCTGGGATGTGGTATGTGTACACACGCAATCTGGCAACTAGGACAAAAGAAATGATTCTTTGCAGTGATGAGTCTCCTGTGCACCAAACTGGAGGGAAGGGCTGCACACACAGCCACAGATGATGAAATTTGCCAACAGTGTCCATCTTCTTGTTTGTGTCAAACTGCCAAAAAATTTAACAATTAAAAAGGAAGGAAAACCAAATTACGATCTTAAATGCAGAACTTAACGTTTTTTTTTGTTTTGTCCTCAGGAAGAACTACACACGCAACAGGCTTGGTTGCAATCTATGGAAAGTTGTCCTTGCCACAAATGCATCCTGTAATCACAAGTATTACTTCTGTATTACCATAATGACATTATCGCTTGCCATATATTTATTTGTTATTAAGATGCCCTGTTCTTTACCTTATGGAAATGAGAAAAAAAAAAAAGTTTAAAAAGCCAGGACAAACCCCTTTCTTGCTCCTTAAGTAAAACACCAATCCAATCCTAAAATTCTTTAGTTTGATATTGGTTATTTCTACTGGAGACTCCCCAAATCACAGTATTGGTTTAGAAAGTGTCTGAAAATGGGCAGACTGAAATAAAAAAAAGAAGAATGGAGTAATACGTTAGTTGTGAAAGCCTCAGAGGCTACAAGGAATCTGCATAACTACAATAAAATTATGAAAAGAGTTCAGACCCACTTCTAGGTTGAGCAGACAACCAGAGTGGTGCATTCTGCAGCCGAGACTAGTACTCCACAGATGTCCTTTGTCTGGCAATTCCAACAACTAACCTGACCTTGCTTTATATTACATCTGCAAACACTGAATTTTTAAGGAAACACATGCAGAAAATAGATTTTTGCTGATTCACTGGTACACACAAAATTCTCACAAGGTACAATGGTCCTCCTTAGGGAAGAAACAAATGTTAAAGACTGTATAAATCTTAACTAAATAATTTTATATAAAATAAGAATATGTTATAGAAATAAAATAATAAAATTATATATGTTCACCACTGCATGTGATTTTCAAACATTTATCCTCAAATCATAAGTTCTGAGAAAAAAAAACCCTAAGTTAAAAATAGGCTGTTTAGCAGTAGGAGGTTTTGAAGTGCACAAACCTAGATGCTCTTATGGTTTTTTACATATGCAGAGGAAAGTGAAATGTGGAAGTCTTATCAGACTTCCCAAAGTCTGAATGAATATTAAGTTCCAAATTATTACCTTTTTAACCTAAGTGTTCATTTTTACCTGAATTTAAGCATTTTATGTTTCCCTCTAAAATCACGTTAAGCAAGCAAACCAGCAATGTCAGAATCAGGAACCCATCCTTTAAAGATGAACAATTATAAAGCACACGCATACCAACACACTATATAATCAACATTATGAATGGAAAACCCAGCATACTAGCATTTTCACATACAGATTCATACAAAAGGTGGAAGCCACTGTATTTTTTCATACTCACTAGTTTTGCACTGACAAATGCGGCAACCATTTTGATCCAGTTTGAAACTATAGATACAGTCTTTTTCAGTCAAAGTGCAGTTCACCAAAACCTCACAGGTGGGCGGTCCTATTGTGATGTATGTTGGTTCTAAAGGTAAGAAAAAAAAACCCAAATAAATTTGAGAGCACTCAATTACTTTAAGTTTGCAAAATGGTATACACAATGCAACGGTGAAGAGAATAACTTAGATTTTACTTCCAATTAATGAATATTCTTGATATTTGTGAAACAATTAAAAAAAACAGACTTTGTTTTGAAGTGATGTATGCTCATTGCAAGCAGTATAGAGCTACAGATTTTTCTTGAAATATTGAAACAGGAAAAAAATACTACATTTTTTTTTTGTTCACCATGAAAACAGCTTTCCTGCATTTGCAGTTTAACACTTATTTTGCTACTTTTCTCCAAAAGTATTTAATTGGAAATTCGTGCACTGTTTTACTTCAGAAACTGGACACTTTTCTCCAAAGCTCAGTTGATTCATACAACCAAGCTGTAAATCAAAGCACATGAACTTAGTAGATCAAACCTTTCTCTGTGTGAATAAGATCATTTCTACCAAAATTTAAAGCATCAGACACTTTAAATACCAAAAAGAATGTAAGATACACTTTGTGTGAAAGATCTCTAGAAACCATTTAATGCATCTATTCATTGAAAAAGAAAAAATAAAATTACTTTATAGTACATTTTGCAGTATCGGATTATATGTTTTGAAGTTGAGGATAACATTGCCAATAATTAGGTTTTCGGGAACAGTATAATACCTACTTTCGGACAAGATTTAAACTTCATACTCCAACATATTTATAGTACATACGGAAGCCAGAAATATTAATGGGTGTTAGTATATGAAGCTGTTAGAATAAAACAACATCCAAAGACTTAAGAAAACAAAAATGAACTTCAACACTACTGTTCTAACATGTAATACAGAGGGAATGAAACATCTATATTTTCCTGAATTACTTTTTGATCTGTGTGACTAATTTAGCCTATCTTATGTTTTACATAGAACTCAAGAACTAATGAAATTATAGTCATGAGCACTACTAATACTATACTAAGCATTTAGGAAACACAAATTGCGTGACTTTTAAAGAACTAATTGTGAGCTTCTGTTTCACTATTTCAGTGTTTGAGTTTATCCTGTTCCCATCTTAAGAAATGAAGACTTAAAGGAAACTACATTTAAAAAAAATCAAGAAATGAACTGATAAATCGTGAAAATATGGAGAAATAGTATATTAACCATCAGGGCAATAAAATGTAACATGTTTTACACAGTATGCACATTTATATGGAATGGCCACAACTTGCCCTCTCTCATCCTCAAATCAAATACATTGAAAGGCAGCTAGTCATGACTTGCAGATCTACGGTAAAATACTACTCAGCATTTATTAAGTTGTTGTAAGTATATAGTTTTCACCAAAATAGAAATTTCTTGTCACAATTGGCTTCATGTCCAGCAGGCAGGTTTTGCGCCCATGCCTTCCAGTCAAGTGAAAATTATCTTATGCGACTGAGCTTTTCTGTTTTCATTGTCTTTCACTATTTTCAGCTTTCATAGCTTCTCCCCAGCCCTAGTCTCCCCTTCATAACATTTTATACAGTGGATGAACATTTTTAATCCTTTTTACATTAGGTCAGCTAAGTAGAGTTTGGAGGGGAAAACTGCATGAAAGACACCGCAGTGAAGTTAGACAACTTCAAACTTATCTCAGATGTCATGGTTCATATTTCTGCTGAAAGTTTTAAAGTAACCTTCAAATTCTGTTGCTCGTGTAATTTTTGTAGGAAAAGTAGCTACATACTTTTTATGTATATAAAATACTGCCAACATCATTGTTCAAATACAAGCTGGAAATTTGTATAACTGTATTCATGTCTCTGTAGGCCCCCCAAATATCTTCTAATTTATATTAAAACTTTTGCAGGTTTTCTACTAAGACTTCAATTTAAATTACTAGTCTGGGGGTCAAAGGAGAGATTTTATAAATTTCTGTGAATTCTTCATTACACAGCTCTGAGTTTGTACGTGTAGTATGGGACAGTGACCATAATGACCAATGTACGTTAGATTCCATTGATTCCCAAACTAGACTTCTTCTGATCACAGTGAACTCTTCCTATTTGTTTTAAAGTTCATTCAATACACTGACTAGGTCATATTAATGTCTAATATTTGACATCTGCAACTTCAACAAACCATTAGTTTAGGAATCAAGAACATACTGATATTTATCAATAATATGACATATTCTAGAAATTGCATTAATTAATCTCATCTCTAGTTTTGCAAACAAACTGATTTTTAGCATCTGGTGCCTATTCTGGAACCTCCTTGCCTACCTTGCTCTATTCCCTAATTAAAAGTATGCAAAAGGCCAGAATATAAAAGTTACCCTGAAGCTACATTGAAGTTACTGGCCAGCCAGTCCAAACCCTAAACTTCAAGTAACAAAATAGCCACAGTAGCACTTAAACTAAAACCACTACAATCATACGAATAATTAATGCTATTCAAAGCAAAGTTCATACACAGTAACATGCTGGAGAACTGCATTACCATCTGACAGAAGGACAGTTAAGTAAAAATATGTAGTTAAAAACTCCACAAAAACTCACTGAAAGCTGAGATGCAGTTTTGATCCATTGATCCACTGGAGTGTAAACTAAACCTAAATAGAAACACGATTGTGTTTCACCTCACCATCATTGAAGTTTACCCCTCAAGATAACTTCTATATATTTGTAGATATAATTTAATAGCTAGCAAAAAAAACTCAGCAGATATTTGTTATGCATTTTTTGGGTGACTTTTCAAAGCTAAACTTTCATATTTGATGGTTTGTATCTTGGACACACTGACACAAGAAATTTTTGCTCCTTTGATACATTCATTGATGTGGTATTTCTTATGAGGGACAAAAATAAACTGTCATTATATTAATTTGGAAGGTTTTTGTTACCTCTCTATTTGTTGTGGTTTATTATTCTGTTATCTCCAGTTCTTAGCATCCTCAAGTGTTTCCAGACAAGCTCACAAATCTTTTTTCTCCCTCCTGGCCCTAAAGGTAAGCCCTGAGATACAGTAATTTTATATGCATGCCTGCTTCTCAATGAGCTGTAAGTAGAGGACAAAAGAAATAATTTCATTCCCTACCCCCACATGTGCAAAAATGCAGCCAGAAAAAAAAAAAAAAAAAAGAGAAAAACATCAATCCTTTTCACTTCACTAGACAAGACTCAACAAAGAAAGTCAGCTCTGCTCTGCCAGGCTTCTGGCTATTTGAACAGGGAAGCAGTAGTTTAGTTTGAGAAAGCATGTATCACCACGATCTGAACTAGGCTTTCCCTGCTGCTTTTGGTAGAAATGGCAAAAGAAAGATCCCGTGCCCAAAAGCACAGGCAACAGGTAAATTTGCCTGTAATGAGGTTGATAAAATAATTAAATTATTTTTTACACTGTCGTTTATTTAAAAATAACTTCAAATATTGTGAAATCCACAGCAGATATTTCAGCTCCTAGTGGTACATCATTCTCAAAAATAACTGAAATGACAGTGAAAAATACTACAGTATGTGATCAAACCCCTGAATTTCATTCATCCCAGTTTGAAATCAAAGCGTGCATTTATGGTGAAAGAAGGGAAGACCATGACATCCAAGCAGTGCCTGGATCCAGCTTTGTCCTTACAGAGCCTACATTAGGCAAACCAATACAAACTGGAAGTTATAAGATGATGTTGTCAAGGTGGAATAAAGCTGTATTTTCACCAGGTCTTCTTCTGTCCAGGATACTTTTATACTATGAACAAAACCAATTCCCAGGCCCCTCTTTTCTGCTATTTTCTGATTTTTGAGAATTTGCGCTTCTCCCATGAATGATTAGTGATGTGATACAGCTTGTATTACAAAGAGCAAGATGTTTTCTTCTGTTTAAAGAGAAATACTGTATACACACACACACACACACAACCAGAGGATGACCTGGCATTGTGACTCTTGTACAGATCTTGTTACACTTGGATGAGTAGTGAGGTCTTCAGATAATGCTCAGCTGAAGTATTCAGAAATGGAGAGAAACTGATGAATCCATGTTTCAGTGAAAGCAGGGAAATAGTTTCTTAGGATTAAATTTTATTATATACATAATATGATCACTTAAAGTTATCAAAAAGAAAAGCAGGAAAACTCAAATTCACTACAGACTGCTGAAGCCCTGTAAAGCAAGTTAAAACAAAAACAAAAACCCAGACAATTTACTGCAAACTTTTTGACTTCTACTGTTAATCTGAATGTTTAAAATGAATAGTTCTCTCAAGATTTCACTTTTCCTTCTAACTTGAGAGATTTCAATTACATAATTCTTTAGTTAATTTTAAAGAGAACTGATAAAAAACCCCAAATCAACAAATCCTCCTTAAGGTTGGTACCAGAATGAAAAATTATCCACATCTTCCTATCATACACTTAGTTGTTCAAAATCCGAACTCTAGTCACTGTTCAAAATCATATCAGAAAACAAACAGAAATTCCACTTAACTGTACTATTGCTAAGCTGCATTTATTACAAGAGCACCAAGAGTTCAGTTTTGGCTTGTGTGAAGGACAAGAGGGACCTGTATTAGCAGGAGCACAGCTTGCAGGTGCAGGGATGTGGTATTTCCCTTCTATTTAGCACTTGTGAGCCCACAGCTGGTATAGTGTCCAGCTTTGGTCTCCTCAGTAGAAGAGACACACTGACAGACACACTTTTGTGAGTCCAGCACGGGCCACTAAGCTGGTCAGGGGCTGGAGCAAAGGGTATACGGGGGGAGCCTGAGAGTCCAGGGCTTCTTCAGCCTGGAGATGGAGGGCAAAGAAGGCATCTTACTGCTGTCCACCACTACCTAACAGGAGGGAAGAAAGATGACAAGGCCTGGGTCTTCTTGGAGGGGCTCCAGGCTAGGATGAAAGGGAATGAACACAAAGGTGAACACAGGAAATAACTTTTATTTCATTCTTTGTTTTAAACCACATGGGTGGTCAAACTACAGCAATGTCCTAGAGCAGTTTTGAGCTCTCAAGCCTTCAAATTACTCAAAACTTAATTGGGACAAAGCCCTGTGATCATGCTGTTACCAGAACTGCTTTGAGCAGAAGGTAGGACTAGTGAAATCTCTGGTGGTCCTTTCCAACTTGCACAACTCCACAAGTTGTAATTTCACACACATTCAGGGTATTTCCAGTAAAAGCAGCAATATCCTTGATGGATACTAATCAGGAAATCAAAATCCAGAGAGAAATATTTCCATTTCTGATGACTTCTCTATGCTTTTGCCAAGTACTGATTCCCTTCCTCCTGCAATAAAAGTACGTTTGCCTAATACTATTTCACTGAAATCTACTTAATGACTCAAAAATAAGGTAGCTTTTTATTCAAGCAGCAAAATTTCTTCCAGGCAGTTATAACAGTAATTCTCTCTGAAGCATTATTTAGTAAAGGCCACAAGCACTTTTAATCAGTCTCATTTATTGTCCTTCTTTATGTTAATACCTGAGGCACGCTTCACCTCTTGGCAAGGTATTTTTATTGTTTTTATTACATTAAAACCACTTAAAACAAGCTCTTCACTTTGTTTCAGTTGGAATGCACTATCTGAATTCAAAACAGGGTCTGTTTCACACTTTCAGCAATACCATGTGATGGAAACACCTAATCCAGGCTTCTAAAAAGTCGGTTTTAAGAAGAGAAGCAACTATTGCATTCTAAGTTTTTTTTTATCTACACATTGTTAAATGTTTAACACAAATTGATTTAAATTAAATAGGGAACTTCTATGGCTGCTTCTTAATCGACTGTTAGAAATCTGGACCATCATGTATCTTAATCCAGAAATACTAGAAATGTAATGGGACAGGTACTTCATGCTACTCACTCATATCAGTTTTTAATTCCACTTGTAAATGGTGCCCTCTCAATACAGAAAGCTATGCCTACCATAATAAAATTAGTATATTTTTTATTGCCATAAAGTATGACAAATGTACGTATCAAACATGTGAGTTCAGTTACTTTGATTCAAATACAACTGTTACCCCAGCTAAGCAGACACAGGACTTTTGACTTCTTTTCATATTTTCATTGGTGCTCTCTACAATGCAGCTCTACTCTGCATTGCTCTACGTCCATATGCTTGAAAGTTAGCGAGTCCTACCAATGTTTTACATAAAGTGTCCCAAACATATCACAATATTATTTGCAAATGCCATAACAAACTACAGCATAGTGTGGGTTGACAGCAGTCCACATATATTCAACAAAAACAGGCAACCAAAGGACATTCAGGATCCCAAAGCTGCAAGTGTTTTATGTATGTATGTTTTTCTTGTCTTGTTCCGTTTTTATATATAGATTTATCTGTATTCACATAAAACCAGCATTTCCAGCCAACTTCACAGTAACAAAGAGGTTTCAGTCTACATCACAAACTCATTTCTTCACCGGCATTATGGAACTGTAAGCTCTATGGATATACTGCTATATAAAACTTGAAAATTATCTTTCAAAATTGCAAAGGAAAAGCAAGCAAAAAAAAGCATTTGTACTTTTGAAAGCCCAAATACAATCAAGGTAATTTCAATATGCAAGTTCATACCAACAGCAACACATGGAATTGTCAAACACAGCAAATTTATGCAGCACAATGAAGCCACCAGCCCTAAACTTAAATGTGAAGGCTAATTAGTCACAATTGTAGAATGAGAAGCGGGATTGCATGCTTCACCACTCAGTGCTACAACCCCCCAACCTCCTCTTTCATATTCCCAGCTTGCTAATGTGAGCCAGTCCACAGTTTAACTAAAAGCAGTTAGATAAATTTGATAAATTCCTTGTGCATAGAATTAAGAAAGCTGAAATGTGGAAACACATTTTCAGTGTACAACATGGGGAAGCTTTAAATCTACCTGCGAACACCACTACGTTCACCCTCCCTACCTTCACACTGACAGTACTCATCACAAAAATCCCTTTTCAGTATAAAACAGAAAACACAAAATTCCAAATTCTCCCTTCCCTCGTAGCTTTTTTTTTAAGGAGGGACTACAATAAGAAACTTTATACAAAGGTCTTATTGCACTCAGGCACAAATTAAAAAAAATAACTCTCTAAATTTTACACATTTAATTTACAATTAACTTTAACTTGGAAAGAACAACTCAAAATAGTAGCACATTCACATTCTGTAGTGACTGGTCTTGGGATATCTGGAGAAAGTGTTAGCAGTGTACAAAGAAGAAACTCAACTGAAGAGGATTCTAGAAAGCCCAACTTTCTAGAATTTCATTTCTAGCATGAAATGAAAGTCTGTTCTAGGGACCTGAGTCAAAATCATGTTCTATGCATGCAGAAATACCTCTAATATCAATAATAAATGCCTTTGTGGAAAGTGAAATGGCTCCCTCTTCTGTAGCATTTTATAACACAAACTACCTCTACAGGAATTAATATGTTCTGATCCTTTTAAACCATTATCAACTGACTTAAAGAAATATAGCATCTGTGCATTCAAGCATGTACTATAAAAATTAAGGAAAAAAATGAACAGCAGCTTAACTTTTTACCTAATGCTTTATGTGATAGTTGGCTGAAACCTGGTCCTGAAGGGTGTGCTGCTCAACAGCATTTCATTTGAGTCTGCATACTTGTTTGAATTTTGTCTGCTGTCCAAAAAAAAGTTAACTGCAGCCTACTAAGCAGCAGCATGTGTGTTTACTTAAGCTTCCTGTAAAAACATTCATATCATTCCAAGAGTGACTAAATGTTTTCCATCCTCATAGCTTGCATTCCAGCCTTCCCCGCCCCTCCAGTTCATTACATGAAAAATATCAGTCTCAAGTCCTCAGCAAGAGAATTTCCTTCCTGGGTTTGAAATAGCTAATGTCTTGCAGGATTTTTTTCTCAGTATTAACTATTAGGTTCAACAATCCAGCACCATGTAACTATTTAAAAAATGTATGGGAGGGCTTCAGATGATACAATTCTCTGATGTCACAAATAACTCTGGAAATATATACACTGATACTTCTAAACACACAGTTCAGTTTGGCAGGCTTCTGTTTCAGACTTTATTGATATTGTCAACTACTTAACTATGTATTCTTCCTTAAAAGTAACTATTGCAATCCAAGACTACAGTTAATACTGCAAACTGAAGATGCCAAAGCTGCATGAGGGGAGTTTCCTTTTTGCAGTGATGCAATCAAAATACTTACAGACTTTTAACTTCCAACATAAGGTTAAATAACTTTGTCAGTCATAATCAGTTCTTCCAGTTTTCAGTTTAAAAGGCATGTGTACCCTTCAAATATATTTTCATGCTCACAGGACTTTTTTGACAATTTTAGGTGGAGCGACACTAAGAAATAACCACTTTTACTAAAGCAGAATCAATTAAGCCTGCCTATCAAATGTCCAAACAGGTAAAAAGGCCATTCAGTTATTGTTAATAGGTGAAGATACAGCAAACACATCAAATTAGCACACATTTAGGGCAAATTAATGAATGCTACAGGCACTGAAAAGAATTAATTAGACGATCCATGAGGTTCTTTTATAAGTGAGACATCCTTAGCTGCATTGTTATACATTCATTAGGATTCTTGGGTTATTTATCCTTTCAGTAGTTTTCCACCGAACTTAACGATCAGTCATTGAAAATTAGGAAAGCATTATTTTATACTAGCATAGTCTTCCTGACTTTTTTTAAATTCTAAGAAACTTTCATTAGCAGTCAGTTCCATTATACTCTGCATTGTGTGGCTCAGCTGCCTTCTCTAAAACTACTATACTAAATCATCATGATCTGGCAAACGTAACCCCAGTTCTCTACAGTATGGTGTTCGCATCCCCTAATTGATTCTGATGAAAAGGCTGGTTGAGAGCTATAACACTGTTGTTGAACAATAACTTATACTTCATGCTCTAAGATGATCTCTGGGCCCAAGTCCTGTGCTGGTGAACACTGCTCACTACCACTGACTTCATCCTGAATGAAGCAAATTTCTTTTCACTGGACTTTGCCACCTATTTTTACTTAATGAAGTGTTGGATATGCTAAAGGAGCTGAACTGAATCACATCTCAGCCAGAGTTTGGAGCCCTTTATTGATGAAAATGTTAATTTCTTTTTGTGAAGATAGTGTCAGCCATAATGACAGCAAAGTAATGCAGGCTTTATTCATGAAAATCCTCAGAGGGGTTTTTGTTTAACACTTAATTTCTCATTCACAGCTTATGCTGGCACCCTGCCACCTGTACCTGAGGGTTCTCGTGCAGATGGACATACTGCAAGACAACCAATTATTGTGTATCTGGGTTGCAGATTTCCCTGTGAATAGCCCAAGATGTAGGAGACACGAGGGAACAGAAGTGAACCCACACTTTCCTAAGGCACATTTTTGGGATCAGTGCCAGTTCTGAGCACATGTATTTAATATCTTGTTTAAAAAAAAAAACAAACGGATTTTTATACTATCTAACCCAATATTTCCTTTCTGTGAACACAACTATTATTCCAGTTTGCAGATGGCTGTTGCTCACAGATGGAGATGGCCTGGGGAAAACATGCTTATTTCTTTCACTGTAGCTTGTTTGTTGTTATTGATACTCTATAATATATTGATACTAAATAACTATTTTAAGCTCCAGTATCCACTTTCTTTTTTTGGTGGTAAAATTAATAAAAAATGCTACTTAAAACATACCCACTTTATTTAAAAAATAAAAAACAACTGTGAGTGCAAGAAGGAAGGAAGCAGCTCTCTAAGCAGCAACACTAACAGCAGCCTGACTGCAAATGACCTAGTTACCTCCAACAGGACAGGTACACAGACCAGGTGCTATAGAGAACCTCCGAGCCTAAAGATGTATGAGTTCATATCAAGTTGTGCAGTCCCTTATACCACTTGAAAACCCACTTTCTCCCATCCACCTAGCTGTCTTTTTACATCAAATCTGTAGAAATGGGTTCTATTTGAGACTTCCTCATGCTACAAGAAGTCATTTGATCTAAAACTGAGTGGAAAGCACAGAGGGCCAGTGTGATTACCTAAGCCTTGGCTCTTAATGAAGACAGTCTAGAAAACAAAGAAAGAAAAACAGGCTAAATAGATAATTGATTAAACAAACGAAGGCAAATCCCAAAGGATCAATATCATTACAGCAGTTATAGAAGCTACATAGAAGCATCCATCAGAAGCTTAAAACTAATTCTTTGTGTTGAACCCACAGAACATGATGTGCCTGCTTTTCCCAGATCTCACCAGTGAAAGCAGATGCCCGTCTTTAAAAGCTGTAGACTAAAGAGCTTGAGTTTGGTGACAAGCTGACGACAGTCTCCCCCTCCACACCACCCTGTCTCAATGATTCTCTGTCTCTACCCTCACATCCTATTGATGGCCCTTGCTTTCCATCTCCTCCCCTGACTCAGACACGCTTGCCTTGAATCAGCCAGCTCCCTGCTCATGCCTTGGGCTTCATCTATACATTCCTGGCTCCAGCACAACTCACAGACACTGCTGTGTCAAGGAACTGGCAAGAAGTGACAGGTGTGGATACACTGTAACAAAGGGTCTTGTCAAAAGGGCTTTGATCACTTTAGTATTTACTTAAAAAAATGCAGCAGCTATCTATTGGTAAGCCACAGCAATCACTTGCATAAACACTGAAAGCTACATGTGAATTACTGCTACTACTTCCAGTTATGAATGCAATTTCCTGAGCAAATCCCCTTTTGTAGAGGCTGAAAACAAACTGCCATGTCCTCAGCATATCAAAAAGAAAATTTGAGTCACAACATAACACAGGGAGAATTTGATTTTTCTCAACAACTTGCTGCTTTCCTCTAAAACCCACTTTTTGTCTTGCAATTCAAATCTATTCATTCTTGTCCTATCTTTTTCCCTGCAACAAGTTTTTAGGCACTTGAAGACTGATACCTTCTCATTCCAACTTCATAATTTTCTCTTTAAGCTAAACCAACCCAATTTATTCAGTCTTTCTTCCTAGGATGTTTTGCAAATTTTATACTGTGCTCACTGCTCTCCTGACTCTTTCTAGATTTCTTCAATATTTTTCAGGGGAACAATGTCCAGAAAACAAGCAAAGGCCCACTATGTCAGCTAGCGACATGCCCACTCAAAGAAAGAGCAAAAAGGATTATTTCAGATCTTGCAAACTATACTCTTGATCTAAATTTCAGTATGGTGTTTGCCTTCTCAAGGCTCTATTAATCCATGTTCCACTTTTCTTTCCCCTTATTCACAAGATTTCTCCTGGAGAACTGCTGTGTACCAATTACTCTGGTTCAGGACTCAGGAAGAGTCAGGAAGCATCGTGCACCGTGTTTTCCCTTTGTAAATCTAGACAATATCTTTCTGCCAACTCTTTGCTTTAAAACAAATACATGAATTCATATTCTCTCCAGGATACTGGCTGCTATATTTAGCTTTTTTGTCTGCAGGTGAAATAAACTTGGTTTTGCTTTGAGGTAGTGAAAACATCAGTTTTGGACCCAGCATGGATACTAGTGGATACCAACTACAATGCAATTCAAGAAAGGCTTCCCACATATTTGAAGACTAAACATATACAAATACATTATATTGGAGCGCCATATCCATACATACCCTTGGCCTTCCATACATTAACGCCGTGTTCCTGTCTCTTCCTCCCCAACAATTTCCCCAGGGAGCTCTAGTATAAAGGATCTCGAGCGCTTCACTCACCCTTCCACTTCCACCAGCACTACTAGTAGCCAAGATTCAAGAACTGAAGGGGTGACAGGAGCTGAATAGGTACCCTCTTTTCCAAGTCCAGCTACCTCTAGACAGGCTTTCAGAAAATTTTACATTTCAAAGTAATTTGGCTGTCCAATACTGGAATGTGTATCCTGTGGGCTACATAAATATGCAGGATAGTCACTTTGGATAAATAATACAGCAGTGTGTGAAGATGCATTAAAAAGGGTTTATGATGGAAAACCAATACAAACCAATTCTGTATGGTAATATTACACATCACAATTGCTACTACTTGATCTCTAATGTCGAAAGCTGTGAACAGCTATATCTGTATAATTCCAGTCTCAGCAATCCTTGCAGTCTGTTTTTCTCACTGCTGTAGCTAACTTCATCAGTACATTCTTTGTGAGGGAGGGGAATGTTCTACTTCAGTCTGAATTTACTGGGTTCATAAACTGAATAGATCTGTGTGCTGACATTCTGTGCTGATATTTCAAGAATCTGTGTTCACAGAATTTCAACTACACTATTTGATTCACTGACTGCAAAATTTTTTGAAAATGTAATCCAAGAACAATTTTACCCTTATTTAGTTGCACAAATGTAAACTATTATAAAACAGCCAGGAAGTAACTGAATTGGTAGAATTGTAGGTGCTACAGCAGTTAGGTGGAAGACAAAGCAAGGAAAGCCAGAACTAACTGATACTAATAACCATTTATTCTGCATGAGCTGCAGCTAATCCATAATCATAGGCAGCTTTC
Organism: Clamator glandarius; assembly: GCA_033459285.1. Classification (NCBI taxonomy): domain Eukaryota; kingdom Metazoa; phylum Chordata; class Aves; order Cuculiformes; family Cuculidae; genus Clamator; species Clamator glandarius. The sequence continues at coordinate 10,098,335 of JAUNZM010000261.1, forward strand.
ACTGGAATTTGTCCATCAGTTTCACATCCCACAAACACATCTACCCCTCCACATCCAAACCAAAGGAAATAACAAACATCTATGACCAAATATTTTGTTTCACATACTAAAGAGATATCTGATATGCTTAAAGTAAGTTCACACTATTGCAGCTGGCAAGCTGGATACTTTTTTTACATGTAAACAGAAGTCAGAGAAAGAAATGCATGCTTAAAAATACAGTTATAAGCATATAAAGTCTCTGTATTATTCTTGACCTGATGCCTATTTTGAAATGGAAATGTAGGCTAGAATTGGTCCATCAGCAACTAAATTGACAAAAATAATAGCTTTCTACAGGCATCAGTCATCTTCCTGCTTTAGAGCTGAAGCATAATTAGAATTCTAGGAGAAAAATAATTGTTTCCTACATTCTGCACTAGTCCCTCAAAAGGTGAAGTAGTTCATGTAGAAAGTAAGAGCTATAGCTTAAGAAATTTAACATACAATGAATGTAAGAGCAGAAAAGTAAAGTATATTTGTGATGAAATTGTATAATACAACTTTGGAATGACTACACATGGTTTTTCTAGACTGACCTACAAAAAGCCCATTATTTCACGATAGTATATTCTTTATGAACTGAGCTTTTTACAGTGTGAGTTGAGAAGTGAGATTTGGAAGCCATTCAAAAGACAAGTGTAAACCAAAACATGCTTATCCTTACAATCACTAATAAACCACCAGCTAGAAATCACCTGCTAAGTTTGCATTAACTTTGCCCATTTGTTGAACATACTATCAAGTTAGACTGCTTTCTCCCTGGAATCCCTTGCTAAAATAATTTGCACCATTGAAAAAATGATACTGTATAATTTCAGTGATCTCAGAACTTGGCCATGCTGGATACGGATTTTGGTCTTCTATGCTGAACAGCAGGAGATAAGAGATGCATAAGGATGGGAAAAAAGGATAACAGATTGGAGAGCACAGGACAGTAATTTTAAGCTATTACTGCAACATTATTAATGTTTTAGCTTCTATTCAGTCAACATGTCTGCTCATATGCTACACTGCAAAATTAAGGTTAAGATATAGTTATGCAGATTTAATGGGGCAGTTATGGAGAAAAGCATCATATGGATGACTGTGAAGGCTTTTAATTCCTCAGGAAAAACTGTCTGGAATGTGTTTTATTGCCTGTAGATCTTCACTAAACATATTGCGTATCTTTTTCATTAGAATCATTAAAATCGAGGGACTGATTTTTCAGCCAGCTTTCCAAACAGCATTTCCTTCTGATCCCACCACCCCTGCAAGTCACTGATACGCACTGCAGTATCGGAAGCAGAACCTTGTCAACAGAAGCAACCCTCAGAAATATCAGTGAGATGCTACTTAAAAAAGGGAAGAAACACTGCCGCATGCAGCCTACCTAGTTAAGAGAATAGATATGTCAGCGACTGGAGGACAGAAACAAAGCAGTATTTCAGATAGGACCATGGTATCTTTAAAACTATAACCAAAATCCAGGATAATAAGATATGCAAAGAAAGCAATGTTAAGGACTGTCTTCCTGGAGTAAATACTGCCTGAGTTCAGTTTTACTACAAGGAAAAAACCAAAGAACAGTTATGCACATAGCCCCTTGCCTTGTGAGTTAGTGAGCAATAGCTGTATTGCAAGAAAAGCAGACTGTTTTTTTTTTTTTACCCATGCATCAGTCTCCAAATACAAACTTAATTAACCTCAGATTTAAGTCTTGAGAAGCATGATGCCATCTCAGCCTGGAGGTGAGTTATAAATTTATGGTAAATGCAAAATTCTCTGCTGTCATAAGCTGAAATTTAAGTTTTTCGAAAATGACTTAAAAATACACAGTATGCAGACAGACAGCATATAACAGATTATTTCTTTCCTTAATGTTCTGGAATTTTCCTAATGCAAGCTTTCAAAGAAAAATGTTAACAGGTTCAGCAAGACACACAAGGTTCTACAATTAACAAACTTCAAATCTGGCAATACCTTCATCTTCAATAGATGTAAAGTTTTTTTTAATTCAGGCTGCTAATCACAAGGCTTAACAGCTTTGAGCTTGTTTGATGCCCTAACTTCAAGAAGTTTACCGTTACCCTTGACTGCTTCATTTCTCAGGGATTTTTTGATTTACTATTACTGCAAGATAAATTATTAAGTCCCAGATGCTGAAGTCATTTTTCATAAAGTCATCCAAAGCTGTTACTTACAAACTATATTTTTTATATTTTGGGTTCCAGCATCTGAACTCACTGATGAGCTTTAACAGCTCAGATTTTGGACCCTTAAAATAATCCCCAATCTAAATTCCTGAAATTAAATAACTTAGCATTATGAAGCATAATCATCTGTTTTGTTTGTGGAGTGGAGGAGGGAAGGGATGAAAGCAGAGAGGATTCAAGTGTGCTTATATGTACTCTCCGATCACTGGTACCTGAGTATGCTCAAATCTCCTCCTAGTATGAACTAAAACTTGCACTAATTGTTGGTTCCATCATACATGTAATTTCATTATCCCTACATAATGAAACTTGGTAGTATGTGTTATCAAAGAAATACAAAATTAAATGTAATTCTTTTAAGCTTAAAATTTAGAAAGTGGCTCAAAAAACTGTTCACTATTACTCTCCTCCAGATGATACACTCAAAACCAGACAATTAAGTATACACCACATAACAGCTAACACAACAAAATAACTCAAATTACTTTCTGAGAAAATATAATTAACATGACAAGAATTTTATTTAAATATTGATAACATGGTATTCTTACGTCAGTCTTGATCTATTTGACGTCATTTAGATTATAAGTATAATTTAACAACCCCTCACAACAAAAGCCACCAACTTTTTATGGATTTAAGCAGTTGCTAATTACTTCTGCTTCTAAGATTTAAAAAAACCACAGAATAAATAAATAGCACAGAATTACCTAACCTAGTCCGGATAAGCTAACTTGTGCCCTGAAAGCACTGTAGAGACATTAGTGTGGTATGTTAATGAAGCAACAGCTTGGCTATACTGTGACCTTCAGTAATGAATGATGGAAGCCTACACAGTACCCTGTGTTTGCTTCCCACGGTTCATCATAATTATCTCAGTCTGATATAGATAACCATTTAATCAAATTATCTCTCATCCATTTTCTCCAATCTAGAACAGGAAAACAGAGACATTTGTCTACCCTTCTTTCATTGGAGGAAAAAACCAACCCCTCAATATATTGAAAATACTTGCATCAACCTCTCTCTGTGTACTGTCTTCCCAAGCTTGCTCACATACATTAAATAATGAAGGGTGACAGCACATATTCTGCGATATTCCTCACGAGGGGATCACTAGGGTTTAGAGGCAGTAAATCTGCTTCCTCAGAGTAAAATTAATTCAGTGCAAATAGAAATCCTCTAAATTTACTGGCAGTTTTTATATATTAGACACCTTCTTCGCATCTTGTGGTGTGAATTTTGAAATTAAAGTGTATCTGCAAGAAATTTATATGCTCCTCAGATTTATCCTAGGAAGTAAGTATCCCAGTGAATTTTGATACTGCAACCGAAGAAGGGCCCCGAGACACACGTAGTTACAGAAAATTAATTTTGCTCTATCAGAGATGGAATGGGAAAAACATAAGCAGTAGCTCACTGAGCACCCACAAGCATTTGTACATTGTAAAGATGGCTTTGAAGACAGGTCTAAATAAATAATTTCTAAACTTAGCAGTCTGGTGTTTTTCATGATGAACAACTACTCCATAAAAGGCATCTCTGATCTTACATACAAATATAAATTTTTAATCATTATTAATTTTTTTTAATATCTTGGTTTGCAAATCTTTACATTTACATTGCCGGGGGCACAAGCATTTATCATATAGTTAAGGTAAAAACTCAGTTGGTTATACAAAATAATGATGTTTTAGTTACACAACAATTACGTTCAATATCAAACTACTTTATATAGAGTATTTCAGTTTTAACTAAATGACACTGATGAATAACATACCAGGAATTATCCAATTATCAGTAATACCAGCCAATGAACATCTATCTTCTAACTTCTCCTAGGTTTATTAACAAGCTTTAAGTAAAATTAAGACTAAAAATTAGTGATCAATGCTGATCTTGAATAATCTTTTATTGTGTTTTATTCGTTCAAAAGAGCACTGGGTATTGCCATATACAGGTGTACTTAAACCATGCTTACTTTTTTCACTCTCTCTAGTTTATTCAGCCAAAGGTAATGCTGTACCTGCTATTTAAATCTTCCAGAATTTTAACGTAAACTAGGAATTACCAGTAAGGACGGACCAAAGCATAACAGAGGAAATACTGGTCTCACCTTCGCACACGGGGCAGCACTCCCCGGGGACTTTAACAGGATTGAGGCAACTCTGCCCGCAGGCTGTTGCAACGCAGTGCGGATTTCCATTGATGCACTGGCAGAAAGTGCAGTCGTCCTCTCGCCAGCGGTCGCCATGGGCCTGGATTTGACCATTGGCATAGCAGCCAGCGGGGTTATTTACTGGATAAACTGGGTCTGAAATGAGAGGAATAGCAAGAGAACAAGTTTTATCTTCCCTTTTGTGTCTGAAGTTTACATAGGAGTAATTTCAATACTGTGATTTTATGTTACCTAAAAAGGGTTAGGTGCAGCTATTATCAGACATTAGAAGAAACCACTATGATACACAGCAATAAAATAAGATAGAAACTTAGAAAAATTTACTCTCTAAAAAGTCAGCTTATACTGAACACTCACAAATTCTGTGTTCTACTTTTAACTATATCCACTCAATATGCAATACGCAGACCAAAAACAGAAAACAAACCTACAAATGACTGAGTTATGTTTTCAAAGAGGCATAATTTTCCGATTTTGTTCTCCAAAACAAAATGGATCTTAGATCTACTGATCCATTTTTTGTACCAATTTAAATTCTCAGAGAAACTGAAAAAAACTCAGTGAACCTGGAAGGAGCATTCCTGTCAGCACTGCACCACTATTTCATAGATGAGACCTCTGGCACATTTTCTCTGGCTGGAATAAGGAGCTTGCCTTAAATTATGTCTCATTACAGTTTTGGAGATAATCTGTCCAGGAAAACTAGTGTATCTATCTCAGTTTTCTATTTTATTTCAGTTGCAGCTTTTTACCCTTAGATTTTAAGGGGCCACTTTACCTGCTAGTAATTGAACTAGACTCAGGTATTTCAGTAACAGAATTTTGGGGGATATATTTAACATTAGATCTCTTCTCAGGTTCAGTGCAAATAAAAATGCAACTCTATATATGCTAATAAATTACATGAAATAAAAGCAGCTTTTACCCTTCAGAAAGAACATGTTTTACTTTTCAGAAATGCAATAAGCAATGTTGATATTAATAGTGAAAATATATGCATTATGTGAATGTATACAACTTATCATGGCAGCTAGTAAAAAGATAATTGTTAAGACTCAAAAATTAAATATCTGAGATTGTAGTGTAATTATATCAAGTTTTCAAAGCAAGCAATAATACGTTTCATATTAAAGCAATTTCAATATATGAAGAACAATAAATGGAACAAAAATCATTGGTTTTAGCAGACATCAAACCAGCACAAGTTATTTACCCATAAGACAATTTTTAGGAAGTGTTAGGTTTGAAGGATTTGGGAGAAAAGAGATGTACTATCTAAAAGAGAAAAAAAAAAAAACAAAAAAACAACAAAAAAAGGACTCAGTGAAGCTTGGAATATTTCTCTGAAGTTTCATCTTTCCTTTTCGGGAGGAAGGCAATCCATGTTAAATATAGACTAAACCAGTAGCAGTTGTCTTATTGTATCAGTTTGTGCCACTACCAAACTGAACACTCAAGAGTGAAACTGCATGCAACTTTTCCCTCTACCTGGCATTCACTCCCATCTTCCATTTTAGTCATGGTCCAAAAATGAGTTAAGCCATCATAGAAAACAAGTGTTTGTGAAAATAAGACATGTGAAAATTAATACGTTTCTTAATCTCTTAACTTTTCATCTTTTATGTTTTAGGATTACCTTGCATATGTAGTTAAGTATTCTGACCTCACCCAAAACCAAATCATACAAACCCAAATGAAGTGAATTTTATCATTCCACTCATGTACAGGATTCTGACTGACGCTGGAATACAGAATAAGCACAGAAAAGCCATGCAAGACTTGTGTTATTTGCAATAGTCTTATGTGAGTCAAAGCACAAAGTTTGTAGTACCCTTAAAAGGTCAGTAGCATTTAAAGCTATAAATTGAGCCAGCAAATTACACTTCTTGATGTTGAGGAATCCTACAGGAATTTGAGAAATAATTCTTCCTTGAGAAGGCAGGAAGGGCTTGTATCTGTACTACACAAGGCAGGGGAGATTTATCGTTTGCCATTTAAAATTTATTGCAGAAAAGAAGAAAGCATTATATTTCTTTATATTTCTATCATCAAGAAAGCAGTAATAGGAAAAAATTAATCACTTTGAAAATAATTCATAAAATAACCAAAAAGAAAGAACAGGTAGAAAAAAATGTCACCTCTCCATCAACTAGAAAAGCCTGTATATGCAGGCTGTTAAGTGTACAATCTGCCATTTAAGTTTGTCAATTTAGGTGTCACTTAACATAACCTGAGTTATTAAGAAAGGGATTAGAGCTTTCTCTTTCCTTTTTAAGTGCTTAAAGGAAAATAAACAACATATATCTTACTATCCAACCATTCAGAAGTGAAAAATCAGACATCCGTGATCACAGAATCATAGAATAGTTTGGGTTGGAAGGGACCTTTATAGGTCATCTAGTCCAACTCCTTTGTGCAATCTGTAAGGACATCTTCAACTGGATCAGGTTGCTCAGAGTCCCATCCAACCAGACCCTGAATGTTTCCAGGGATGAATCTTCTACCCTCTTCAACCTATTCCAGTGTTTTATCACCATCATTGTAGAAAAATTTCTTCCTTCGATCTAGTCTGAATCTACTCTTTTTGTTTAGAACTACTACCTCTTGTTCTATCACATCAGGCCCTGCTAAAAAGTTTGTCCTCATCTTTCCTGTAGGCCCCCTTTAATTACTGAAAGGCTGCTATAAGGTCTCTCTGGAGCCTTCTCTTCTCTGTGCTGAACAACTACAACTCTCAGTCTTTTCTCATCGGAGGGGTGCCTCCATCCCTCTGAACATTTTTTGTGGTCCTCCTCTAGACCTGTTCCAAGAAGTCTGTGTCTCTCCTGTGCTAAGGACTCCAGTGCTCCAGTACTCCAGGTGGGGTCAGAGCAGATTGGAGTAGAGAGGCAGAATCACCTCCTTCGACCTGCTGGCTTGATTTAGTGCTACAAGCCCTATCAGAAAAGCATGCAACAGAAACAAGCAAGTCAAAGAACACTGGATGATTCGATAAAGGATCCTGGAACTTGGCATCTCTGTCAGCTAGGCAGGAATTAAATCACAGCCATTACTTGAAAAAGACTGTACTCAATAATTAAAGTCATTATCCCTTTTATTCTATCTACAAGGACCTCTTACAAAGCAATTTCCATTTGCAAGCACAATACACACCAATTCATCAAACCGCAAATGAAATGTTAACAGATTTTCTTGATTGTCTTGATTCAAAGGTTGCAAAAATGGAAAAAACAACCTTTAACACTGTATAATGATATGGCAGAACAATTTATTGATAAAACATAAGATAGCTGAGTATTTAAATCACAAAGGAAGACAAAGGACATTTCCAGAATTGTACATCCAGTGTGGAAAACAAGCATCCACATCTGCGTATGACAGAGCTGATATAGAGAGCCCATTCACAGCAAGTATATAGATACATTTTTTTTTTATCTTTCTACATATGTTTATCAACGATTTCATAATGCTAAATCTCATAGTATGCACATACATGAAAAACGGTATTAATAATTATCGGAAAACCCAACAGATTTCATATATTCTATGAATTCAGAAGCTCATAAAGCAATTTTTTCAGGAGTCAATCTGCACGTTCTCAAGAAAGGCTTCACCACATCAGACACGCCTTCTCTAAACTTTTTCAATCTGTCATTAAATTATGGTATAGCACTGGATCCCCCTGCCCCACTCGCCCCCCACCCCCACCCTGGGCTCTCAGTTTAAAGCCTGTTAAAAGCAGAAGCACAACTTTACAAGGTATGACCAAAAAAGTCTAGCATCCTGCCTCCAACTATTGTCTATAAGGAATGTCAGCAACAGATCTCAAACACAGGGCAAATATTGGCATCTCTTGAGAATACTCAAGATGACAGCATTTGTATTTCAGCTTCTCTACATGTGAATATCACATATCAACTAACCTGCTATGAACCGGTACACTAAAAATATATAAAAATACAAATACTCTTTAAAGAGAGACTTCTTACTTCCCACCTTAACACCCTGATGCTTCATTATCCAGATTTTGTTTTGCTAAATCTCTGAAAAAGCTTTCAATAGTTTATAACAAAGCAAGCTGCCAAAACAGTATACTTCCCTAGATCCTGTGCAGACTGAGAAGATCCAGCTCTTACAGCTGCCTCTCAGACTCCTTTTTATCAGGTTCTTTTCCTTCCTAATTCTGTTTGGAATGAAGCACCACTATAATGGATCTTCTGGCTTATTTGCTCCTTCAAGGAACTACAGGATTAATTGATGTTAAGCGCGCAGCAAAGTGTTTGCAAGAGACTTTAGTAATTAGATTCCTCTCCTCTCAGGAGGAGATTTGAGATTTTCAGCTTATTCTGCTTATTGATATGTCATTCCTAGGTTCATATTTAAACACAGGGACCAGGGTGCTTCACAGGCCTTTTGTCGATGTCATGGACATAATCTGACCTCCACTGGGGCAAGACCCAAGTGCAGAGCACCAGCCCCGTCTCCCTCTGCTGGAATCCTAGTTGTATTCTGGCAGATGTGTCAAATATCTTCTAGTGTAAGCAAGACAGTCAATGTGAAATATCCCACAGAATCCTTTTTTTTTTTTTGGGAGGACTGCAAGTCTAACCAGTGAGAAGGTGACTGTCAATAAGGCAAAGGCAGAAGAGAAAACTGAGATCACTGCCTCGTTCCTTTTCTGGAACTACAGAGAATGTAAAGTGCACACACTGCTCTACTTGGACAGAACCAGACTGGAGAAGTAGGCTGCAAGGGAATGGACCTGTGTCTTTGGGCTACCACTACCACTTTAGAGAAGTCTGTCTAAATATCCGGTACAGAAACTGGGAACAACTCCTGATGTCCTTTGGGAAGGAGCTCCCCCAAAAGTACTACACACTTGACCACATCTGAGGAACTTCTAATGCAGAAGGGGAAAAAACCTAAACAGATCTATATAAAAGGGGAAAATCAGAGAAACGTTGCAAAAACCAAGACAACACACTCATACACAGGAACCAGAACATGTAGAAGTAAACTGAATTAAAGAGGAATCTACAAAGTTTACAAGAACAAAATAAAGCACTTGTTTACTCATTTGCATTGAAAAAGCAAATAAAAACAGAGCAGCAGAATTAATAAGCAAACAGGATGAAAAAGATACTGTACCTTCACACACTGGGCAGCATTCTCCTTCTGGCACGTAGTACCTGTCGCAATGTAGCTCGCCACACTGGGCAGAGAAACAAATAGAGACTCCACCTTGGCATCGGCAGAAACGACAAGCGTCCATTCGAAACATGTCTCCATCATAATATTCCATGCTGTTAAATATGCAAGTTGGCTTCACTTCTGGAAAAGGGAGGAGAAAGGGAAGTATTTTACAGCTATTGATAAATGGGAAATAGTCAAACTCATGTTGCCACTGAGAAAAATGGATACCAAGAGACCACTGATTTTTCTTTCAATTTTTAAGATCAAACATAAATTTATTTTTTTTAGAACTCAGTATTTTATTGGTTGTTTCAACAACAGAAGAAAACAAAATGCTATTCAAAATTATTTACAGAGCAATTGTTTACAATTAGAAGTGTCCATTTTAAAAATTAGAATACTGAAGGAAGTTTAAGGCATTTGCATTTCTTCTTAGGTGTTAATATTTCTCATTCTGGGCGAGCCAGAAGGTATTTCAAATTTCAGCACATGAGGTAATAGTTTTTTCTGTTTTAAGAAGACATTTTCTCATGTTCCATGAGTGTCATATTCCCTTCTGCAGGACTTGGTACATAGGTTCAATAAATTGCACTAAAGCTGTCCAGTCCATGGGGATATGTTTAAAAGAAACCCAAAAATTTATGACTGCATGACCTGTTACGCAGAACTGAACACTACTTAGTTCAAGCAACCTAGAGTTGTGCTAGTTAGCTTATACCTATACTCCTCACAGAAAATAACCTCCACTGTAATAAATATTTATGTGACCACTTCAGCATTTCAAAACCACAAGACTATTTCTTGTACACCTACATCTACAGCAGAGCCATAACACAATTAAATCATGGGAAACAAAGTCTCTGAGAATGTTTAAATATTTTGCAAAGGATATTGCATATTTACTTCTTTAACATAAAAAAAAGAAAAAGTAAAAAGATGTTAACTAAACAACAAATCAATCTGCAGATTTTACCAGTTTTTTCCCCAATTATTCTTTTATACCAAAGAGGTTTGCTTCCAGAATATGAAGCAGACCCACACACGAAGAACATATCATAAGGTCTCTACAGGGCTTTTGAACTTGCAGTTACTGCACAGGTACAAACTTTCCTCCACCTTCCACCATGTCCTTCAAGCAGAGTGTATTCCGTTCAATGAGCAACCAACACACATACACCACTGTGCAGCTCCACAGTTGAGGCCTGAAGCATTGTGATTCAAAATACCATAGAAAAAATACTGCAAATTTACATTCAGCAATAATACACCACATCAGTTATTAGGAAATCATTACTTCACAGTTTCATCATTATGTTACTAAATGAATTAAGTCTCCACCCTCTTCTCCACTTCACAATAAACATTTTTGCTTTCTTTGACACTCATCTAAGATCCCTGAAACCAGCTATCTAACGTAAAACAGCATCTAGTAGGCAGATGTATTTTTTCAGACACTACAGGCAGTCTCAAAAGCTAAAGGTTCTGCTATGAGCAATATTATGAGCAACATATTCAAAACTAAAACCATCAAGTTTCTTTACAGCTGAACTACATATGGCAAAAGAAAGAAAGGACAGTTGCCTATGCTGTTGATTTCTGTAGAATATATAGAAAAGAATATTTACTCACATATGTAATGCCCAGCCACATGGTGGGCACAATTTTCAGCCGTTTGTGGTCAGGTGATTTTTCTTTTTTTGGTTAGTACTCAATCACACACAGGAGATGAAAAATATTTAAATGAAAATTCAGGATTTGCAGATTCCTTCCCACCCCTCAATCATCTTACTTTTGGGGACTAAAAGCATTTCATCTGAGTTACTTTTGATAATGATACAGGTTTCTTTTAAAACCCCAAAGCATTTCAGGGACTCTAATCTCTTCCCACACATGCTTATATTGAACTTCAACCTTCATTCATTTAATACAACTGCCTTTTATGTCTTCAAAATGTAATGTAGAAAGCAGCATTTAAAAAAAAAAAAAAAAAAAGGAGGAAATACCACAGTGTCCGGGAAAATAGCTATGACCTCATTAGAAAGCAATTCACATAAACAAACACTTGGGAAGTATTTCAAGTTTATGTAGCTCAAGTTGTTAGTCTAAAAACCTTCTCAAAAAGGAAGAAGTGCCAACACAACTCAAAAGTCCTTTAATCCATTTGCTTCTGACTTTACTGTTTTGATTGCAGCTTTCCAGATTTTTACTGATTCCCCTCCACAACAGTAGATCTGAATTCCTGCCTAGTTAGAAACATCTTCCATGAATTACCATAAATTTTGAAAATGTCCAAACAAGTCCAAGCAGGTCATTTTAAATCCTGAAAGGAAACAGTGTGTTTTATTCCTACAATGAAAACCACCATAGGATTTCACTTACACATATATTTTTACCATCCATATTTATGGTAGTGTATCCATTCCTGCTAAGCTACTGACCTAAGCCTATACATCTGACTATGAGACAAGGATTACTTTTGTAAGAACCATATGTAAGACTGCAGGCTTAAGACACAGCTAAGCCAAAACAAGCACTACACTAAGAACTCAAGCTTTAGATACTCATAAAGTGGAGGCCTAATGAAAGAGTGAGCATCATGCCATGGAATTCGAATGATGCATTTCTTCAACCATGATATGCTGGGAGATTCTCTCAGTTCTCTTTTTTTTTCTAAAAAAGGTGATAATTTTATTGCCTTACTAGTCTACATTTGGCAGCCACAATGGAGTGAAAGGACATAAAGGCAACATTAAGTAAATGCATCTTTTCTTGAAGGCTTGTAACCATGAATTTATTTTGGCCAGTAACCATTTATTTTGCCAATTAAGAAATCCTACAGGTAGAATTCTTCAAGTACCAAAGCGTTGCTGCATGACAAAGTAACGTAATTCAACTGAACTTCACAGCGCAAAGTGCTAAAATATATCTGAAACCCCAAAACCTTTTTCTGATGCAAATTTCCACAATAGAACACTGGGCAGGAGATAGACATCCAGGCCATGGATTCATGAACATGAACTCAGTGTCTGCCAGATGTGAGATAACCCAGTAATTTAAGTTTTATCCAGACCAAGCACAGATGTGCAACTTCCTATCTGTGATATGAGCTAGGTCAGAGCAGGCAGTACCCAGAACAGCGGCTGTGGAAGGACAGATTATATCACATCTCTGCTCCTATATAAAATTAAGCATGACTAAGACAGTGGACTTGATTCTGCATTAAAGTTCCTGCCATGGAGTTAAACAACTCCAGCACAAATTTAGCTCTATAGATTGCCTCTCAGAGCCGCAGCCCTTTTCTGGGAGCCAGAACCCTAAAATCAGCATCACAACAAACCGCACAGCCTCACACTACACAGACATAAACTGCGATTATTTCTCAAGACCTTTATATCCAATCTGATCTGCAAACAGAAATAATTTGTTTTATCAAATCAGCCTTCTACGGTAGTTTACCTTGTATTTTTAAATCTAATTAAATATAGTTCTATTGGCTGAACTAGGACAAAATAAAACTTCTGTTATTGACATTTCTGTTGTTTCCCAGTACTGGTGGTTTTTGTTTAGAGTCACGGAACTGCTCAGAAACACATGTAAGTTTGGCAATCCACCCCTTGCAAGGCAGTAATTCTGCACACAGTTATGCTGAGCGCATGAGATGCTTCAGGCATCAGATGTCTGCAGGCAAGTTTGAACATTTTCTTTTGCAGTATCAGAAATTCCAGCCCTACTGAAGCGGAAGCAAGATTGAAAACAATTTTCTGTTGTTTAAAGGATTAAAAGGTTCGTGATTCCAGCACTTTGTACGTTCCTTCAGTGTACAGAAGGATTTGTACCAGACTCTTGGAAGGAACTGGTGCTTGCGCTTTGAACTTTCAATTAAATGAAAGGGAAGGAAACCAATAAATTTGAAATCCTGTGTCCGTGTAAACAAAACAGAAAAGCTTTCAATTTTTCAAAAGCTGTGCTGACAGGGAGTTTAAAAAACAGAAGGATACATTTATTTGGAATTAGCCCATAACAGTGTTAAAGGACAGCACGCTATGCTTTTATTTCCTTGCAAATACATAAAAACAAGTAAGGTAGAAAAATAATTTGGTTTCTCACTCTCTTCAAGTTGCACTGCTTAGTGCAGTGTATTCTTTATCAACACAATTGAAGGACCATTCTGAAAGTCCTTTGGTCCTGCGTCTTCTATAATGGTCATCCAGAAATACACAGATCAGAATTCAAATAGATCTCTATTACATTTAAATCAAAGCAATTATTCATGCACACATTTATATAACTATTTATACATACTTGCACAGCTTAAAGGAAAAAAACATTATTTTGTTGTATCTGCAGTCTGTAGAAGCTATTAAAAGATACTGAGGAAAATCAGATTCAGCGATTCTTTTTTAAAACAAAATGGAAATAATCAATGTTCACATTAGGGTTTCTAGTAGAAGTAGTCTATAGCATCACAGTATAAACCACTTTTATATTCAGCTGTCACAATCTATGCACAGTGCCAACTTTCAACAGCAGTCTTAAAATTTTCTGTCCACCTCAGCAGTAGATCCCAATCCAGTAACCTTTAGGCAGCTTCGGAAAACAGCCCTTGTGTGGGTCGGTATGTGTCTTTCTTACACACAGTAGGCAAGATTGTGAGGTATTCCCGATAAAGACGGAAGATTTATTTCCAAGTCATCATATCGATTGGAGGTTTCACCATGAAAAAGAACAGGGAAAGATCCCATAACAGAATCAGCTCTACCTGTTACATGCCCAGCTTAATCTTTTCTTCAAAGCCAACATTAATGGACAAACTGCAAGCTGCCTATTAAACAATTTCACAGTTTAACTACAGTAACTACAGCTCAAATTGCAGCAAGTGTAACTCATGTTAGACAGAAAAAGTAAACAAACATGAAAGAAGTTACCCAAGTTTCATCACTTTTCCCATCTTTAAGGCATAGGTCCTACTGTTTTTTACATTCCTCCAGCGCACAAACTTGTTGCTATAATGACTTATATTTTGTGTTCCTGCCTCCATCTTCTCTCAACAGATAAAATGCAAGCATTTCTTTCAATTTTAATTTTTCTTCATTAGGTCATGCTTTTCATTGTTTGACTGTTTCTGTGGCTTTCCTCTGGGCTATCCCCCTTTTGTCTATAACTTCTTCTGGAAGTTAAGCAGCACTGCTTTTTAACATCCTGCAGCAAATTATAACCTTAACACAGAAAACCACCAGGACAGCCAAAGGAGGAGCTGGGGCCACCGAGGACCATAGCTGTGCTCTAAACCCCACAAACAGGGACAGATTCTCTGCATGAAATTGCCTAGCAATTCTTGGAAGTAAGCCATGTTCTTCATAACACAGGAATGTGTTTAAATCCCAGTAATCTCCATCAGTCTATCACAGGAGGAAATACATGTTGTGATCAGTTTAGCCTTAGGCATGTTACAAGGAGAGAGGCATCTGAAACAATCTCAGCTTCACTGAAATATACTGGTACAGTCCAGCATTCGTTGCCAGTACATCTGTGGAAAGCCTCCAGTATATGTAAGAAGCTAAAACTTGCAGGAAAAAAATCCCAAATCTGTAGCAAGGCTGTTATTTGACATCCTAAGAGGTCTAACCATTTCTTCCATTCCTTGAGAAGAATATTTAATTCTAACCTTGTCCTCCAAAGTGTTAGCAACCTTGCCCAAGTTTAAGCCTCTAGAAATATCTGAGTCAGAAAATTACTGAAGACATTAGCTTACCAGGAAAACTCACTTCAGTAAAGAAACACTGCTATTTCACCAAAGTAAATACTAGAAGTATTTATTTATTTATTTAATTTTAAAAATAGACAGAACTGCACTATCTGGCATCTAATATTTTTTGTATATGACATACCATCAGTTCCAAAGAATATACTAGTATCTTGTTTTTCACTAACTGACATGAATGAAGTGAGTTAGACTTTGTCCTGTTACTCACAACTTGATCTCTGCTACCCACTGACCAACCCACCAGCTCTCAAAGCTTTGAGTTTGGTTTTATGTCCCCCTGACAAGACTTCTTTTATATACTTTCATTTTATTTATTTATATTTAATGTATCTACATCTACAGACTAAATATTCTTACTAGGAATTTTAGATTGATTGGCTTTTTATTAGCTTTGAATTTTCTGCATCTTCCTTTTTTGTTCTGTTTTAAATGTAACTGGGAGTAACTTGGATTGTTTCAGATACTTTTCCCAATATTACATTGAGCAAAGTCAAGGTTCAGAAAATTTAACACATTTCACTTTCTATGGCAGAGTGACCTGCTTTTTTACTGACTCTAATTATACCAAAATGACTTCCAAGCAGGAGTAAACGTTGTTTCGAGATTGAATCCATATCATAAAAAACTATGAGAAACAGAAGTTTACACATGATGGGAAGCCTAAGCACACGCCCAGTATAGATCTAAAGCATAAAAATAATTAGTGTATTGACCTACTGCTATATTTATAATGAAACAAGAACAAAACCAACTCCACAATCTGCAAAGAGTAACTACTGTACTAGTTTCTCTACCTGTAGATTAATATGCTTTTCTGACAGACCAACCAAAAGCTAGTTCAAGACAGTGTGTATCTGTAATAAAGATAATGACAAAATCTAGAGATGTATCTTAGAGCTTCTATATCAGTCTTATATTAAATCCAGCAAAAGTGTTTGTGAAAGATTGACTAATCTATCCCCAAAATGCTGGCAAAGAGAACATATGGCAGTCTTTACACAACACATTTTGCTGTCCTTATTCATTAACTACATCCTCAACATCGGCCAATGCTGTTCTGCAACAAGAGCAAACCTCTTTCCTACATAGTAACACACAATTTAGTTACTCGACAATACACAAACAGGAATTTTTGCAGTTGATATATTCACAATGTATAACTTTATTTTAAGGTAACTCAGATGATCAGTATTATTCCTAATTTGCTTTTTTCTATACCCTCTGCCCCAAATTATTTAATTCTAACATTAAATAAATAGGAGGAAAACTATACTAATGTGACTGTGCATGTCCTTTTTATTTCATCCTCTTGCCTGTTTTCACAGGTTTTCAAACATAGAAAAAACTAATGGAACTCGGTAATGCTGATTACACAACTTCCCTACTTAACATCTATAAACTCATTAACTTGTGTTTGATTAAAACACACTCTTTAAAAAGGTACCTAATCCTAATTGGAAGGGATGAAGAAAAGGAATTCAGCATCTTCTCGGTAGCTTGTGCCAACAGCTAACCACCCCCACTGCTGAGAACAGCATGTCCTAGATCTTACAGATTTGGCTCTTATAACTTTGATGGCATTTTTTTTAAATGTAGAAATTGATCTAAGCCTATCACTGTAAGATATTTCCTCCATCTGTCACTGATATCTACTATATCTGTTTTGTACTTAAATTTCAAGACCATTCTATAAACCAGAACTAGGAATTATATTCAGCTATTGGTCTCACAAACATTCCCCCTCTCTTCTTCATTTTAAAGTGACAGAAGTAATGGTAAGGATTTTTTTTTTATATGAATAAATAAATATATATATAAATCAGTTTGTCATTGTATTACAAACTTATAGTCAGAATTAGTTTTCTAGGAATTTAGAGGTTGTAGCAGTGTGACTTGCAATATTTGTCCCTGATACAAGAACGACCTAACTATCCTAAAATGCACCTGAAAAGCCCCAAGTTATAAAGCAATGCAGATCCAGTTCTATGACTGTTCTGTCTTCCTTACCAATGATCTGCCACAAAGTCCAAATGTCACATACAGAACTCCTCATCAGCAGTTTCACAGTTGCTTCCAGCTTGCTGATAAAAATATTGAGAATCATAGAGTGGTTTGGGCTGGAAGGGACCTTAAATATCTTCTAGTTCCAACTCCCCTGACATGGGCAGGGCCACCTTCCACTAGGTCAGGTTGCTCAACGCCCCATCCAATCTGGTCATGAACAACTACAGGAATGGGACATCCATGACTTCTCAGGGCAACCTGTGACACTGTTTCACCAACCTCAGTGAAAAATGTCTTCCTAATATCTAACCCAGATCTCTCGTCTTTCAGCTTAAAACTGTTCCCCCTCAATCCTATCCTTGCACTCTCCGGTAAAGAGCCTGTCCCCAGCTTTCCTGTAGGTGCCCTTTAAGGTCCCCCAGGAGACTTTTCTCTAGGCTAAACAAGCCCAATTCTCTCAGCCTGTCCTTATATAGGAGGTGCTCTGGCCCTCTGATCATCTTTGTGACCTTCCTCTGGACTCCCTCTAACAGATCCATGTCCTTCCTGTGCCAAGGACTCCAGAACTGAATGCAGTATTCCACGTGATGTCTCACAAGAGCAGAGGGGCAGAATCACCTCCCACTTCTTCTGATGCATCCCAGAATACGGTTGGCTTTCTGGGCTGCAAGTGCACATTGTCAGTTCAGGTTGAACTTCTCATCCACCAGCAGTCCCAAGTCCTTCTCTTTAGGCTTTTATTTCCTCTTTTCAAAATAAAGCATCATTAATAACTGGAAGTTTCTCACTTCTAAATATATTCACAGTACTTCCATGTCACATTATGATGAAATTATCTTAGAGTGTGATTGTAGCATAAAGACAACTGCCCTTTTAAAAAAAAAATAAATAAAACCAACAAAAAGCAACAGACCCCAATATGAGTATTTAACTGTCCCAACTAGCTTTCCTACAATTATTAAAATTATTATTATTGTTTTTAAGAGGAACTTATTAGAAAATAATTTTTATACTTCTTACAAACCTTTGTTTTCCTCCCATCTGGCCTTTCTGCTTCCCTCTCTGGCATCAACTTCCCTTCAAAAACTCATATTTTTTCTTCCAATTTATTCTGTTTTCATAGGTTACTAAGGTGAGTATTAGGAAAGGGAAAGCTGGAGATGCAGAAAGAAATCTTGACCCAAAAGCAGGCTGAACCTTCAGAGTGATTTAATGAAGAATGATGCACAGGGCAACACTACTAAGACAGTCCAAATTCACTGCTACCTATGAAAAATACATATAACTTCTTGGAAACAGGATATGAAAATGTCTAAGGGCAAAACAAGCGGGCAATTTAAACAGCTTCATCTAACATCTGATAACAATATATACTGCAACAATTTTGATAGTGGTACCCACAAATAGCGCACAGATTCAAGAGAAGCATAAATATTAGTAGGGTGGTTTGTACCTTAAGACTGTTTTACACCAGTAAAGAGTCATATCAGAAATTTGCTTCGCTTTTCTTTTTCAAAGTGCTAAAGTAAGTCTTGAATCAAACATTGCACTGACATGTGGGACACAGTTACACCAAATTCAGAAATGATACTTTAACAGAATGACATGAATATGAAACAAAGGAAGGTCAATATTACTTCGGTACAAAAGAACTATATAAACAAAAATTTGGTTGCATGTAATACTATAGTATCTATCCCAAATAGTGTAAGAATTAACCTGAATCTCTGACTCTTCCTGAAGCAAATTCTTTTATTTGTATAAAATTATTTTGGATGGATAATGGCCCATTTTATGTACTAAGTATTATTTTTCAATCAGGATTTGAGTATTTAAATTTTTACCACATGTAAATATTACAGATATACTCCTGAGGAAGTGTCTCCCTGTCAATATATGTTTATGTACATCTGCAATGAAGAAGGTAAAATAAAAGCTATTTCAAACATACGATACATTCATTACTGAAGATTAAACATTGCTGAATAAATATTAATTAGTAAATACTGCACCAACATATAATTCTTATGCTCAGAAATTATCTGAGTATGCAACCCTTCAAGAGTATTTTTCCCTTCTATCCACAAATAGTCAAATATCTAAGTCTCTTCCCAACTCTTCATATATACTACACATGCAATTCTGTATATATAGCATAGAGCAGTCCTGACATATAGTCGCTTGCATAACAAGTTATAGGTTTTTAAAAATTTCTAAACATTTACACTGGGAAGCAAAGAATACAGATCAGTCTACTCTTACATTGATTCACAATTTCCAAAGTTTGTACATTTGTGTTAAAAATTACTTTGCAAATGTTTCTTAAAGTGAACCCCATAGTCTAAATAGCATGTTTTTGTTTGCAGTACTATAACAAGCAGTTGCAATGCTTAACAAATAATTTACTTCTTAAAGGACTCTAGTGTTTGCTACTGGCAAAGAAGTGCAGTGAAAAACATGCAGTGAGGGAGTCTTGCTAAGACTAAAATTCCTTGCGTCATGGCAAGAAGTGCTTTAGAACTTAGAGATACAACTTACAAATGACAACAGTTACCCAATTAAGTATACTCAGCAGAACTTCCAGTTCCCCCTTACTGAATGAACTTCAAGAAAATTTCTCTTACATCTTGACAACGTAGTAGAAATAACCAAATGCTCTGCATCTCCCAGACAGATAAAATCTTCCTGTCCAGGTGCAAAAGACAAGGAGGAAAGGAGTCTGTGGGGAGACTTTATTGCTCTCTACAAATACCTCAAACAAGGTTGTAGCAAAGTAGATTCTAGTCTCTTCTCCCAAGTAACAAGGGATAAGATGAGAGGAAATGGCCTCAAGTCACTCCAGGGGAGAGTTAGATTGGATAGTAGGAAAAAATTTCTTTACTAAAAGAGAGGTGAAGCATTGCCATAGGCTGGCCAGGGAAGTGGTGGAGTCACCATCCCTAGGCACGTTAAAAAAGCATGTCGATATGGCACTTTGGGACATGGTTTAGTAGGCATGGTGGTATTGGGCTGAATGACGTTAGAGGTCTCTTCCAACCTTAATGATTCTATGATTATGTAAGAGAAAGCGTCACGTACCATTGACACATTCAAAGACATCACAGCACTTGCCAGGCGTTCCATCTCCACGTGAGACTATCTGGGGAACGGAGCCTGCCTCGCACATGGGGAAACCACATAAACCAGAGAGACACTCGCATCTGAAACCAAAGAACAGTAAGGAAAAACCCATAAATACATGAAGACACATAAAAGGGGAAAGAATAAGCAAGAGCAAAATGGAAAGCAAAGGCAAAACTTCCAGTATTAGCATATTCATATCTTAGAATCATCTTTTTTTAAACAAAGAACCAAGATAGCTTATCAACCTGTATTTTTTTAACCATTTGAACTCACTGTAAACAAACAATAAGGTATTGTGCAACACCAGCACTTCTCTAGTGCTGTATGCGAAAAGGTAGAAAACCATAGTTCCAGACTGTTTGAAAATAAATAATGGTATTCTCCTGACTTGCAAAATTAGCCTTCTCCTTCAATTCTCTCTGAAAAATCAAACTTGGTGAAACAGTAATAGCAGCAAGTGCACCCATTCATCATGAGTGTTCTCTCATTAGGAAGCCACATAATATCCAGTTTTATATAGGGAATAATTAAAGAGAAAGGAAGACTATGCAGAATCATTAAGTCCAAGCCAAATGAAAATAATAGCAGGTCCTGTTTTGGTTTTTTGACGGTCCTGCCTCATTTTGTGGAGAAGCAACTAACTACATGAGATGCCAAATAATGCACAAGGCTAGGTATATTAAATACTATAATTAGTTTTAGAGATTGGATCATTCCAAAAAGAATATTCTCAATTTTTTTTTAATAGAAAAGAGCCTTGTATATTACTACAGCATACTACAAGTACACATGGATTTCAAAAGGGAAAGAAAAAACTCAGCACAAGGTCCTCTAAGTATGAGTTAAAGAAATGAAGAACTCTACTCATTAATAACTACATAAAATATTCCCCCATTAAACCACCCATTAGTAAGAAGCATTATCAACACTTAATTTGTTTGCTTACTCTTTACGCTCAAAGAGCAAGAAGTTTAGTTCCCCTCTACCACATATATCTCCTGAATTGCCCAACAGTCATATTATCTCCGATGAGAGTTTCATGACTGAGGAGAACACCTCTTTACAGAGAGGGTTTTAACAGCCTTCCTTTAGCCTCATCAGTATAACATTGTTCTATTCTCCACCATAAGGTATTACTCAAAAGGAAATTTGCAAGAAAAAATACAAGTAAAGTCAAGGAATCTCACAGCACCTTTAATATACTACCTGAAAAGGGTTCCTAAAATATTGCATTATAGCAGCTTTATAGCTATAAAGGGATAAACGAGCCCTTGAGAAAATAGTATTAATTATATCACATTTCACAAATAACATTAAATATGTCAAGATAAAGTGAAGCAATTGAACTCTATGTGCACATATAGACTACAAAATAGCGACAGTTTTAAAACAGGCATTTAAATTATATTTTATACAATAGTTCTTACTATAACAGTAAAGCATAATGAATTAAACCAACAAAAAGTAAGAGTATAGAAATCAAAGTTTTATTTACCTTTGCTTTTGATATTTTCTTCTTAACTCATTTGTAAATACAAAAAAAAAAGGAGACTAAGTATTTTATTTACAGTATGCCTTTTGACTTCAGAGAGGTAGGAAAAAAAGTACTATGGCTTCTATTATGTGGGATCAAATAACTCAAAGGACTTGTGACAGCAGCTTCCCTTTAAGATTACTCTGTCAGTCATCTTACAGAATTCTTTACTAGTATCTTAACTTGTGCTGCCCCAATAAGAGGAAGATACTTAGGGTAACGGGGGCGGTGTAGAGTAGAAAAAATTTGACCACTAGCAGCCAGCACAAAAGAACTATTAGTACTGTCAAGTTCAACGAATTTGTACCTTAACCCATCTAGCAGAAATTACTTTGGAAAATCCTTTTCCTTCATAAGAAGGATGAAATACAGAAATAAGTGCCTACATATGTAATGTAACATATGTTATAAACACATAAAAAGAAAGTATAGTCACAATCTGAAAGCAGCATTAAAAGCCTAAAGAAAACCACTAGTTTTCACTTTGACCATCCATACATTCCCTGGAAGTGTTCAAGGCCAGGCTGGATGAGTCCTTGGGGCAGCCTGATCTAGTGTCTCATGCCCCTGCCCATGGTAGGAGGGTTGGAACCAGATGATCTTTAAGGTTCCTTCCAACCCAAACTATTCTATGACTCTATGATTCTATTCGACATCCAGATAATGTCCGGGAAAACAGGTAGATCCAACTTCCTGAGAAGTCTTATCTTTCACAGAGAAAATGGCACATGGGATAGCAACACAGTTGTGTACCTTGATTTTCCAAGTCTCATGAGCTGAAATTACCACTCCCAGTTTTATGGCCCTCACAATAAGCTTTTTCAAACATGCCTATATCTTCTCTATTTTTTGCCTCACATTCATTATTGCTGATTATTTGAGTTGCAGAAGTATTATGAATGACCGGATTAAATAACTTAAGATAAGACAATTTTCCAAAAGGGCTGAAAAGGCTGGTGGGAGCCAATATTCCTTTCTGCAGAAAAGCCTCCCTCCCACTCAGAGTAATCAAAGCTTCGCGTACACATTCACAGTGTAAGCAAACAAAACCCCACCCTCCATAATTTTATAAACTGACTTCCCATTCAGTTAAAAAATAATCCAAAATCAGCAGAGTGTCAAAGCAGCAAAAGGTCTCAGATGGACTTTTAAATAGCCTGCATTCTTTCCAGGCAGCTCTGCTAGGAAAACCTTTGACCATCACCCAGGCTATTAGCATAGAAAACATTGTTTTGGAGACAAATCTTTAAGGACGAAACCCCCCAAAATTCTGGTAGCTGAACACAGCTGTTGCACTGCCAAAACAACATCTGGAAATTTGGAATAAGAGATCCTGTTTTCAATAGGAGAGCAAAATGAGAATTTAGTACTAGATTTTTCTAAAGTGCCTTTCCGAGAAGGGGGACAGATGGAAGAGAAGTTGGAAGTCCAACCCTGTGCTCTATCAGAGGCAGCTATCCACCTGCAGGGCATGTGTTAGCCTTGATAAAGGGCACTAGGTTTGAAGAAGTTTAGCAAGATAAATTGTGATAAGCCCGTTGACAGTGGCCATGGTCGCTCTCTAGGTAACTTCTATGAAGTGTATGCTGTTCAGACTTCTGATCAGTAAAGCACAAGTTGCTTCTCAGCTGCTCCCTCACTAAGTGTAACTTCCCTAAGGAAAATAGAAACAGCAGGAGTTACTATAAGGAAAACTTCCCTGAGAGAAGACAATTTTATATGTCACCTTATCTCTTCACACAGCTTGCAGTGACACCTCTCCAACACCAAATAGCACAGTGGCATCCAAAAGTTCCAAGACTAAAGGAAAATAAGTACTTGATGTACTGAGAAGTATGTGCTCAGTATCTGCCCCTCACACACCTTATTAGCAAAGGCCCTAAGGAAACATCTCTTGGAATGTTATATAGCAGCACCCAAGACAAATCAAGAAGAATGTATCCTTTTAACAAGGAAAAAAAAAGTACTTTAAGAGTGCAATGTCCTCTAATAAGAGGGCCCATCAATAAAAACCAAGAGAATCAAACAGTCCTTCACACCTTTACATCACTCAAGCCAACTGAGTTTTGCATTTGCAACACGATTCAGCTCTGTCTGACTGAGTGATAGTAAAATAGTCCAATTCAAAGAATCTCAATTTGCTCATCCCTCAAGCCCAAGTCTTTTGGGCCCAAATCCTTCAAGACTGTAGCTGTAACAAGCTCTTTTTCTCTTTTCTAACATATAAAATCATCATTGTGACTTTTATTCCCTATTCCTTTAAATTTATTAAGCTGTTCACTGTTATTAACATCTCTGTTTCTCTAACTTATTTATACCTCTTGCGCTTAACCTAGATTTGGTTTTTTCCTTCTCACACCACAACAACCTGGACATTGCCTTTTTTTTAAATCTAAGACTCAGATATAAAATAAACTATTGGATATTTTGATCAATAAACATATATAAATTATATCCAAACTTCTTATAATCTAGAACATACTCAGGTTTATGTGGAATTTATTGAATATACTCTTGGATGCTTGTCTCCTCTCAGATGGATATTATTATATCCCAGCATTATCAGCAAGATAAAGTCAGCATGTGCATGCTGCAAGAGTTCATCACAGAAGGTAAAGGAACATAGTGCTGACCCATGGGACTGATTCATGTACAAAATCTGGAGGGGGAAAGTGTGGGAAATGTTCTTCAATGTTAAGTAGTTGGGGGAAGGGGATATATTTCAATTTTGAAGTAAATCCTGTGAGACAATATTAATTAAAAAGTCTGAGGTGTTTGTGGGGTTTCATTGTTTGCTTTGCTTTGATTTTGTTGGGTTTTTTTCACAGAATCACAGAATAACCAGGTTGGAAGAGACCCACCGGATCGTCAAGTCCAACCATTCCCACCAAACCCTAAACCATGCCCCTAAGTACCTCATCCACCCTCACCTTAAACATCTCCAGGGACAGTGACTCAACCACCTCCCTGGGCAGACCGTTCCAATGCCTAACCACCCTCTCCGTGAAGAATTTTTTCCATGTCTCAAGCCTAAATCTCCCCTGGCGGAGCTTGAGGCCATTCCCTCTCGTCCTGTCCCCTGTCACTTGGGAGAAGAGGCCAGCACCCTCCTCTCCACAACCTCCCTTCAGGTAGTTGTTGTTTTCTTTTAGCTAGAATCCAATACAAAGAAAAGGACTGGCGACTACAGAAGACAAATTGAGAAGGAAATCACTCTGATGGTCAGGTTTTTAAGGCAAGCTTAGTATCTTCAAAAGAAAAAGTCAATTTTCATAAAACTGCCTCTATCAACACAGCATTGGTTGCTTCTAGCTATAATTACATCCTTTAATCCTCAATTCAATCTTCTATCAGTTGTTCCACTATTTTTCTCAGAACTGATACCAAGACTTTAATTATTTAGTTTATGTTCTTTCTAATATTGGCACAGTACTAACATCTTCCTACTTCTCTAGATTTGTTTTTATTTACCTGGTCTTATTAAAATATTGACAAGAATAGCTGGAGGGAAAAAACAAAAACCAAAAAACCCTCTGGGATAACAGAGCACTGAGTGAACTGTAAAGTTACCAAATTTGTAACAGGCAGGAAGGACGCAAACTGGCTCAAGGGAAAAGACTGTTGACAAAAGAGCACATGAAGACAAAAGAGCACAGAAGCAGGGGGGTTAAACTAGAGCAAGAAGTGGAGATCTAGTAAAGACTAATTTTCCAAATTATTCTAATAAATAGAGCACCCAGAAAGGAAAACAGATAAAATAAAACAGTTTGGTGCAGAGCTACCCAAACAAGCCATTTACTCCATTGTATGTAATCCTATGAAAAATGTACAAAACCATGCGAGCAACAAAGCTATAAGCCAATACTAATCGGTGAAATCAGCTCCTGTTGTTGCAGTCCATGCCTCACAGATAAAATTCAAAACAGATTTTTATAAATACTTTACACTTAAAAATAAATTCCCAAAGGGATCTGAAAATTTGAAGAAAACTATTTCACAACAGAAAAAACCAAAACCATCTAAGGATAACTGATTCTGTATACTTAATATTGAACATCTCTGCATTTAACTTTGCAGCAGAATCACAGAATGCTTTGGGTTGAAAGGGACATTAAAGATCATCTAGTTCAAACACCCTCTCCCCCGCCGCCCCCGGCCAGTGACCAGGGACATTTGCAACTACATCAGGTTGCTCAGAGTTCTGTCCAGTTCGACCTTGAATCTTTCCAGGGATGGAGCTTCTATCTATTCCCTGGGTAACCTATTCCAGTGTTTTAGCATTATCGTTGTAGAAAAATTTATTCCTTTGATCTAGTCTGAATATACCCTTTTATTTTAAAACCATTACCCCTTGTCCTATTGCAATAGGCCCTGCTAAAACATTTGTATCCATCTTTCCTGTAGGCTCCCTTTAAGTACTGAAAGGCCACTACGTCTCCCTTTCTCCAGGCTGAAAAATCCCAGCTTTCTCAGTCTTTCTTCAAGGGAGAGGTGTTCCATCCCTCTGATGATTTTTGTGGTCCTCCCCTGGACTTGCTCTGACAAGTTCATGTCTTTCCTGTGCTGAGGACTCTAGAGCTGGATGCAGCACTTCACGTGGGGTCTCACCAGAGTGGAGTAGAGGGGCAGATTTCACCTCCTCCAACCTGCTAGCCATGCTTCTTCTGGTGTGGTCCAGGATTCAGTTTGTTTTCTGTTTTGTGAGTGCACATTGCTGGCTCATGGTCAGCTTTTCATCCATCAGTACCCCCAAATTTTCCTTTGCACAGCTGTTCGCAACCCTTCCATCCCCTAGCTTTATTAATATTAGGTTTTGCCCCTCACCCATGGGCAGGAACTTGCACTTGGCCTTGTTCAACCTCAAGAAGATAACAGAGAGCATATTACCACAAGTTGTCAAGAGCTCTAATACATTTTCATTCAAGCTACTTGGAGAAGACAGCTTTCTTTACCAAGACCAGAGACAAAAGTATCATTTAGCTTTCCTAACAAAACAGCTGGAAGTTTAAGGGAAGTGTCTCATGATGGTCTGATGAAATCTGAAGAAACCAGTATTCTGATATTAATGCCAAATCAGTAGGCTGTTCTGCTTGTGGTACTGCATTAGAAATCAGTGTGAAACTAAATACAACCTCTGAATACAAGAGCTTACAGTATCAGACATTTGTTTACTATTCCCGCTTTCCCCCTAGAACTGCTAGAGGAGTCTTCAATATTATGAATATGCATTGCAAGAGCTCACTCATAAAACAAACACAAACTTTACGCCAGACTTAAGGATCTCTGCTTCCCTATCATATTATATACACTAAACCAGCCATGAAAGGTGATGTGGGACACAAGTTAATCTGCTCATGTTGTGTGGGAAGTTCTCAGCTACTTGTTAACCAAGTCAGTGACGTGCCATCCACACTTGATCGTGATACTCTCCTTAGCACCTCTCTCTGTCTGCTGGTATTAATCCTTTATTTTAGTGGCAGCACATAAAACAATTAATTAAAATTTCTTGAGAAAGTCCACAATCTTAACAAAGATAGTTTCTTAAATATGAAGACTATGACCTTATGAAACACTGTCTCTTGGTTTTTAATAAACTCTCAACTGTACATTAAAACATACACTACCATTTCTTTTAAACTTTATTTTAATTATTTAAAAGAGGAATTCTATAGATTTAGGTGTTTCTAAACTGAATCACAGTCAATGCAATGTTAGTATTTCATCATGATTTTCGTAAATATTCCAGAACTAAGAAAAACATATCCTTTTTCCAGTGCAGAGTCCTTAATTCATAAATCTTTTCACTTCTTCTATAGTTTCATAATGTAAGTTTCATGTGGGATAGAGACCCTGACTTCAAATATAAGGCTCTTCGAACCCAGTTTCAAATAGTTTGGCTTTCATGTTCCAAGTAACTTAACTTGGTTTCCCTTTCTGCTCTCCCTTCTCATACACATAGTCCTCTTTCCTCTAAACTTCATTTGATCTTTTCTGATTACCCTCATGCCTGCATTCCTTTACTCCTCCTTCAAGTAATATCTTTACCTTCAGCACATGAATGACTACTATGGCACTGTCATCCTAAAGAGGCACAGTGGTATATTACAATCTAAATACATTTCTAGCAGGCACACAAGTAAAGCATCTATTAGACCTTATTGTTGCCAGATTCAGATTTTCTTTCCTTCTCATCTTCTCAATTAAAAAATGCATTATTCCTTTAACTGAATTAAGGTAATCCAAAAATCTATCAACCCACAAAGTAACTATATACAGCAACACAGAATGAGCCACAAAACCAAAAATTAATGGAGGAGTATAAGACACCTGTAATTTTTTCAGTCCGTCTGCAGACTCAGACCAGGTTATGCAAATTATGGGGATTTTGCAGTTCTACATGTCAAGGAGGACAGAGATATTCACACAAAACCTTCTCAGATCTGATCATAAGACCCCAGGAGCTCAAATTCATCTATCCCAGCTCTGATTCCTAGTTAAACTCTGATCACAGGAATGTACACCAATCTGTTTCCCAAGAGACTTCAGTGCAACTCATGGTTATCACAAACTCTAAAAGCCTGCTTGTACAATTGGAATCTTTGCATGCAAGAGATGGGAGTACTAACTTCAGCATGTATGTGCCATGCATGTGTACAAGTATGTTTCAGACATCAGTTACAGTTAAAACAGAGCAAACCAACTGGTTATATTTTTAAACATTATCGAAGAAGAAAAGAGACTCTTTCAAGGACACGTTTACTCTAGGTGTTTTATTTAAGATTAGTTCCCATGCGTGTGCTATGAATATTTCAAACTGGTCATTTTTCTGTAGTAAATGAAGTTTTATTCTCTTGGTACTCTACATTTCCTGGCAGTAGGAACACATGCTACAAGAATAAAGTGAGCATTTCTCATTCCCTCAGCCCAAGCAACACTAAAATCAACCCATAACTTATACTAGACAGCAGAAATACAGAACACTTACTTTTGGGAAATAAAAAATAAGTTGGCCTATACATCACTTCCTAATCAAGGTTTCTGACTGATAAAATAAACTATAAGCTTATGAAACTTTTATCCGAGATTGCTTCCTTTTCTTCACAATGTATCTTTCTGAATACAATTGTTAGTAGCATTTTATTCTAGTTGTTTTGAACATGCTGAGCTGTACTGGCAGCAATGTCAGTATGATAACTAGTTTAAATCTACAGACTCCTGTTCAATTCCAACTAGTCAGGTCATGTCTCAAGTAATATAAAGCTACTGTAATTCCTAGGAAGGTTAATAAGAACACGGTAAGAATAAAGGGAGGATACTGAGAATCCATACCATGTTCTGGTGCAGGATTCAGAAAACAAACAAACAAAAAATCCAAAAGAAAATAACAGCTCTGAATGACAGAATCATTCATTTGTCAAGTTAAAAATTTTAATAGATAGGATTACTGCACTATATGAAGTTCTCTACATCTCTCATCCTGCCTTAAGTTTGTTTTTTTTTTTTTTTTTAATATAGATACATTTTTAACCCTCCATGCAGTAAAAGACGCTCATATTCCATTGAAAGCAGAGTTTCAAAGAAGTCACCATATTAAATGTGTACTCAAAGGGTACCCAACAGGGAAGATACCTGATTCATTACACAACCTTTGCCATTTTCTACTTTCTAAACCCATTGCAAGTTTATCAATCCTTTGCAGTTTCACAAGGGGTTAAGAATATGGCAATGTTGTATGGTGTGTAGATCTTCATACCAAATAAACTAGTTACCTCTACAAGGAATAATTTTTTTTTTTAAAAAAATGTTTTCATTGCTGATACTTTTCAATCAAATTCATATTTATTTGGCATATTTCCAAATCTGATTTTGAGAAGCTTGTTGTAAAAACAGAAGCTGAAACGATGGTGCAAAAATTTGGAATGGAGCCAGCTCCAAATTGTCTTAGTTTTCTGAATGGTCTTACCTACTAGATCAACAAATTAAATGGAAGCTAATACTAGAAATTTCTGTTTCCCTACATTTTCAGGTAGACAATGTCTTTCAGCTTGTTACTGAGGTCTTCCACATATAGAAAAAAATCATATATTTCTTTTCTTTTACTAGGTGAGATTTTCTGTGGCTTATCTTCTGCCTTCTCCATCACTTAATTCCTTACCAACGAAGGCCTTCAAAAGTTTCTCAAAATAATTTACTTGTGTAAAATTAACTGAATACAATGAAAATCAATCTAGAGGCATAAATGCCTAAAATAATTTTAGCAAAGATCAATTCCATGCATTTGCACTGAGAACATTTTTCTTTTTCTGCTTTAAAAAGATAGATTTCAGTTTTCTACCAGCCTGATATACCTTTAACCTGCCTCACATACCTTTTATTCTGTATTAACGTTTATTGCACAGAACTACGCATTATTATACTGTATTTATAGTACTTGAATCATAGAGAACAAGTTGAAAATACTCAGCCAACAAGACACCAACCTTGTGGGCAGGGTACAGCAGCCATCAGCCGTCAGTCTGACTTGGGTTTCGTAGCTATCCAGTGGGCAAACAACTTGTTGAACAGGAGGACATTCGACTGTGCTGCAATCCACACTGAACACTATGGAGGAAGGGGAGAAAAAAATTCCTTTTAGTCATGTTTTAAAAGCTTTTTGCAAATTACTTCATCATAAGTAACCAGTTATGCATCATCCTTTTAATTTAAATAAGAAAAAAATATCTAATGAATGCATGCTCAGTCAGTAACATTACCAAGAGATTTCCATTGTCTTTAAGATTCATTTTTAGAAATTATTGACTTAGGAAGCAACTGAACTAATATTAATCACAGAAAAAAATTTATAAAAGCTAGATGGGCATCCTTAAACAATCATTACAGTTGTGAATAATATTATGTTACTAGAAATATACTAGGTTAATGAGAATATATATTAGCCACAGCTTTTAAAACAGTTAACAACTCATTGGAGTTTTTTTCCTTACTGAAGTTCCTTTAAAGAGTAAAATACCTGGATTATAGGAAATAAAATGAAAATATTAAAGATACACTATGGATTTATGCCTGCATGTGTGAACTATATTTTTAAGAGTTATTCCATTAGGTTGCATTCAGGCATTTGCATATGGCAAAAAATACATGCAGAATGCCATACCTATCTGCATTAAAAAGAAAGAATTCTTCATCACTAATAAGACTGAACAACACTGTTTAGGAAGCAACAAATACTTAGAAATGCAAAAAAGAAAAAAAAGTCAGGCTAAATATACATTTAATCCTATGAGTAACAGTCAGGAAAGCTGAAACATATCTCTATCTTATTTTGTCCTATACCTCCCACGTTAACAAACAATACTAGCTCAGATATAATCTGTTTGCTATCCCTTACCATAATTATACGGAGAAAGTACAGAATAAAACATGGTTTCCTCTTTAAAGAAAGAAGCAGCCTATGACTGAGTAGGCAGGATGAACTGCTTGTTAGAATAAAAATTATATAGTATGGTATCCTTGATTACCGACTAAACTTCACTTTAGTACTGACACTTATGACTGCTCACTGCAGCGCTAAAGCAGTTTGGCAATGCTGCAATACACTTTTTGCAGGAGCCGATACCCTTCAAAGTCCCATTTTCTGTCTTGTAGTTCTGTATTTTTCAGGCTTGCTTGTCCAGTGTACACATCAGCATTAATTTGATCAATCATAACAAGACAATAGTCTCAGAATTATACCTACATGGCATATTTAATTGAGCACTTATATGAAAGCACAAGTTCAATGAAACCAGCTTGCAGTTCATCAAGGTTAGGATCAGCAGGTTTGTCCTTAAGATCATTAACTTTCAAAGTATATGACCATGTGAATATGCTCTGTATAAGTGATATTTAGAATCTGCCCTTTTCCAGTTACTTGGGAAATGGAGCTATCTGCTAAATCAGAGCAACCTGACAACTTCTAGTTCTCACTGAGAAATGCACAATACATTTAATTAAAAGTCCATTTGTGAAGCAATGCAGAAAATTATTGAATTTAAATCAAAATATTCCAGTTACTCAACTCAACAATGGCTGTTACCAAATTAACTTTCTTATCTCTTTGTAAGCATACAGAGATATTTATTTACCTTTAGGAGAGGAATACTTAATTTTATAATATTCCACTTTAAAAAGCCTTAAAGCTTTGTGTTCCATTTTATTAATAACACATTTGAAACAACTCTTCCGTAAGATAAACACATGTAGTTCCTCCATTATCACAACAGGTGTTGAGAATCACAAGCTCATCGGCATGGCCCAACGTGATCAAAACAGTTCTGATTCTGTTGTGCCAAGTAACTACCAATGTCCAGTTTTCTGAATTTAAACTAGTAACACTACTATCTCCAGGCTCCCTCTGCCTCCTCCCCAAGTAAGTGGTCTGGATAAAAACGGCCAACAAGATGCTACTGCACAGCTATTTCTGCAGACATCTTTCCATATACCAGCAATAATGAAAGAAAATAAACAAGGAAACTCCATATTCACATCACCAGGTCTCAAGAAGAGTGCTCTTTTTTCCCCTCAATAGTTCATATTCTTTCCAGTGGCTATAGTGTGCTAGTACACAGTTCACAAACATTGAAAAGCAGCCCAAACATTCTTTCTTTATTAAAAAAGTACAAACCCAGGAAAAAATTATGAAGAAAATTCTCATGTAATTAAGTGGAGTTGCTCAGTGGTTCCCCCGTTTGCTTTGATTAACCCATTTATATTTATCTTATACTGATCTCTTTTACTAGTCCCCTCCAATTCTTTTAAGGATTAGTAGGATTTGGTGAACAAAGGGTATTCACTGAGCTTATCCACCACCCACAGAATTTTATAATCCACATTCATACCCCACCTCAGTTTCCTCTCAAAACTGAGATATTTTTATTGTTACATTATTAGATTCACTATAGAACTGCGGAGGCTAGATGGGACCTCTGGAGGTGATCTGGTCCAACTCCCTTCCCAAGTCAGGCACAAAGATCTGGTTGCCCAAAACCATGTCCAGACAGCTTTTCAATACCTCCAGTGATGGAGACTCCACCACAACTCTAGGAACCCGTGCCAGTGCTCGGTCACTCTTACAGAAACAGAATCACAGAACAGTTAGGGTTGGAAGAGGCCTTAAAGATCATCTAGTTCCAACCCACTTGATGGTGAAAAGGTATTTTTTGATGTTCAGAGGGAACCTCCATTGTTTCAGTTTGTGCCCAGTGGCTCTGGTCCTGCCACTGTGCACCACCAAAAAAACTCCGGCTCCAACTTTACCCCCTCCCTTCAGGTATATATGCAATAGTGAGATCTACCTGACCTTCTCCTTTCCAGACTAAGCACTTGCAACTCTCTAAGCCTTTCATCATAGAAGAGATGGAGAGATAAAAGATACTTGAAGGAAAATAAAGCACCTACTTTTTTTCAGGTTTAAATGAGCTTCTCAAAATGGTATAACTATTAAGTCAAACTTGCAGATAAGTTGAAAATGTTGTAAATTATTAGGACATACAGAACAAAGATTTTTCATTACATACTATCATTACTCACCATACTACGGTCCTAAAAAATGAGATGGCAAACATTTGCCACTGAAGTTCTTGTTCTGTTTTCACATTTTACTTTTATTTCAATAATTACAAATTGTACTTTTCGTAACAGGTTAATTATAGGCTGTTATTATATATTTTATTATAAGCTTAAAAATGTAAAATCTTGTCTAAACAAAATTGTTTATCCTAGAAACTTTAAGTTTTAAATATATGGTTTGACAAATACATGCCTTCAAGAACCCAAACGCTTCAATTTCCTATCAGCTAAGATGCTCTCAATCAACCTTTTAGGGCCTTGGGACAGATATTGATGAAATTTGGGACCCAAATGATTTTTTTCTTCCTTCTTTCCAGCTCAGATGGATCCAGTCAATTACTACATGGCTGGTGTCACCGCAATAACATTGGGTTTTTTGATAAGGGGATGGCCTATAAAGCACCGGGATTACGAGGTATCAGATGGGAGCCACCTTTCTCAGAGGGGCAGGAAGGTTTTTCTCCAGGAGCTTGCAGGGCTTGTAGATAGGGTTTTAAATTAGATATGGAGGGTGCTGACATCAAGCCGGTAACATGTGGTGGGAGGACATGTGTCAGGGTCAGGTGTTAGGGAGGACACTTCTCTAAAACACCTTGTAGGTAATAAAGGGTCCACTAGGAAGGAGAAGCAACGGTCAGCTCAGCTGAAGTACCTTTATACAAACACATAAAGCTTGGGTAACAAACAGGAGGTGCTGGAAGCTACTACGCTACTAGAAAGCTATGATCTAGTTGCCATCACGGAAACACGGTGGGATGAATTCCGTGACTGGAGTGTGGCTATTGATGGCTATAGGCTGTTCAGAAGGGACAGACTGGGTAGGAGGGGTGGAGGTGTTGCCCTCTATCTCAGGAAAGGGATAGAAGGTGAAGAGCTGTCATTGAAGAGTAGCTGCAAACAGGTTGAAAGCTTATGGGTCAACATTAAAGACAGAAGAAACAATGGGAACCTTGTGGTTCGTGTATACTACAGACCACCTGATCAAGAAGAGCCAGCCAATGAAGTCTTCTTCCTCCAGCTACAGAAGGCTTCACACTCGCAAGCTCTCATCCTACTCAGGGAATTCAACCACTTCGACATATGCTGGAAAAGTAGCATGGCAAGCTGTAGGCAATCCAGGAGACTTCTGGAGTGCATTGAGGATAATTTCTTAGTCCAGCTGATAAAGACACCCACCCGAGGAGATGCGATACTGGACCTGATGGTCACCAATACAAGCAAACTCATCGGTGATATTAGGATCAGAGGCAGCCTGGACTGCAGTGATCATGCGCTGGTGGAGTTCAGGGTTCACAGGGATATGGGACAGGTGAGAAATATAGTCAGGAACCTAAATTTCAGGAAAGCATACTTCCTGTTCTTCAAGGAGTTACTCAGTAGGATCCCCTGAGACACGGTCCTCAGGGACAAGGGAGCAGAACAGAGCTGGCAAATACTTAAGGATGCTTTCCATAAAGCGCAAGAGTGCTCAGTCCCTGTATGTAGAAAATTAGGCAGGAAAGGGAAGAGACCGGTGTGGCTGAGTCAAGACCTGCTGGTTAAACGAAAGAAGAAGAGGGAACTGCACAGGCAGTGCAAGCAGGGACGGGCAACCTGGGAGGTATATAGGGATGCTGCCCATTTATGTAGAGAGGAAATGAGGAAGGCCAAGGTGCAACTAGAGCTAAACTGGGAAGTAAAAGTAAGTAAAGACTAACAAGAAGGGCTTCTACAGGTGCATCAGTCAAAAGAGGAAGGTCAAAGAGAACATACCCCCACTGATGGTTGGAAATGATGATCTCATATCAACAGATGAGGAGAAGGAAGAGGTACTCAACAACTTTTTTGCCTTAGTCTTCACCAATTACCAATCTCCTCACCCCTCCTGGGTCATGGGACAGCAAGATGGTGACCAGGGGTGTAAATCCCCTCCCATGGTAGAAGAGCATCCGGTTTCATGACCACCTGAGGAACCTGAGCCTATATAAGTCTATGGGCCCTGATCAGATGCATCCTAGAGTCCTGAGGGAATTGGCCAGTGTGGTTGCCAAGCCACTCTCCATGATATATGAAAAGTCATGGCAATCAGTTGAAGTCCCTGGTGACTGGAAAAAGGGTGACATTGTGCCCATTTTTAAAAAGGGTAGAAATGACAACCTGTCAGCCTCACCTCTGTGCCTGGGAAGATCATGGAACAGATCCTCCTAGAAGCTATGCTAAAGCACATGAAGGTGATTAATGGCAGCCAGCACGGCTTCACCAGGGGCAAATCCTGTATGACCAGCTTAGTGTTTTTCTATGATTGGGTAACCACAGCAGTGGACACAGATAAATTGATGGATGTGATCTATCTGGACTTCTGTAAAGCCTGTGATACGGTCCCCTACAACATCCTGCTCTCCAAATTGGAGAGATATGGATTTGATGGGTGGACCGTTTGGTGGAAAAGAAACTGGTTGGATGGTTGCATTCAGAGAGTAGCGGTCAATGGCTCGAAGTCCAGATGGAGATATGTGACAAGTGGTGTCCCTCACAGATCCGTAATAAAAAAACCTCCCTCTATTTCATTAATTTTCAGGTCAGGCAGGATGCTGGAAAAGTTAATGAAAGCATTGCCAGAAAGACTGCAGGACAAATAACAATGAGCAGTGTTCAACAGAGGTTCTCTAGCATGACAAACATTTCCCAATGCCTTCCCAAGGATGTCAGAAACTAAAACATTACACTCTCCACTTCATCATATATAAGTTATCAACATAGATATAAAAAAGTCTGCTGCATAACTGCCAAAGTAAACTATATACCTTTATTCAGAAGTGGCAGTTGCAGTTCCTATCACAGCTCCAGCAAAATAGACTTTTAGACTAGATTTTAAGTACATCTAAACAAAGAATATTTTAAAAACATCACTACTCATAGTGCTTTAGCTTCTTAACAAAAAAAGCACATATATACTCAAAAAATTTGTTTCAGGTTATTGTCACTGTTAACACATTATGCAGCTCCATTTGAGACCACTCATTCAAACTATCTTTAAGATTAAAAACCTTATTTTTAAGAATACTTTTTTAAGAACTGTAGCTCCCAGCTTAAAACTAAATTCAGTGTTCATTCAGTAAATTCACTGCTCATTAATGGCCAGATACACACAGCTCATAGGAAAAAAGTAGGTTGCTTGTGGCACCACACCACTGTTACCTTACCGCTGACCTTGATCGCAGGGGAAGAAAAAGGGACATAACATGCTTGTTCTCAGTAGGTGCGACAGCTGAGATAAGATGCTCAGTGGAGCAACAGGTAAGAGAAATTAATCTGGAGGTTAACAGACAGGAATGACTAAGCTACTAAGTTTCTTCACTGTTCATTTTAACTGAAGTCGAATGCCTTTAATCTATATATTCCTAAACTAAAACAGGCAGAAGGAGAAGTGGATCTCAAAATGAAAGATTTTACTTTTATTCTAGCATTTAGTGTTAAGGAAACACTTCCCATTTTCCTTTCAGAAACTCAGTTGCCAATCACACTATTTGAGCATATGCAGTTCTCAGTAGAAGGCTCCAAACTCAAATGCTACAGTAAAGTAGAGAGCAGTGAGATCTTATTTAAGTAACAGAAATAAACACAATTTTTGCTTTACTTGTACAAACACTTTACATTGGCATAAGGCAGCACTGCTCTCATAGGAAGCAGTCTTCTCAGCTTCCTACAATTTGTTTCCACCAGTATGACTTTGCCAGTGCAAGATCCCTATGGAGGCTAGTTAAGCATGCACGGAGGTGCAAGAGCAGTTTTCTGGTAGCAGAACTCGCAGAATTAAAGTCTTTAGGTCCATTGCAAAGCATAGAAGTCAGTTTTCTGTTTGATATGTAAACTTCGTAGACATGCTGAAATTCTTTAGTAAAACCAGTGGCGGCAACCCTGTAAGAAACTCTGCATGAACACCTATTTATTTATACTGCCCATTGTCCCTTTTCTTTCAGTAACGTTCCATTAAAAACAGAGGAAATATGAAATGAGCACTGCTTTCATATAATTCTTCACATACCTAGTCAAATTCTGAAGATACAAGGTTTATTACCAGTCTTACCACAGGCTGAATAAAAGTTCCTGCCAGGTAAGGAACACTATCTGACTTCAGTTTATGGCCACTCTTTCAGCAAATCCACACAGATAATTCACAAAGTGCTCACATATACATAAAACTAGCTGTATGCTACTACATATAGAACAGTGTTTGTATTTACACGTGACAATAGATAGCATAAAACAGTGCACAAAAGGCAGCATGGACTAGATTACCTCCAGAGTCAGCTAGTCTTCCAGTGTAAATTATTCTATAATTCTAAAAGCCTCTGAATGCATGATTCTAATAAAACAAGATATTCCATTGCCTGTTCTTAATAAATAAATTTATTTAAAACCACAAAGTGTTGCACATGAAGGAACAGATTAGATGGAAAAAAAAACCCATAAGGTTCATGCTAACTTGCAAATTTAAAAATAAAATCCCTAAACTTTGTACAAGAAAGAAAACATTAAAAAACTCAGTATTTGTTTAACCTACAATTTCCTTTGTATATCAAGTACACATTATTTTGTCTGTAAAAGTACAGTTCTCACACTTTGAAAACAAGGTTCCTCTGACAACTGCCATTAAACAAAAAAGCCTTACGTGGTAAGTCATTCAGAGTTTACTAAAATTTGCCAGCATTCGCCTATTCTTTTCCCTGTCTTCCAGCCTTGTGTTGGATCATTCTTCCCCTGCGATCTTCCCGCTATGTCAAATGGCAAATGAAAGAAACATATAGACTGAAGTTACAACTTGGACAGCCACTGAAGCCTGACCTGACAAAAATGAGGCTATGTAGTGACTAGTAATACTCCTTTTTTTTTTTCCCCTCAGAAGCCAGGCACTGCAACAAGAAGGGCCCCACTTATCCTGTATTTTGCGGTTTAGCTGAATACATCTTTTGTCACCTATTACTGTGGGTGTGCACAAGAGTATCCACCTACACTCCTCAGCCTCCTAACCACTACCTTAGAAACACACTTTCATTATTTCCCACAGCAGGGGAGAACTTTCTGCTTTCCTTAGTCTTTCAGTTTCTAAACTCCATTGCAAAGCTCTACACTTCCCCTAAATCCCATAAGCATCCTTCACCAATCTCTTCAAAGTCTCTGCTCTTCTACCCTCCCAACACGCATCTTTATTTTTGCAGTCCCCATGTACCTTCACCTCCCTGTACTGCTTCAGAAGATAAAACACACAGTTACAAAAATCCAGCAATGGAATAAGTGAACACATTCAATTTCAAGATTCTGTAAAACTAACAAGCTGAAAACAACCTTCGAGAAGTAACCTACAAAGGCAAGTTTTGACAGAGTTATTTGCAAACTGCAAGATGGGAATGTAAATAAGAGTCAGTAGGACATGATCAGAGCTAACAATTACTTTAAGAAATAACTAAATTAATCCAAAGTCACCAAGACAAAGTTTGGTAAAGGCATACTTGAAATACATATAGGAAGAATTAAATTATGCAGATATAGACATTCAGTAGCAGTCATACTACACAAAGATCCTGGATCACAACATTTCACAAAATAAATATAACTCTTGCAAAAGGGTCAGCTCTTATTTAGAAAGAAAGTAATTCTATGACATAGTATTTAGTGCTGATGAAGACTTGCCCAAAATAATAATCTGCTTTTGGACACCACATTTTAAAGACACGTGGATAAAATTAAGAAAACTTACAGAGGGGGAAATAAGGAAGGAGTCCAAGAGAACTATGCCATATGAAATTACAGCTACTTGTAGCTGAAAGAAGACTAAAGTTGTCAAAATGTTCTAGAGTAAAGGAAATTAATTAAAAAAAATGAAAAGTTTGCTTAAACTTCCACACAGACAGATTTGCATTGGATATTAGGAAAAACAAAGAGAAACACTAGAAGATACAAACACTGTATGATCTTCTCCTGTGAAGGCTTTAAGAAAATGTTAAACAAGCATAGAAAAAGCACAGCTTAAGAATAATTGAACCTGTTTGCATAAAAGATTTTGGATTATACAGTTTTATATGCCTCCTTTCATTCCTCTGTTTTTATTATTCATCTTTACCAAAGCCTAGATCAAAAGGAAGAGTGAATTACCTCCTTCCACTTCACCAAGAATAATAAATCACAAGAGAGGGCGATTTGTGTTCTCATGAAACAGAACATGGGCAAATACTGAAAATGTTGTAAAGTCTTTCAATATGCTCCTTCACAACTCTCTTGCTCTGCAGTTTTTAAGGGTCATCATTTTGTAATCTAGAGAAATCTTAGGACAGAAATTTCTAATTCTCTGTCCATCCACAATGTATTCCTACCATGACAAGCCTTTGTATAATCTAATCAGTGTAGAAAGCATGTAACTTTCATTAGCAGCATCTAAAGAAATGCAAAATTCTTACTAAGCTACTCTTCCCTTGTTCCCCTGTTTAAATTTTTGTCTGAAGAAAAAATGAAAGCAAAATTTATCATAATTTTTATCTTTTTTTTCAAATAAGTATTGTCCACATATAATCATTTTCATTTTGAAAAAGAATAAGAAGAATTTATATAGGCCCATTAAATGCAATTATATAAATTAAGATGCTTGTCAGATAGTTAAAAAAAAAAGTGAAACAAAAAATTCATGTCTGCTTTTACCTGGTTTACATTCATAGAGATCACAGCATTCCCCTGGCTTTCCTGATGCTTTAGAAACCAGTATGTTCAAATAGCCAGGTTGGCAAACCTTCCTCAAGCAGCCTGCAGGATTACACACACAACGGCTTGGTAGTGGACAGCATTCACCAGGAGGAGCATAACCTTCAATCAAGACGGAATCTTCTGGACAGCGAGGAGAAAACTGGACCTCACAGCGGGCCTTGGAGCAATCAGGTTTCTCTTCTGAAAGGAGAGGAAAAAATCAGCATGTCATACATCAGTAAAGCACTGTTTTGATAAGCAAAATTTATGGTGTAAATTTAAAAAAAAAAATGTTTGTTAAGTATTTCATAATGCACCATCCATCTTGCAAAACTTCAAATTTGTGCAACATGTGTGACTGCTGAACCCACACAGCCTCAGAAACACCTGTGAAGCTACACATTTGGCCATGACATTAAGAAACAACTTGTCACATAATGAACAGTCCTGATATTCACATCTACACCTCCAGTTTACCAAGACTTTCCACGACGAATAACCAACTGATTTTAATTGATTAATTAAATTCAATTGACCTGAACTGAGATTTCATATGTTCCAAAAACTGGTTAAAAGTTCAACAGCTAACTTATTTGAAAAGTCCATACATTAGCAGAAGAGGATTTCCCTCTACATGCTCTTAATGCTCATATTAAAAGTGTTGCACCCACGTACTTCAGTGGCTTGAACAGTAAAATAATTTGACTGGCACTGGCTACAAGCACAAAAGGTTTGAGGCAATAGCTGCAGGCATATAGTAATAAGAAAGGGAATATTAAGGAGCAAGGTCAACAAACTGGTGGCAACAGTGACAAGATGGAAAACCACCAAGACAACGAGAGAAGGAAGACATAAAAGACGGTTCCTAACCAACTAGGTTGGTCAAACCTTTATTGTGGTAAAAATGTTGTGTCATACTCTTCAGTGACTAAGCCACAGCGGGAAACAACAGACCACTCCCATGACCAATTTAGTCCGTAAAGTAAATGGTGAGAAACTTGCTTGTATCCAAGAGGGTTTCACTTGGCTCAATATACCTGAGCACTGTTAAAAAAGCTGGTGGATTCAAGACACTGAGAAGAGCGATACCTTTAGATCAATAGGACATGGCGACTTAAGTGTTTGAGGGCAATGCAGGGACTCTTCCCAGGTCTGACTAGAAAAAAGCTCCACAACAACAGAAAACAAGTATCTGAATTTCTAAACAGTTTCTAACATTCCTTAGTTTTTTGCAAGTTTGCAAACTCCATGGTTCTACTACAAATGCTATTACTCCAACAAAAGTCATTGACTACTCTGCTTATCATTAGATACAGCATAGTAGAAATAAGTTAAAACAACACTGTTTATTAGATGTTTAAACGACTAATGTAATTTTAAAAATTCATCTCTACTGATTATTTCCATGATTGAGTAAGATTTATCAAATATCAAATATCAAAAATCTCAAGAACATCTTATCCATGAGTTTAGTAAGTCACTGGTTCTGGAGTTACTAAAGTTACTGGACATTGTGTTTGTTTTTTATACTACAAACAACAGAAGGTATAAATCTGCTTCCAAACATACACTGAATGTCAGTAACAGCAGTATGTGGTTTGGGTTTTTTTCCCCAGAGTACCCTTCTTTCACTTAATTTTGGTATATTCTTCAGAATTTTAGGACATATTGAGTAATCAAAGCAGTACTGCTTGTCTACATGGTTGATCCATTATATATGCTTTAGTTTCATTTAAAGAAGGATATAATGCCTAGAAATAAGTGCTTAGAAAAATATTAATCTAGGTCTTAGCATTAGTAAATGCAAGAGGAAATCATTAATACGAACATTCATCCCAATTTTAGTTGGCAAGTATAGCAAAACAGCATCAAAAAATAGTTACACGTATTTCCTTCGTGTACAAATTCTTCATATTTTTTTTACAAGCAAAGATTACCAACATGAAACTGATAGTAGATAATATCATATTATTTTCTTAGTGTTAAAAACTCCACTATTTCCATCTATCTTTAAAACAGCCTAAGCTGTATAAATACTTTGCCTAGAATTTTAAGTAACACTTATAAGACCAATTTCTGTAAACCTCCCCTTATATTTATGTTCTTATCTGCTTTTATAAAAGCATTGTTCAGGTGGCACATTATGAATTACAGGGGTTCGTTACAGAAAGTTGTATAAATAGATAACATACTAGTTTCAGGATTTTAATTATACTCTTTAGTTTATGGATATAATAAAAAAGTTCCACATTTAACTTTTTAAAATCTTTTAATTTTTCACTGCATGTTCTTCAATAGTGCAGAGAAGCGATAAAGCAGTAGTGCAGCAGCAGCCCCTGATGTTCACGATTAGGACAGGCCCTTAAATTCACACGGTTCATTACTTGATCTGCCCTAGCATTGTGCATCCAGTGACCTACTGACTTCCATAACTAACAGATAATTCCATTCTCATGCAGCCTTCTTTATGAAAAGGCATCATATTACACATATTTTAAATTTTACCCACTATTTTTACTTTTCTGCACTTGCACTCATATATATATATATCTATATTAAGACGAGTGTTTCTTTAAGGATGGTATTTGACTAATTTAAGCCAACTTTCAGAACTGCAAGTTTTGTCAGAAATGCATTTCAAGCTGTTGGGATTCAGCTTATCCAGGACTCTAGATACGCTTATTTTGAAGACCAATGCAAAGACTATTGTAGATCTAGCAAGAATATCAAGAAAACAAGAATATATCACTATTAGCATGTAAGAAGCATCACAAGCAGTAGAAGAAAGAAGTTTTAGAGAACCATGACAAGTATATTTGTACAAAATATTAACTCATTATTTCAGTTATTCTCTTGTATAGTCTTTTACACATTAGAATACTTTGTTTGATAGAATAAACTGCAACAAAATACAACAGGACTCTATTTTTATATAAAATCAGCATTGCTTTCAGAGGAAATGGTTCAAATACAATCTACCAACGCCACACAAAGCCACATATGTGTTTCAATACCAGGTTACATAACACCAGCAGATATTTTGAAATCAGACTTCAGTTTCTCTTTTTAGTCCAATGTCGCTATTGCTTTTGCCGCAGTCCCAAAAAGTAAACAAACAAGACCCTCTCCCTACGCTGTGCTTGTACTATGTACATGGTAAGACACTCCCTTTCCTAGTATACAAATTCAACTGAGCAACAGTAAAGTCAAATATATTCAAGCCATGCTGAATGAGCTAACAGACAATTGTCCTTCAGCTTCCCTAACTCCAGCCCACAGCATAGCCAAGAAGAAGGGGAAAGTAATTTTCTGCAGAGCAGGTCATGATTTGGCCTTTGATATAGAGATGTTTATCCTTCTGTGGAAAGGATCAAGCAGCTGAAACGACAGGTGACTGATGGTATTTAAAGTGTTTTCTTGTAGAGTCCCTACTGCATACTTCTGGAAATAACCTTTATTTAAAACATGAAAATCCAGCAGCTTCCAGTATAACATCACTGTATTTTATT
This sequence comes from Clamator glandarius, assembly GCA_033459285.1. Lineage (NCBI taxonomy): Eukaryota > Metazoa > Chordata > Aves > Cuculiformes > Cuculidae > Clamator > Clamator glandarius. Next base: position 10,142,199 of record JAUNZM010000261.1, read on the forward strand.
TAAAATTTAATCAGCTAGCACCATACTAGTGTAACTGCATGCTGAACCCAGCACTCACTGCAGTATAAGACGAAAGTTCTGCTTTACTGCAGTTCAGTAAAAGCTGACGAGAGCTTCTCTTTGATACCAAGCCTGAATAAAAGACATTACCTCTTAAGAGCCATTAAGAAAAGTTTCAAGGTGTTTCTTCCTTCTTTCCTCAGCAACTGGCGAACATACCCACCTTCTCTTTTTACAGAGATAAAGGATTCTATGAGATATATTTCTACAATTCATAGTACTAAATTTGTTTACCATTCAATTACTTGCTCAAAGAAGGATCAAAAATTAATTTGTTCTCAAAATAAATTGCAAACATTAACAGAGCCATAAACGTCACTGCTTTAGCAGGATTCCTGATTTAATTCTATTACATAGAGCTATTTAAGATTTCATCAAACAAGAGGAACAGTTTAATAGCTCTTTTTCCTTTATTAGCAAATACTTCCAGCTCTTACAAAAGGAACACAAAAAACCCAGGTCAGAGCAGAATAATTAAGAACACAAGAACAGACTATCTCAAATGACAGAAAGGAGGGGCAATTGTAAGCTGCATTCCACCAAAAAAAAAATAGTGGAATCACTCACCAGTGGTATTTTTTGCTCATTTATCCCTTTTACACACCAAAAGGCGATTTCAAAACAGCTTCAAATAGACCAAGGTAGATTCACAATAATAACATTGCTTCTTTGTCAAATACACAAATAAACTATGAAGCACTGAGCCGTCGTCCAGATGTTCTTTGAAGCTACTGTCTATACACAAACCAGGATCCGCCAACCAACATCTCCAAAGTATCAGGGGTTAAACTCCATTTCATTATATTCTATTTATTATCATAAATTACTATGTGTATCCAGAAGCAGAAGTTCATTTTTCAAAGCCGTGTATCACACCTAAAATAGTTCTCCCTTTCCCTGAAAATCTAATATGTATGTGACTTACTATGAAACAAATTAGCAGAACAAATACAGATGATACTTATTCCTGTATAAAGAGCCATCTTAACACACAGACTGCATGGCATGAAGATACACAGATATCATTCTCCTAATTGTGATACCAAGTCCTTCACAAAAACAATTTTATACAATCCTAACTGTATGTAGAAATACCGTAAAATTGTTTGTTAAAGCAGGTTGTCTGGTTCTATAATGAAGAGTTTGTACTCAGAACACTTATCACACTAATTACAATTTATTATTCTTCTACCTCTACCCTTGAAGCAGCTGACAGGTCTCATTTAATAAGCTGACCATTTTAGCAAGGCAAGAAATTGCTTATACAACTTGCCAATTAATTTAATGAAGAGTTGCATGCATTTTTGCTGTTTGATTTTCACAGAATTGGGCAATTAATGGAAAAAGCATACACAATTTAATCACATTTCAGTCTCTCCTTTAAAGAAAGCAAACTATTAACAAGGAGAACAGTCACTTGTCAAGGTTGAATCCATCAAACTTCTCATAAATTAAGTCTGAACAGACAACCTACAACCCACCAAGAAAAACTTAGCTGTCTGCAAATATCTTTATGTTCAAAAAAGCAGCATTTCAAATGACTACACAAAGAACAGAAACTATGAGTTGGTTTGCTGATGAGATTTCTCTGTGGGACACACTCTCTTTACAGCTTTTCATCAAACACTGCTGAAGCTGGAAGTGTTGTGATATCCCTGACATCTCACCAGCCTGAGCCAAAAAAGAATCTCTACAGAGATAAAGGAAGAATCTGGATCAGTGAAGCTTTTACAAACTATCTATTCTGAGCCAGTCAATCTTCTCAAGAAAATCAGAAGCGTATCTGGAAAGATAACATTTTTAAACAAATTGAACACAATCCAAACAAGGGAACTGACATTTTGATGAATTTAAAATAAGACTCCTATCCTTGGAAACAAACTTCATACCTACTCTAAAAGGCAGCTTTACAGACAATATAAAAATCATTCAGTTAACCAGTGACAATGCTATTTCTATATATAAATTATTACTAGTAGCCAGATTTGTATTTCAAGGCAAAAACTTTACTTTCTATAGGTCTAAAAGTTCAGCCTTACTTGCTATTATTTTGCAATTCGCCTACAAAAAGAACCTGCCATTATTAAACACAGGACAGAAGACATCCTACAATTATCAAGAATAACTTGAGTTACTATGTGTACATGGACAATAATAACTGAATGTTACAATGTGCTGCGTATTTTAATATTAAGACAGAGATCATTCATTTAATAAGTCAGTATGTCTCAAAACCATGTCTCATTTTAATCTCAGAAGTGCACAGAAAAGCTGTAGCATCTCAAAAGTCAAAGCATAACAACATCCAACTGATCTGTAATATATGAATTTATTATGGGGAAGTGGAGGTATAATGGCAAGGTACTAAAGTTTTTATGTTACAGCCAATGCTTTCCTCTGAAAGAAGATTGCTTCTTTACCTTCCAAAAAGGTTTATACATACTCACTCAAACTAGTCACTAGTTAGAGGTGTTTTTATTAACACTCAACAAATATCAGAAGTCTAGATCTCAGATTGGGTTTTTTTGTTTGTTTGCTTTGTTATAATACAGCAGCTGTAACAAAACATACATACCCTACTAGCCTATCTTGGCTAGTATCAAAGTAGTATGGAAATACAAATGTTATCTGAAGAAAAATGAAAACAAAATTCTTTTCCTTCATTATGTTTGCATGCTCTGCTTTGACACACAGAGAAAGTATATGCCAAGCTCAGTTAATGAGAAAAGCAGAACAGTTAAGGCATTGGCACAGCAACTGGATCTTAAGGTATAACCTAGTGTGGGAGAAATAGAGAAGAAAACCCCAGCGGGGGTGGAATGGCTTCCTCCTTATTCTTCAGGTGAAACAAAACAGATCCATGCTTTTCTGGAGACCTTTTCAGGGAGGGATTTTTATCATTTAGTCAAAACTTCATGTGACCAGAGATGTCTTTACTCAGTCACCACAGAAACGATGACAGAATGTTTCCATTCAAGAAGAAGGCTAAAGAAAACTATCAGTCTCGGGTCTGAGCGCTTCTGCTGGGATACTTACTAGTCTACAGCTGCTCCTTTAAAACCAAGTTTTTTATATGTATATGTATGGATATACATATACTACACAGAAAAACAAAGTACACATTTTTTTCCTGTTAGGTCTCCAAGAAGAACACAGAATAAGAAGCATTTTGAAAAAGCTTCATATTTAATTTTTCAGAGCAGTTCAATACAGAACATGGTTCAGAAAGGGGAACATTTTGTATGACTAAGCAAAGTGATGCGCTAAGGTCAGCATGCAAGCTTTGAAGACACATGTTGTTGAGCTTTGCATTTTTGTTTCATTGTAAACTGGTTTTGTGAAATCTAGGCTAAAATACAGCCACTTCTACTGTACAGTCTTACAGTCATCATTGAAACACATTCTAAACAATAGGCAAACTGTACCGTTACACAGTGGCAGGAAGGAAATATTAAAAGGATTAGGGATAAACAAGAAAAATGATTACCCAGCTGAAGTAGTCAGACAGACGGGGATCGATATTGGAATGCAAAATACCCAAAAGGATTTCCAAGAATCAAAAGAATAGTTATAGTAGATTAAAAAATGAGATTAACTTACGCATACAATATGCATAGTACTGTATACGGATGAACAGCTACAAATAAAAAAAGAAACTACAGCCTGACCTTTTACCTAATGCTGAACTTCAAAATCCATTCTGTTTTTTAAATTATTTTAGCTTCACTTTCCAGCATTCTGACACTCTGGATTTTACATACTACACAGTGGTGCAATCCGTCTCAGCCATCTTATAGCACAGTCTTCTAACACAACACCAACAGCCTGCAACTAACCTGGGTTAAAAAAAGTCACACACAAAAAGACAGACAGACACTAGTTTTACCAAATATGCAGTTGTCAATACACATCTCTGCAAGTCTATATTGCCTACGGATTTGCCAAAGATTTTTCATTTCAAGGACCAAATAATCAGGAAAGAGGGTTATGCCACTCAAGTCAACTAGAGGCAAGAAAGACAACAGTCCCATTTGGGTAGTATAGCTCTAAGGACATTATAATTCCACTAGCTGAACTTTTTCCTTTTCCAGTATTGAAAATATTTTAAAAAACAGTAATTCAATACCAAACACACACCAGAATTGCAATCAATCCTTAACCCAAACTGTCATCTAGCAAAGAAAGGGTTTTAACAGATTCACTGAGGATTTGTCACATGCCCTGCATCTAAATGCAAATACAAGTTCTATGAAACCAATACTGTTTGTGGCAGTAGTTGCACTTAGGTTCAGACTAACCAGCTCAAAGCATTTTCCCACTGGGCTTAGAAACAGTCAAGTCTGGAAAACTCAAAGGTAGTTTTCTTCAATTTCACTTACAAACCTGCTTTCAATGGACATGGAATAGCTTTTTTAAAATAAAAATCAACAGCTTGACACCAACAAGCTAATCCAAATCTGACATAACTGTACGTGGAAAGAAGGATGCAAGCCCAGCCTGCAGCATAAAGGACAGGGGGAGGGAGGTATCCACTGGTGACTCCACTACTTTACCTTTAAACTTCAGTATTGAAAAGTTCCAAAACTTCAGAAGTTAGATGGAGATATGAGCAGAGGGCTAACTATAGTGAGATTTGCAGCAGGGTTGCCTTCATTGTAAAAAAAAAACCAAAACCCAAAAAACCAACAAAACCCTAAACAAATAAACAAAATCCACCAAAAACCCCAAAGCAAAACAACCAGTGTTTTCAATACTGTCATTGTCATCCTATATTGTCATTTTTTACATAAAAGAGCCTACTATTCTAGATGAACAATATTACTCCTACTTTTGGTCAATCTTTATATTGGCAATTCAAGTGAAACTTCCAAAGAAAGAACGAGTATGTAATCCATGCTAAGGTGGTCTCAACTACAGAGCTAAGACTTTAAAGAATGCCAGAACATTTTGGAAGTAAACCAAAAATCAAACCAGTAAATTTGCATCCATTATAAATTGCATACACTTCAATGATTTACAAAAACGTACACCAGTAGTAAAGTCTACCTACAGCAGAAAGTATTATTTATTACAATGATATAAGCAGCAGCACACCAAAGGTAAAGCTGAATGCATACCAAAATGATGAGAAAGCAAAATATTTGGAACAATGCACTGAACAATTTGCAACACACACCTTGAAAAGGGTTTGAATTTGCGCACACATCGTATACTCCACAAAGGACTCAGATCCCTGGAGGCAGCTCTGGATTTAAAGGAATACCAAACAATGTGCCACACAAACACACTTTAATAACAGTTTCAAATCACTGTTTGCTTCCTAACCAAGGTCTGAAAACACAAGCATAACAAGGACCCAGAAAACACTAGCATTTTCAATAAATGCAAACTACAATCAAAATACACAATTTTATAAAGAAATGAGAATTCAGATACATCAGAAGTTAGCAATCAAGATAAGACTCAACAACAAAAAGATCTATTAGTTTTCTAGAGCCGAATTTAAAAAAGCAACTGAGTTGTGAAATTAGAAGTGAAGGGTTTCATAACCAACAGAACACAACTTTTTGTACTAAGTAAAACTGAATCAACTTCTGTCTGCCCTTCGGTTGTTTGCTTTGCAAACTTAATAAAAACAAATTTAAGATAGGTGCTTTCTTCAAGTTTTCCAATGTCTGCTACTGTCTTTTTTAAAAAAATAATCAAACCAGAAAGCTAAATCAAGAGACAATAAAACCAAAACTTAAATGCCTTAGCATTCTTTTGGCATGTAAACTCCATTATACAAACTAGTTTCCCTAGCTATTACATTCAAAGGGCCTTTGTATCTTTGTTAGCAGCTTAACCACATACTTCTTAAATTCAAAAGAACAGTCAAGGTGCATAACATCAGAAAAAATCAAGCCTGTGCAAAATTTCATTCCTCTCTTTACTAATGTTAGATACCAGAGTTACCAAAAAGTACAAAGAAAGGCATAGTTTCCTTCTTTTTGGCAAACAGAAGGTGACTACCTGAAAGGAGGTTGTGGTGAGGAGGGTGCTGGCCTCTTCTCCCAAGTGACAGGGGACAGGACGAGAGGGAATGGCCTCAAGCTCTGCCAGGGGAGGTTTAGGCTGGACATTAGAAAAAAAAAATTCACAGAAAGGGTCATTGGGCACTGGAACAGGCTGCCCAGAGAGGTGATTGAATCACCTTCCCTGGAAGCGTTTAAGGCACAGGTGGATGAGGTGCTACGGGGCATGGTTTAGTGTTTGATAGGAATGGTTGGACTCGATGATTCTGTGGGTCTCTTCCAACCCAATTCTATGATTCTATGACTACTTCAAATAGTGATGGCCAATGCCTAAGTGTTGAGACATTTCTCCAGCTGCTATGGTTCATCTCTCTTGACCTCCCTGGTTCAGCTTCTTCCTAAATTCTTCTTAATAGCCTTGCTACCTTTAGAAGTGAACTGCATTTCTATTATGTAAGATTTTCAATATTACCATAGATCTTCCTCAATTCTTTCTTTTTTCTTTTACTTTTTTAACATGAATATATCTCTTAAATTTGCCTCCCTGGAATGAATTTTAATACCAGCTACATTAACTGTTACTTTGCAATTCATCAATTATCAAACTTGCATCAACTTACTGAACATAATTCCTACTTAGGATAACATAAAAAGAGCTCTAGCTATATAAAGACATATAATAAAGCAAAAAGGGGCCATTAGAGTTTTGGGTGAAATCTACACTGATCTTGGGTAGAAATTTTTGCTGCCTTGCAATGAAGAGCCTCCACAATATTTTTACATTTCCAATTACAAGAAGAATTGTGAACATGAAAATTTAATATACAGCTCAGTCCTCCAGAAAAGTATATATGGGTTCATATTACATTTATTTTTTGCAGAGAAATAAACACTTAACAAAACTTCACTTGAGAACATTTCATTGAATACAGAGATGGTGCGTATTCCGCATAAAACACCATCTTCTCTCCAAAAACAAAGTCTTCTAATAAGCTACCACATCTGACACTTAAGACGGTAGAAGCACAAATAAACAGCATGTCAGAAGACTCTATTGTAAAGAAGTTAAAGCAATCTATTCTTTAGCTCTTATACTGGGGGCAATTTCTCATATTCCATGTAAAAATACTGAATATTTAAATTCTAATATTATCTGGATATAGGCTTTCTTTGGATATGAATCTAAAGAACATGTGCACTAGAAAAATAAAATTAAAAAAATTAGTTGTGCGATGTTCAAGTGCTTTATTTAATTTTAAATTGCTACTTACAATACATGGTTTTAGTGCTAGCTTAGATGGGCTTCTTTTTTTTTGTAACTCAAATACAGAAAAATATTTATTGGAAAAGACAAAAAGAAGCACATGAAATTTTAATTTGATCTATGATCTCAACAGCTGTAGCTTGAGAAGACGCCTGTGCAACTGTTTGCACAAAAGTTTGAGAACTGATTAAAAAAACCAAACAGACCAACAACTGGATATTTGAGAGTCATCATACCCTCCCTACTTCCAAACTACAGCAATATCCAGACCAGAAATATCTTCGCACTTAATGAAAACTTAAAAAGGCAACATGTCACATGCACATATATTCATAATGAGTCTTCAAACAGACTGAAGACCATAAGGGACCACAGCATGGGAAGGGCAATCAAATTGGTCCATTCTGCAATACTGCCATATAAAACCCATGTAAGAAGCCAGATTACTTTTAATACAAACTGAGAAACATACAATAACTACAGTCTTTATTCTTCACATAATCACTAACGGGTTGCCTGCAGAAAGCTATGCAGGTACATAAATAAAATACCCAAGATAGATGACATTATTTAACACAGTTTCACATCCATCATACATTAAATGCTAGTAGATAGCATCATATTGTTGTAGCATCCCTTATTCTACCTCAAAGCAGCAACACCCCACAGAGGAGAATTAAACGTCAAAAACACAAAAAAAGCAGAAAGTCAGAGCTTACACAGCACTGAGCTTCTGTTAACACTAGCGCAAGGATTTTGCTGACTGCAGTCGTCATTAAACTTGGACCTGTCTATTTCAAGCTGGATGAATGCCAACACCTTTTATAACAAACAAAAGACAGCGAGTCTGGAAAAAGACCAACAATCCTATGCCAAATATATAAAAATAATCTCTCAATTCCAGCATATTGTTGGCTGCAACGTTCTTTAATTAGATTCAGTTTCTGATCTCATTTGAAGCACACAGTTGTGTATTAACTAGCTAGAAAGCTTATTTCCAAGAGCAGCTTAAAGAAGAATGATCCAGATGACTCCAAGTACGATAATCAGTTTTCCCCAAGTGTATTTTTTGGTGCGGAATATCAGAGTAGAAGAGTATCACAAGTTACCCTGGCTCAGACATTTACTCTGATTCTCAACCCTATGTTTTTCCTTCTTTCTTCTTCATCATCCTCTCCTTCTAAGTTATTCACTTATTGCTTATGCTCTCTTTAAAGCAAACCACAAAAATATCTACTTCATATCTTTTGTAACCTTTTGTCTTTCCTAAGATATTCCCATTAGTATAATATACAGCAACATATTTGGTTTGTGTAACAATTGACCTCAATACAAAATATTATTTTCTCTTAAGCACCAAAGAAAAGCCTACTTGTGGCATTCTGCATACCAACTCCCATGACGCAACCAGAAAAAGAAAAAACTAAGAAGTTCAGAAACAGAAGTACATAACTAGCATAATTTTTTCAGGCAGTTTGACTAAGCTTCAAATACAGATTTAATTTACAAGCGCTACAATGCACGACACAGATTTGGGGAATATTACGCACAATGACAGAAGTTACTGCCAGGAAACTGTAAATACGGTTGCACTTTATAAGTCAAGTGAAGCAAACTGGTATTATTTCCAGTAAGATTCCCGTGATGGCACTCCTTGTATAGGTTTAACATTGTCATACCGAAAGCCAGTTCTAGATTAAATTCTGTACAGTGCATGGTTTGGGAATCTGACGCAATCAATATATGTTAATAGTATATACTAATTTGCAGCAGACACATTACAGATTATAAGGCTCAGTGATCACAGACAAGAAATACCACCTTATTAATAAACTGGTCAAGCATAGAAGATGGTACCTAATCCACAAAAGTGATATTAGCACTGCTAAAATTAAGAGAGAGCCACCAACGATGTATTTGATGAGCTGATAGATTCCTCACCAAACCTCAAACAAACTCTACAGATCAGAGGATGACAAATGCAGTTTTGAACAATAACAGTCAAGTGTCCCAAGAAAGGAACTGGCTCTGTTACAATGATACTGATCCTACCTCATAAACACATCCAAGAAGGCAACAAACAGGAAGATCAAAAGTTTAGTTGAGAGTTGTGGACAAAAAAATCAGTCTATTGCTCAAACCACATCAAATAAAGACAAAAGAAAAAAAAGTGAAGTTACTAGCAAACACTAGGAAATTATATCTCAAAAGATGCAATGATCTTTACGACCAAGATACTACACTGAACATATAACCTCATGTAATACATTTAAGAAATCCAAAGGTTAAGAATATTCCCTCATAAAGGCAAAGCTGAGAACTGGTCACTGGAAAAGCCTGTGCAGTGCTCACTAAGAAAGCCTCTTGACATCCAATAAGATAACAGAAGAAAGGAAAAGTCACCAAATAGTTTTACCAAATGCCATAGACGATGATGCTTAAGTGATGCTTAAGTGGAGTGATGCTTAAGCAGAGTGATGCTACTTTAAGCAACATTTTACTTGTTTTTCCCCATTTGGCTAGAAAGAGACATCAGAGAGAATAAAATCTGGTATTGTTATAACGTGATGAGGTATCTCACATGGCACTTAAGATACCTCCTCCACAGTACACCTCAGTGAATGAAAGTCCTCACAGTAAACCAGCAGCAAGCGAAGTAAATGAGAAAGAATGAAAAATGTTTCTCTATACTCAAAATCAGATCTTTAGTTAAAACATTTGTAGGTGTTAATTGTTACTGAAGGTGGTTTTAATCAGGTGAGTTTTAAAGGAGACTTTCCATTAACACAACTCAAAATCCACACTCTTCTTTTCAACAAGAACTGAGTGGCACGACATAACGTCTAGTATTACTACTTACAAACAAATGATTATCTAATGATTCTTCCAGTCTATTCAATGAATGCACAGATTTATAATACCAGAAATCCCTGCAATGTAAGTATGCAGAAAAAATAAGACTAAGTAATATTGATATGTCAATAAGCCTAAAACAGGATGCAAATATGTCAACCCCAAAACCTTTGAAAGTACGCCTTCAGGATGTCATCAACATAAAAATACCTGGAATACAAAAGAATAAAGTTGTAAATTTTATTGTATTTATTATCACATGCATACCATCCCTGTGCACTGTGTCCCACTAATGCCTTAGGTGAATGCTTAAAAAGACACAAAGCTAGGGAGTTTAATAAAGTTCTAACATACTTAACTTGCAGTACTGATCCTAACCTTATGGTTAACCCACCTAGCAGGTTTTTAAAGATCACCTTTAACATGCTGACCTTCTTTCATTTCACATAATTTACTTCAATCATATTGTAGATCAAGGTATTTTAAAATAGCATTTAAGCACCAACTATATCAAAAAAAGTAAAAAAAAGTGTCAATATCATGTTCTACCCACAATTTTCATTATGCTGCAAAACAAGCCAAAGTTAGAACATGCATAAAAACAGACAGTAAAACAAGCTTAAATAACCTGCAAATGCACAGTTTAACAAATTAAAACAGTCTCTTTGAAAATAGATTATTTATCTAGCAATATTTAAGAACAAATCTTCAGTTAGCATAAATTGCCTTAGATGCTTAACTGTATTAATAAAGAACTTGGAGTGAATTTATACCGTCTCATGTCCTGTACATTACAATGTGGTAAGCAAGAGTACTGACTAAAAAAAAAGCAAAAAAACAAAAAACCCAACCAAAAAAAAAACCCCAACAAAACAAGAAACAACAGAACCCCACCCCGCAAACCCTCAAACTAATAAAAAAATACCATCATAAGAACAGAAAAAACCAAAATGAGCATAACAAAAATCAGTGTGTCTTATACAACTAAGCAGCCAAACCAAGAGACTTTAATTTAATAGAAAGGATGCTCCAAACAGACAGAAACATCTGAAGACATAAGACAAAGGTTTAGCACAAGATTCAACTGGACTGAGTTACTATTCCTCGTTTTGGTAATTCAGACAAGCTATTTCACTCCCCTTTCATTACCGAATCTACTACTTTTTCTAAATACAATTGCTTTCAAAATGAAAGGAAACTTCTGCATTTGGTACCATGTTTCGTACAACACAACATTTTTTTCAGTCAAGAAAGCAACCAAAAAATCCTGTTTAGTATTTATCTGAAAACACTATGCAGACGCTAAGAAAATTTGAATAGTCAGGAAAAATTGTCCAAGTTTTTCTGCAATAGAAAAAATGCATCCAAGTATACTTCTTTGACTAGAATCAGCTGAAGAGAAGATAACACAAAGAATTATCAAATGAATTTTCAGTAATCATTCACTGGCAAGTAATTCCAAATTGCTGTGTTGCACAGAAACTTCCACTTATTAAGTTTTAGTTAGTCAAAATTCAGACTAAACTGAAATACGATGTAATCATTTTTCTTCTGTTAATTAACGCTTAATTCCTACTCTATATACCCATAACACAGTTGGATAGTTTGCTAGATGCATACTATACTGTTTGGAATAAAGTAAGAATGGAACAAGACACATTTTGGTTATTCTTTCATAAAGAATTTTTTCAGAAGGCAGTTGTTTCAAAGGCCAGGTAGAAGAGCCAACAACTGTCCCAGCAGTATGAGCTCTATGGAGTAAATTGTCAAGCTGTCCCAAATGTACCCTAAGAAAGAAGATATAGAAATAGGAGATACAGGCAGCAGCTAAACCAGCCACAGAGTAGGAAGTGGGTAGAGTTTCACAGAAAGTCTCCTAGAAACTATCTGTTCCAGCTGACATCATATAGAGAAAGAGAAAAAAATAGAGCATTGGACCTTCCTGAGACTTTTGCAAATGCATCCAGACTTTTGCAAAAGAGTATGAAAACCAACACAGGGTGGCCCCTAGAGTCTCTCATTATCGGACTGCATTTTCCATCATCAGAAATAACCTGTCATTCACCAACAAGATCAATAATTCTAAAAGGCAAGTTTGCTGACTGCATAACTCAAAGTTCAACACAACAGTATTACAGGGTCACCAACTCTCTTTGAGAAAGGACTACTTTATTTCAAAACATAGTCCACAGTAATGATACAGGCCACCTTTACTTGTCTATGTTGACCCACAATGAGAAGCAGGAATATATAGCAGGCAAAGCACATACTTGGGCTCCGCGACACTGATGTGAAGCCTCTGCTCTTCTGTGTAAACTCTGAGCTCTTTAAATTTCCATTATGAGCTTCCTAATCTATAAATAAAACATCTACCATGAAGCAGCTAGATAGCTACAGGAAATATCAAGGTCTTCCTTTCCAAACATTTTTGCACCTAACATTAAGAGACAGAATATTAGATTTCTCTTGTAACAGATACATAGCAATGTTCATCATAACGATAAAGTACTGAAGGCCATAACAGCATGCATCACATATTGCCTCACATATGCTGCTTTGTAAATACAGCACAGAAACGCTCCCCTTGCAAAATAGGAATATTCTTGCCCTTGGCACTGGTTGTACAGGTGTGGGGTTGGTTTCATTTTTTTGTGGTTTTTTTTTTGAGGGGGGAAGGGGGCATGGAAGTTGGGGGTGGAGGTGTCAGCAAAGTTTAGTACAAGTCCCATAGAACAAATCCTAGCAGGTAATAAGCAGTTCACAACTGCTCTCAAGAGTGATTGAGTGCTGCTAAGCAAAATTTCTGGGTGTTTTCCCCAAGGCAAGCCATTTCAGAATTCTCAAGGCAAGTTTAAACACTGCCACCACTTTTAGTAAGGTTCTATCCTGAGTCTGCCAACTGCAGTTTAATTCCAGTTCAAATAGATGTCTTGTGGTCACCTGGTCCCATCCCACACTCAGAGCAGGGCTGACACCACGTCAGCTGCTCAGGTCCAGGTGAGTTCAGATGACCCTGAGAACGGCAATTCCACCCCCCTCTCTGGGAAGCCTGATGCTCCATTTGACCATCTTCACAAAGCACGTCCCAGCTTCTAATTGGAATGTTATTTGTTGCAGCTGATATCTGATGCTTCCCATTCTTCCGCTGTGCACCCTGGAGTAGCACCTAGCTCCATCTTTGCAGCAAAATACAAGGCAGCTGATGATAGCAATAAAGTCCGTTCTGCTGCTTCCTTTTCTTTAGGCTAAACAAAACATGCAACTCCTGTAGACAGTGTTCCCCGACCTTCTACTGGAGCACCCTTCTTGCATTAAGGATCCCCAAACCAGGCACGCTCCTTCAGCCAAGGTTTCACCAATGTGCTCCTGCTAATGCAACCTGGCATGCAGTTGGCTGCCTTCACCGCAAGGGCACACTGCTGATTCATGTTCAACTTGCCGCACTGTCAGCCTTCATCAGGGTAAGTCATTATTCCTGTCTGTGATGGGTAAGCTCTGTCCCTGCTAAAGTTTTCATGAGGGCAGAAATTTCTAAAGTTAGTAACATATTGACTAGTGGGATCTTTTATTTATTACTAAAGCAATTTAAGGTAGATTTTCCATCCCATCACCGGCTTCTACAGTGCAACAAGCCAAACAGAAACTCCAGAAACTTTTAATATTTTCTTTTGTAGCTAGATGTCTATGACCAACAAATGCAAAGTTCAAAGATTTTTTTTAAATTTTTTATTCAAATTCTGAATAAACCAGAGGAAATTTTCAGAGTACTAGACTTTGTTTACTGCTATGAACTCCCAAAACAAGTTTGTCTCAAAATATTTAATATAACTTTAAGTTACTCTGGAAGCTCACGTGTTTCCAAGTAAAAACTCTTGACATCGAAGAGGCTAACAGTCTAAGAGCTATCACCTGCAGTCAGTGCAGCCCCCCATTCAGATGCAGGTTCTTGTCTAGACAAGTTTGAAAAGACTACAGACTCGTGTATATGGGTCAAGTAGAAGGCATGTCCCAACATACCACACTTCAATACAACAGCTTACGTTCTTCTATCTAAACACACCCACCTATACCAACAACCACAGTTCAGTTATGGGAGACTTTTGGTTACATTGAGTGACAAGTTTACCACACATGTGAACAAATCCAGTCAAAAGGACCACACAGAATAAGTAGATAGATACATATTATTCATACCTACATGGTGTTTAACTACATACATGACTGGTCTACACTAATTTTTTTCTTTTCCCGTAAGAACTCAATATTAAGTGACCGTGACTTACAATAAGAAATCATTTTCACTTCCACTACAGAGTGCTTTCCTTCAAAAAGGGTTTGGCTGCTATAAACAACAAAATAAAACAAATACACTTGCATTCACACCCATAGTTACGACTTTGTTTGCCTGATAATACCAAGCATACCAATTCTTCAGTAGGGGATGCAGTTAATTTTTAAAGCATAGCGGTGAGGTAATGATCTGAAAGTAGTTGCACAGTAGGCAAAAGTAAGTGGGCAACAATCCTGATGCTAACAAAGCTCAGATGCTAAGGCTACGTCACTTCTGTGCTTCAACACCATCATGTTAAATAATTATCTATTTTACAAGTGGTGTAATATAAGAGTTACTTCAGTAAATTTGTAATATAAGCTCTCTTAGACATTTCAATTACTGTTTGTATAATACATATACTACTCCATTGTCAAAATATTTAATCTAATAAACAGTAACAGATATGCTATCTTTTTATTTTTATATATAAAATACAATTTATATACTAAGTTCAGATCTGCATACTGAGCAAGGCCAAACGTGTAATGTACCACACTTCTTCCCCTGTAAAAAAGAAAAACACTGGAACCCCTCTTTCCTCATTTTAAAATCAGAATTACTAGCAATCTCTCTTAAAAAGAAAAAAAATACCACTTGGACTTCAAAAGAAAATTTACTGAGGACATATTGACAGGACAGTAGAATACTGTCTTTTAAAAAGAAATACTTTGCATATTAAACAATACCTAAACATCATCTTGCAGCATATATATCTGCATGGAAAGGAGAGATTTCAACTGTGGCAGGCTGGTTGTAGTCTGAACTTTACTGCAGTGACTCGATTTCATAAACAGTACTATCAAATAAAAAGATTTCTGTAAGACTTTAGATTCCAGAGCAAGAAGTCAAAGTGAAGGACAGAAGCAAAACATCCAACCCACCATATCCATGTTAAAGTCTTAAAATAAGCAAGCAAACCCTTAAAGCATTTACAGAGGCTCTATAGATTTACCATGTTTGTAAATGATTTCTAACAATAATAACTTGCAAGACAGAGCAAATTATGAATTTCTATCTTGACCAACATTTGTGAGTCAAGATCCAACTTACTTAACATTTTTTAACAAATATTTTGAGTTGTTAGTCATTCCAAGCTTGGATTGCAGAGATGGAAGGTGCAAAGACTTAAACCTTTGCTGATCTCCCTCTCCCCATCTCCTCTTCAAATGCCTGTTCCCCCCCATCCCTGTTCTTCTCTTCTGAAGTCTTGCCACCATTTATCTCACCTACAGTCACTTAACGTCTACAAGCATGTCTTTTGACAGATAATGTCATATCAAAGCCAAAGGGGACAACCAATAAAGGAAAGAGTATAATGAACACTGATTCCGTTCCAGTTATCTCCAAGTACAAAAATCATCAAGGTCAAAGCTACATCTGATGTACAGCATGCCCACAGCAGAGTTTTTCTGTGATAACAGTGCAGGGAGCTTTTTTCATTATGAACATTATAAGGTACTGAATAAAAAAACCTCAAAGAAAACAAAACCCATACTGATTATTTGCTTTGGGATTGCACTTTGTTGTTCCCACTTAGGTTTTACATAATGCAGAAGCAGATGTAGCAAAAATTTACACATTTAAAGATCAGCAGAGAGCTATACAACTAAAGACAAAAATATTTAAATTGCTAAATTATCTCAACACTAGTCATAACTTGCTTCCCTACTTACCTTGTTTCACATACAAAATGCCACCAAGAATGCAAGAGAAGAACACAGCAACTACAATGGCAGTTTTAACAGCCTTTCTGTCCTGAACTATGGAGTGTGCACAAAGAAACAAGAAGCAGAAGGAAACATACCTCCTTGTTCTCTTAAGGAGATTCAAATGATACATTTGTTTGCATTTAAAGGTATACATGCAGAAGCACAAAAATTAGAACTCATCACTAGCTTTAAAACACATTTGACATGTAAAAGTAAAAAACCCCCAGAAAGACAGTCAGAACCCAGTAATTCTCTAAATAACTTTCAGAGACAGTAACATAACTGAGAGGACTAGCAACACCAAATTTGCACCTGAAACATGATATAGAAGAAGGTCCTGACCTAGTCACTAACAAAGATAAATATCCAGTGTACTTTCATAATTGTTCCATGCAGTGTGGCTGTGCAAAACCTGACCGCAGCAGTGCCTTAGTAGCTAATCCATTATCATTTAGGCAACTTTAGCTGTTGTTGGTTCTCTTGGCTTCATCAGCATCATGATAGCAGAGTTATCCGTAGTGCTTATGCAACTGGACTACTCCGAGACAAGTATATTAGACAAGTATATATTGTGCTTTTTTAGTTTGTACTTTTATGATTGCTATATTGGTTCAGCAACAAACTTTAAGAGAAACTTGGCAGGTCTGCAACTGTACATTTCTCAAAGAGAAATGCAATTAAGAAAAACTCTTCCTTCAAATTATATTCTGAAAGATCACCTGTACTACATGCAATGGGATACTATGCATTTAGGAAATGTGATACCTAGTATAAGTCAAAACACCATATGCCTCTTGAGTTTTTTGGGAATTTTCTAGGCTCCAAAAGGGGGTCATGAACATCTGTATGAGGAAAGAGAATGCTATGTGTTGATTACCATCACAAGGGGACCTTCATGAAGGATTTGGGCTCTAAACCCTGTCCTGGAACTCTGCATTTACAACAGCCAGCACATTCTCCTGATAAAAGACCATTTCCTTTTTTTCCTTAAGGATCTACAGCAAGCACACAATTGCCACTTTAAATGTGGAAGAAACTGAGGTTCTAATTCTCTGTCTGCACATGAATCTAAGCCCCTACTTTTAAGAGCACACTCATCACAATTTCAAAGGAATATGATTTTTCCAGTTAAGGCTACCTCATTAGTTATACAAAAGTAAATGCTATCATTCCCTCCACATTATGTTTTTCAGGGATAGAAGCTTCATTTCACTGTAAAACCAAGTTTCCAACCCTTTATCAATTAATACTTATATAATTTTACACAGAATAAAATGGTTTCCACCACAGACAATGACAGAAGCCACTTTCCACAAATCTATTCTAGTTTAATGAAAGAAGCTGGAAAGAAATAAGACTTGTCAATTCCAGTTCCTATAAATATTTGCTTGGAGCCAAGCACAGGTGCTTTAGAAATTGAGAAACAGACGCGGCCAACAACTGAACACTGAAAGTAACACACTAAGTATACAAATGAAATGAAGAGAGAGAAGGCTTTAGTCTTGACAAAGTATTAGAAATAATAGTTTGATATACCTGAAACGCTGTGCTTTAGGTGCTAACAGCTGGAATAGTAAAACTGGCAGTTCTATCCTCTATGAAAACAGCAAGGGAAATGTCATTACATCTTAGTTACCAAATCAAAGACATTTGGATTGTTAATATTAAGAACAGAAAAATGCAACTGGGAGAGGGTGATGCAAGATGCGAGAGGATAAAATTACTTCCCATATAACTTTTGTAGGAAGCAACAAGGTTTTGAGTATGCCTTTTTGGCTCCTAAGCTTCATCTTCAGCTTCAAACAAAGGTAAACAGATTTCTCACATCTACCCAACTATATGGGGAAAAACAAGTAGAAGAGATAAGAAAATAGAAAAGCATGTTGTTAATAGGCTAAATAACACTTTAAGTAACAAATATAAGAATGCAAGTCAAAACTCTGCCATATGAGAACCTGATATTTTTCTTGCTTCACCAAAATGACAATGAAAATCAACTCAGATTTCATACAAAATATTTTCACAGAACAGCACAAAATAACACAAGATGAAATCCTGATGAATTCTTTACAGATAGGAACAAAGGCACAACTATTATAAAAGCAACTAGCGTGTTATAACTATTTACCATACCTTTGGTATGGAATAAACCCTGTGCTCTTAAGAAAAAGTAAAAGCAAGGTAATTGTAAGGAGTTTACCTTCCAAACATCACAAGCCAGCCCACATAGACCATATGACAGAAAAGTGCATATGGGCGGTCACATCCTAACAAATAATACACTGTAAATTTACACTCCTGGTTTGCAAACGCTACAATAAAAATTGCGTCCTTTGTAGTCTGCTGTATTTTTTTTAAGTATGGTAGTTTTTTCGTGTTGGTTCCAGCCTAAACCTGTGAGAGTTGAAGACTCATTGCTGACTCAAGGAAATATGTATTGAAAAGAAAATATAGAGAAGTAATGCTCACAAATATAAGGAGCTTAGAAGTGCAACTTAAAAAAAAAAAAAAGGTAAGCTTTCAATGTAATTGCATCAGATTTCAAGAAAACAACATCTGTAGCACTGAAAAGGAAAAAGACTACTAAATGCATTCCCCCCCATCAAAATATGGGTTTAGTTGCCGTATAAGGCACAAATTAACTGAAGCAGCTACACACTCATATAAATGCAGAAGCAAACTGCATAATTCAAAGTACAAAGCGCACCCATTTCTTTGAAAACTAAAAACACAATACACAAGAATGATGACTAACAAGGCTCTGTCCAGATATCAGGTGATAAAAACTGAGATTTCATTAGAGAAGGATATGGGAATAACTTCTGGAATACTGAACAAGCAGATGGCAGAGTGACTACATGGACCCCAAACAATTGGCAGGATGTTACAGCATGTATAAACTATTTCTAGCTTTGCTGTTTCCAGTAACAGAGATTTAAAACACCATTTAGATACAGTCCAGCTAGAGTTCTCGTGTATAGGGGAACAACCAAAGCAGCATACTTGAACTAAATTTCCTAGCTTATACCAGAAGCTACCATCTTAACATCAAATGAAACTGAATCTTTCAGAAGAAGAATGTGGAACAAGAATGTCAAACAAGATAGTCTTCTTTTCCCTCCACTCTTCAGGAACAGCAAATCAGAACAGTGTTGCAGAAAAAACCTCCCTATTTTTAAAGCCTTATGTGAAACTATTTTCTTTGTGCTGTAAAACTGATTTTTTTTACTGCCAATAATTTGCTTATTAATGATTAAACACAAAGCTTGAATTTTTAAAAAATTAGAAGAATTTAAATATTTAAAAATATTATT
Organism: Clamator glandarius; assembly: GCA_033459285.1. NCBI lineage: Eukaryota > Metazoa > Chordata > Aves > Cuculiformes > Cuculidae > Clamator > Clamator glandarius. The sequence continues at coordinate 10,161,746 of JAUNZM010000261.1, forward strand.
ATACATATGATTTAAAATCATATATAGAGCCAGTAACACCTCTTTACAATTAAAGAGTAAGATAATAGTAGTATAAAAGTACATTCTTATCAGCCACCTGGAAAAATATTTTACTTACAGCTTTATTAAACATACAAATATTAAACATACAAAAAAAAAAAAAAAGCTTAATACTCTGCTCTACATTTCAAAGCACGGAAAAAGCAAAGAAATTTGTTGTCCAGAGAAGTTGTGGATATTCCATCCCTGGAAGAGTTCAAGACCAGGTTGGATGAGGTTTTGGGCAATCTGATCTAGAGGAAGGAGGCCTTGCCCATGACAGAGGGGCTGGAACTGGACTATCTTTAAGGTCCTTTCTGACCGAAACCATTCTGTGATTCTGAAATTATTAAATCTTGGTTTGAGACAGATGTTAATGACTAAAACTGTCAATTTGTTTATATAAACATTTGGTTCAGACAATTGGAAATGTCCATAGTTTATAACATAATGTTATTTAGTGCTGGATATATAGTCCCTTCACAGTCACTATACAGCAGCCTCATTACACATAAAGAAGTCTACTTTAATATTATTCTACCATGTAGGAAGGTATAGTTATTATAGGAATAAGTAATTACTATGTTACTATTTTTAGACTGTTAAATAAAATTGGGGGGGGAATAAAATACCAAAACTTCTCATCTATTATAACTAGTGCATTTTTTCTAATTACAAAGCATATCATTTTGCTCCATATATTTCTGCCCATGCTGAACTAAGCATAACATTTCAGATGACACACAATTATTCTTTGAAACAATACAAAAGCAACGAACTACTTAGTTTTTTCTTTAAGAATTCAGTTGGTAGGAAGGTTTCCACACAAATTAGCTAAAAGCCCAAACCAATAAACTATACTGCTTATCTTAGACGCCTCTCTCCCCTCTCAAACACATACACACACATATTCTATATTCCATATCAGTAGCCTCTTATGTCCTTCAAGTTCATATTATAAAAGCAAGCACCTTCACGAATTGGCTGATACATCAGGGTTATAAACCAGTGTGACATCATATGATGAAATTTTAGTCAAATGGGTCTATGGGTATAGGATGGGAGGTGTGTAAATGTGTGTGCATACATATATGTATGATTATATATATATATAAAAACAAAAAAACCCCACAACTACAAAACATGGCAAGTCTAAGAATAGTCCAGATCATCAAACAGGCAGTGTTGCATAGCAAGAACTGCTTTCATTCACCACAAGCATTCCCCTTGTGAACTGAACTTGACCTTCTCACAGGACCAACAGCATCACAGAAGCCACAAGAAACAAGATGCGGCCAAAAAGTCTACTTTTTAAAAAGGTGGCTACATTTGCAGAATTAACCATGACAATGAAGTAAAAAGCCAATGTGTTGGTGAGCTTTGCACAGAGTGCATTGTTGAGGAACATGCTGGAAGGAATCAAGAACACAGCAAAATGAAACTGCAAGTGGGTAGAGGTCTACTTGACCCTTGGAGCAACCTTCAGCTTCTTTCAGCATACCTGCTCCAAACACAAGCTTTCTCCATTAAACATTAGCAATGGGGCAAAACAAGTAATGAACTTGTCTACTTTGTCCATTAATGCACATGTAGCAGAAAAACTGTCCAAGTCAAGTTTTATTTTGATTTTTATGATGATATTGTTACAAAATATGCAGAGCTTATTGGGATATCAAGACCCTGTTTTAATGAGGAACTAAAGAGACTGATAAAACACCACCTAAAGATAGATTTAATCACAAAACAAGCTCTTGTTCTACCAAGAAAATTTACCATCACATGCGAAAACTACTTTGAAAAAACTGCAAAGGAATGAAGCAAGCAATAAAGTTGAGGAGGAACATCATACTGTGTTGACAGCTTTTATTCACTAGTGCAGTAAACACCAAAATCCTCCCTCAGTGCTAGGCAGAGTAAACAGAAGAGAATTACTGCATAGTAGGGATCTCTGCCTGAAGCCAGTGCCAGGGGAAGAGCCAGACTGTCTGCGTGACAGCTGCAGGCAGACAGCACGATGGCACCATGTGGAGCAGAACGTAACCTGGCAGGGCTGCATGCTCACTTACATCCCAAAACAATCCCAGGTTGGACACGGTTGGCATCCTGGTCCTGCGTGGCACCTGAGAAAGCCAAGGCAGTTTTGGCTACCTGCCCACTGCCAATTTCCCTGCAAAGGGAAATGGCTTCTGTCACTCACCGAGAGGATGAGCACTGCAAGCATTACACCTACTCATTTATCTATCTGATCATACTTTTTCCAGCAGGTTTGTACATAGCTGCACGAAATATAATTGTCATACCATTTTCAGTCTTCAGGCAAACATCAAGTAACATTTTCAAGATACATTTATGATAAACAAAAGATCTTCACATCAGACATTTGATGCAGACAGGATCCCTCCACAGGCACCTAGCAACTACATTGACTATGCAGATGTGGTATTTGTGCATCGACATATCAGTTATACCAGATGAGGACGTTTTCCCCCCTCAAATTCTACATTTATCTAAAATGTAACTCAAGTTAGCCAGAATCAGTAGCAATATGTACCTGAGTACCAGAGATCTCTTTCCTGGATTTGGTGGGTATCGTGCAGGTATAAAGTCATCAACAAAATTAACTTAGATGCTACATCTGAATTCTACTTCTATCCTGTATTGATCTGTCGTCAAATTAGTGAACACGTCTGCCTCAGTAACAGTTCAGGTGCTCAGAGATGCAAATTGTAAGCCCGTATTGACCAAAAAACTGATGTAAAGGGTGACAAAAATAAAATTTGAGTTCAGATAACATTTCTTTTCTTACTTTTATTAAGAGACTATTTTGATCAAACAACACAAATCCAAGCATAAACATGTAGAAATATTATTAGTCACTACTTAAAATAAAACTGCAACACCATAACCACTCCTTGTTGTATGACTATAAAGTACTACTACTCTCTGCAGAAATTATTAAAAAAAAACAAGACAAGAGCATTTCCAAATAGCAGCTGTTATGATTTACCACCCTAGATGGTAACAGTAAGTTAAAAAAAAAAAATCAATTACTGAATTTTCTAACATATTAATACAATGAGAGCAATACATTACTTAACACTGGATGGGACAACAGTCTAAATGGTACATGTTAAACAATATGCTTTTTCTGGAAGGATTTTTAGATATGAAAATTAAGTACAGAGCAAAACTAAAGAATAATAAGAAGCAATGTACAGTCAAGGTCAAGACAGGGCTAGAGATGAAGAAACATGAGCCATAAGAAGTCTCAAGAAACTGAGGACAAAATTTCTTCAAAGCTCTCTACAACTTGAAATGAGAAAAGCTCCAAATTAACATGAATAAGGTTAACCTGGTTTTGTAAGCACTGCAGTAGTTTTTAGTCTAAATTTAGTGTAATTTTATTTACGTTGGCTTTAGAAAAGCTGCACTAAGTCTACTTTAACTACAGCCTTGTACACAACACAGAATTTCAAATTGTACTCAAATTAAATACTCAAGTAAAACATTGAGCACTGTTGATTAAGAAAGAGAACAGAGGTTATAATAAACTACTCTTAAAAATACCGTAATACTCAATCTTTGTATAAAGAAAACCAAAAAACTTATGTAGAAACCCTGGAGGCCTTCTCCACCTCAAAGTGCATTTACTGTAGAATTTATCTTTTTTATTCTGCTTTGTTTACTCACTCACTTTTTTTCTGGATGTGAGGTGCTATATTTTAACTAATGTTCAAAGATACTAAGGAATGGCAATGGTCCTTTTTTCAACACTGTCTTCAGACTCTCATTTAGGCATCTCTGCAGTCTCCACTAATTACTATCATGTGCTTGCTGGTCCACAAACTCAAGAACCCACTCACTATAGGCTTTCAAGATTTAGCAGTAATATGTTAGTATATGAACCTCTGAGATGCTCATTTAGTACTAACAGCTATTATATAGCTTTTGAGCTGTAGGGGTTTATTTTAAATCCTAAATGGAGCTACTAGCTAACCAAGTAACAATCAGTGTGAAGGCCTCTTTCAATACCACCATTTTTAGTAATGAGAAAACTAGTTTATTTGGAAAAAAAACCAACAAAACTCATCTAACTTATATTTAGCACCACTGCCAAACGACAAGTAAAGTTTCATGATCAAGGAGTTAAGAAGAGTGTTGAAATTTGTCAGACAAAAGATAAGAAAATGCATTTAAAAAGGGGTGGAACTAAAAAGATTGTTTTCAATCTATAATTTTATTTTAGCTAATCACCTCCAAAACCATACAGGTTACAGAAGCCCTATGGGGACTTTATAAAAGAAGCCCTTTATAAAGTACTGTAAAAAGCTATAAGATTTTGTTTGTTCATCCCTTTCCCATTCTGCACCTGTCTACCTGACAAAGCAAGACTAAGTGCCAGATCAACATAATAGTAAGAAACAGAGCAAGCACAAGAATGCATTCAAGCCACAACCATAACACTTGGTGGTTTCTTAGCTTTGTGACCAAGATTACCGATGGACAGAAGGAACCACAGAGACAGAAAGGCACATGGGAATGGATACTTCTTTCTCAGTGCAAGAAGAAAGCAGTTCACAGATTAATCAGGGGCTGCAGAAAGTCAGTCTGATAACCACATAACGGGGAGGCTATTAAGAGTTTTTTTTCCAGATGAAAACGTATGTCAAAAGACCTCTAAAATGCCTGTAACCTAGAGGGAAATGCAAATGTTGCATGCTGTACAGTTAAAAATTGAGGGAAATTCAAATGCTGCCCAAGAACTGAAGAACAGGTCGGCAGGAGGAGAGGCACTACTGTCCAGGCCTCCATCCTAATAGCCTCTACTCACCCGCAGAATAGCTGAGGCTGCTCCTCCTGCAAGGAGACCATCTGGGGCATCAGCAGCAGTGGGAGAAGTCCCACTGTGCAACCAGGAAAGTGGGAAAGGGAGACCACCTACAAACAATGGAACAAAGAGTAAAATTAAATTTAAGGAAGCTGAGACAGGGCAATCTCACTGCATCCTAAATTCTATGGTAATGTCTTTGAAATTTAAGGAAAATAAAATTATATATCCCAAGCTTAGCAACTGTCTAGTGTGTTTTTAATAAAATAGAAGATTTTATCCCCAGAAAAGTCCTGGAAATATTCCAACTATAAACAGCTATACAAGGAATTTAGTTCAAATATGAACCAATCTCTTGAACAACAAATTAACTAGAAGAAACTGTGACAAAGCTGCATCCAATAAATTAAAAAATCAGTACTTTATGAACTAACATTTCCACACTCATACCAATCTACAGCAAAGCAATGATATCTATGTAATTATTATTGCCTTCTAGGACAAAACCAAAATAAAAACATGCATGCAGCATCTGAAAAAAGTCAGGAAGTCAGGGCTTGGGGAAAAGGCAAGTGGTATTTGTTTGTATATTTCTCCCCAATTTCCCAAATGCTACTATACCAGAAGGAAATTATAGAGAGCTACGCTGTACCACAGTGACATCCGTTATAACGTACTATGACAATCTAGGCCTGAAGAACAATCAACACAGAAAAAAAACCCAAATTAAATAAGCAGCTCTAGAACAAGGAATGTAGGAGTTTGTTTATATCATTGGCTTTAAACAGAAAAAACCTGCAAACTCAAATACTAATCTTTTTTGTTTGCACTACAGTATAAACCTTCAATAGATCTATTACCAGTAACTACTGTTACTTAAACAGGTATACAAAGAGAATATTTTCTTCTACATAAGAGGCAGCTAGATAGCAACAACTTAATAAATTCTAAATTCTGTATTTAAAAATATTAGATAAAGATATCTTAATCACCTTTGACAATCAATCTCACCCTAAATGTTCAAAATAATTAATCATGTTGAAGACAGATGAGTTATTTGTTTAAAGGTTACAGTCATAAACCCAATCAGGTCTCATAGTTACAGAACTATTTAGAATTAACACAAAGGCATTTTTTGCATGAATAGTTTCCTGCAATTTCAGAATCCCTGGAATGCAAATTCAGTTATGAAACCAATTAATCTTTTCAATTACTTAATTATCTTTCAGATCCAACAAACAGGCATCTGTAAAATACAAGACATGGGAGCTCAAAGGAAGGCATTTTTAAGTAAGTGTTCAACTTCTAATCTACTACAGAGGAACAACTGCCCTTTTGAAGTGGCTGCTACCTCTGCAAGACAGGAATCTCACTATGCCCCCAAGCAGTCAGGCTGCTCTGGTCGGAGCATTTCTCAAGTGTTCAAATATATTCCATTGGAGTATATCAGAAAAAGTGAACGTGACACAGACTGTCAATAGCAAAAAAGCATCTGGGATTCAGATGTGATTTCAAAAGTGTCATTTCAACCTTTCTGGAACGGAAGGTTCATCTGTTTCTCCTATCTTGATATAGGCCGCGTAATTTTTACTTCACATATAAAAATACATATATTGCTTGTGAAGAAAAGTTAGGTCTTTTTCTTCACTGCAATTCATTGGGTTTATTTTGGTTTAGCACTGAAACCTGTTCAGATATATTTTCCCCCACCTATTTGGTTTTCCCAATTTCCTCTTTTTTTTCTACTCAGTGCATTAATGCCTTTTCATCTGGAGAGGTTTACCCCATCTATCACTGTTTCTAATGCGTCTGCTGCATGTTCTCAAGAGACCAATGCAGTACTCTATACACTTTCCTATTACAGAATCCCTCCTTTTCCTCAGGCCCACGTAAATTGCTTTCTTTTGCAAGCGGAAACAGTTCATGGTAATTATCTATGTCAAGATATTGTTTTTAAGCAGCATTAGCCTATTCAATTAAAAAAAAAAAAAAAGAAAGTCTTAAAATAGCCTTTTAATACTGTTTGCCATCCAGTCATCAGTTTGGCAAGCCCTGCTCTTCAACTGCTGATTTCAAGCACATTTGAAATGCATGTGTCTGTGGTTCTCTATGAAAGACAACCACAAGCGTGATGGGTATTTCCCAGAGTTCCTAAACAAAAAGTACATTGTTTTGAAAGACTATATGAAGGTGATGATGAGAGGAAGCCAAAGCATTGAAAGTCTCTGGTTTGGTCACAGTTTGTAATAATGATTTTTAATGTTATTTAACTACACTCTATTTACCATTTCCCTTTTAAATCAGATTTCAGTTGCTTCTAGTTGGCAAATCAAGCTTTTTAACCTAGAATTCTTTGATTTTCATCCCTAGGTGTTACTATTAAGGAGAAAAAAAACACATTTCAGCAATGTCAACTTGGATTTCTTCAAAGAAATGAGAGAAGAGAAGCAATACTGACATTTCTTGTCAGGGTTGAAAGCAAGTCGATCTTTTTTTATTCTAGTTCCTCAGGCTTATGTAATCTGCTAGCACCTCTACCCAAGTACTTTTAAACCTTTTGCCAACTCCAGTCAAATAAGGACAGTGAGTAAAAAACCTCCTAAAAGGTAAGGGGTAAGCAGGAATAAAGCCAGTATTTGACTACTGTCAATTAACTAGCTAGCCAAGAGACTGAAACATAGAAAAGATGGGGAGGTGGTTGTTTGTTTCTGGTTAGGTTGGTTGTTTCAGTTTTTTGTTCACTTGGTAGTGACTTTGGGAGGTTTTTTCCATTTGTTTTGTTAACTCAATACTGTTTTGCCCTTTAAAAGTAGCTGGCAGGGAATCATCATGTTTAGTTGTGAAGTAAATCTTTCTTTGTGCATCTTTCTTTCCTGACTGTAGGTGCCATGAATGATGCAGGACTTAGAAGCAATCTTGTGTAACAATGACCAGGAGTTAGAAAGGGGACTCTCAAACTGTACTACCTTGATCCATTCAACTTGAGACACCCAGCACAGTTTTTCCCCATGCTAATATGCTATGTACAGGCCTGGAAATATGGAAAGGCAATTCAGACCTCTGGTGGCCAGGATCATCTTATACAGCTTCCCTTCCATACTTCACACTTCTGACACAATTAAAAAAAAAAAAAAAAAAAAAAGGTAAACTATATCAGAATTACACTAATAAATAAACTAATCTAATCCAAATAGCCCAGTAAAATCTTCAGCCCCTCCAAAGAACACGAGAGTACTACTGTATTGTAACTATGCACAGTAGTGCTCTGTTACAATATAAAATGGGAAGTTAAATAAACCTGTTCAATGTCTAGGAGAAATGAGGAGGGCAAATACAGTACTGATAAATAAGCGAGAAAGAGTACAAAACAAGGGCAAATTACTCCAGAAAGGAGAAAAAGTTTAACCAGTTGCTCATTTTTAAGACAGTGAGTAATTTTTGTACTAAATGTATGTTTATATGGCAATAACCATGCCAAGGTTGAGAGTATGCTGCTGTATTACTAGACACTGTACTAAAATTTTGTCATGAAGACAACTGGTTTTAGTATGCAAGAAGTAGGGAGAAGGTATACAGCCATAATTGTATTTATTATTTATGAACTTTGTTAGTGACATAATTTGTACAGAAGACTGTGGGAGAAGGTAAAATCTGCAGCGTCGAAGCGACATCGGTGGAGGGGCAGGGAGAGATTAACCTGAACAGACAGTGGGAAGGTGAGTGAGAGAAGCTGGAACCATTCAGCCAGCAGAGGGAAGAAACTCTCCATACTGTAAGCAGTCAGCATTACTTGTCAGATGATTTATAGAGCTCCTACTGCTGTTTGAAGGGGCAGCTTTAAGCTCTTCATGGCTTTTCTACAAAGCTGCTTTTTGAAGGCCTTTTACTTCAGGGACAGAAGCTCAAGTGCCCTCATTAACTCAAGCAGCAGCTTTGTCAATCTCCAAATACTGTAACACAGACAAGTGGCAGATGATCACTTATCCATTTGCTTTAAAGTTACACTGCAAACAGCACATGAAGAAAGCAAGCAGAACTGGATTTGCACATGTTCTTCAATGAGGCTTTAGGGGGGACAGTTAGGAAGTTGTGTCTAGGAAACACCTCACACACTGAAACAATATCTTCATCCTGCTGAAGTTCTCCTGTTAGCACTTTAAAAAATCTAAAATGTAATTTTGCAAGATTTCCTTAGCTTTAAATTAGCTCTGTGAATTAAAGGATTAAGCATTTCATGGGGCAATGGAGATCAGTTTAAAAAGCCCCACGTTATCTTTCATCTTTTTGAATTTAAACTAGCTGTCATCTTATTAACAGAAAGTTAAGGCTTAGTCTACTGTGCAAGTCAGGATTTTCTCACTGTCACAACGTTAAACTCTCCAGCACTTCCAGTGAACCAGAAAAACGCCAAAAGATTGCTGAGGCAAAGTAGGACATTGATGGAAAGCAGCAGGGAGAGAGGTACAAAACCTCAAAAGCAGAGTAACAAAAAAGTTCTGGCTCATATTCCACATTTCTTTGCAACATAATTACTTGAGAAAATTAATTCTGGATGCTAACATTTGTTGCGCTATCTTACTTCCTGAAAAAATAAATACATGCAGACAATATTTTCATCTGTATTTTAAAACATTTTATTTTAAAGACTAGGTTTCTTCAGACAACACTTCATGGTTACTTGTACAGTTCTGAAACAAGCCAAGACTATCTCAACTGGGCTTTGAAATTAAAACTTGGCCAGTATGAAGGTAGAGTATGTGCTTACGAACACTGTATAGGAGCTGAGATACGCTACCAAGAGCCATTTTCTTCCTAACTTGAATGGTAGTAGTATGAAAATCAAGCCACAGTGTAAGGATTAGTACTTATATTTTCCTCCTTCGATGTCTGAGGGTAGAAGACTGCAATAACCTTTCAAAAATATATGAAAAATATTTGATTTTTTTTAAAAAATGACATTTTCCTGCAATACTGTGGTATTGTAATACCTATTAAAGGTATCATTTAATTCTTAAGGTATCATTAATATTTTAACATAATAGAGCACTTGCAATTTGATGAGAGCATACTAAGAAAATGGTGGCTGAAATTCAAACATTTGGTACATAATTATCACAATTTCTGAACTGGATGGTATTTCTATTAATTCACAATTCTTTGAGAAGCAAAACCCTTGAGGCTTTATTTTAAAAGTCATACTGACAGCAGTGATTAGTCTTTATGTTCAAAGGAGAGAATAGCATGATCCAGGCAGTGCCTTCCTGTTTTATGCATCACTATTAGCACACCCTGGAAAATTTCCCTGTGCAGTAAACACTGCATCTTTTTTTCAGTCAAGCAATAGGTATTACACACGTTCTTCCTCAAAAACCCATGCAGACGTTCACAGATGCAGAAGAGGGCATTAAAACCCTTGCAAATGTGCTTTTTAAATTTTTTTTTAAGAAATAAAATCCACTTTTCCTTCAATAAAACAAGTTCAACAGTTTTGTGTCTACAGCATGGGTATGCATTGCCAGAATATTACCATACAAGCAAAAGTTTTGTCTGGAGCATACATCATTTACAGAGGTTGGAGGCTGACAAGTGGTACTATTCTGCTTAAATCAGTAGACAAATACACAAGCTGCAATTTCGAACCGTAACTGAAACTCTGGGCCTTGAATTGTTAATTAATCCATATAACAAACATCTTCAATTTGGAGAAAAAATAAAAATAACATTACAAGCTATGATACAACTGAGTACTACTTTAAAAGGCCCATTTCTGATTTTATTTTTTAAAACTTTTTATGAAAAAAAAGTATGACTGTCCTAGTTCATTGGATCACAGAGTAGTTGAGACAGGACAGGGCATCTGGAGGTCATCTGGTGCAACCTCCCCCCTTCAAGCAGGGCTGCCCTGAGCAGATGGCTTTTGAGTATGTTTAAGGATAGGGACTCTACTACCTCTCTGGGCAATGCATGCCAGCACTCGGTCACCCTCATAGTGAAGAAGTGTTTCCTGAAGTTCAGAGAGAACCTCCTGTGTGTCCATTGCTTCTTGTCCTGTCACCGGGCTCCAGTGCAAAAAGCCTGGCTCAGTCTTATTTACATAAATCCTCCAGGTATTCATATGCACTGATGAGATTCCCTCTGAACCTTGCCTTCTCTTCTTAGCCAAGGGTGCTAAACTCTCCCAGCTCTCAGCCCTTCCTCAAAGAAGAGATGCTCCAGTCATTAATCATCTTTGTGCCCTGTGTTGGACCCTCTCTAGTATGTTCATGTCTTTCTTGTACTGGGGAGCCCAGACCTCAGCACAGCACTCCAGGTATGGCCTTATCAGTGCTGAGTAAATGGGCACCAATCATTTCCCTCCACCTTCTAGCAACGCTCCTCCTAATGCAGGCCAGGATACCATCAGCCTGCTTTACCATAATGTCATACTGATAGCTAATGGTCAACGTGGTGTCCACCAGGACAGCCAGGACCTTTTCTGCTTTAAAGCTAGACTACCCCCAGCACATACTGATACATCTAGTTCTCTCTTCTCAAATGCAGGACTTGAGTCTCCTCTTTGTTGAGCTTCATGAGGCTCCTCCCAATTCATTTCTCCAGCCTGTTCAGGTCCTTCATGGCAGCATAAGCCACTGGTGTATCAGCCATTCCACCCAGTTCTTTATGATCAGTAAGTCTGCTGAGGGTATGCTCTGCCCCATCCTCCAGATGATTAATGAAGACGCTGAATGGCATTGGACCAAGCATTGACCCCTGGGGTACACCACCAGTTGCTGGCCTCTAAGCTTCGCACCCCTGATCACCACCCTCTGAACCTGGCCAACTGAGCCTCTTTTCACCTCAATATATGCTCAGCCAGCCCATACTTCACCAGCTTCTCCGAGGATCTCATGGGAGACAGTGCCAAAAGGTAGAGAATCGTCCACTGCTCTTCCCTCATCTACCAAGCCAGTCATTTCATCGTGGAAAGCTATCAAGGTGGTCAAGCATGACTTCACCCTAGCAAATCCATGCTGACTAGCCCAGAAGACTGTGTTTTATTCTTAATGCAGCCCATGTATATTACTCCCTCACTGTATACTCCATTCAAATAAAACTTTTATATTACCACATATGTGTGGCTCCCAGAAGTATTTTAATACCAACTGGAATAATCAGTATTATATAAACTGCCCTGTGTAATAACCATGACACACATACAAATCTTAGCAGCTACTGTCTCAAATCAAGCTCAAGAAACCTTTTAGAAAGATATTCAGATCTTGATTTTGAAATTGCAAATGGTAGGGAAAAAAACCCTAAAGCTTAACCACCCTTAACACTGAGATCTTTTTCTAAGCTTTGCTTGCAAGTTCTAGATGTGTTAGACTTTCACCTTCCAAATCCACATGCTTACCCCCATATAAGTGGATCTTTCCTCCTGTTACAGAATTGTATGAAAAATAACCATTATGGCTTCTCTTTATACACTAAACACACTGAAGCTATCTTACAAGGCAGAATTAACATTTCCAGTTCTAAAAAAGTTCCAGGCACATCTAGAAACCCTTTCCCAAGAAAAGAAGCTAGTTATCATTGGTAAGATTCTTGAACTGCTTCACAAAAAAAAATAACGGTAGTGCTGAGATAGCATCGCGTTATCTTAATTTCCCTGAAATGTAGTTGCAGTGGAGACCTATGCATATAGAGCAAGTCAAAAAAAGAACAGTAAAATAAGTAGACTGCACATCTAACAACATTATCTTGGGTAAGGTTTAGTTAGTGCCCTTAAAAAGCAACATATGCTTTAGACTAACCCATATTTGCTCACTGGTTAATAATCAAGCAGTGATTAGTCAAGTAATTTAATTATGAAGATATGTATGTAACCACAATCTAAAGAAAGACAGAAGTCAAGGTAACAGTTGAAGAGCAAGACTGAAGAACAACAGATACTCTCACTTCCAAACTAAAGTGTGGCTGCCACTCTCAGGATACTTAGACTGTTCCACAGCCTTGTTATTCCGAGACCCTTAAGCCCCAGTTAAGATACCCAATACAAGTCTTGACAATGTTAATTTCCAAAGCCAGCCTCCATGGCAGACAACTTTTCACTTCTTTTTTGTAGTCACGCATTTGTTATCTAGTGCTTACTGCCAGGGTAAAATGGACAGAAAAATATTTTCATTTTGAATTTGTATAAACCCTAATGCAATTGAAGCCACTAAGACAGGCAGACATTATGGTAGTATCATTAAAAAGAAAACACAAAGAAAAATCCCCACACCACAAAAAGCAAGCAACCAAAACAACTACTCTAAACACACAATCAAAAAAACCCAAGAAAAATCAAACAAAAACCCAAGCCCTACTTGCCTATGTTATTAGCCACATTAATCACTGCTACACTTGATTACTACAACTCAGAAAGAATAAGCAACCATTTTTAGTACACACACTGGATAAAACAAAGCATATGACTGCAGCACAAGATTATACTGATGCTATAAAAATAATCATCTTCTCAATTCCATGATTCCTGTCTATTTCTGTCAGCTGAATTTCAATAATAATGAAGCTGTCAACCCAAAACAAGCAGTAAGTATGCTTTTTTATATAGTATGATAGATAACAGGGTGAAAGACCAGAATGGCTGACTATACCCAACTGAAAGAGAATGGAAGTCTTCAGCACAGGAGACACTGGTGGGGAGATTCGTCTCATGTTTAACTGCCATGAGGAACATTCAAGTTTTGGCTGAAGGTGATTATTCCTCATGAAAGGAGAATTTCCTTCAGAAATATAATATTTGGAATGGGCTATTATTACAAACTCTTAGAGAAAAATAACAATGTACAAATATGTGGTTTATTTTAAATGCTTGATTTTCAGATTTGTGTTGTTGTCTTGGCCTTACTAGTTGTACCACTTTGTCAGCTCTGCCTCTCTCCCAACTCTGGAACTTAACCAGCAGTGAGAACAGCAGCTGGCAATAGTCTCAAGTTGACTTCCTATGGTTCACCACAAAGCAACTACCCTGTGGTGAATCATAAACTGGAGTGCTGTAGGGCTACCACAGTAATCCAAGGCAGACCGCTGGTCACTGGGGAGTTTTCCGGCCAGTTTCCTATACAAAGAGAAAGCAGTGACAACACACCACAGATTAACCTGTCAAGTGCTCATTAAGACAGCTATGCTCTTCCAGTATCCAAGTTGGGTATTTCAGGCTGTGCATAAGTATCCCTATAATAGTGCACCATACTCAAAAGGGCACACAGTTTTAGCACTTGGTGTTCAGTATATTATTCTTCAGTTTGGTAAACACTTAGTATGGTGGAATAGTCATGAGGAAGGTTGCTTGATTAATTTGTCCAACCTGTTGAACTCTTCCAGGTAAGAAAAAAAGGAAAAGCACCTCTTTCCCTAGGGGCAGCTAACCATATCCATCCATGGGAAGCTGCTGCAGCATAGAAATGGACAGCAGGCAGGCAGAGGCACAGCAAGCCAGGCTCTCAATGCACAGGAAGCTCCTGAGAAAGCAGAGAACAGGTGAATAGACAAGACATGGATGTGAGAAAGACAACAGGATCTTCCTAGGATCTAGGTGGAGATTTGGAAAAGTTTGCTGTGTCTCAGGAAACCTGTGAAAACTGCCTAGCTGGAAAGTAAAACTCTACAAAGACAGAATAGATAGTTTTGACCTTAAACCATTAACCTTAATACTTCACCAAGGAGATGTGAGTTCCTATGGTACACACAGGTTGACTTAAGTTAGTATTTTGTACTTTTACATAATCCATTTTAAAGGGAAAAAAGTTCGCTATTTTAGGAGACTCACTGTACACATAGAGCAGGACAGTTCTACCTGATAGCATCCAAACAAGCAAAGCCATCACAACACCTTCAAAGAGGATCTCTGCTTTTCTTTCCAAAACACTAGAATCATTCTCAGGAGAAATGCTGATGCTATATGCAAGCAATTCTTTAACCAGCACACTTGCTTCTATTATGTAGTCTGAAAACAACCAGCCTGAATGCCCATTTTCATCTTAGAGTAAGGTCTGAATTCCAATTTAAAATTTCTTTTGGAAAGAATGAGTGATACAGTTTAAGGTGTGTACTGCATGGATGAGCTTGCCAATTATCTCTTCAATTAAATTGAACTGGCTAAAAGGCCATTTGTAATTTTTAACTGGAGGTCGAGTTGGATGGTATCTGCCAGTTTGAACTACAAGAATTTGGTATTTGAAAGTGCTATGGCACATAAGTATGTTGAATTCTACATATTAAAATACCTATGAGATCATAAGCATTTAATAAACCTATTGGAACTACTACTTCAAATTAAAGAGCTTCCAGAATTCCCTTACAAACACTGTACTCTCCTTATTTTAGAAAAATATCCAGGAAACAGATGCCTGCACCTCATTAATTTCTAATATTTCAGAGTCAAGCATGTTATAGGTAGTACTATACTTTCCATATTTGTACTGGAGCACAAAGTAAAAGCTGACATGATTAGCAACTTAAAGGGAGAATCCTCCAAAGCAGTCTTAAGCATTTTCTCCACTGCTTCTTGGCTTGCCTTCCCCAAAACATTGTACTTGCTGCTGAAAATATTTCTCCTTTCATTCCTATTCCTCTAAAAAAAACTCAGAAACTACAAATTGGAATATGATTTAATGATGATGAAATACCAGTTAAACTCTCAAAAACCCATGTTAAGAAACCACAGAAGTAAGAATTTATAATTAACGAACAAGAGAGTTGCATGAAAACCTAAATTTTGAGGACACAGTACAACTAAAGTGCCAATTTTCCTTTAGTGATGCAGTTCCCAGGATGTTCTTTCACTGTAAGTCTCTGCAAGTTGTGACTACGTTACAGAGCCAGAAAGTTAAGAATTATAAACTATTCCTTCTCATTCTAAAAATATGACCGATAACTACATTTAAACACACCAGATGGAAAAAAACACATACAGGGAGTTCTGAAATTTTAGAAATCTGCATATGCCCCCCTGTGCACAGAAATAGCCACAAGAGTGATTATAGAAGGTAGGAGGTAAAGCTTCAACAATTATGAGTTACCACATCTAAAATTTCTATATTTATGAAATCAATACTAACACATACAAGGTAGATATATTTGAAGGATAAAAAAAACTAGTGAAGGAAAATTAATAAGATGAGGATTCTCTGTAGAGCTTCAGGGAAGATCTCGTATTTAAAGAGATCAAATGACTTCACTACAGCCATTCTTGCAGCTGTCTCCCAATAGACTTTCTTCCCCACTACATTTTTCATTAGAAGGCTTTGTTTCTGCCCTCCCTGCCCAGTAATTATTTCAAATTTCTTCCTCTCTTTTGCCTTCCTCTAAAATATAAATGACATGGACGTAAAATTTCAGTGAAGATCCTGTTACATAATTCTAGTTGCTCTGGATGCACATAATAGACTTTGCTTCTTGTAGAGTTATTCAATTCATAATCATGAGTCAGCTTTAATACATACCCTATATATTACCACTTCTAGAACACTGACAATACAAAAACCTAGTCTACCAACATGATATAGTACCCTAATATATAGGCACTCTTCCGTTAAATATTCTAGCATTTACTATTGCCCTTCATTATGCTTATGCTGCTTTCTGGTATGTGTGACCATTTCAGCTTCAGCTGCATCTGAAATCTGCTTTATTTACATTAACACTTGTTTAAAGCAGACTTATGAATTCCTCAATATTCCTTAACAAAGTGAATAATTGACAACATTATGTAAACATGAAGATCAGAGAAAAACTCTGGTTTTGCCACCCATTCCTTCCTATCTTGCTTAATATTATAACGATTAATGAAACACCTATACAACTCCAACCACTTACTTAATACAGTACGTATGAAAAACACGACACTAAGTTATAGCCAACAAAAACAATGAGGAGGCTATTGATCACCAAGCTGGGGAAAAAGTCAAGGGACAGAATAGCTACAAAAGCACAAAGTGTACAGATAAGGTGGAAAAATATCCATGGGAGAAGCCTCACAAAGATGCTTCTGATCAGGAACTTCTGTTGAGGAACTGTCTGTTGGAAACACTGCTCTGCCCTGCAATGTCTGCTGGTCCCAAACCCAAGTGCAAGATAACCCTCATGCTAGGCTTCATCGTGTACAGCCCATGTTCCATTCAGAACACTGATATTAAAACTTTCCAAATGTTTTAATTTACTAGGAAAACATGAAAAGACACTTACAGACCATTAGTGTCATTTCCATTCATAGATTTCACCCTGCCTATACTAGGACTCCTATTATCAAACAACTCCCAAATTCTCATCATCTGCACCTCTTTTTTCTGTATCAAATGTTGGTTTTCTAAAACTTTTATCTGTACTTCAGTCATGAGTATTTTTTTCCATACAACCTTATCAAGGAAGATAACGTACCACATAATATCTTGGGAAGAAGGACAAGTAACAATTATGCCTTTCATTGAATTTTTAATGCTGACTTTTGGAAAAAAACCTCTTTTCTGCTTCCAGTGTACCTGAACAGTAGTTAGCCCCACTGTTAGCAAGTATGGCAAACTATTTCTTAAAAATCTCGTCCTTGTAAAAAGGGTCAATCTTTTCTTAGTCTGCAAAGTTTTATTCAGCATACAATAGTGCAAATCTGAACAGCTAAAATCAACCTAACCTCTGCTAGACACTTCCTGAATGAGAAGTTCCTGACTGCGCCCAAACCCAAAATAAAGTGCAAATGGAACTGGGCTACTCAGGAGAAACAGAGACACTGCTTAAACACACAGGGGTGAAGTTAAGAAAGCTAAAATTGGGCTAGATTTGAAACTGTTAGTGGGGGAAAAATCCACAAGAACTTCTGTAAGCTACATTGGCAGCAGAAAGATGACTGGCAGTTGTCCAATGGATGGAGGGCCTAGCAACAAAAGCATACAGGGAAGTCTCATTTACTCTATGTCTCCTTTGCTTCAGTCCTTCCTGATAAGGTCTACTTATCAGGAGGAGGGTGAACTGGATCTAACTGCTGTCTTCAACTGCCTCACAGGCAGCTACAAAGAAGGCAGCCTCCAACTCTTCTTATGCCAGATTTCTCTTGAACAACTGTTCTTTCAGTTAACATACAATCATCACAGTGGGCATTTCTTGTTTCTTACGAAGCTCACTGCACGCATCATTACAGAAAATTTCAGATTTGTTTTTCACATGATCGCAAGGTTGGAAAAGACCCACTGGATCATTGAGTCCAACCATTCCTATCAATCACTAAACCATGCCTCTCAGCACCTCATTCACCTGTCCTTTAAACATCTCCAGGGAAGGTGACTCAACCACCTCCCTGGGCAGCCTGTTCCAGTGTCTGATGACCCTTTCTGTGAAAAACTTTTTCCTGATGTCAAGCTTGAACCTCCCCTGGCAGAGCTTGAGGCCATTTCATCTTGTCCTGTCCCCTGTCACTTGGGGACATTTTATTTTATTTCACATTGCAGTACCATTTCTCATTTCATCTCTCTCAACTGTTTTACAATGCCTTTTCTGAAAATCTGTTAATCTTTGAATCCAAAAGTTTTTCTTATCTGATGGGTTGTCTTGTTCTCCCCCATTCCAAGTATAATATACAGTTTCTGGTCTTGGAGGATATTTTCCTCTTTAAGGTCTATGCATAATGTATAACAACTACCATTAGCTATAATCACCTAAAAACTATCAATCATTAGTCCAAGGGCTATATTTCTCCCTGTACATCCAATGGAGTATCAGTAATGATGGTACTCCCACATCACATCACATGCTATTTCATAGCTAATGTCTTTTGATCATTTCCATATGGGATAGTTCACACATAGGAAGTTATTAATCATATCCATATAGTTCTTTTGAGAGGGAAAATCAGCTGTTGCCAGAGTGAGGCAATACAGCTTTTCTGAAACACATGGGAACAAGTAGAATGTGAAACCTGCAAGAATATTATCACTACAATTTTCTGAACAACTCAGAGTGGCAAGAAAAGGTAAGGAAGTGATTAAGCAGACTTTAAGTGTTTTCTAAGAAAAGTTAAAAATGATAGAGGATCTGTCTCTGTCTTGTATTGATTCTGTTTTTCTTCTTCCAGCTATCACTCCCTTTGCTCCCAATCAGAAGTGGTGAGATAGCATGGATGCTAACTAGATGTATCAAAGCAGAGAACAATGCCATTTCTAGCTAGAACTACTACTGGACATCGTTGCAATAGTATTAGTGCAACTGATAAATTGTTTGTGAAAGGGACTGTGTAACTTGCAAACTTGGGGCTGAAGACTTACATGCCACACCTTTTATCTGACAACGCAGAGCCAAAATGTTTCTCCTTCCAGGCATCTGTAAATGTAAACAATTTTAAACGCAACTTTTAAGAGCTCCAAGATGATGCCCATACTTCCTCAGTATTAATTTACTGCTTTCTTTTCAGCTCCTGTAACCTCACGACAATGTAACACTAAAATTAACTGTGGGATAGCCTTCTGGGGGCTTCCATTCTGGTTACACAAATCTACCTCAACTCATTGCTTACTCAGACAGTGAACATTATGTGATGAATAACAATTCTGCAACCTGCTTCTGTGATTACATTATTGCAAAGTGTACTTGTAAAACACACTAACTTCGACCAGATTTTTTCCTACGTACTATCATTACCTTCTAATACCTTATGAAACTTAATAGGGAGCCAGGGGTAATCTGTGTAGAAACATGGCCAGGATGTTTCCTGAAACCTTTCCAGTAATTTTAGTGCTGGCTCTAACACAACAAGCAGCCATGTACCACTGAAAAAAGAGCTGTAATGTTGATGCTATATGCAAAACTAGTAATTTTCATAACACAGCACAGAGAAGTCATCTGCCTGCAAGGCTATACAAAGGGCAACAGATACTGAATTTAAGTGGCACCACTCACTTTTCTTGTGTAAAGATGGAAAAGACAGGCAACTGCCACTATTTCACACTTCTCTACCTCCGGCTACAAACTAATGTGCTACAGACTTTACTCTAACCAATATGTGAGCAGCAACAATTCTTCCCTCAAGCCTACCATACCATCATCAAGAAATCTTAAAGATTTTAAGAATACAGGAATGAAACATTATCCCAAACACAGAGCAGAAGCAATTCAATCAATGAACACACATCTGCCTGCAACAAAATGCTATACAGCCGAATAGCAGACATAACTTTGAAATGCATTTATGCCTTTGACAGGGAAACTGTGTTCTTCTATCCGATTTTGTCAAATAATTTATGCTGAGGGTGAACTTTATATTCTTAACGTTTCCTAACACTATTTTTGAGCTCTTTTAATCTAGAAACATACTGAAGACTGAAAATCCCACTACTCTGAAGCTTCTCACACTCAGAGGGCCTTTGTACCCTCATTCCCTGGAACAACTATTCTTAGCTACTCTGACCCTCTGGGAGTTTAAGACATGTCCCTAACTAATACAGAAAGTTTCCTGGAAAGCCTCAGGAGCAGACATATTTTCATCTAGAATTAATCATTTTTCCAAAACAATCACCATTTATTGTTAAAGACTTTTACGGGAGGGGAGGAAGTGTTACTTACCAGTAGTCCTGTTCATTGCAGCCTTCCTCTTCCTCCAGCCTACAACAGAGTCCTTACACTAAGTGTTACGGCTCCCACCTACCAGGAAGCAAAAGAATTGTCAATCAAGGTCATTGGAGAAGTACCAGGCTTGTGCACTCCCATCTTAGTTACACTTCCATAGCACGGAGACCTAAACTGCATGTGAGAATCTAGAAAAATTTCATCAACAAAGTAATGAAAAGGAAATAAACAAAAGTAGTTGCTTGAGGCATTAGGAGGCTGGAAAGAAGTGATGGCTCGCTGGTGATTTCTCATTTTTCCCTGCCACAAATTTCTTAAATAGGAGCCTCTGTTAAAGAAATCAGAAAGAAAAGAAAGGCTGCTATGAACAGTTACTGGAGGCCAAATGCACGCTCAGTCCAAATCTGTGCAGTCTAAACACTAGGAGAACAGCTGAAACTTAATGGAGCATAGCAAGTTACACAGGAATAGGACTTGTTGCTATTAAGGACACTTATTGTTTCTGCAGAGATAAGACGATTTGCTGCCAGGACAAAAAAAATGCAAAAATATCTGCAATATTTAACTATATTAGCTACCATCCTTTGAAGACAGATATGAAAGGACTTATGCTTTTCTATTCATGCAGCTTCTAGGGGAAAGACAATACAAAAGATCTAAGCATATAATCCATCTTAAACTACTCTATCTGTACTGTGTATCGGGAAATTTAATTGTGTTGTATGCACATGACTTTTTAAAAGAGGTTGTGATCAAGCATGTTATACTTACTTTCATAAATTCCAACAAGAGGAGTATCTGCTAGATTAATCTGATCTTTGTATTGGGGTGGAAAAATTACCTGTTCTCATAAGTATTTGAGGAGGAAAAATGTAAAATATATTGACTAGGGCAAAACAGTGTTTCTAGGAGCTGTGTGAGCTGATGTAAGACAATTTACCTGTCTAAAATAAGGACACCTGACAAAGTTGTCACAAGATTTCATGCCTGTAACATGCTTCTTCTAAGTATTACAACTGCTTTATCAAAAAATTGTGGTTTTATTTTCAGGTAATAGTGACAGGCATCTCAGCTGCCAAACTTACTGGCATTATCACATTTCAAACAATCTCTATGGAACTCAAAGGCAAAAAAAAAGAGCGTAACTACAGACAAGAGGTTGATGTGATGATACATTAGGTGATGAAGAAAAAAAAAAAAGAATGAGATCTTTCTGTTTGAAAGATCACATTTCCCTAATGCTAACTTTCTTGTAAAAGAAAGTTTCCCTACATAAAGTCTGAAAATTTGCTCTTTTTAGAGCCAAGAATCAAAAATAGCCCCCTGATCCCACAAATGATACAAAGTTTTCAAGGAGAGTCGCATATTCCTATCATTTACAGAACTATTCTATAAAGACAGAAAGCTCAAAAACTTGTATTTTTCTATTTCGGGTCTCTACAGCATGTAAAATGCAGCTGTAAACAATGAGCAACTACAGATATTTAAGAAAGAGGGGTGAAATGAGACACATTAGTAAATGAGAAAAAAAATTATAATTACACAATAAATCAAAACACAGAAAACATCCTGTGTGGCAAATAAATAATCCAGAGAGAGAGAGACAGCATGTCAGTGAAGCAACATCTGTATATATTATTGATTTGAGACACACAGTGAGCTCATAATACTTAAGGTGAGCATAGCCCAGACAACATCCTCACTGAGGTGAAAAATTTGTAGGAATGTAGTCTCTTCTTCACTAAATGCCAAGGACTACTCCTTGCAAGTATTCTCACAAAGGTAACTCAAAATAATGCAATTTAATTTCTCTGCAAAAATGGAGTCAGACATCTGCATCTGGGCACCTGTATTTTCAGACAGTGCTTAAAAAAAAAAAGCCAAAATGATGGTAATAATGTTACTAATAAAAATCAAGCAGGAAAAAAAATCATGGCTAAAGAACACTAGGAAATATACTAAATGGAGAAGAAAACAAACATATAAGCTTGTGTAAAACCTGAACAACCCAATTCTTCCTGCTATTCAAAAACACTCAACACCTATAATGAAGCTGAGAACTTCTGCTCATGGAATTAGCTAGGACAACTGAAAAGCAGATGAATTCCCATTTTGAAGCCAGAAGCCAAATACCTCCAAAACTTGAAAGCTGATTTCTCATTAAGCATTAAGCAGAGCAGTACAAAAAAAAAAAAAGCTCCAGTGTACTAAACACTTAACTCCCATTGTATGTTCAAAAATCTTGATCCAGTAGGTGCTATCAGCTATGAGCATTGCTTGAAAAATGCACAAAAAGCCTCAGGCAAATACCTTACCAATATTAGTTGCTTTAAAATGCTACTCCATTCTCTCCTCCCCTGAACGAGCATCTCTTCACGCAGATGCCTTGACTCAGGCAAACAAACTCATAAGTTGGAAATACTGCCAATACTGCCATTCTTCACCCTGACACACTGCACCTTGCCACTACTCAATATCTATCTTATCAAATGCTGTCTGAACACATTTGTAAACCATCAGGCTGCCAAAAGCCCTTCAACAGGTATTTAACACTACAATGACTTTCCAGGATGACAGTATCACTTGTTTCTGTTAGATGTCATGTTTCTGTCAAAATCAAAAGAAAAAAAGAGCCCTTAAATTCCCAATCCACAGCTGACCTTTGTGCCTCAGAGAATTAAGACTCTTCACATCTGTTCAGTCCTATCTTCTGTACTTTCCCTGTCACTGACTCATCTCCATCTACAAAGAACTTTCCTTAGGAACAGTGACGCTTTTCCATTCAGTGACAGACATTCTTCTCAACTGCTGTTGAGCAGCATAAGCATCTTGCACTCTTCGCATCACTGTCTTATTCTTACTTAGTATGACAGATATAGAGTTAGGATTTTTCTTAGTGACTGCCTTCTTCACCTTCTCCCTTTCCTTCCCAAAACTGCACATAACTTGTACATTTTTTCTTAGTGATCCTCCTCAGTCACATCATTAATCTCTCTTCTGTTACTTCCATTCCTAGACCTTCCTGTGGACCACATCAGCTACCATCACACCTCAACCTTTCCTCTTTAATTCTCACCCAGTCCTTAAACAGTCAACTTGATCATCTATTTACTTTATCACTTTCATTTTCATATGTAAAAAATTCCAATTCTTGACCATGCTACTGCCCGTTTCTATATTTCATCTAAGTTCCCATTAACAGGCACCACTATTACTTGCCCATTTCAGTTTTCAGCCTCAATGCAAAGTGTTAGCAAAAAGCATGTACATATGTTGATGCTTGACTACTATCACTTCTTATCTTGAAGGAAGGTATTTCTGTACAGACATTTTCAGACTGAAGCAGTGCATAAAAGTGAAGTTTTGTGAAGCAGCATTTGCCTCTCAATATTTAAACAGAAGGCCTTAAGTTTTCTGCTCTTTGAATTTTGCTGTCTTGTAGCTATATTCTGGCTTAAAATTAATTTGGAGTGAAGGAAGCCCTTTAGAGCCTTGGCCTTCAAAATACTACCATGAGAGAACATCTCTTGCTTCAGTCCTTACTAGAGTTAAAACAGGTTTCCATCCACATTTATTAAGATATATTTGTCTGAGAAAGCCTATTTGCTTCTCAAGGTTTACTATAACTATACCAGTAGCTACCACATGGAGTTTTATCAGGAATTACAACATCAGAAAAGCCTGAATTGAGTGAAATTCTATCAAGGATGTTCAATAGCTCTGCAACAGAGAACACCTAGTATTTTAGAAAGCATTTTTGCTTTTGTTAATACACACAAAGTCTGTAAGATAAACAGGCAGCAATTTGCTTAAAATACAGTGACTCAAGCCATCAAGAATCATGTTTTGAAATGCTAGAAGGAAATGATGACACCAGCCTCTACTGACAGAAAGCCCCCTACATGCAGCTCTCAAGGAAAAAAAAAGCAAACTGTGATAGAATCACTAGGAGACTAAGCAAAACTTCCACAAAACTTCTCAGTAAATTAAATGAACATTTAACACCTGAATTTACTTGTAATTAATCATCTGAAGACATCTGGAGTCAGAATTAACTAATTAGAAAGTGTATTAGAATCTTCACCAGGGGATGGAACAGAAAACAAAGCTATACAAAATGCCTGCATAAAACTTCCTAAGAAGTTTCCACAAGGATGACTTTTCTAAATGAAGTTTCAAAAATCTGCTTTATTATTGAAGGGGCTCTCTTGGGCTTAGGAAAAAAACCCAAAATATATTTTTTAATTTAGAGTAACAGTATTAGTTACAGCAGTATAATATAAAACAAACCGAGTAGAACTCGGACTGATAACAGTGATCAAATTTTAAGTTTTCAGTACTTCCAGTGAGGACAAATATCTAATCTCCACCATATTAACATTACCTTGGCTTAACAAACTAGAACTTAATAGCTAAGCTGTGACAAGAAGTGACAGGGGCTGTACCCTGTCCCAAATGACAATTTCAACTTATGAACTTTAATTTGCATTTAGCAAGCCAAGCAGTTACAATTTATTCAGCTGACACTCACCTAGCTACTAGCAGATCACACAGCCCCACATCTTAGAAAGACAAAGAAAATCTGATTATAGAAAGATTCTAAACTGTGGTTTGAATGCAAACAAACACTCAAAGTTGTTAGCAAATAATCAGCAAGATTTAAGTGCTGTTTTTGCACTTTCATAGGCACTGCCACAGATAGTTGATGAAACTATTCCCTCCCCCACTTGAAAAGCTATGCTTTAAGATCATACATGGATAAGTAAAGCTGCTGATGTGAAATATTCTTGCTGTGAAAGGAATGGAAGAACATGCTGCAAGGAAGAAAGACAGTCAAGAAAGGCAACAGCCTAGGGAAATTAATTTATTGGATTATCTGAAAGAAATGGACAGTTGTAGATCCAAGACAAAAGAAGGCAAGAAATAGAGACAGGATGATTAATTTAGCACCATTCAACTTGAACAGCAAACATACATTTACATCTAGACACTACAGTCCTATTATATATAACTGCCAAAATTAAAATAGACAATTTTTTCTGGTTCTTTTAATACACTTACCAGCATTTGCTGTATAGAGAATTTCATTGATGGGCCAGTTGTATTTTCTCTCTAAAGTGCTTTGAGGGAAGCTCAAGTGCATCCTCTTCCTCAATCTTTGAAGTATTTACTTGTACCACCAGCTTCGAAAGTAAAAGGCAACAGGCAGGCAATGCAGAGACAGGAATGAAGCTAAGTACAATATTACATTACTCTGGAAGTATTTTAGTGCTGCTCTTCAACTCTTACAAAGATACATAGTCTTTTTTTTGTTCTTTAACCAAGACTTCAAATTTATTTGAAAGTTAATTCGTAAATATCAATTTTAAATAGTAAGTCAGCAATATATCAGTTGATAAGAACGTAAAAACAGATAATCTAAAATCATGTATATTACATACACATAGTAATAACCAAAGAGGATTCTTAATGAAGACAGGATTCTTAATGAATAAAGTCATTAGTGTGCTGTAACAAAAAGCAATTGCAAACTCCCAATATTAAATAAAACAATCACTACTCGGTCCTATGAACTAATGGGAACACAGTGATGAGTGTGAAATTATGAAAAATAATTATTTCTGTATAAAAAAGTCAGAATGAAAAGAATTCAAACAGCGGTGGAAATACTACAGGTGAAGACTAAGATTGGTGAAGATTTACCCACAATGCTGGGCCAGAGTGAGGGGAAGAATTAATATTTAATGGACAAAAAGGAAGATTTGTTCAACGTTCACATCAAATATTTTACACCCCCAAAGTGACTAGAAAAAATTGTGCAGTCTGTCACAATTTAGTAATAAAGTAACTTCTAAACCCCAGAAGTTAAATCTGCAGGATGAAATGTTTCATGTAAGAATTAAAAACAACTGGCAAGGAGCTGATTGACTGCTTCTATTTGAGTTACTCATCTCGATGTTAAAAGGCCAAGCACGCTGCAACAGCATGAGAATGAGATTGCTTCTGATGACTGCAACTAAGGAAATCTCCACCATACTTAAAGGTTCAGAAGCTCTCTGAGCACTTAGTTTTATAGTGTGTATTTGCAGGTCTGCTGACCTAGCACAAGAAACCTGCATTTTATACAATCTAGAACTTCAAGAAATTAAAGAAATTCAATTTCTCTAAGAAATAAAGTCTAACTGGCAGACAGTCAGGCTGCACATCACTAGAGGACCTAAATATGACTATGCAAAAGCGAAATGCTGGGAATTAATTAAGGAAGAGATAGGAAATACAGAGGGAGTGGGTGTTCCTTCTTCTACCTCCTCCAAGTGCTGATTTGGTCTAGGGGTTTGGGATGTTTGTTTGTTTTCTATTTCTTAAAGCTAAACTTATTTTTAGTTTGGTTGTGACAGTATTTAAGAATATTTTGTTTTTCTTGATCACAGAAGCATAGAAATAGAAGTATCATAAAGTGTGGTAAAGCTTATCCTGTACATCCATATGCAATTAGCTAGAAGTATTTTTGGCATAATTCAAGTGGCAACATCCCATAATTTCCGGGGAAATGCTGAACAGAGTAAAGCAGATGTCTTGAATAGAAGGGAAAGGATTATAAAGAATAGTGAACTTCTCCCTAAAAAGTTAACACTAGAGGTGAATTAATTGAAATGTAAGAATATAAATTTCCCTCTACTAACTGAGGAAAAAGTCAACACAAATGTTAGTATGTAAAAGAAAGCGACTACAGTAGGAAACACAAAAAGAACAAGAAAACTAAAAGAAATTCACTTTCCACCTTGTTTGTTGACTAACCAAGAGGAATTTTCCAAATCAAGCTACCTACAGTATTATTATAATCTCATCTTTGCTACAAGAGAAGCTCCTGTAGTGAAAACTACAGTGCATCAATACCATCATTTTTATTGAACATTCACTCATGACTCAGAAATTGTTTCCCAGTCAAAAAGGCTAGAAATACGGCAAGACAAAAAGTACACTCTGCAGAGAAACTCCAACCCTATGTGCATCAGCAACCCAAAATATCTCCCGTTGTGAATGCCTAGAAAGTGAGTCAGGGACAGTTTTCAATAGTTACCCCTCTTCCCTGACTCTTAAATTCTTGATCTATCATTATTTTCTTAATGCTGTTCCCTCTTTTTAACCATTATCTGTTGTTTTACAGATTAAGAATTGAAAACTGAGAAGCAGTTAAACTCCTATGTGGCCAGGACCTGCAGTGGCAGCAGGTGACTCAGACAGCAGTCGTCTTTGCCACCACTCCTTCACAAGTTTCATTGCAGAATAGTAGTAACTGCAAATATGTAGATATCTTCAAGTCACAGACAGTAGAAGTCTCAATTTTTTTTTTTTTTACATTAAGAGTCACAGTTCATTTATGAACGCCTTAACAATAGTGACAAAACTGTACGACATGATTGTAAGAAATACTTATTTTCACAGATAAAACATCTGTGCATCTAGCATTCCTTTTTTTAAGTCTTAATCGAGCAGGGAAAGCAACAACCACTTAAAAGCAAGTAATTCTACCACCACCCTTTGGGAAGGTCAACACCTTCATGCCTATAAGCAGAGCATCTCAAAACTTTTGGAAAGCATGATTGTTGCTTAACTTGCTTGTTCTTGCACAGTTTGATGTATCAGCTGCAGCTCCACTACCGAGGAGCAGCTGCAGGTCTGATGCCCTCAGAGGAGGGGAACAGCTGTCAGTATTTTCTACAAATGCTCACAGCCACTAACAGCCCATTCTGTCTCTCACACCAGCCAAACAGAGCAAAGCAGAGCCACAGGTGGAAGGGCCGTGGTACTGCTCTTGAATACTCTGTGATACCCTTGAATCTGGTAAAAGGCTGGGAGCCTCAAAGCCACACTGAGAAACACTTCTCTGCAAGAGTTAGGAGCACAACATAATCACTTTTTGTACAGCATTAGTGATAGAACTTTAATGGAAAGCAGACTTCAGATAGCTTTCATGGGAAGGAAACTCATTCATGAAGGTCTAAATACACAGCACTAACACTCACAGTAATTTCCTCAAAAACTGAAAGTGATGTGGGGTTTGGTGGTTTGGGTGTTTTTTATTCCAAAGAAAATTCCCTTTTAAGGGACTTACCTTCTCCAGTGCCAACGAATCCACAGGCTCAAGAATGACGGAAGCCAGGGACTGTAGAGCTGCTAGACTTAATCCACCTGCTAAAAAGGATCATGCTGGAGCTGGTAAGAACCAGTGGCTGCACAGTCCAGAAGTAATTAAACCCAGTATGATGTCCCTATAAAACTTTGTTGTCTAGCTTCTTTGCCAGGCAGAAGCACAGAAGAAATACAAAACCAACATCCCAGGATGGTGCCAGTCCCTAAAGGAGCACAAGACAAACAAGACCAAAGCATTGCTCCCCAAAGGCACTCTCATAAGCAGAAAAAGAATTTCCCTCATCAATCTATATTGCAGAATTAAGACTTGCATCCCAGTTAGTGATTACGTCTACTGTGAACTGGAAAAAGAACTGCAAGGCTGTAATTAAACTTCACACAGTAACTGGCACAAGACTTGTTTCTCCCCAGGCTGACAAGACCACCATCACAGTCTGGAGATACAAACCAGCACTGTCAGTCTTCAGTCTCTCATTTCAGAACAACTAACAGATTGTCACCATCATTTCAGGAATTAAGAAATACCCTCTCTAAATAAAGTCCACTGCCCTCAGTCTCAGTACAACCCTGTATGCCAGGACAAGCCAAGCTCCTCTTTGAGCAAGGGTGTTTCCACTCTCACAGGCAGATGACAGTGTTTCACACTCTCCAAAACCAGTCGTAGTGCAATCCAAGGCTGATAGTACAAGACTTTTTCCTTGCTGTGAATTTCCAGCTCCTGTCTCTAAACAGAGAAAAACCTATGAGGACCTCATGCAAGATCCCTGCCACAAAGGGGAGTTTGTCTTCTGCGTTAGTAATTTTCTTGACAAGAGTAGAGAAATACATATTTCTAGTATTGCTTCTCTGAACCCATACTCCACAGTTATCTTTTGATTTGTACTCAGGATTTTAAAATAGTATTTTAAGTGTCTCCATAACATTTTTTCCAATAGTCCTTTTTGCCAAGATTACACACTTTGGGACTCTGAACACTTCAGCATCTGAGAGCTGGCAAGGTTTGCTTAAGAAGGTATTTTCTCTCTACATCACTGCAATAGCTTCATCAGAAATCATCATCACTGCAAAACAGTCAACAAAGTAGGCACGTTACATCCAAGCATCATTCTTGCTCAGAGTTCATCTGCTTAGTACAAACTTGCTTTCATGACCAGTTTAATATGTCATGCCATGTACTGCCTTAAATAATAGTATTAGGATTCATCAGGCATCACACACCTTGCGTATCAGAGCTCTGAAGTTGCAAGGTCCAACCACCAGCTAATTTCAACATGGCATAGGGAAGCACAGAGTCAAAACACTTTTACCTGAAAGGAAAGCTGCTTTCTACACAAAATTTTTAAAGAAATGTCAAGTTCTAATTAACAGCAACAAAGAAATATTCCAAACTTTTGCTATTCAAATGGCTATCACCATAATAACCAGCTCCCTCATAAATATTGAAGAAATATCTTCAAAATACTTTGAAGTAGGAGCAATAACTACAAGTGAGGAAGTGTAGGAATGCAGTAGAGAAGTAATTCTCAGAAAGTCTATTATGCATAAATACCCATAGCTTTTACAGCAGAAAACGCCTGCTGATTGACCACTGTGGTATTGGTTTATAGGTAGCAATTATATGGAGTTGGATGGCATGAAAATGATAAGAGGGAAACTATACACAATTCTGAATACCAAAATGCTTCAGGCATGTCTGTTGGTGTATTTTTTAAAAACTTACATGTAATTTACATCAAGAACTGATGACTTTTTGGTATTTGAGGGGGTTATTTTAACATCTTCCAACAATAAATGAGCTTACAGCCAAAGTAGCACCTTCCTGCAAACTACCCTAATGTTTGGCTGAATTTTTCCTTCACAGTACTTCTTGCAAAATTCCCTTACACATTTCAAAGGCCCTTTAGTGAAACACTAATAATTTTAAAGAAATGGTAAAGACAGACCATTTTCAGACACACATACTAATAAAGAGCTTTTCAAGGTAGGCCACACTACCTGCATTTGACAGTGTAAGAACTTCTTAAAAAAACCCGGCAAAACAAAACCAAAACAACGCTGTCCAGACTAGAATGAGAATTACACCTAACACCACACATCTCTTCACATCCTCAAAGTGGTAATGCAGAGCTAGACAGTGGCTGCAGTAGCACTTTCATTTCCTGATAAGCAGCTCAGAGCAGATCCATGGAAGAATGGGATGTTCATGAGGTGTGGGCATGCACAAGATCATAAGAAGGGAGGACCACTCGATGCAAGGGAGCTAGAGAAAAGATGGCTAGGAGTAGGGATGTTAGATGGAGTAAGAAGGTTGTGCACACCTGACTGCAGCACTGGAAGCAAATTAGAAGTGGGGGCAAACCTTTGTATACAAACTTTTATTTTTATTTATCAAGAAAAAAAAAAAAGACTTACACAATTTCTTCAAGATACTATGTTCAAAAAGTCACTCTCAACCCATGATTATTCCAGAATTGCAAAATAAAGCTACAAATTAACCACTAGGTCCCCCCAAAATGGAATAAGCTGGCAGCCCTTTGTATTTCTTTACAGGCAAACAGAACTATCTGTATTTAACTACCCTGTTGCAGCAGAGCATCAACTGCATGCAAAAGTCAGAAGGAACAACACATTTTGGTGCCTAATCCTTTTTGAAAATTTTAATCAAGTTGCTTTGAAATCTGACACTTCAATTTTATTCAGTATTAATATTCACACTGAAATATCTAGATGATGTTCCTAAAATACAGCACCTAAAGAAAGCGAGCCATATTGAATGACAAATCTAAAAGCATCACTATTTACCAGAGTCATTACTAGGCACCCACTCAACAAGATCTTTATTAGAAGGGATAGCATACTTATGAAGTAGATCACAAGGGTGTGGATGTCTTCTGGCTTGGTCCCAGTGTATCCTCAATGGTAATATGAAGACCCTACCTCAAGCATTACAAGATGTAAACATACAATCCTAACTGCAGAATTTATCATGTCCCCACATCCAAGACCAAGAGAACGCTCTATTAGTAAATACAGGCAGGCAATGACTATTTTTGGGCTGTTCTCAGCCACCTCCCTGGCTGTTCTGTAAGCCAAAAAAGTCATAAATTTAAGCTAAAATAATCTCCCACATTTAGTGGATGACACGCACATTGCAATCCAAGACCAACACTAAGTGAAGAACAACCTTATTAAAGACAGTTGTTAACAGGTATTGCTTCAAAATACATTTCTTTCCAAGTGGCACCTTTATTCAGCTACAAATATGTCACCAACAGAAATGAATCACTCCATAACATGGTAAGCTTCCTACACTCAAAAAATCATGCCTTCTGACATAGATTAAGCTCAGATTCACCATCTCCGTGCCCCTGACACGGCCAGTCCTTAAAACACATTCCTCAAACATTATTTTGTCATCTCCCAATCTAATCTATTGACAATATAACAAACAGAGAAAGAAGAGTCATATGCTGGCACCTAAACACAACTAAATGCAGGCAATTGCTTTGAGTAGCAGGCTTTTCAGAAGGGGCAGAAGACATAAGAATATAGGATATAGGGTTGAAAATCCTGCACGTTTCCCACAACAATGACCACTGTGATCCCTCCTAGAACAGCATCTAAGCATCCACACTGGTGTCTATTCTCATTACACTATAGCTGAAAAGTATTTTCAGTATATTCAGATAAAGAATCAAGACACAGAAAAAGATATCCATGGAACAGATGCAGGGGTTCTGCCACCTAGTGGCATCTAGAGCCTCAAATTATTGTTTCTACCATATTGTTATTACCATCTTTTTTTTTTTTTTTTTTTTTAACTGGAAGCATTTGACAGCACAGAACAAATGGTTTCACTAGCGTTCAAATTACCAAGCCTGAATCACAATCTGTGGCATCCAAGATAATGAGAGTTTCAACTGAAGCCTCTTCTAGCTGGGTACTCACAGTATATTTCTCTTCATGCTTCCTGCAGCTTCTGTAGATTCTCTGCTGCCTAGTATCAGAGTTGATGACACTGTGTAGTCTCTCAGTCAGCTGGCCAATTTCAGTATTGCAGTACCCATTTTTCATAATAGCTGGAATCAGATAAAGTCTCAAAAGTAATTGTGGGCAGGAAACAGGGAAAGACAGACTGAGAGGCAAAATCAGCAGACTGATAAAAGCCTCGTTTCCTCACAACACCATCAACATTGCTGTTTGTCAATAAGGAATCGCTGTTGTCCCCAGCAGCTTAAGGGATTCCCCTGCCCAGTTCACAGCACGGACTGACAGCGTGTCACCTCAAGGCAACAAGGTCAGGGACAGAGGAGTACAGAGGCAGGAGCTACTTAAAGCAAGCACCTAGCAGGAACACCCATTTCTGCCAGGCCATAAACTCAAAAATCCCCCTTTCTCACTTAGGATTCAAAGCCAGGAGCACTTTAATGGCTAAACTAGGTCAGTCTTTGTTTACACAAAACACAGATGAGAAACTAAGTATCAGTCAGTCATTCAACTTTGGCATGATCAGTCCAGACCACCAGCCAAAACTACATCTCTTTTTATTACTTCTCCCCACCCCAACAAACAATCTAATCAAAGGCACAGACAGAAAACACACCTCACATGGATGTAGCCAGGTAAACAACTCCTTTCTGTGCAAGACAGATATGCCTCCTCTACGGGAGTTTTGACAACGTAACTTGAAATGATCTCAAAATTTCAACAGGCTATATCCTCACAGGTACTTCAAGGTTCCATCTCCTGGTTTTCAACTTCTGTAACCCTGACAAGCCATGAGCACTTCTGGGCTACATCAACTACAGATCCCTTAGTAAATAACAAATAGGATTTTAGCTGCAGTCCAGAAAGAAAAACAAAACACGACAAAAACAAACGTAACCCCTACCCCCCACCAATACCCCAAACTTAAGCAAGCTGACAAGCACTACACAGCTGTAAGTCCTATCCTTTTGATATCTTTCCTTTGCCTTCTCAAGTTTTTTTCCTCAGACTTCATAGCAATCCCTCCACTCCCCCATGGGTTCTTCAGCTGTAGCCTACGGCAATTTTCCCCCTTGAAGGGTGAGGAAAAAGGGGAAAAAAATATGCCACAGGAGACCGCAGATACCACTATGGCAGAGTTAGCAATGCTTCACAGATCTCTGCTGGACTTATCAGGAAATAAAAGCAAATTTGCTGAAACTTTTTCCTTCTTGCTCTGTATTTCACCTGCATAAATTATAGCTGTAAAACAAGCATGTAGGAACTACCAATGATTAAGAGGTGCACGTGTAGCTTCATGCAAAACCATGTTTGATCACTCAGCAATGAGTTTTGTGAATTGCAGCTGTAAAGACATACTAGATTTCTGCTAGAAAGCAAAGCTCTCTTTCCCTTGTCAACAAGCTAGCAGCTTTCACAGCAACAGTCCCTAGGACTGAGAAGGAAAACAGAGATTGCTGGAGTAATTGGGCTGGCAAAGCAATACTTTACAAATGCAGGACTGAGTGAAAACCAGACAGATTGCTTCTGCCTGCAGCCTCCTGAACCAAACCACTGACAGCTCATCTCAAAAAGCTGTAGGTTCGTCTTACAGTGAGTGTTCAAGCTCTAATTTACCGGTAAAAAACCGCTCACATTACTGGGACACCATGGTATCATTCAAAAGAAGTTAGGGATGTGTTATCATGAACATATCTCTTATCTCCGTTTCCAGGTTTCACTTAATCTCACTCCATATTAATACTGAACAGCTTTGCAGAAACTTAGCTACAACCTGAGGAAAGTGCAGAGTATAGCAGTAAACTATAGCTTCTTATATAGGACAATCTTCATAAGGGATTGTTATTTAGAGGTTCATAGGAGACCTCACTTGGGCCTCATTTCAATAAATAATTTGCTCAGAGTGGCACAAGAACAAGTAATTGTTTTCAGGCATTATCAATGTGTATCAACTCTTATGTGATGCTAATTCCTACACATCTGGCTCAGGAATCTTAGTAACACCACACAGTTCTGAAAAAGACTAAGGAAATACACTTAAAAAATCTTGATAAAGTTTGAATATCCTTATGCAGTAATAAAATGTTCTAAAATAGTACACTTTACATGTTGAGAAGGGTAACAATTTTATCTCCTCCTCACTTCTATGAGTCTCCAGAACTGATCCTCAGACTCCTTTATTAGTTATTACACATACCAAGTTTAGCAAGCGATCCACACCTATCAGTGAATCAGTTAGGCCACCTATTTTTTTTTTTTTTTTACAATTAATGGAGCTCTACTATCCAGGTATAGCCCTCAGATCCATCCACTCCCAGTTACCTTCATGTTCTCCAAAAATTCCACTTTCCTGAAGTACTCAATTTCTTGCTTAACACGTACAATGTCACATCAGATGTAGCATAACCAGACTAATCTTTTAAGCATTTTACCTCTCCACCATGAGGCGACAATATCTGGGGGAAAAAAAATAAAATAGGCATTTCTTTCTCATTTCACCTCCCACTCCCTAGCCTACCTGCACACACTCCAGTTTGACCTTGTTTGGCTCACTCTGTCTTTTTCAGCTTCTAGGGAAGACTGGATGAGTCCTGTCTTACTCTGCTCATTTTATTCAGGACTTGTGGGGGCTGCTACCATCTTTTTCATGGACAGATACAGTTCAAGGAGACAGAAAGCATTTAGCACCTGATAACACTCTAGCTTCTAGCAGCTGATTTCCAGACTGGAGATATTTGTTGTTCCACCCAGTCTGCCTACTTCACAGGACATCAAAGCACAAGCAGAAGCTATCCCGTTATTGCAAGCTGGAAGCTGAAAGCAGTAGCTTGCACGCAGAGGGCAAGTAAGGACTGGATGCTCAGAACGCTATCACTAACTCTACAGCTGATGTGGCAGTACGAAGTGCAAGGCTTCTGAAAAGCAGAAGCATTGAGACTGTGATTTTAGGTTTACCTTACATGATCTATCCAAGTAATATCCACACTGCCCACAAACTATAAGAGGACAATAATTAAGTTTCCATTAAACAAATTTTTTTCAACATCTTGTTCCCTATCCATCATTCGAGTATGGTTTATCAGTCACAAGATTATTGAACAATTTTTGATGTTTGAAGTAGTTTTCTTAAGATGCATTCAGATTAGCTTTATAAAAATACTGCATATATACTGAAGTTGGAAAATCTTGATACTAACATTCTAATCTGGCTTCTAATAGTTAGAATACATTAGGAACTTGTGTTACAACCTCTCATAAAGCAATTAATAAATGTTACAGAAAGACACAAAGCAGAAAGGTGAAACATGTTGCTTTTGGCATTACTGTATCCCCTATTCACTTATATAAGAAGCCTGCAGTGACAACTGAAAAGACCAGACTTACTCACGTAAGTGTGCCAAAGAGCTGGAAGCCCCAGCTTAAATGGTTAGAATGTTAGGCATTTCCTTTGCTGCTGCATGTGGCTGCATCTACTAGCCAGAGGTCAAAAGCAGATCTGAATTTCCAGTTTTGGCATCTGTTTTTTTTTAACGTATGTTTGTTTTATATCAAGAGTGTGTTTTCTTTGCCCTTCTAAAGTTAAATGCTAGCGCTACATATGTTTAACTTTAACATATTAGTGCATTCATTTATAGAAGCTGTGATTCTGGCATATGTATCTGACAAGTCATTTAAATTCTATCACCTTAAATTATGCAGATTGGTTTGTCACTATGACAACAATCTTTGCATGTCTCTATAATACAGTTGATCATGCAAAAGTACTATTTGTTCTCCCCCTAACCAAAGCTAAGAGTTAGCAAAAGCTTTACCTCTTCTGGACAAAAAGGCAGAATTTATATCTTCTAACATAAGTTGACATAACATACTAGATTCAACGTACATCATATAAGCCAATTCATGGATGAGAATAGAAGCTTTCTTGAATTTGAACAGCAAAAATTTAAGGAAACACTTTGAATACAGAACACTTGAAGGAACCTAGAAAAAAAGCCAAAAAACAACAGAAAAGAACAGATGTGGGAATTGAGGAAGGGGTATAATAAAATCACAGAAACACCACATTGGAAAAGACCCACCAGATCATCAAGTCCAACCATTCCTATCTGCTCCTGAGCACCTTATCCAGGGATGACAACTCAGCCACCTCCCTGGGAAGTCTGTTCCAGTGCCTGATGATCCTTTCTGTGAAATTTTCTTTCCCCCGATATCCAGTCGGAACCTCCCCTGGCACAGCTTGAGGCCATTCCCCCTTGTCCTGTCACCTGTCACTTGGGAGAAGAGGCCAGCTCCCTCCTCTCCACAACCTCCCTTCAGGTAGTTGTAGAGAGCAATAAGGTTACACCTAAGCCTCCTCTTCTCCAGGCTAAACAACCCCAGCTCCCTCATAAGACTTGTTCTCCAGCCCCTTCACCAGCTTCGTTGCTCTTCTCTGGACTCGCTCCAGAGCCTCAACATCCTTCTTGTGTTGAGGGGCCCAGAACTGAACACAGGATTCAAGGTGCGGTCTCACCAGTGCCGAGTACAGAGGGAGAATAACCTCCCTGGACCTGCTGGTCACGCTGTTTCTGATACAAGCCAAGATGCCATTGGCCTTCTTGGCCACCTGGGCACACTGCTGGCTCATGTTCAGTCACTGTCAACCAACACCGCCAGGTCCTTCTCCTCCAGGCAGCTTTCCAGCCACTCTTCCCCTAGTCTGTAGCTCTGCTTAGGGTTGTTGTGCCCCAAGTGCAGGACCCGGCATTTGGCCGTGTTAAACCTCATGTCATTGGTCTCAGCCCAGCGGTCCAGCCTGTTCAGATCCCTTTGGAGAACATTTCCTTGTAGAACTATAGCTTGTCAGAAATAAGGCTAAGAATGCCTTTAGTTTTGGGTTGTGCTTGGTGTTCGAGTTCTGGGGTTGGTTTTTTTCCCCTTTTCTTTTGAGACGGGAATTCAGCCTCAAGGTCAGTGTTTCACCTATGAAACACACCCTCTGCCCAAGTATTTATGAAGAGTAATCAGTAACTAGAAGCAAAAACGTGCCCAAAACATTGACAGTGAGCAGATCAACAGCCCAGCACACAAAGCACAGGCATTTTAGCTTTAAGCATCCACCAAAAGCACATGTGTTGCCTACACTCAGGTCTAGTGTGTAAGGATACCAGTCAGAGTTCCATCTCACTGCAGTGTCACTGGGAGAGGTGGAACCCAGTTCTGAAAACAATAAGTTGTCTGCATACCCTTAAACACATTTGGACTTGTTTATGCTGTGAACTGTCACCCTGCTAACACTCTGGGGTAGGGTGAGAAGTTCTTCTCAGAGATCTTTGTAAGAGGAACATTAAAAAAAAATTTAATTCAGCTAGACCTTACGACTTCGACCAGCAACTCAAAAAACCTCTCTTGCCTTTATCAGCATAGAAAAACAACGTAGAGAAGTTAATGCAGAGAATAAAGTATTACACTTTTTTTTTAAAAAACAAACATTTTTCCTAAGGGAATGCTTTTGTTTTCCTTATC
Organism: Clamator glandarius; assembly: GCA_033459285.1. Lineage (NCBI taxonomy): Eukaryota > Metazoa > Chordata > Aves > Cuculiformes > Cuculidae > Clamator > Clamator glandarius. Next base: position 10,199,853 of record JAUNZM010000261.1, read on the forward strand.
ACAATAACATCACAATTCTGTTTCAATATTAATCCTTCTGCTTGCTTACAGAGAACAAATTTTACATTTCTAAATTACTTGACAGGGACATCCACTATCCCCATATTAATTAGCAAATGCTTTTGTATACAAGCAGAAAGAAATGTTTCATCTTTTAGTAGTGAATACAGATAAACAGGCTCATATAAACCAAGCTTATTAAGTATCCTATCTGCAGCCTGTTCTGAAGTAGAAACAAACAAAATTTTCCAGAAAAACTGCTTTTTTTCTCCTCTTCCCTTCCACCTTCCATACTTTGCAATTATCTAGCTTTACTAAAGTCTTCCAAAACCCAACTAGTTCACAGGATTTTGCGACAACTCCAGTCTCCATCCATTTTATCACAAACAAACTTATGCTGATGACATTTCATTATATTGCACAGAACAGTTAGTTTGATTCTGTTGAGGCTGCATAGTGTTTTCCTATTTAGAACAAAGCAACAATAAAACTTTACAAAATACAAGGCCTAAATTTGGAAACAAAGAGCTAAAGTAAATTTGTCACCATACTATACAACCATTCAGAATGACAAAAAGTTCACTGGAGATGATCAAACAGAAAAATCAACTTTATTTTACAATAAATCATTCCTCATTATTTATAGCTACAACCACTGTATTAAAATTGCCACATTTAACAGTATGGCACTGATATCACTATCACAGAATAACCAGGTTGGAAAAGACCCACAGGATCATGGAGACCAACACCATTCCTATCAAACACTAAACCATGCCCCTCATCACCTTGTCCACCTGTCCCTTAAACACCTCCAGGGAAGGCGACTCAATCACCTCCCTGGACAGCCTGTTCCACTGCCCAATGACCCTCTCCATGAAAATTTTTTCCTAATGTTCAGCCTGAACCTCCCCTGGTGGAGCTTGAGGCCATTCTCTCTCATCCTGTCCCCTGTCACCTGGGAGAAGAGGCCAGCACCCTCCTCTCCACAACTTCCTTTTAGGTAGTTGTAGAGAGCAATGAGGTCTCCCCTCAGCCTCCTCTTCTCCAGGATTCAATCATCCAACACTCACTTATCTGTCAGCATCAATGCCGCACATATCCAAACGAGACTTGCCCTGTCAAAACAAGACCCGTGACCCAGCACACCAAGCGCCACAGGAATATAGCTTCCTGCCAGTATGCAACATTAGCATAGTGCTTACATGCCGTTCAATTTAAGATCTTTGCTGAGGTCTCTTCTGTCACGCATAGATAACATTTGATCCTCAAAATCAACACTGCATCTGGAAGCAGTCTGCTAAAAGTCACCTCTCTCTTCCCCAACTGTAACACATATTAAAAGGTCAATCATTCATTTTGCTGTGCACATAGCTCAGCACAGCCAACTTGCAAGCATGGAAAATGACACTTGGAAGGCACTGAACTTAGCAAAAGCAAGAACTTACCAGTGGTAAGATACCTGTTCTGCTCTTTTCTTTATCTTATAGAAGCTCCAGGTACAATAGGTTATCTTGAATTCAGTTTCAGATTTATGCAGGTAAGCATTTGAAATAGAAAAAGAATGCTTCATTGTCTCTAAGAACAACCATGCTTTGACGATCCACATCTGATAGCTAGCTTTGTAGGATGTATTTGTGACACAGTAACGCAGTATTACCTCCCAAGTCTTACAGTTAAAGTTACACTTCTGTGTACAGCAATCTCAGAAACTGCAAGTTAGAAGGAAACTGAAGTGTCACAGACTGAAGATCCAGTACTTACTTCAGAAGCATTGCATACTCAAAGGGGTTTGTTTGTAGAAGAAGGAAAGGCAAGAGTGGCAGCTCACGAGAGCAAATGTACAACAGAAGGAAAATAAGCTCAGTTACCACACAGCAGAAACACCACATTTACATAAAATGGAAAGGAAGAGAGAATTGTAAAGATACCATATTAGTTATAATGGTCATTTTTATGATTCTTTTATGATTCTAACACTTCTAGTTTGTTTTGGGGTTTTTTGGGGGGTTTTTTGGTTTGTTTGTTTTTTTTTTAAACCAGCTGTTCTATTTTGAGTTCTTCCTTCAATCTTCCCTCCTAACAGTTTCTGCAACGTAGTTTCCCCCCATTCACTTATATAAACAGCATTATTAATCCAATTAAGCCTGAAATTAAGCATCTAGCCCCGTCAATACAGACAGCATTCCCTTTTGATATCTTCCTGAAACTACTGCAAGGTTTTCTTACCATTAGCTTCAAATTTCATGGCACGTATATTGTGTGACAACTAATATTAAAAATAGGACATGCCAAAAGAGCCAACACATTAGAAAAAGATCATACTTCCTTAATTCTCATTAGAGAACAGTACTCTGTGGAACCAGAGTCAGGAAAGTGACAAGTCCTGCACATTTAACAGAACTCTGTTAGGCTGTGAAGGCAACTGCACTGCCAGATGTGTGTACTGTCACAAAAGCCTTGCATCAATTAATTAGCAAGTTCTCTTCCCTTTTGGTTTCTGGAAGATTTGAGTATTCAAGCTTATATCAGTATTCCTAATCTGCATAATTCCCACATCAAATGGTTTTTTCCTTCTCTATCTAGGTATTTGGAAAGAAAGCCCAAAAGCTACACTGCTCTTTTCTTCTGTTTCATATGAAATTTTGCCTTCAAATGCATTTACTTGGCTCCCACAAGCATGTTCAAGGGTAAAATCTGGACCTTTGCTACAATTGCATTCCTTATTGCAAATACATGCCAACTTTCAAAGTTCAGTTATTTGAGCAAAAACATATGTTAATTGTTACGTGAGAGGAAAGGAAAGTGTATCAGATCAAGCACATTTGAAAGTATTTCACTCCCCTCCTTGCTTGATAATTCAACAAAAAACTGGATTTATTCTGTTCTAGTTTTTCAGCATAGCTGCAGCCATTAAGACCACACAAGTGAAGTTTAACACAAAATCAGACTTAACAACAACCAAACAAGCATTCAGAAAAAAATTACCTTCTCATATTTGTTATTTCAGGACTGGTCTAACTGGTATTGCAACATTTGCCAGTATAAAGTTATTCAGTTACATGTAAAAAATAATGGAATGCAAGGAGAATGTTGCAATAAGCCAGTTTAATAGATACCAGTGACTTAAAAGACCTTTTCCTTTCACCTATGAAGGACAGCAGTGAACAGCTCAGAAAGGTACAAGCCAGGCAACCACTAAGCAATTATTTTAAAATAAAAGTTTCAATAACTTAGTATCAGCAGCAAGTTTTACATGTGGACAGAGGTGCAAGAGAAGGGTGTTTGTTCACGTAAAGCATTAATCATATCTTCCATCATGAAAAGGTACAAATTTTACCCCTCATATTCTAAATAAAGACTGGGCTTAACTTCAACTGGAAAAAGCTTATGCTTCTGGTAGAGTATGAAGAGATAAAGAAAGCCAGTTGGTTTGTTCTCTTACAGGTCAAGCGTATATGCAGAGAACTTGAAAGAAAAAAAAAATACCACCTTTGCTACAGCTAGTGGCACTTAAGCTCTCCATAGTACTTGAGAACACATTTGTCTGTGTGTCACACCTCTACCTGGTATTATCAAAACAAACGCTGCAGCCAAATTACTTTAAAGAAGCAGATTAGGATTGAGCAGCTGCTCATATTAAAAGAAACATGCGGACTGAATTTAGTAAAACCAGTTGAAAAGATCCCAATCTGAAATACAGCTGGCCTAGTGAAAGACTGGATCCACAACTTTTTCCCCTACTTCCCAGAGGGAAGAGGAGATAGCTGTTCTTCTCGGGACCTTGTTCTATCTTTCTGAAGATCTGCCACTGTTTCTGAAGCAGGAAAGCAGCAACACATACTGCCTTTCCACAGGCAGCTCAGAAGAGCACAGGTCTGGACCTACTCCAATAGAGGAGAAGGAGCAAGCTCATGAACATTCTTTGGTTCCTATTCTTTAAAACTCTGCTTAGCTATCTGAACTGCTGCCAGTGCCTAGCATAAAGAGAGAAAAAGAAGATTCAAGAATTGGAATACAGTCTTTGAAATTACTGAGGCTGTCTCACTTCAGGTGCTGACTTCAGTGACTCTTCACACCTGCCAGGCAAGATTTTGAGATAATTGGCACTACACAACAAGTTTTAAATGCTACCACCTACCAATGGCCTACAAATGTAACTTGATGAAAAAATTACTTCCTTTTTCACTTCCCTCACCCCCAATCCTCAGTGTCTCTCACTAAGTCTGAAGAACTAACTCTTCTGTGCTGTCTGCAGTTAATTCGTAGCAGATCGTAACTGCAAGAATGTGTAGAAGCATTAGACTTCTGTCTGTTACAGTGGCTCAGCAGACAAGTGGCATCTCATCATTTTTCACCCTCTGGCCATGTTTTCCACAGTCCACTCCAGCGGTCTAACCAAGCTGTCACCATTAGTGGTCTCCTAAATAGAAACAAGGTTCCTAAGCTCAAGAACACAGGATTTCCTCATCCAAATTAAAGTAGGCACTCACCAAACAGTAATCAAAAGCAAAAGCATTTTAAACAAACAAATAAATAAAACCCACCCACCTCAGCACAGGAATCTATCATTATTTAAGTATATGATAAGCTTTTCCAGACAGTTTCTCCTAGCCCCAAATGCATGCATTCCCTCATAGTGGGATGGTTCACAGTCTCTATAGAAGCCTTCTTTTCCATTAGCTTAGGTACAAGATGAAGCATATATTTTAATTACCAAAACAAGTTGTAATACATTTGAAGAAACAACCTCTGTAAGAAGTTAGTTTTCAATTCCAAATCCTAATTAGAGGAAGAGGGAATAAGCATTTACAGTGTAAAACAGAGTAGGCAGATTTGACCGACTACAGCTGTTAAATGCAGACAAATAAAAGTTATGTTATGGCTTCTGCCCTTCTGTTAGGAAATAAGGACACATTTAACTTTAAACGTTCCTCAGTGGTAGGGTTTGATAGTCTGAGGATGCAAATAAAAATTCACATTCTTATGAGTAAAAGCAGGACAGTTATCACTCACATTGTAACTGCCAGATTTCTGGTTTTTAAGGGTACTGTTGTTTCACCATGTATATCAACTACCCTTCCTGTCCGAGAAGGATTAAAAAAAAAAAAAAAAAAAAAATCAACAGGTCCTAAACTCTTCTACTGGTGCCATACAGTCTGAGGCTTTGGAAGAATACACTCCCTACATCTAAAAAAAAGAAATAAAACCAAGAAAACAAATAAAAAGAGAAAATAACACCTCTGAAAAAGAGCCACACCATCACTGTCACACCAGACAGTTTATATGTAGAATATTGTTACATCATGGATAAGCTTAAAATGCTATTATTTTTGAAAAAGGAATTCAGTCTAACAAGAAGGCAATTTACTGTGGGGGAGGGAAAAAAAAAATCATTCCTTCCAAGTCTACAAAAAAAAACCCAAAATGCACCCATCGCATATTTCCTTAGCAAGTTAAACACACAATGAATTGTCATGCCAATAGAGGTCCTGCTGAACTACTATAGATTTAGTCACACATTCTCAACTGAGAAAGGAAGTGGTGAGTAAGGTTACTTAAGGTCCCACATACTCTACTGCTCACTACTACGATGCCAAAAGAAAAAGTCCAAGAAGGGTTGGTGCTCCTCCTCTTCCTAGAGCTGAACAAACCAAAAAAACTACACAAAGCACTTGTAAGCCTTTAGTGAATAACATCATGACCAACAATAATGAACACTTTACCGCCAGCTACATTTTTCTCATGATATCTCCTAGTCTAAAGTTTGTAGCTCAAAATCAATTTTCTTAACACAAAAAGAATGACAGATGACATCAGACCACACTTCCTTAACTCAGAGTTAAGGAGCCTTATAAATACATAAGTAACCTCAAAGAGGTCAGCAGCCTTATAGATACATTTATTTACTTGATATGACTTCAAACACTGGTTTAAAGCAGACTAATTAAGCAGGTTCACACCACTAATCAACTTTTGCATGTTCCTGAACACTTTGAAAAACAAACAGTAATTACAGCATCATAGAAAGTGCTCAAGATCAAGCCTTCAATAGCTGTTCAATACAATGCTAGAAATACACCATGGGCATTTCATTCCAACTGGATATATTTAAGCCAACTCATTTCCTGTTCAGCCATAAGCAACAATAACAATAAAACGACAACAAAAAAACCCAAACAAAAAAAATCATCATGTGTGCATACATAAGCATAAACATATGTGGTTTAATGCAAGTGTAATCAAAGGAACATGGAAACTGAAAAATACGAGCATTAAAGTAATGCTACATTACATAAGCATATAGAAAATAGCAATTCGTGCATTCAGAAGAAAAAAATACAAGCAAGATCAACAACTACTTCTGTACTTCTGCTATTAAAATCCACTGTGTTTATTCATTGTTCAGTCACAGCAATATGTCTAAATAAAGTTTTCTACACTGCTTTACAGCTCAAGATACAGGAAGATAGCTACCACAAACTAAAATCAGAATGGGTTTAGTCTTAAAAAAAAATCTACAAACATAACACAAAGCATTAATTTCTTCCATTCTCAAAACTTAAAAACTTACACATTTAGAAAGCCAACCTTACTGAAATCCTATTTCCTTTAAAACATACAACTGTCTTCTGAAAAGTATAAGACCACATATCTGAAACGACCCAAGTTATCCTAAAACACTGAACTAACCCCTACCTTTTCATCAAATGCACAGAGAAATTACTAACTCTGAATTACTGAAGACAAGTGCTTACCTTCAATCCTTTTTAAGGCCGACAGGCAAGTATCCCGGCTTGGAAATTCAAATGGATTATTACAGGTCCGAATGGTGTCACATTCACATTTCCCGTTGATTATGTTACAACCTGTTATAAGGTTTTCATTGCACGGTTCAAATCCAAGAAGCTGATCATCATCCCAGTTTTCATCTAAAACAAACAAACAAACAAACTTGCTCACTATTGGATTTCAGCTGCAGAATATAAATTCAGCTGCTTTGGAGTTCGGTGCAATTACTTAAATATAGTGCTAAAAGACAGCAACAAATTATCATTTTTTTTTTAATAAACTGTGGGATTTGCCAAATGCCACATTCTGCAGCTGCTCTACTGCCCATTTTTCTACAGCTACTGGCATTATTTACTTCCATCTGTATGAAAAACTACAATGTCTCAGGGAAATGCCTAACTGTAGTACAAACGAGTGTTAATTCTAACTGAAATAACTTTTACAGATACTTGAAGTTAAATTTATCATGGAAGTGAGAACGTTGGACAGACTCTACAGCCACTACAGAACTCAAAACTGAGTCAGAAAGAGCATTTTAAAATCTGATTAAAAAATACATCACATAAAATTCACTCTACAGAAATAACTTTTTATTATAAAAATACTGCAGGATGCCAGGCCTTTTTGTAATACAACCAAAGGTGACCCAGCACTCCTGGATTACCACCCACACTCTAGGAGAATTGCTCAAGCACATCATGCTCCTTGCTGTCAAGGTGCAAGGGGGATAGCTATGCCAGAATAAGTCCATCTGCTCAAATAATTCTTGGTTCTGAATCAGTCTGACAAGTGTATGTAACTCATATTCCCACTGTACTACTGCCCATTTTCATTTTAGAAGGAAGCTTACATGAAGCAAGATAACTTTCCCCTCACTCCAGGAAGCAATAAATCCAGTTGATCAAGAGTTCTACCAGCATTACCAGTCCTACAAAATCTCAGCTCCCTTGGGTCAAGTGCACATACAGCAACATCTCATCAACGAAGATGTTTAAGCAAGATACATGCTTTTTATGCAAGACCGAGGAAAAACTAGGTGTTAGGTATCCTACACTAAAGTGCACCAAATCATTTGCCAATCTTTTCTTGTTTACCAAGTCAAACACTACACAGTAGTTACAAAAATATTCCACTGGCTTCTAGTAATGACAAAAGGAACAAATACCTATTTTTTAATCTTTACATACTTATATATCACAGCAGCTTTCACACTGAGCCTTCTATACTTCACTTCTATTTTATGTACTATTAACAAGCAAGTTTCCAATACAGGTCCTGCCAAAAAACACTTCAAAAATTAACAACATCTTCCAGCTATGAAGGGTGGGGTTTTCTGTTGTTGGGCTTATTGGAAGCTGTCCTCCAGTATGGGAGGCCACAGCCAAGCATAAACTGTTTGTCATTCAGCAGTCTGACACTAACAGAAGTCTAGAAAACTCATAGTCAACAACAGTATACACAGACACTCAGAAGTTGACATGCAAGTACTACCCACTCAGAAGTATGCAGAATATCTGCTAACCTGCCATTCTTGTTTTGTATAAAACACAACCAACATCTGGAAAGAATTGTTTACCAGTTAAGTACTGTATAGGATCTACAGCAAGCATCACAGCAGATTCTCACAGGTATGTTTCTCTCTGTACAATCAACTGCTCGCTTTCTGTTTGTTAAGAGCTGAAGGACCCTACTGACAAAAAGCATTAAATAAACAACTAAGTCGATTTTAGATGTGAAGGGAACCTCCATGGAAATCTTGCAGCTCTTCTACTCCATCAAAATAGCAAAGGAAGAGTAGTCATTGACTCCAAGAAATAACTGGTCTTTATTTTCCAGTTAACGTATCATCCCATACAGCAACTGTATCAATAAAAGACAAAGGAAGTGTAAAAGTTTCTGAAGAGAAACTAATAGAATGCCTTCAAGAGGAGATGCTGCTTCAGTAATGCTTGGGACACTTTCATCGTGAGGAGGCCATGCATGCAGAGTGAGGAAAAAAAAAATCGTGAGGAAAAAAGAATCATGAGAATTTGCAGAACAATAATACATCCTGTTTTTGAGAAGCCGGAATACAGCCCAGACAATCTGGATTTTACAAATTGCCGTAGTAATTCACATACTGACAAGTACAAAAGGGGCTACAGCTACACTCCAAGATTTGATGTTTCAAATTCTGTAACTGCAGAGACCACAGCTTCATCCAGACTTATCTGTTTAATGGTCTTAAGAAAACGGTTGGAATTGCTCCTCATTTCTAAGAGACTCTCCTCCCCTACAACCACATACAGGCCAGGAGCTCTGCCTGTGCCAGCAGTGGCCATGGGGCTCATGTGGCAGCGTGCCCTTGCCCCCAACTACCTAGAGCTGGTCTACCCACCAGCTGCCTGGGATCAGTGCAGTACAGAGAGGTGAGGCATGCAGACAGAGATGACAGCACACTTCTGCTTTTCCAGCACACCAGAATAGATAATCTGTGAGGTTTTGCCCCATATTTCAGCACCAGGCCCTTTCAAGGCTGACAGACAGATCTCCCTGTCAACACAAGAGCTGCTTGTCCTGCATTAGGTGGAAACCCCCTTAGCACAGGCACAGGTAGCAGAGCCATCCTTTCCTCACAGCAGAGCACCCCAATGCAGATGCACCACATGCTGTGGCACTACCCACAAAATAATGTGATTACCAGAAGAGATTAGCATTCGATATCTCACCTGACACCTCTCATGGCTTTTCAGATGGGAGCAGAAATGGAGGTACACAAGAACACACGGCCAAATACTAGATATACCTAAAATCTTCAATACCACACCCCTCAAAAATAAGCTCAACAACCATTAAGAGATGTAAGAGGAGAGAAATCCCCCAGGAATACTTGCAGGATATAAATCTACACATCTAACATGCTGAATCTTGACACAAGGTATTTTTCATTACTGGGAGTGAATACAAAAAAGTTACATTCAGACAGGAGGAATGTAAATCCAGTTCTAGCCCAAACATCTTTTATGAGATTGTTTTTCACATGATTTCATTTAGAAACAAGATTTCATCAATGAAGAAGCAAACACGTAACAGGAGCTTATTTTAGTTTAGAATGGAAAGTCTACCATGATCTCTCATGCATACTTAAGATTTCTTTTCCTGGTTGATTTTGTCCTTTTATGAACAGAAGTTAGAGCTTCTGTTAAATGAATACTTCTTTACCACTTACAGCATAAGCCCTCAGAAGTCACATCAGTACAGGCAGAACAAAATTCCTTGGAATGACATGAAAGCACTTGCATGAATTAAAGAGATGAATCCAAAATCTCACTTCAATTAAAAGCTTTAGTTATTTGATGCAAAGGCATCTAGCTCTGCTTGATGCAGATAAAAGAATGAGCATGGACCACCGTTTAGGGGTCAGCAATATATCGATAATGGAAACAGGTCTTGAACAAAGTCTAGGTTCTGTGAAGCATATAACCTAGTCTCTATTATATTATTCTCAAAATCGCCACATCCAAAACCCAAACTTTTAGACACCAGTGATTTGGAAACCTGGGACAGTTCATGAACAACTACAGACTATAGCACAAACATGTTCCTGTATACTCTTTTTGACCTCCTTTACAGCTTCTTTTTCAGGAGAGTACCCTTTCATGAGTACCTCTCAAATCTGGATGACATGAAGGAAGAAGCTTAGATTTAGTAATTTGTGAGTGCTTTATTTCTCTGCAAGCAGAGTTGACAAAATCCAAATATAAGAATCTCTCAAACTTCAGTATGTGCACCCTATCCACCGCCTGACTCCTAGGACACTTTAAAATACAGAAGTCAAGTAGGCATTCCTAGAAGAAAATCTGAGGAGCAGCTCAAGTAAACTGTTCATTTTCATCCAAACTGATCTTTGTTTAACTGCAATTTCCATCATCTCATTGTGCTAGTATGATTAGGTAGGGGCAAAAAACAGAAGGGCCGTTCTTTTACCTCAGTCTTGAGTTGACATTGGACTGTTTTTATACAGCCACTCAACTACCTTTTGCACACACACTCAAATGCTCCTGGCACCAGCAGGCCAATAAATACTGCCTCAAAGTCATTCTTTCAAATCCTTCCTGTCTACATGCAGTCCCCTACTCTCTACAACTCATTTAGGCAAGTTTCCTTTTCAGACAATAAAGTAGTTCTGCTTTTACTCAGACCAAAGCTAAATCTCAGACATAATACTTCATAAAATTTTCTAACTGTGCTTTTATACTATAAGGAACCCACAGAAAACGAAGCATCACATTAATCCAAACTTTTTCCAATTTATTCCATCATTCCTATAACCACTTGATTTCTACAAGCTTTCTGCTTGCTAACAAGTTGTGCTCTGGGTTGCTGAACTATCCTGTCATAGCATGCATGTAAATCAGAGAAAAGGATTAAGGCATTACCAAGTTGAACAAGAGGTCCTTAAACAACAGGTCAAGTTTGGGAAACAGTCTGAGAAACACGTCTCTAGTAAGCAGCATTCCATCACTTTTTCCATTCTGAAATTTACATACCAGCCCTCACAACACAGCACCATGGTAGCATGTGAGGCACAATGCTCACAACTGAAGCATTTACATCTTCTTCACCTGAAAAGCTGCTTTTGTTTCCAGAAAAGCATGCAACTGAGGAACAAACTTGGAGCCTTAGTTTCCAAAAACACATCAACTGACTGGTTTTGCATTTGTTATCTCTGCATGCAAAACATCATCTCAAAACAGGCACAAGTTAAAAGTACAAGGAAAGACCTTATCAGGGTCTCCCTGTCCACTGCTTAATTTTTTGTTCTCAATTCCTTCTATGCACCAATCTTCTCTTTTGTGCCCCAATCCTTCTTTTACTTTGTGGAAATAATGAATATGAGCTATTTTTTGAAAAACTATGTACTATTCTCCTTCATTGTTTATAAAGATAATGCATCACCTTAAACCAGCAAGCAATACACTGGGGGGGTCACTGACGTATCACTGTTGAAAACTAATAAACATGCAGCACACTCACAATCTTAAATTACAGTTCAGGAGTGGGGAAGCAAACATAACTGGAGTAAATTGAGTGCATTCACATTATTTACATTTAACTGCAGCTATTTCGGCCATTCTAAAGCATGACAAACAGGTTCTCAGGATGCTGAAAGAGCAAAAAGACCATCAAACACATTGCTGATCTGATAGTGAAAAAGTCACATCTTATGGATCTTTTGCATCTTTTAAATCCTGTATTTGAAGGAGGAGAGAGAACAATGACAGAGCAGTAATCCTTACTGAGGCTAGTACTGTCCTAGGATGAGGGGGAACCTTTCAGAAGGTTTTCCACCAAACCAGACCCAAGGTCTGGGTTGTGCCACTCCAGTGCATTGGTACATACAAGAGCATTTTCAAATCAGTGGTATTCATTAAGACTCAAAGGATTCTACAGACATTCCAAAATAAAAAGAGGAAATGCTTCTTGCCAGAAGGCTTTGACTTCTCATTGAACAGGAAAAAGAAAGAAGGAAAGGAAATTCATGTTTTGGAGAAGCTGAACAATAGGAATGACTAATCACCACTAAAGAATGCTTGAAACCCAGCCCCAGACCTTGAAAAGCAGCAGAAGGGAAAGCTAGCCTTGAAGCATATTTGTGCTTATGTACGGGCTGCAATCCCCTGACAACTTTAAGTGAAGTCATGAATCGGTGACAAGAGCCAGTAGGAACTTTCATGGCAAGAAACACAGCTGAGTCTTATGATAAAGCAGGTTTTCCGACTTTTGGAAGGGTCCACTTACCAAGACCAGATTCTCCTGTGGAATACACAGCAGTACAAAAGGGCTCTTTAGATTACTGATAGAATTTCTGCTCAAAGCTAGAAAGCGAAACTGTACCATAACACTTACATGCCCCAGGAACACCATACACGTGAGCCTTGTTTCAGATTTGACTGCCTGCTTTATCTTATTTAAACCTGAGTGTGTATCTTGGGTGATCAACTTCTCAATGCAGGGAGAAAAAATTTTCACTGCGGCAGCTCTGCAACTGTCTTAAGGCAGTTATTTCATACTGAGGAATGCAGAAAGTATTTGAACAAACCAACTTTCCACTCAATTATCAGAAACTCCACAGAAGCCATGAGGAAAGTAAGGAGATAAATGGAAGTGCTAGGTGAAGCATGTGACATGGCCAGCTATTTCAAGTTTTCCTGTGCCTGGAATGTCTGCAGTATTTCAGCTCTCCAGGCATCTCCCCTCTTTTTCCCTTTTTTAGCGTTTTCTGGTGGGTTTGTTTTGTTTGCCTTTTTTGTTTGTTTGGTAATACTTCCACTATTAGTATTTCTCCCAACAAGACACAAATACCTCCAATAGCCTTCTGCCCCAAAGATAGCCTGGAATGATGAATAATTAGATTAGAACTCTGACCCCTAGATACTTAAGCATCTGAAAAAAAGGCTTGCAAATAAATTATTTTAATCTTATGCCCAGAACCACACCTTGTTTGTAAATAGTTCAGTGGAAACACTGCAGTGTCCTAGGGTTTAATTGGTCAGATAGAGCCTCTGCCAGTACTCTCCTGATCAGAATGCGCACAGACAGCAGTATTTCAGCTATCTTAGCAGATTTTTCCTCTAGCCCTATAAAACTCTTAAAAAAAAATTATTGCCAGAGCCTCAGGAAGGGGCCAAACATGCCAAAAGCAGACCACACTATCAAAACAGAATAAACCTGATATCCTACATCTTTTGCCACTTTTCCCCCCTCAGTCATTAACACAGCACCACTGAACACCAGATTTACAGGATGTTTGACAGAAATTACACCAAATTTCCCATGTCCTTGCCTCCCATCCCAGCCTGGCTGCTGCCCACACATCCTCCTGGGGCTCTGTGGCCCCTCTATGGGCTCTTCCCACACCCCTGCCTCGAGAAAGTATCTAACCAAGGATGCTTTGTGGCTTTGACTGTTTTTATCACCTAGTGCCTGAGGGGCCCTTGCACTTCAGTGCCCAAGAAGATTGCAGAGTGGGTTCCCTTCTCCTGCCCAGAAGGAGGGCTCCTGGCGACAAGGTAGCTGAGGCTCTCTTGGCCTTCTTGGCCTTGGAGCAGCAAACCCTGCTGTGAAACATGGAAACAAACCCTTGTAGCCCACAACGATATTGAGGTGCTAAGGGGCATGGTTTAGTGTTTGATAGGAATGGTTGGACTCCATGATCCGGTGGGTCTCTTCCAACCTGGTTATTCTATGATTCTTAGTCACAGAAGACTACAGGAAAAACTCTGCATATGTTTAGAATTATCATCAAGGCTTTTTTATTTTTCTAAAACCCAACTTAAAGAAAGACAGACATCAACTTCAGTGTTTCTATTATCAAAGCAGTACATTTTACATTGGCATATGTAACACCGTTACCGGTACAATCCCAGCTTTTTTTTACCAACAGCCCATCAGCTATGGGAAGAAATAGCTCCACATGCATACATCCAGCCTTTCTGGAAAAAAAGTCCTCAAAAGAGCACAATATATGCTGTAGCAAAACCCTACAGTTTAATTAGTTTCAAGGGTAAGTGACCCAACAGAATGGGTGCTCTCAGATTCAGAAACATTACACTAGCTAGGTTTTTCACCAATTTGAAAAACAAAACAAAAAACCCACCAAACGCACACAAACTCCTGAAACCTACCAGTATCAAAGCAGCTGGCTTAAAAGTTTGGAAATGAGCAAGGGAATGTGTACAGGCTTATGAGCCAGTGCTTTTCCTTCTGTCTCCAGCCCTACTCTCTCCTGTCCGTTTTCTTATTGCAATTTACACATGCATGACCCACAATGTGTTAACATGGTTTGCAGATTCTCAGATTCTGAAGTTAAGTACCCAGCAAGCCCAGTGAAATCTGCTGGGGACTTCAGAATATTGCCTCTGGTAAAGGTGTGAACAGCTTCCATTTATCTCAGTGCATTACTAAGGGCTTATTTCCTCCAAACGTGGCCAAACTAGTCTATTTAGACTACAGCTCCCTCAGGGACCATCTTTAAATTCCACATAAGCATATGGATTAAATCTAGATAGGTTTTATACAAAGTTAGCAATCTAAACTAAGATGGGAAGATAAGTTCCCCCACATATATAAGATTTCTATGTCAGTATCAGTCATTTTCCAAACTGCATGTGTAAATGCCAAAAGGCAGAATTAAAATATAATACTGTCAGACTACACAATTGGTGTCACCTGAAGTCTCAGGCAAAAGTTTACCTTCCCTGTGGATTAAATGTATTCTCAAATGAATCCAGTCTACAAGTCACAAGAGACGTTTAATACATCACTTCCAGAGAATATTTAATCAATTACAACAGAAACATTTGGTCACATTTGCAAGACGCTATAAGCTTTACTCATTGAGATGAGGAATCCTTGAGGTGGCTGCATAGGAGGACTTCTTTTTTAACCATATTAATGGATTACTTATTGCATAATATGCCTGCCAGTCAAATGACATATTTGGTTGACTATGCAAAAAGTTAAATTATGCAAGATTCTTGAATCGGCTAGAGGGTACTTAAAACAGCAAACATGCCTAGATGTGAAGGAACTATTGACGAGTTTGAACATAGTTTAAAAGAAATCTTTATAACCAGTGTGATTTTGGGGAACTTGATTAAATAACTATTTTCTATAGGCAAAAAATTCACACCATCTAAGGATGGTCAATGTACCCATGTGAGATCAAATGGCTTAAAAGAATAACACAAATAGCTTCTGTTAAGAATATTCCCTTTTATGTGACTTAGTCATTTGGCCTATCCATAGTGAGATTGCTAGCTTTAAACCAGCTGTGCTGATTCACAACATGAATTGCTGCATCAATACACCTTTTCACATCCCCTGGACCCTATTTCATTTTTGTTGAAATATTAGAAACAAGTGATTTCTATAATTGAAACATGATGCCCAGAAACAGAGAAGAAACCATTTCCAAGTCAAATAAGCAGCTGATCTAATTCAAATTCCATGCCACACTCAAAGTTACATGTTCTTACTGATGTTGAGATTTCAACATTGACACAAGTCAAGTAGAAACAGCTTACAAATTATCCAGCCTGTGCATAAGAAGTCTGTGTGTGTCCAGTGTTTTCTGGGGACTGGGGTAAGAGTACTGTTAAATGTGGTCAAGACTAGCATACCAGAAGCTGAACATCCACCACAGAATTACTTCCCATTCCAGTTCCACAAGTCTAGTGATATTTTTTATTTTTTTGACACCATTAATTTTTTTCCACCTTTTCCCTGAGAGCCCAAATTGCCAAGAGTCTTTGAATCAAGTATTTTGACTGTCTTCATGCAACAATCATTTGGTGTACCACTTAATACTGATAAATGCCCAACTAGATCAGCAGTTCTAACACTAACACTTGACCTTAGTGGAGGAAGTTCTCTGTACACAGCTACAACAGAACTATTTGGACACTTCTCCAGCCACTCACTACCTAACAGAGCAAGAAAACAAACAAAGTTAAGAAAGCTGGGCAACACTGTTCTAGTCAGATAAAAACAACCATGTTACCCATATGCAACTTCTAAATCACCTGAGCTTCAGCAACTTGTACTCAAAGTAAAATACTACCTGACCTTTAGTGGTCCAGACTGCACTGCTGCCAAAAAGCCAAGCACATTGTATAGAAGTCTGTCTGGAGACAAAAGCATCACGTCCTAGTCTTTGGGTACCTTGGCCCATTAGATACAGAGCATGGGACCAAAAAACAACTGAAAACAAGGCTCTCCCAAAGGTACTAGCTACAGAAGTTACAAGCAGCACCACTATTTGTGGTAAAAATACTAGCAAGTCTGTAAGGAAGTTATTCTTACTCCAGAAAAGCAGAAGAGAACTCCATTAGTACATGAGCAAACTAATGCCCAAACAAAAAAAGAAAAGAAAAAAAAAAAAGCTTACCTTTCCTCCTCCCAATTTTGAAGAACGCTATGCTTTCAAAATTCCATTTTTCACATCATCTTGAGTTTCACTGTGCTTTCATTACATGCAACATACTGTGCACTTACAGATCATACTCTATCACAGCTTTCTAGGGAGAGCAGTTAATTCACAGCAGGCTTAGAAGTGTGAGTATGTGGGAACACTCAAGCTCTCTGGGCTTGTCCCAACAAGGAGTCAGATCAACAATAATGCTCCCAAAATGATGCAGCTTGTACTACGAGTAGCCATAGTAGGTCAAGTCTCTACCTTCATCCTAGATCATTAACTCACATACATACTTATAGTTGCCCAAAATCTGCTACAGCAGCTCTCTCCTAGTCCCAAGGGAACCCCAGTTCAGAAGCTACACACCAGACAAAAGCCTCAAGCACTCAAGGCAATCCTTAATTTAACTACAGCATGCAAAAAAGGCACAGCAAAAACTGTATTACCCCCTCCACTCTCCCCCCTCAAAACCTAAGCCCAAAGCCAACAAAGTACTACATGTTATTGGTGAGCTACTGGAGCAGAAATACCTTCTTTCAATGGCTGCCTTGAGGCTAACTCATATGGAAGTACATCCTTAAAGGAACCAAAGGACACAGTAAAACTAGCAGTTTCATTAACTTTGCATCTCAAGTATATATCATAAAGGCTTAAGTTAGATTTCAATCACACAGTTAATAATATCATCTAATATTCAGCATTATTTCACATGCAACTGTTATGTCTCAGAAGAGTTAAGCAAAGCAATCAAGGCCTCTTCATCTAAGAGACTAGAAATTGGGAGGTGTTGAAACAGAGGCAAGAAAAGAGTCATCACTACAAATGTCTTCACAGAGTAACAGAACTTCTTTGGCAGGGTTTTTCCAAGGCTTTCCGACTGCCCAGAAGACAGGAACACTGCCCAGCTAGACTGCGGCAGACGCCAAGGCTGACGTGTTTCTGGAGAACCCCTGTCTAGGACATGGCTCTAGGACTACCTTTAAAGGCAGACAGCAAGTGCATTCCCTGCTTTGAGCTCAAAATTTCTGAATGCTAGAAGCATGTGGAAAGCGCTCCAGGTTCTCACACCTCATTAAGCCAATCCAGCAGCATCCCTGCACAGTCAGAGGGGCTGGATATGTTTAAAGTCCCTCAAGACCGCCCTTCAGGAAAAGTACCCATCCAGGCTGAGGGAAGCAGACCTCAGAGTTACTCTCTACTAAGAGCACATCTGCATCAAGAAAGGGTATTTACATACTTTAGGATAATGCCACAAACTGAGCCTTAGAACTGCAGAAAGATGGCAATAGTTAGGGTGGTGAGATGAATTAGGATTTCCTTCAGGTTTTAGAAAGATTAAGAAAAGAACCTAGAATCAGCAACAGATTTCATTAATGAACACTGGTTTAACAAAGACTACACTGTTTCTGAGGCTACCAGTGACAGATGCCTCAGTCTTCTCCATCGAGTGTTAAGAGTTCAATTATGCCAAGTGTATTAAATACTAAGTTAACAGACAAGTATTTTTACCTGCTACTCTTCCAGCTCTTAAAAGTTTTCTGTAGCCTACTACATGTTGATACTATGAACTAAGACACTGTTGAAGCCTCAAAAATGATTTAGAAAAAAATGCTTATAACTGTAGCCAGTAGGGGTCATTTCAGTGTAAAAAAACTGCAGTGGAAGAAAAGGCTACAGATAGGAGAGTAAAAACATCAATTTCTATTTACACAGTTCTGTAAGTCACTTCCATTTCCTCCTCTCTGAACTGAGGTAGGAAAAGGTTTACACTCCCAGCAGCCAGGAGAGGGGAAGGGAAAAAAAAAAAAAATAATGACCTTTATTCCCATCAGTAGATAAAGGCATGGCTTAATACTACTTGCACTTCAGGCATCACCAGCCTAGCATGTTGCACTTGTGCCTGTAAACTGCACAGCTATTCAGGTCACAGCGGTAAAAAAAACAAAACAAAACAAAAAAAAACCAACAAAACCAAAACAGAGCTAGTCAACCTCATTTTAGCGATCGTACATTATGTTCTCTTCCTTCCTTACTGCCACCCCTCACAGCACAACACACACCATGAAGAATACATTACTTGTGTTGCTTAGAATGAGGCAGCTGCCTGACAATTCAGTAATGGCATTCCAGGACTATTTATTAGGCTGACAGTTCAGCTCAGTTGCTTTTCATTTATGAGAATGAAAATTAAATAGATAAGTTATCTTCCTGACTATCCCTATAGAGACAGCTGGAACTAGTTCCTAACCACAACACTAATTGAAATGCGGTTTTGCCAACAAATGCTTCACACTATTTTCAACAGTAGATGGGACGTGTTATGAGTTGAACTACAGCAACGTACAGATTGCATCACTTCAAAGGAATGAAATACTCTTAAACTGCCAGAGACGTCCGTACTGCGATACAGTAAGGGAGTTGGAACTTTAAGGCATTTAATGACTGCAGGCTTTTAGTACCTTTAACCAAGAAGGGGGGGTGGGGGGAATTGCTTAAGTCAAGCTTTTACTTGAAAACATGCAAAACCAGAAACTAATCCAAAACCAGGTAGGTTTTTAAAGTACCCTTTCCCTTGCACTTCTCTGTTTAAGAAAACTTTTCCAATACATATTAAAAACAACAACGAGAAAGACTACAGCGACATAAATATTCACCACCATGGTCTCAGCTAGTGTCTTCAAGGCAGCTTAGGGCCATTTTTAACTGTTTAACAACAGAGCTTTTATCCCTGGAGCTGGTTCTCCCCAACCAACAACTGCAGAGGCTGATGGCACTGGTTACAACACACGCAGGACACACTGCCCTGCTCTGTTGTGCTTTTGCAGTTTATTTGTGAGGGAGGCAAACGGAGTTTCAAACCAATACTGAACACCAGGTCAGCCGCCCACTGAAAACGAGGGTCTCTAAGCAAGGCATCATTTTAAACGCGAGTTTTTGGGGCAGATGCTGCCTCCCAGCTCTCTGGACTTTCTACCGCCCTCTACCCGCCACGAGCAGACCGCCTTCCGTCTCCTTTTCCAGAATTGTCCAAGCTCCCGCTCCAGGTCTCACATACATTTATACGTATCCCAGACTACTGGTTATTTGTAACCTCTTTACAGTGCCATATTGTCCCTCAGCTCGGGAGAAAAGGGAGCTGGATGGACAATGTAACGAGGAGACTAAAAACTGGTCTTTGGCCTTTTGTTAAATTATATATGTAAAAATTAAAAAAAAAAACCAAAAACAAAAAAACCCCAAGAAACAGAGGGACTATAGATACCAAATTTGAAGGGGCTGGGTGAAGTTCTTCTTGCATTTCACAGCAATTCATCACCTCACAAGCAGCCGGCAGGAAGAAGTGACTCCGAGAGGAGTTCTGCCGGGGGGATTTCTCCCTCCCATCTTGATGCTCCAGCAGGGGAAAAAAACCATTCCTCACCACATGAGGAATACAAAGTAGGAAGCAGGGAGATATTAAGTGACAGGAACAGGGAGGAAAACTTTCAAACAGATGAGCAGCTTTTGTGTTTCCCTACAGAGGAGGGAATCTGGAACAGGCATCGTGTGCACGACTGACCTCCGCCGATTCCCATCCGCCAAGCCCTTTATCAAGGAATTTTAGTTGGGCATCAGCCGTTGACACAAGGAATTAGCAAGCCAGCAAAGCGCCACGGAAAGCGACAAAGTGGAAGAACCTGGAAGTTCAGGCTAAGAGAACGAAGGGTAAAAAAACTTTTAAGCGGAGAGGATTAGGCGAGGAAGCTTAAAACACGGGCTTCCAGACGGGACAGTGAGCGCGGGGAGGGAAGGAGGGCGCGCTGGCTCCCGGTGCGCCCTCCTCCCCGCCGCCCACCCCCGGCACGGATGGAGGGACTCATGGATGGACGGATGGATAATGTCCCGCCGCCTCTCACCTTCGCAGACGCCCACTTCGTACTCGGTGATGGAGTCTCCGTTGAGCGGCGGCCGGATGACACAGCGCAAGCCCCGGTCGCAAGCCCCGTGCAGCCCGTAGACGCCCCCGCAGCTCTCGTTCCGCTGCCGAGCGCACATGAAACAGCAGCCGCAGATCCCCAGCACGATGCTGCCGGGGCAGCTCTTGGGTTCCTCGCACTTGGATTCGTCGCAGGGCAGGCAGACCAGCGCCCGGGTCCCCGACTCGCCCAGCAGCAGGGCCAGCAGCAGCAGCCACCCCGCCGCCAGGTGCCAGCCCGGGCGCCTCCTCCCCGCCGCTGACAGGTACATCCCGGCCGCCGCAGCCCGGCCTGGGCCGGGGGGAGCCTCTCGGGAGCCCCCTCGCCGGACCCGAGCGCGCCGCGGCTCCTTTCCCCGCCTCCGGCCCCCCGAGCAAAGTTTCCTCTCGCGGCGGCCGCTTCGGCCAAACTTCTTCTTCTTCTTTTCCTTCTCCTCCTCCTCCTCCTCCTCCTCCTCCTCCTCCTCTTCTTCTTCTTCTTCTTCTTCTTCTTCTTCTTCTTCTTCTTCCTTCCCGGGCGGCGGCTCCGTCCGCTGTCCGCTCCGGGAAGCGGCGCCCGTGGCTCCCCGCTCTGTCCTGGGGCTCCGCGGCGCTGCCCGCCCAAGCGAGCCCCTCGGCGAGGCGGCGGCTGCTGCTGCTCTGCCCGGCTCGCTGCCCGAGCCCCAACTCGCCTCCTGCCTGCGCCTCGCCCCACTCCCAATGCGCCCCCCCGCCCTTCCCCCATTGGGCGGTGGGCGGCCTCGCCCCGCCCCGCCTGTCCGACCGCGCCTCCTCATTGGATGCCGCCCGCCCCGGCCCCGCCCGCTCCGCCCCCCGCCCCCGCCGCAGCCCCAGATCCCGGGGCCGGGGAGGGAACGAGCGGCGGGCTGGGCCCCACGGCGGCCGCCTTCCCCCCGCCCGCCCCCTCCCCCCCTCGCCCGGGGCCCCGAGTGCGGAGCGAGGTGGCGGCACCGCTAGACACCGGGTACGGCCCGGGGGGACACCTCTGCCTGCGGGGGTGGGGAGCGAGAGGGCCCCGCGAAGGGCCCCGGGGGAAGGGGCCCCGGGGGAAGGGGCTCCGCGGGAAGGGGCTCCGCGGGAAGGGGCTCGGCGTCCTCGGAGCAGAGAGCCGCCTCCCCCTGCTCCCACAGGCGACTCGGGTGCCCGCAGGGCTCCCCGACGGGCGGCCGCTGCCCGGGAGCCGGGGGGAGGGAGCAGAGCGAACCGCGTCGCCGTGAGGCAAAGGGCTGGCAGCGGAGCGGCGGGTCGCTGCCTTCCCGAGGGCAGCGCGATGCGGATAGGAGCGGTTGGGCTCGATGAGCTTAAGGGGTCTCTTCCAACCCCGCGCTTCGATGATTCTGTGCAGGATGGGCAGCCTGATCGATCTAGCGGGACGTTTCCCTGCCCGTGGCAGGGGGGTCGGAACTAGGTGGTCTTTAAGGTCCTTTCCAACCCGAACTATCCTACCATCCTGCGCTGCCGGGCCGGGGTGCGACGGCAGCTCCCGCAGCGACGTGTTGCGCCGTCAGGAACGCCCGAGGCCGTGGCGAGCGGGAGGATGAAGTCATTCCCTCGGCAGGTGGGGTGGTGTCAGCTGCGCTGAGCCTGGAAAGTCTTGGCTTGCGCGTACTGGTGCCAGCCATGTGGGAAATTTTAGGAGAGAGGTTCTGGAAACTTAGTATTAACGGAGAGCACCAAGGTGTGGCTTCTACACTTTCTCCAGTCCCACGGGCTCGTCTGTCTCTGCAGAAAGAACCAGTTCTCTTGTCAACGAAGGAGCTGCTGCCGAAGGGCAAACCTCCCCGCTGGCAAGGGAAGGGACAAGTTGCTGCCGGTGACAGGAGAAACCTTTGTCAGCAATAGCGAACCTTTTTGGTGTGTTTCAAAAGTCTGTAATTCACTGTCGTTCACTCAAGCCTAAATGCCTGGCAGTGGCAAAGATTCCCTGTTACTAGCACAGGCCCATTAGTAATGGAAACAAGAGATATGTAACGTGATGCTGAAAAATATAACATTTCCATATCCATATAAAAGAAAGCATTTATCATACTTTTCTATTATTAAAAATGTTTTCATGACATCAGAACATCTGGCTGTATTCTGATCCATTCAGAACTTAAACTAAATTGTACAAGATTATTTTTCAAGACCTACAGATGTTTTAATTAGCCCCAATAGTTTGCAAGGCATTGATCTGTTTTTCCCATGAAACATCATTATTGTGATAAAACACTATCAATACAGCATGCATCACAGGGATTAGGGCCATTTGGCTGACAAATCTCAGCAACAAATGGGCAATGAGAAGCAGCCGTCTACTGGGCATCAGTAGTTAAATGGATACCGTGCTACCTTTTGGGATAGACTTGGGAAGTAAACGACAAGCCAATGTCATTGAAGGCGTTGTGGTTTTGTACAAATAAACCTAATGCATACATTTGAGAACAACCAAAACCACCGTGTGCTCTTGTTTTCTGGAAAGCAGTAAGTCAGGAAAGCACCTTGAAGGGCATATTAGGCAAGCCCTCAAACTCTGAACGTTACAGCAAATGGACAATACTCCCGGGTGTAGCAACGCACCGAGCAAGTTTTGTACCATTTCCTCAGAAATGTAGGTTATTCCCTCAGCCTCAGCCCTCTCGTGTCAGTTTGCCGAAGCACCTGCAGGGGTCAGGGTGCTTTTGATTCACCAGAAGTTTCCACCGAAAAAAACCCTCCTGTGATTTGAATGAGAGCAGTCTGTAAAAACACACCATTTCCCACAAACTGGAAACACTGCCTTTTGGTCGTGTCCTTTAGTGATGAGGCGCACTGTGTATAGTATTGCTGAGATTGCTTTTTGAATGAGACCTACAGTTCCTGCTGCTGCATTTTTAAAACGCAGTTCACAAACCCGAAATTGTGCAGAAAAGAATCACAAAAGTGATTTCAGTTCTAGAGAGGATGCTGCACGATACAATACATGATCAGAGACTTGAGTTCAATAAGCTTCATGTATCAAAAGATGAAAAGTGATCTGATTACAGTATAATAATCCCTTCATGTGGAAAAATGAACTGATCTAGGAAAAGTGTGTAGGTATTTTTCCAGGACTTGTGAACACAGCCAGCATGGAAATCCCAGACATGTTGGATTGCGTGCACAGGCAGTTCAATATTTCCCAGACATGCCAGACCTACCATTTGTGTACTGTACTGATGTACAGCATACTCAATGCACAAAGAATTCATTGGACCTACTGTGCCTGTTTGCCTGTGTGGGAACGAACAAAGGAGCGCTAGAAGCGGTGCAAAAACAGATGAAGAGGGAAGCTATGGACAGCTTAGATAAGAGTGTTGTAGGGCTCTGAGAAAAAGAGAGCAAACTTGAGCTGATGGCCAAATGAGAGCAGTTTCTGCTGTGAGCAGGATAAGTTAACTGCTTCACAGACTGTTTACCCAAGGATAGCTGTAAAGTACAGAAATATTTATAGAACAAGGACCAAAATTTAGGGTTCTTGTCTCCTCACGCCTTGCCCTTTAGGTACAAGTCATGAACTATTCATGCGTATGCTTGTGTTTCCCTTTTTCTCGCCCAATGAATCTGAATACTTCATTGCACAGTGGCACAGATTCAACAGGAAAGGTAGACAATGCTGCTGTCCCAAACATGAGTACAGTCCATAGGGACAATAAGATACTCCTTGGAAATCAGCAAATCTGGTATCTGATGACTTTACAGGGAAAGTGAATATCTCTGCTTTCCCCAGCAAGAAGCACTAAAGGATCCTTAGAGGGAATTTCACTTTTCCCTACTTGGGAAAAGTGCTGCCTCTTGGTTTATTAAAGGGCCTCCTGATCCACATAGCCTAGGAGTAAGTAGGTTTAGCTCCTGAAATGAAACCCAACTTTTAATTTCCCCTAGAAACAAGTTAGTGAATTTGCTAAATACAACACTGGGAGGAAGAAGTACATTCTGATAAACAGGCTATAGCAGCTGAAATTTCCTGGGCTTGTTTTCCTGTAATGTTAGTCTTGTATCGGAACCATATCTAGCCTGGATGACGTTGCAGCAATAACTGACTAGAGCTGTATGGCCTTCTTGGTCATCATGTAATATAGAGCTTTTGCAAAACCGCACAGTGCTGTGAGAAAACTACTACTCCCTTTACTAATTCCTTGGTCCTGTACACACTCCCTTTGTTACTGGTAAATCTCCCCATGTAACAATTAGGAATTCAGCATAAATATCCTGGTAAGTCTGATATTCACAATAATTACAACTGAAAGGCAGGTTTCATTTAATGACAGGCAAAGATAACATTTATACTACTAAAAATGAAAATATCTCCCCTGTCCATCCCCCAAGTAAAATATAAAAATGTCTTCATTTCAGAAGTTTGTTTCCACTTTGCTGATATATACTGGTAGCCCCTTCTTCATCTCTAAATTTGGGGAACATTGGCAACTTTAATATCAGAGTTGTACTTTTTCCTACACAAACATTTTGAGTCTTTTCTGTGTTTCACTGTATCATTGCTGCACATTAAATTCCTTTTTTATGCTTTAGTTTAAGACTGTGTCTACTTTGTAGCGGTCTCTTGACATAAACTGTTTCCTAGTCACGTTACACACATGGGCAATCTCGACTCCTTGAAAAAAGGATCAGGAAAAAGCCTGCCACTAATACAAGAAGTGCTGAATCTGTTTAAATGCGCATGAGAATAGTTTCACTCTTCTTCACAGGGGTATCATGGACTTACTATATTAGTAGCTGTAAGGCTTTTCAAACCCTTAAATAGGAAGAGGTGGGAAATTGGGAAAGCAAATACAATAATTAATTTTAATAGAAACAAACTTTTAAATAAGAGTTTTGAACAAGTTCATAATAAATAAATATCCCATCAGGTAGTCTCTGCTGGTTTTTTCAGCCCTATAAACCGCTCCTCTCATTTGAATCCCTAGCTTAGGACAGCTCTGTAGTTCAAAGTTTACATCTAGAATAACTGAGAGGCAGAATTGTGTGTAGCTTTTTCCTCATACATCTTGGATTGCTTATATGGAACATACAAGTAAAAGGATGTTCTTTTTTTTAATAGCCTCAAAGCAACTGCATAAGCAATTTTACATTACAATTATATGACTAATTTATCTGTGCAAGCTTTTTCACAAATTTAGAAACTATACGTTAATAAGGCTTGTAAACTAAAAGCTATAAATGAATAGGACTGGCCTAAGGGAAGATAGGTTTAGCCTGGATATATGGAAGAAATTTTTCATTATGAGGGTGGTGAGACACTGGAATTGGTTGCCAATGGAGGTAGTGGAGGCCCTGTCCTTAAAAACAGTCAAGGTCAGGTTAGATGGGGCTCTAAGCAATGTGGTCAAGTTGAAGGTTTCCCTGCACCTGCAGATGGGTTGGACTAGATGACCTGTAAAGGTCCCTACTAACCCAAACCATTCTATAATTCTATTGTTTATAGATGCAATTCTTCATATTGTATTTAAATCACTGAAATTATTGTGCATTCAAACTAAGGATTTTTTCAGATCTGACCATTTTATAATGTATACCTTAAAACTTGCAAGCTTGAAGAATTAGGGAGTCAATATTTAATACAGGAGTAAATATATCTATTTACTATCTACCAGGAACCTATAAGGGGAAATAACTGATATATCTAGGAAATAACTGATATATCTAGAAGTGCAATTTGATATTTAAATTGATGACACTCAAGGTCACATTGATTTTAGCTTCTTTAGCTTGAAGAAGATCTTTTTAACAAATAAACACAGTTAGGAAGGAAAGACAATTTTTTCTGTCAGTTTACAAAAGAAAAGTAGAAGTCTTTTAAACTAATATGTCATTCTAGGGATTACATGCATTTTTTTTACAGAAAATCTGGTCTCCAGAAAAGTAGTTGTATTAGATCAGCCTCTACAGTCCTTTTCATAGTGCTGCATGCTGATAAGATTTTAAATATTAAAATACAAACATGAAAATACTGCATTTATTTCACTGCAATCTGCTGTGTATCAACAACTGCACTATAAAATAGATTAAATCAGATAGGATGAGGGATATACTGGATGTGATCTAAAATTTGTCATAGCCAATTTGCTAGCTTAGTATGTCTAAGAGAAGTTCATACAGTTCCAGGCAAGATACTTCCTATTCTGAGCATAGCTTTGAACTCCTGAAGGAAAAGCCCAAGAGGCTGAAGTTGCAGAGTAAAGATGAAGCTCTTGGGCAGCTGTTTATCAAGGTAAGTCAGGCCTCAACTGTAATACTTTTTATTTCAGTTCAAGCTCATCAAAACTTGACTGAGCATCAAACTCTTCAAATAACTGATTCAAATGGGAGCAAAAATAGCTTTTCATCTGGTTTGCAGTTGATGCACATGCTAAAAGGGAGGTTGTCTAATTGTGATTGAATGGCAACCTTATTCAGAGACCACTGAAGAAAGATTTTTTAATGACATTGATGACAGTGAAGATGTCCCATTTCAATTTTTCTAGGAGCAGCCCTGCAGAGAAGGACTTGGGGGTGCTGATTGATGAGAAGCTTGATATGAGCCAGCAATGTGCTCTTACAGCTGAAAAGGCTAACCACATCTTAGTGCTGCTTCAAAAGAAGCATGAAGAGCAGGTTGAGAGAGGTAATTCCTCCCTTCTACTCCACTCTCATGAGGCCCTACCTGGAGTACTGTGTCCAGTTCTGGAATCCCCAGCTAAAAAGGATATGGAACTGTTGGGACAGGTCCAGAGGAGGACCGCAAAAATGCTCAGAGGGCTGGAGCACCTCTGCTATGAACACAGGCTGAGAGAGTTGGGGTTGTTTAGCCTGAAGAAGACAAGGCTCCAGGGAGACCTTATAGTGATCGTCCAGTGCCTGAATGAGCTAAAAGAAAGCTGGGGAGGGACTTTATATAAGGACATGGAGTGATAGGTTGGGGGGAAATGACTTTAAATTGGAAGGGGGAAGACTTAGATTAGACATTAGGAAGGAATTCTTCGTGATGAGGGTGGTGAGACAGTGGAACATGTTGCACAGGGAAGTTGTTGATGCCACATCCCTGGAAGTGTTCAGGACCAGGTTGGATGGGTCCTTGAGCAGCCTGGTCTGGTGTGAGGTGGCCCTGCCCATGGCAGGGGTGTCCCTTCCAACCCAAACCATTCTATGATCCTGTCATTCTATGATTCTATCATTCTATGATAAAACATATTCAAATTGTGTCTTCTGTATTAGAGGAATTTCACTTCATGAGGTACATTCATATCTGTGGGCCTAATCAGCTCTTGATTATCAAGAGTTGCCTCAAGAAAGGGAAAAAAAACCCAAACCACCCCAAAACTGAACCCTATCCCCAAGCCCACAGGCAGTACAAGATGAATACAAAGCAGTATTTGGGGTCATGCAGTGAGAATGAAATGGAAAGAAGGGTAGGCTGTTGATACCAGCCTGGTGGTGTGGAGGATGGGGACCCAGGCAGGTGTGGGGCACACTGTGTGTGGCTATATCCTGCAAGCACAACTCTTCTGCTCACAGACTTAAGCTGGCTCCTGCTGGGCCTTTCAGGTGTCTCTGGTCTTGCAGCATGGTTAATCTATAACCTAGACAAGCCATCAGCAGTTGATTGAGAGGCAACTATAGCTGATGATGCTTTCTGGCAAGGGGGCTATGTAAATCCCTGTGAGCTTCCTGACAATGTTTTTCCTATCTTTGTCAGTTAGCGTTGCGTATTCTGCCTGTGTTCTGACTGCTGGAACTCACAGATGCCAGGACTTATTAAGGCTATCTCAACCTGGCCCTCTTCTTATTTTGCAAATTAAAACTATTTTTGATATCTTTATTAAAGTTGGATAGAGCTTTCATTCTGAGGAATCACATCATATTTCCACTGGGTTTTTTTTTCTAGCTCTTTCTAGATTTTAATGCTGAGAAATGTAACTGGCCATAAAGAGAGCTGTCACTACTGACCTGCTTCCATTCATGTCTATAATCACCTTCTTGATTTCTGCAGATAGTGATGTGGGTTAGCAAAAGTATTTAGGATAAAGTCAAGTGCTGTTCTGACTACAACTTTATATATACCAAATTAAGAAGCTTACCTTCTGATATCTACCAATTATCTCAAGGAAATCAGTTTTTGCTAGTTCATCCATTTTAGGAGACTAATGCTGTTTATGAGAATAAGGCAGAGACGTTTTCCCAAAGTAAAACAACATTTCTATAAATTATTTGATCTTCTTTATTTCTCTTGATTGATAGTAAATATCCAGTCTAACTGTTCAGCTTTTTAACAACTTGGTTAGAACTATGCACAACTTGGATACCATTTGCAAAGTCCATATGTCTAAATTTATTGTGGTGTGATTACAGTGAGAGAAAAACATTAGTATGAATCAGCATTCATATCAGTTGTTTAGTCCATGTTAGTTTTTGTAATATCACAGGGCAAAAAACAGATTAATATATTTTTTCAGGGGTATCTAGGCCTTACTTATTTTTTGCTGGGATTTTTAATGTTAATATTTTCTTATTCATGTTGTGACATTAGTTAGCCTCCCATGACTGATGTCACTATATTAGCAAGAATTATTTAACTTCTGATTTTTTTTCTTTTCATAATTACAGACATGATGGCTTGTCTTGTAAATTGCTAAGTAGACTGAGTCCGTGTTTTATTGTAGGCTTCAACAAGCATTAATATACTCAGGCTGTATTAGAAGATACTCAACACCATGCAAGGTCATATTTCTTTTCTTACAGTCTACAGGAGGATACATTCAGTAGATTTCCTGGTCCAGCTTGGCTGAAAGAAGTGATTGGACGTTGCTGTATGCCCAGTGTTGTGAACAGTGTTTATCTTTTCAAGTGTGAACTTGGAATCTTAATTGTAGGGACTTGAGTGGGGAAGGGAAGAAGCTGGAAGGTAAGACAGCTTGTTTATAACGAGGGCATTGATATAGTTAGGAAGAGAACACAGCGTCTCCCGCATCTCAAAGGTAGCATTTCACGTAATGTTGGGAAAACAATGGTGAGAGAAAACAAGCCCTGAATATGAGATAAGCCTCAGCGGTAAGAAAGATGGGTGGGAGGATGGTTTGATTAGTAGGAACTGATAGAGAGGTGATAGACAAGAAAGGTTTGTCAAGCCAGGGGAAAAACAAGACGGATACAGTTATGGGAAATAGCATCCTACCATTGGTATGACCTTGCAAGGTACTAGCAGCTTCCTAGATATTTCAAGTTCTGTCACTTCGTAAAAATAAAACAAGAAGAACAGACGGCATCATCAGTACTATTCTCCCAGTCCTTCCATCTTGATTTATAGGGGGTTAATATCAACATCTTGTTAAGTCAGAAGGGTTCTTCTCATGAAAATTTGACTGACATTTTTGCCTTTTTACATTTTTGTTATTACAAATATTCTTTTTCTTCAGAAAAGAAGATACATACAGTTTAGCTTGGCAAATTTGGAAAACAGGTTAATGAACTCTCACAAGACCCATCTTTGAATTCTACTAGAAATGCTGCTGCAGCGCTCCTATTATTTTATGGCAGCAAAGCTGTAAGAGTTTTCTTACTTAGTAATTAGAGGAAAAATTTGCTGTTATGCTTTGTCTGCTTAACCCTTCACAGCAATGCAGATTAGCAGTAAAAACTTATTTTTTAGTGGCTAGTTAATCTGGTTGTACAGGTAATTTTTGATTTGCAAGCAGCCAGCAGATCACACCTGCAAACATTATACAAGACATATACAGCCTTTTCATACTCTGTCTCAGCTGCAGTCTGTCATGGGAAGGTGTAGCACTGCCACCGTCTAGACTTGAGTTTTAGAATTGTTCTTCACCTTCAGCTATATCTCTTGGTCAGATTGAGACTAGTGTGCTGTTCCAGTCCTGTTGTCATCCTACTCTTTGTGGTACATTTTAGGAGGATAAAACCACTGGTACTGTCTCTCTGCTAATTTCTAGTCAACTGAGACCTCCTCTAGTTAGCCAAGATTGCTGAGAGATGATTGACAGTGGCTTGGTGAGCACTTCTGCCAGTTCCCTTGGTACTCTTGGGTGGATCCCATCCGGCTCCATAGACTTGTATGTGTCTAGGTGGTGAAGCAGGTCACTAATCATTTCCTCTTGGATTATGGGGGCTCCATTCTTCTCCTTGTCCCAGTTTTCCAACTCAGGAGGCTGAGTATCCCAAGAACAACTGGTCTTGCTGTTAAAGACTGAGGTGAAGGAGGCATTAAGTACCCCAGCCTTCTCCTCATCCTTTGTCACTGTTTCCCCCTACATCCAAGAAAGGATGGCGATTCTCCTTAGCCTTGATTTTGTTGCTGATATATTTATAGAAACGTTTTTTATTGTCCTTTACTGTAATAGCCAGATTAAGTTCTAATTGAGCTTTGGCCCTCTTAACTTTCTCCCTGCATAACTTCACAATGTATTTGTAGACCTCCAGAGTTGCCCGACCCTTCTTCCAAAGGTCATAGACTCCTTTTTTTCCCTGAGTTCTAGGAAATAATTCCTAAGTGCCATATTTGAAAGAAACTCAGAAAAACTGACGGCAGGATGTAACTGAAGTCCAGGTCCTTCCTACACCTTCAGAATTAGTTTTTATAACTACCATGAAGCACGAGTAAAATTGCCTTTAGTCACTTCCCTTTCTTTGGTGACCTAGTGTAGACTTCAGCAGATCAAGCCCTCAGTGCATTCCTTCATTGATAACATTTTGTTATCTCTCAACTTACAGCTTTTTTTTTTTTGTTTCATACAAGAAAGCGTGTTCCTTGATTCAGTTTAAATTATGCAATTGGAATCATACATGTTTTACAGACAGCCTGTTAGAATGGATATAAGCAAGATATACAAATGTACTTTTTTTAATTCTTAAAGTTCTGTAGCTATTCACTCTCAATATTACAATTTTGGAGCACAATTAAACTTTTAAAATATAGAAAGGTAAAATATTTTTCATTCTGTAGGTGAAGTGTAAAAAAATAGAAATGTGTGATATGCAGGATTTCAAGTCCACCTGGTAATTTCTGTTACAAATTATTCCATAACATACTTGATCAGTTACATTCGATGTAAGAAAGGAAGGTCTTCATAGTACTACACTGAAAGCTACAGTTAAAGTTGTATTTATTCACAGTTGATGTTAAATGGAGAAGTACTTTTTACAGAAAACTTACATAAAAATAAGAAATTAAGAGAAGAAAGGCTTATGCCTCCCTTTCTACCTTCATTCTATCTACAGTGCTATTAAATATGAGTTGTAGTACGGAATTCACACAGAATCACTAGGTTGGAAAAGACCCACTGGATCATTGAGTCCAACCATTCCTATCAATGACTAAACCATGAGCCTCAGCACCTCATCTACCTGTCTTTTAAATACCTCCAGGGTTGGTGACTCAACCACCTCCCTGGGCAGCCTGTTCCAGTTTCCAATGACCCTTTCCATGAAAATGTTCTTTCCGATGTCCAGCCTGAACCTCCCCTGTTGGAGCTTGAGGCCATTCCCTCTTGTCCTGTCCCCTGTCACTTGGGAGAAGAGGCCAGCTTCACAAAAAGCTTCACAAAGCGCTACAAGCTACTTCACAAAGCTTGTATTTCCATTCACCACAGAAACCAAAAGGGAACAAAAGCCCTAATTTTAAGTTTCTACTGTGATTTATAAAACTTTGATAATGGTCTGATACAGTATTAGCTGATCAACTCATCTGCCTTCCATAAATTGGCAAAGGCTTCCTTAGCTCTGCTGAGGTTTTCTGTTTTAACTGTTACAGCTGCTGTTTTGGCCATCATCCTCCAGATCTGAAAGCCTGAATCTGAATAACTTCTGCTGAAGAGCCAGCCTCTTCATACCAGGGCTGCCTCAAATGCAGAACACTGGTGGAATGAATACAGTGGTGGATACATACACAGAGTGTTCAATGGGAAAGGAAAATGCGTTACAAATAATGAAAAGTTCATCTGGTGGCTCTTACTGTGGTTTGATGCTGATGGGTGATCGCTTCCAGCTGATGGATGATGAGATTTAAAGTATGTTCTTAAAGAGTGGGCTAAGCAATCATTGCTAAATCTGCAGTGTGTTCAGGCTCTGTCTTTCAGATACAATTTTTAACAGCACTTCCCCAACACAACAGAGACCGTTGGGGTACAATTGTGCTCTTTTGAGAGGAATTATCATGAAACTCTTTGATTTGATAGAAAATATCCCCTACTTAATAGTTATCATTTGCAAACATGTCTGTAGACTTCTCCTAACTCCATAGAAATGGCAGGAGATAGCGTTTAGCAGCTTTTCTGTACTGGAGATCTGGGCTTTGTCATGAAAGGGAATGAGGTGTGTTTGGGAACTCTAGATAGCATCTAGAAGTAGTGAAAGGTGATATTTTTCCTTTTAGTGTAGAAAAAATATTTCTGAGTTTCTAGGATATTAGGAAAGTCTTTTTTATTGTTTTGTTTTTCTTTGTATTAATGGATAAGCAGGGCAGATTTTTCACTGGTATCTCTGGGTTCAGTCTCGCTGAGTAGAGGAACGTACAAA
The DNA here is from genome assembly GCA_033459285.1 of Clamator glandarius. Lineage (NCBI taxonomy): Eukaryota > Metazoa > Chordata > Aves > Cuculiformes > Cuculidae > Clamator > Clamator glandarius. The sequence goes on from JAUNZM010000261.1 coordinate 10,233,080, forward strand.
ATGAAGAAAATATGTTCGTTCAGGAGAAGACTTAAAGTAATTTAGAATTTTTTTCTTTTTACAAAATAGGCAGAGAAAATTGAAAATTATCAAAAGGAATACTCATTGGACATTTATTATTCTCTCTTTATCAATTAAATTTTCCAGATCACCATGAATAATTCAAATAGGCATCTTAGTTTATATTCCATGCTTTCTCTTTTTCCTATTAAATGCAATTTTTAATAAGTGAGATTAAAGCTAAAGAGTGACAAAAAGGTCATTGGTTTAACTATGACTGTCTGGTGAACATATTTTTAATAGAAAAATATGCATTTAGCTTCCCTTAAAACCCACTGAATCTAACTTTTCATTACAAGAACTTTATGCACATAACTAGAGGAATGAACACCTACTGAAGCTGATAGAAATACTCTAATTAACTTCATCAAGTTCTAGCTGATAATTACTGATGTGAAATACGTGTATTTTTAATCAACTATGATTCTCATTTCTCTTTTCTCTTGAACTTTGACATAATAAACTTGGGGTTTTGTAGGCGCAGAAGCAATGTGCAAGGCTCTAGTGCTTACTTAACAGATCTCAGAATTCTTGTACGTATATATTCATAATTTATCTGGACTGTAACCATGACAATATTGGTAGCATATGCAGAATAAATAGGACATAAGACTGCTTACCCAGGAAAAGTCAACATTTGGAATATTATCAGGATATTTGCAAGTCTCAGATGTAGATTATACATTAGTTATTTATATTGTTTCTTATATTAAAATATTTGAGAGGGTTTTTTTTTATTTGTTCTTTTCCTGTTATACATTTGTCTATCAGTAGTCTCATACTTTTAATGGTCATAGCATGCATAAAAGGTTAAACCTGACAGTTTTCCTTTAGACCATATTGCTTTAAATGCCAAAGTGTGTCTCCCTTTCTAATCCTTCTGCTGGGGAGAATATTCATTGGGTAATAGTGTTGAAGTAACCTCAGATTCCCTTAGGCATTGTGTTTAAGCCCACTCAGGGCAGCCAGGGCTGATCTTTCACTTTCTGGGACCTCACTGAAAAGCACTTCATATGTGGTATAGAAATATTTTATTAAATTGTAACCATATTGTGTGAAATTGTTTGGAGTTTGGAGAGCAATCAGGTCTGTTGTCTTTTGCAGAACTTCCCATTCATTCAAAAATATTATTTTATTTGTGCCTGTTTCCCCGAACCACTTTCCTCTCCTGTGTTCTATAGTTCAGAGCTTTCACTCATGTCAGTCAATACAAAGGTGCATCATGGCTATAAAACGAGCTTTGTTGACAATTTGGGGACAGAAGAATGCCATTTCTTGTTGTGGCATGTATTTCAAATGAGTCAGATGAGAGCTCAGGTTCTACTGGGCACTGGTAATTTCTGTCAGGTGGGACAGAGCATTGATGCCCTTTAGTGCTGGATGGAACTTAAAGGAAATCAGAAATTGTCAATATAATGTTGGGTGAAGGGGGGCAAAGAAAGTGTTCTTTGGTAGTCCTAGTACTCCATTTAGATGTATTTTTTCTGCTTCTTTGACAGTTACACTGTGTGCAGAAAACTTCCTTTCTCTTTATTTACTATTTTTAGAACAACAAAATCACCAGTATCTTTATAATTCATATTGAAATGGGCAGTGCTAATGTTAGTCAAACTGGTGTTCCTAAATATACATGCATTTGTAACTGTTTCTTTAGGATCTATGAAGGTGAAAACTATATTGTTAAAATATCCCATTTTAAAAGCATCAAATGAGATGAAATACAATCTCATCCTAAAATAAGAAAAAGGAGATAATTCCTATAGGCCATTAAGAAATGGTTTATTTAAAAAATGGCTGTTTTCTGTCACAATTGCATATTAGTTTTAACTTTTTGGTCCTTTAAATGTGATTAGAGCCAGTGCTGTAGAAGGAAAGGAGTGGCAGCCGGGGAAGAGGAGGGCTGATCACCCCGCATGGCCAAGAAGTGACAGGGAAGCTGGTACCTGGTAACTTTGTACTGTTCGGTAGTATAACTACCTTCATATTTCAAGGTACCACTGGTTCCTGGTCTCATCTGTCAGGTACTAGGACCTTCTGGGTAAATACCTATAAATTCACGTGTAATCAGCTAGAACTCCCTTGTGGACTAAGGGACACCTTACTGTGTACAGATAAAGTCTCTCTAAGATGAAGGGAAATATGCCACCTAAAGCAATGGAAACTTGGGCATTTAGGGGAGCTATCTGTAAGCCACCTTTGCAGCTCTAAGGCACTTCTCACCTGCGTGAGTATTCTCACTGAAGCCTTCTCAACATTCTTATCATCCTGGCTTCAATTGCTCTCTCCCTTTTTTTAAAATTTCTTTCCTTTTCTTTTTTTTTCTTATTTTCCTAAAAGTGGACTGTTATGAAGAGGTTTATGATAAGTTTAAAAGCACGCAATTTTTACAGGTTTTAGAGAGTTGTAGCTGTCTCTGTTCACATAGTCACATGAAATTGAAATTAAATTTATATTGACCCTGGGGAAAAAAAAGTCCTGCAAAATATTTCCGTATTTTGGATATGTAGGAGAGCTCACTTCTTGCTTGAGTTAATTCTGCTATGTTATATGTAAGTTCCCCCAGGGATTTTGGAAATTATTTGAAGCACCCTCTTTGTGCATTACCACACCAGCTATGACTGTCCCAGGCACTTTAACTGACAACCACGAGATAAATTCTGTAGGGCAGCAGAGTTCCTCCTGCACCTTCATATCTTTGAAATTAATTTGCTTTTCAGTTTTGACAGATCACAAGTTTTGTTAGCCTCAGAAGGCAATGAAAAAAGCATTTATATAAGTGAACTTTTTTTTGATGCTGCACTTTCCATCCAGAGATGGAAACCTAGCCCAGACTCTAAATGCAGTCTTTGCAAAGTACAAGGATTTTTCTGTGCTTTCATAAAAAAACAGTCACCCTAGTAGAGAAACTGAGGCAATAACAAAGGAAGTAGTAGTACAGTAGTAAAGTAAAAAAGTGCACTAGCTCAGAAGAGAGACTGAAGGTGCAGTCTGGTACACAGCATCCTCTACCACCAAATACAGAACACAAAAGAAAATGGAGAATGAATGCTGCCAGCTAGTGAAAGTGATAGTTAATAGACTAAACGATCTTTTTACATGAAATTACCTATATCATATCAGTGAAAACCAGCATGTTCTGTCTGGGAAAAATAGACCTTTTGGCCATGTGGGGTTAAATCATAAGAATGACTTGCATTAAAATTTAGTATTAATTAAAATTATTTGTTCCAACACTGCTTTTTTATGAAGCACATTTTGTATTAGATAATATAATTAACTTATCCAGATTCTTGGAAATAAAAGCATATGTCCTCAACAGATGACATTTTTAGTTTAAGTCTCCATTTTATGCAATAGCAACCAGCAGCAAATCCAACAACAACATTCTTCTAAGATACGGGAGGTATGACAGCAATGATAATATTATGCCTCAGTGACCATTCACCTACATCAGCAAAAGTAAGCTAGGAATCTAAAGGATAATGAGGCAGATTTCATACTCCCAGAAATGCAGATGACAAAGTTATGAGAAGTTGAACATCTTTGCATGTATCCAAGTGTGCGCTACATGATCACGTGGATTCTTGACAAGTCAATCAACTGTTATGAAATTCGGTCAGAAAACAGAATATGAATTATTCAACACAATCTGAAAGATTTTTTCTTTGAAGGGCAACACTCATTTCTGCTTCATTACACAAAGAATCTTGTTTGGGGGGTAAAGACTCGAAGGGGAGTTTGGTTTTTTGGTTTTTTTCTGTTTATTTATTTTTAGATTTGGGGTTTTTTGGCTTTGTTTGTTGGGTTTTTTTTGGTTCAGCTGTCAAACCACTAACACAAATAAAAAGGTTATTTGAATATTTTTATTTCTTGGTACCAAGATTAAAATCCAGAAAAGTGAATGGTGCACAATTCCTCCAGACTGGGGGAAATGTGATTTTTGATCCTCCGAAGCTGAAATATCTAGGTAGCATCTAGTCATTAGATTGCTTTTTCTAAAGAATTTCAGTTTACATATGCATTCTAATAAAAGTCAGGGAGATCAAGAATGAGATTCTTAATGGTATTACTGACAGGACTTCTTATATCAGACAGCCCAATAAGAGGGGGAAAATCATGAGTAGGTCCTTTCTCTACCAGAGAGGACCTAAACCTGTGTTATCCTCCTTCCTGAGCAGCACTTTCATGGTGCAGTGTGGATGACTCCAGGGAAATCCTCAGACGGAGATGTTTCACTTTGTATTAGAGCACAATGTTTCATGTCTTTGCCAGCCACCAACCACTATATTCTCTCTATACCTCTCTTTTTCTAAATAGGCCACTCACAATGAACAGTATCAGTTAGACAAAGAGAAAGCCCTGTTCATAGTATATTAGGGAATAGTGAAGGGATGGTCCAACTCTTCAGTACCACTATTTCAAAAGTTCTCAAGAAGCTGGAATGTAGCATGCATCTCCCTTTTGCTGATCTGGATGGTCTAACTACAGAGCCTAGCCCTTCTCTTCTTTGACTTTTATGTCAGTTGCACAAATACTAATATGTTGAAACAATTCATTTTGCATACATGTCAATTATTACTTTTGATATTGTAAAAGCATTTCTGCTAAAATCACTTGGCAAATTCAAACCAAACTGGTGACCAGCTTCTATTTGTTTTCGGTGACACTCTCCCAAATGTTATTAATGAGTCATGTTGGTTCATTTGCACCAAAGCCACCACCAGAAGTCTAAATACACTCTGAATGATAAATAGTAAACAAGATTTCATAACAAAATATAGGACAAAGGTAGGAATATAAGAGGGAATCTACAAACAATAAAACGTACTGTGTTATATTGTTACATTTCTATTATCTTGGTAAAGCTTCTTCCATTAAAGTACTTATGGAATTATTGTGATACAGAATAAATCAGGAATTCATAATGCTTCATTTATATTCCTGCCTTGCTCAGAAAATAATCATTCTGATAATCTTTCATGATAAATTGCCTACAGATCAATCTGTTGCAAGTTACTTATAGATGAAGTTAAACAATTTAATGCAGCCCGATTTCTTGCTGTTTTGGTAATAATATGATCCAGTTTGTCTACTGTCTTCTCTTGTTGCAAGTCAGGTCTCCTCCACAGCAGTCTTCTCTTTTCCTGACAAATTTTGGATAAACCAAATTGTAATGCAGCTATCTGTTTCCTAAGCACTGAGCGGCATGCTGTCCTCTTTAGTTTTTCTGCAGGACATGGTGATCTCCTTATAGAAACAACTTTTCTCAAAATTACTGCCAGACAAGAAAAGTAAAATAGCAGTTCACTTATAAATATTTTAAATTAAACACTACTGCCACAACTGTCCCCCACCCTGCCAAGTTTTTTTTCCCAACTCTCTCAGGCAAAATCAGCAATCAGTTTATGTGTTTCTTTTATAACAGGTATCTTAAGTGCTCACATTTTAAGCAGAATACCTCACCTACATTTTTTAATAGAATTTTGTACATGCTATTGAGCAAGCTGCGCTTGTCTGGATAACGTCAAAAAGAAATCGGGTTTTTATTTAAATTTTGAGAAATAAATGGAAGTAGCAATATGTTTTCCTTCCTTCCTCCAAACATGGTTACTACAATAATCTACAGCAGTGTATAGAAAATATTTTAATGTTTAATTTTAAGGGTGAAGATGTTAAACACTATATGTTGTGAACATGAGAGGATTTTGAAGATGTTTCACTGGAGAAATCATCATCCAGGGATACTTTCTACAACCAACTGCCCTATGTAAGAGAGAAACAGGTAAGAAACAAATAGTCAAGCTACAAATTTTATTACAAGGAGTGTCAAGAAGGAACTACATTATTCAAGTTGGAAGCAGTGTCAGTCAGTGCCTGACAGTTCACAAATCTTTGGTTTACAATTTAAGTTGGTGAAGAAAAAGATCTGTTAGGCTAGATAAGTACCAGTTAAAAATCAGCTTAACTGGAACAGACTAAGTGTTCTTTTAAAAACAGCAATAATACCTCTAGCTTTTAGAAACAAAAGATCCCTCATCTATGATCCATATTTGCAGAAGAAGCAGAATTATTATTGTCTGTTGCAGCCACCCCAGAGAGTTGGTGGAAGTTCCATACCTGGAAACGCTCAAGGTCAAGCTGGATGGGACTTTGAGCAACCTGATCTACTTGAAGATTTCCCTACTTATCGCTGGGGCCGTGGACTAGATGACCATTAAAGGTCTTTTCCAGCCCAAACCATGCAATGATTCTACATTGTGATCTGCTTTATTACTGTAGAGTCACCATTTCATTAACACACCTTTCTTTTGTTCCCACTTAACACCAGAATTCATAGTGTCATTAATGAAAACAGATTTAGTTCTTAATATTTCTGTCTTCATACAATTCACAGACTGTTGGTGTATCACAGGCAAGTGGATCACAAGTAAGGAACTGAAAAAGCACTCTAGCAGTGAAAGGGTATCTGAAAATTTACGAAGTGACCTGGTTAATTAAGAAGTTTAAGTTCAGTGTTCAGGAGTAACAATCCTATTGAAGAACCTACATTCCATGTGACTGGAACAAGAGAGTTTACATTTTCAAATATATATAGATGATTATTGTCCTTTGAGTAAAATCCTATATGCTTGTATTGATTTGAAATCAGGTTCTACTATTCCAAGTCAGTAAGTCTCTATGAAGGTTTACATGGATGCTACTAAGTTCACCATGATTCAGGGAACTTGATGGGGCATGCTGTGGTCTGGCCCATCTGGAGTCAAGAGGAGCAGAAACACAGGAGAGGAGCACTAACTTGCGTGCTGGCCCTGCTATTCCTTCAGGATCCAGTTAGGGCAGGCACATTCCTCAACTTGAAACTACTCCCATAACTACAGCTTGCATTTAATCTTCTTTCTTTTTTTACCTTAAAAAGTATTTGGTGATCACACATACATACCGATACAAAGATCAGTAGCTTAATGGAGGCTCAAGCAGTCCAAACAGTTTCCAAAAGCAAAAAAACCCCATAACCCCTAAGACTAATTCCATGGATGGAAACAGTAGTTCCATTTCAGAAACTTCCTCCTGTTCTGCATCCTCTTTCATAAGACTGGGGATCTGCCATGAAGAGCAGCAAAACCAGAGACACAGACCTACAAGCAGTTCTTCTTCTCTGAAATTAACTTTGCCCTGAGCCCATTTAGTCTGTATAAATATCAGTAACCTCTTAAATTTTGCTTCTGAGGCAACTACAGCAGGAGTTCTTGATAGTACAATTATTTGGGAGATGAGGTTCCAAAATGCAATCTGAAGACATAGAATTTTTATGTATGGTTGCTCCTAGACCATGATCCTGTGAGAGCCCTTTGGACTGAGCCCACTGCTCATTCTGTGGGAGCACAAATCCTCTTTTCGCCCTACAAGAACAATGCAGTAGAAACTTTTCTAGGAGCTTGCCATGGATTTTCTGTTTCTCCATGCAGATTTTTCCTGTACAGGACTAATCTGTACAGTTAATGGCTTTTCAGTTGAACTTAAATGTAGGTTCAAAATCATATGAATGCTCTCATGGGTGGAATAGCAGGCTACTGGAGGATATGAAATATTTCCTCAATGGAGACATTTACCAAAGCCTCGGTAGACTTCCATGAACCCATGAAAGCCAAGTCTTCTAAAAATTTTTATGCTAATTTATATAGATGTTTTAAAAAAGGAGTCATGGAATTCCATACCTCATGCACATTAATTTTCCATCCAACAGAATAACTTTGGCCGTCTTATACTTGAGTGAAAAAAACCCTCTGTTAGCAGAGTGTGACTGAACAAGAACTATCATAATGGAAAATTTCATTTTCAAAATATAATAAAGTTGCAGGAGTAGTGAAGGAAGTAAACATTGCTTGCACTTCTGATACACTCATTTATGCCTTTATGAACATCAAGTTATGTTTTCCTTTTATGCCACTGTTTGTATAAACAAAATCCTACCATGGCATTTAAAACTGAATTTAAAAGTTTCCTTTGTTTCTCCTTTTGCGTGTTTTACAGAATAAATTATGCTTTAATGTTGCTATTATAAATGTTTATATGGATAATACCATGCCTGGTCCTAGTCCAGCTCCCACTTAACTCAGTGGAAAGATTCCTCTGATGTTCATGGGAGCTAGATCAGACAATTGATATGTCTTGCTGCTTATATACATTAGCGTACAAAAGTGTTAATGCCCTATAATTTAGCAAAGATATTATTACCATCTGAATTTCCAGTGTAGATATATTACCTAAAAAAATTGTTCCTTGAGCAGTGGAATTAATGAAGCAAAATTTGATATCATTTGTTTCTGAGGGTAAATTTCCATGTGGATTCTCTTTTGCCTTTTCTGCCAGGAGAGCAATGTCTCTGTCCTCCTTACTTCCCTGGCCACATATTTTCATGAAATCTGTAGGAAATGCATAGAGATGAGTCTCCTAGATCTCTGCTGAATTTGGGTAAAGGTAGCCAACACGTTTACTAGGAGCTAGCAGATAGGTACACAAAAGCTTACAAAAGTTATAGCTGCCACTCACATTCCTGGGGAATCTGGACTAAAAGTAAAGGAATGCACACACTGGACGTTGCATCATCAGACTTTGATAATATGCTAAAGGAATAGTTAATAAGAAACCACAAATGTAGATTTAAAAGGAGTGAGAAGTGTTCTGAGTTTTAATAAGCAACACAGAAATCTCAGTTATTCACATAGGCACAGCTAGGCGTTACACAACCTCATGACATCCCATGGGATGCATCTTATTCCAGTGAGACCCCAATGCCTCCTGGATATCCCCAGCATGCCCGCAGTATTTGAAATATTTATGGTACTGCTATATGCCTTTGGGAGCAGGTGACTCCCCCAAGAATTAAGGCTTGTTTTGTAAGCCAGAGCAGAAGTGGAACAGAACTTGGCTTGGTTATTCCCTCTGCACTTTTTTAAGCAGGGAGTGATCTTATTTCATTCCTGGGGAATGTACTCCTAAAAACAAGGGAAAAGTCCTTAAATGAGCCAGAGGAGGGAAAGGAAGAGTTCATAATGTCAGATCTCTTGATGTTTCTTCAGTCTTAATTCTTTCCATCCTCTGAGTCTCCTTTTTCAAAAAGACACTTGCAGAAGTAATAGTAAGCATACTTAGTCAGATTGAACATTGGAATTGACTTTGCTTCATTCAGTTATTCTGGGAGGAATTTGATCCTTCCAGTTTTTTAAATGAATTGCATTAATAAATAACATTTCATAAATGCAAAAGCCTTAATTCCTACATATTTCTGCATCATGGAGCAGAGTAGATAATATTGAAATTAATGTATTTTAAGTAGAATCAGTACTAGCGTTCAAAGTTAACATTACATAGTTCTTTTCATTGCAATTACCTATAGCTTTACTAATGTCCACAATCCGAAATGAAAATTTTTACCATTATCCTCTATTCCAAGCAGATTTTAGATTTTAACCTAAATTCAAAAGAAAAATAATGAAAGAAAGGTAAAGAAGTACTGTGTAAATGTTCAGTTATCTTCTCAAAAATCAATATTTTGTAAAGCTCTACCATCTCCATTGAGATTGCTTTGAATAACAGAAATAATAGTCCTGAAAAAAGACTGATGAAGGTACTGATCTGAGGAACATCCATACAGAATCATCTGAATTGTAAACCCTTAAAAGCCTATTTTCAATATCCTCAATAGAGTTTGTTGAAGGCTTACTGATAAAAAGTCTCACAACTTCTCATGTGTACTTTCTAACTAAGCTCTTCAAGTGACTGTGCACATGACATGTTGCATAACCTTTGTCTGGCTAATTCAAGTGCCTAATTTATGCCATATTCCTCTCCACCGTTTAGGGTCGGAGATAGATGATGGATGAAGCAAAAGAGGCAGAAAGAAAGAAATGTTCTCTTTTACTTCTCTTTACCAAAGCAAGACCTGCACAATCTTTACTTTGCTGGGAACTTTTGTGCACTGTAGAACAAAACTGTTATAGTACATATGTTCAAGTAGGTAAAATCAAATTTATTTTAAACATGACATTTTGTCATTTTGCTACTTCAGTATTCAAGACCATTTTTAATTGAGATCAATTGTATCTGATTGCTTTACAATCTACTTTTTCAGTTAACAGAATATAGTTTACCTGCGACATACATTATCTGAAAATAAATTGTTTTCCAAAGGATGTTACAGCTCATGATGCTCTTCAGAAGAGACTTTCTGTATCCTGTTGGGTGCTCAATATGATAATTTTTCAAAACTCTAAGTACATCGTCATTTTCTTGCAAATCTTTTGCTGGGCATAAAATGCAATATGTAGAATGTTAAATGCTGAATATGGTGGTTTATTGTTCACTTAGTAATGTATCATCTTATAAAACTGCTGCCATATTTTTGTGACTATGTATCTGTGCTGTTGCAGACTTCTTCTCAAATTATTTTGCTGTGTGTTGTTTCTACAAGATAAATGTCTAAATAGTTTGAAATCAATACTGCATGTCCTGTCACGTAGGTGATATCCAAAAATCTCTTCCAAATTTAGCTTTATGTTTTGCAGCACCTGTTTCAAAAGTTCTCAGCACCTGTTCTCCTCATGGGAGTATCAACACATACTTCAGTACGAATAACATCCGGTCCCTATTTGTTGATAGTCCCACACAATATCAGCAGCTATACTACTAGAAGAAACAAGTGCTATGTGCTTCCTTCATCGGAACAGATGAGCAGGATATACCGGCCCACGGATCTTTCCTGTCATAATGACGTGGCTGCTTCTATTAGTCTTACGAGTTTACTACTCAGCGTAAAGTGAGGTGGTTGTAAAACTTATCTCTGTGTTTCTGGTAAAAACAAAAGGAGATGGGGATAGAGTTTGGCTTTCATAGACACACTGGCAGTTTGGTTTTGTGTGCTAGCATGCTGCTGATTTGGAAAAAGTCAAGGGGTGGCCAGTGAACTTCTACACATTCTACCTCTGCCACTGTGGAGGTCACTGAGGCTCTGTCCTGCATTGTGGAGTGCTTCATTTACTATTGCCTGGTCAGGCTGTGAAAGATCTATTCTTAGCCACTGACAGTATACTGAGTCAAAGCATTTGATACTTAGCAATTAACTCTGTTAATGGAGAATTGCAGTGCTGACCAGGGCACAGGCCTGCACATATGAATGTTTGTTCTCGGCCATCGTCACCACATGTGTGATCAAAAAGTTTATGTGGAAATTATAAGTTACATGTCTGTCTTCTGCATCTGAAATGCTCACAGTACGATGGTAGCTACAAACTAAGCCTTCTGATTTTTTATTAGAGTATTTCACAATTATTGTATGTTATGTCCCTTGGCAAAACCGGATTTATGAGATATTAGAGGTATAAGTTTAGAGATTCCTTTAGCTTATCAGAGCAGAATATAATTTTTTAGCATTAATTAGAAACAGGGAAATTTGTCACTGTGTGGCAAGAAGGGGCAAAGAAGAGGCAGGTATCTGTGTTAATCTTGCATTATAGCTCAGTGCAATGTTAAAAGATGGGACAATGTGTCCTTAATTTACAGGTGAAGGAAGCAGCATTTGCACTACCTCTTTCTCCCTCTCATCTCAGGATGAAAACCTGGGAAAACTGTTCTGTACTTGAGAATTAAAGGCATAATCTTATCCTTAGCATGTGGTTTGTATTGGAAATAACTTTGCTGAAGCCAATAGATTCATAAGTAAAGTTAACTTACATCTTATTTCTTTTTTTTTTTTAATTTCACCTCTTAACTTCCCCTGTCCTGTCCCTCTCCCACATCCAAATTCTTAATCTTGAATTTACAACCATTATTTACTATTAAAATTCCTGTGTGCTTGAGTAGTATTTTGTTTTCCACTATTATGAATCTTTGGCACAAATTGACTGCATTCACTATATCCTATTTAGTTTTAGCTTTCCATTGCCTTAGCAGTTGAACTTTAGATCTGATTCAGAAAAAAAATGAGAAAGGCAACTGTTTTCAAGTTTTTGCCAGGCAAAGACATATAGAAATTTTCTCAGAGTAAGAAATTCAGGATTTGACCCTCTGAGTAGGTTTTATTTTCAAAGCAGGTTCCCAGAAGCCGCATAGAAAAAGGAAACAAAGCTAAAATTGGGACAAGGTCAACTGGATATAGAAGTGACTGTAACAAACCACAAATAGTTCTGTTATTTTTGTTTCAACTGAAGTTCACAGAATATTTCTTAAGAATCTAACCTAGATGTTTATATATGAGTTAGAAAGAACATCTTTTTAATGACCGCCCAGTGGGAAGGTTATATTCATAAATGCTCTTAACTTCATACTTGATGCTGACAGATAATATTATAGCCTTAAATATTCAAAGAATGAGAAGTCTCTTACCAAGGGTATAACATATTAAGACAGAAAATAAGAGACTTGGAGAAATCTTTTGAGAATATTTTGTAATTATTCATTGCTTGGAAATATATATATTAAATCCACATATAAACAGAGAAACATACGTATTTTATCTGAATAAGGCACTATTCTTTTCCAGGGCTTTACAACTAAATTGAGTAGGAGAAGGATCAGGTCTTATTTAAACATGATACAAATTAAGACAATGCATATTTTCCAAACATAAAGGCATGATTTCAGATCAATCTCAATTAAAATGGAAGACACTCTTTTTACTTTAGACACTCTTCTTCTAAAGTAAGTTTATCATTAAATAGATGGAGGAAATAATTGCATATCCATGATCTTCTCATATGGGAATCCACTCCCCACTCTGGCCCCTGAAAAACCCTTCAGAAACATTAGTATCAGATAACATAAGTCACAGAGGTACTCAACTTAGAATTTCCTCTGTTGCTAAGAACAGAAATTACTGTTAGAGGTTTCTCTAAGGAGGTGTCTGTAAATCAGAATTAATTCTCTGTCAAATCTAAAATATCTTAAATTTATTTGTTCTCCTTAAGGTCACGTTACTTTTGTATGAAAAATACTGAAGAGCCTAAGTTGTTCTTTATTTAGGAATTTCAGATCTGGGAACATTAAATTCAGGTAATTTCTAGGTTTTCCTGCTGATGTGAATATACAAAGACTGTTCTGTCATTCTGAATTTCATTTTTATGGTGATTATATATGCTATTTTCCATTGGTGCAACTTATAGATATTATTCTCTTATGTGCATTTAAGTAAATATTAAACAAATATACTAAATACCTAAACAAGATGCTAGCAAGATAGGTGTACTCTGTATATTTGTATTGAATGCTGTTGTCCATTCTCCTGAAGATGATGCTTTATAATTCATGCCACATGGAAAATACAGAGGTTTTAAATAGTGATGCAGCTAAAATGTGAAGCTCAGCCAAGGACAGCAATATCGCTTCCAAGCAGTTTTTAATAGTTGCAAACTGCCAAATCCTTTAACAACAGAATGGAGTCTAACTGACAGCTGAAGAAAAGTGCACCTGATGTTGAGAGATAAGCACGTATCATTTTCAGTGTCACAAAAAGGTAGGCTAGATATAACCTTCAGCCTGGATTCAGAATGTCATGGCACAAAGGGAAATAAAGGCTCTTTTCGTTCTATCTCGGTCATTATCGTTCTGGCTAATCCAGGAGCTGACTCTAAGTCTTTCTTAAAAATGGGAGCAAAAAGGCAGTTTACAGCATCCTAATTGAAAAAAATGTCACAATAGTCTTCATACTTTGTGAATAGCCCTAATGACCCAGAAACGGTAGGTCACATATAAAGCATCTCATCAGGACTATTCTTACCTTTCAAATCATGAACCTGTTAAATTTGTTAACAAATTATGGTCCTTAGTGTATAATTAGTGAAAACTCTTGATCTGCATTGCCTATAATCCCAATAATGTACAAATGTGGGGAAGAAGAGAAGGGCTAGTTTTTCCATTTGCAAAGGGTGAACTTAGGTGCAAGAAGATGGAGAGTCCTTCCCAAAGCTGGGCAGGGAACCCTTGGCCAAGCCTTGAACTCTTAAATTCTATCTAAATACTTTAACCTCCTAGATGTAATTTAGTTTCAGTGAAAAAGTTATTTAATTGCTAATTTGATGTAATGATGGTTCACTGAAGGATAATCTTCAGATAATTTAAGAACAGAGGATTTTTCTGCTGTCCACCTTAAAAGAGCATGGGTAAATTAAACAATTAGAACCAGTTACAAAAGTAAGCTAAAAGCTAAACATAATAAGACACTGTTTTCAGCATTTCGAAAGAACTAAATACAACACATCAGCAGCTTCAAAAGCCTTTTGAACAAGTGCACTCAGAAACAAGTAACTAGCAAACAAAGCTATTATGAAGCTGGCAACGTGGTCAGTGAACTTTTGGCATGTCAACTCTATAAAATGTAGGCCTCTAGAAATATTCCTCACATTTGAGTAAGTAGAAAAGAGGCAAATTTAGCAACAGATGCTGTGGATGAGGTATGATGATTTGTTGCTTTTTCACGATTGATAGATGAGAATCTCTTTGAAAAGAGAAAGATATTCCTTGTGTATTGTTGAAAGGATTTGATTTTCCTTAAATTTTAAAGGATAAAAAATAATGAAAGAATCGGAATCTCAGAGACCAATGAGATAATTTTCTGATATTATTCTATATTTAGGCGAACTTTTTTTTTTCCAAGCAATACAGATACTCCTTAAACAACATTCCTTGTAATGGGATAGCTATTCTATAATCTATCATATATCATAATTCCTAGGTAATTAAGCAGATTCTATTGACTAGATATATTATTCTAATCTACTATTGTGGGTTAAGTATTACATGGAAATGAATGTCATTCGAAAATAAAATGTCTTTTTTTAGTGATTGATTTCATGTAATTATTCACAAGAAGGGTTATAGGAGAAAAATTATCACATCCTTAGGAATAACAAAACTTATAAGAAATAGGTAAGTAATCATGTTTCATTGTCTTTGGGGAATGTCAGCACAGAATTAACATAGTTTCAGTGAACATACTGTTGGGCTTCTTTCTTTCTTATGTCTTTCATAAGGCCTATTTTATACCTTCAGTAGGGAATCTCACAGGTAATGTAGGATTACAAAAATGCCAGAGGAGAATATCAGTTATTAAAAAGGATAAGGCAGCAAGGTGGATTATTTCTTCTAATATGATAGAAATTGCTCTTCTCACAAAATCTATTATAAATTGCACTAACAAAGTTAATGGTTTAGGTTTTGATTCAGGAAAGTGATTAAGTACATGCTTATATTTAGCTTCCCTGAACAGGATGCCCTTAAGGATTAATATGGGCCTCTGGACATGTGATACAGGATATTCTGAAGGATGCTAGGCTCCCAGATGAAACAGAGAAGAAGCTATGAACTGGTCTTTAACAGTTTCTTTTGTATCACCAGACCCACTACAAGAGTCACAACAGCAAAGGCAAAGCAAGAGCTGCAGCTACGCCTGGTTTCAGCTCCTGACAAGTATGATCTTGCCTTTTTGGTTTTGCACTTTAGTACTACTGAATCTGCACAGAATTTAGAAGAGTGTTGCATGTATTATGTGAAAATATACATAGTTTTAATACATTTTGATGTAAGCTTGAATTGTTTCAGCACTTCAGTTTTATCCCATCTTTTTACAATTATATACGTTAGAGTTACATACTCTATTAATGTGATTTCTGAATATCTTTTTGTTAGATGTTGCAGGAATTCCTAAAATAGGAAAAAATAGGAAAGGTATTGTGTACACTTACATCATTAGAACAGATCTGATTAGGATATTATTTCATACAGAATGAATCAGTTGCGCAGTTTTCAATTACTGCAATAGAAGGCCTTGTTGACTTTTCTTACTTGGTTTCTAAATTTACATAGCCTTTTTTATGATGTCATGGTTGTCATGAAACCTTCATAGAGTTAAGACAAGTTGATATGAAATACTAAAAAATTACACTGTTGATCTAAAATATGACATGCTAATACAAAATACAAACTATGGGAAACATACTTCAGATCCCAGTAGTTAAAAATAGTAATAAAGCAGTAAATGAGCGGAAAATGAGGAGGAAGTAAAATTAAGATTAGAGAGCAAATCCAAGCTGATAAAATAGGTTTAAAAGGACAATGCTTTTCCTCATGGCATCTCTGGATCTAACCTAAAATAAGCTCTGATGTCACTTTGGTGGAGAAAAACAATTAATTCACAATGGAAATTGTAACGATTTTTTATTTTTTGCTTGAGATTTATCTGCAAGAGTTAACTGTTAGTAATTAACAGTGCCCTTCCCAAATCATTCACAATGGGAATGTATTCAATGCAATTTAGGTTCATTTATGGGTCACAAATAATTTGCACAAGTAACATTTTTAGGTATTTAAATGATGAGCTGGTTTGCTTAGTTGAGAAAGTATAATAAATAATACATTACTGAAGTTACCTGATTGGATGAGCATGTAAACAGTTTTAAATAAAATAATCAGTGGTCTAAAATCTACTTATATGATCTCAAGCTTACATTTTTTAAGTTCAGTAAACCTGAACATCAGTAAATTTCAATTTGGACATTTATTTATTTACATTAGTAGAGTTTTTGCAACATTATCCTGCCAAGTTTTAATTTTCTACATGATGTATCTTTTTGCTTGATCACTGTATAAGGCACAAGCTCAAAGGACAAAACCTATGATGAAACCAAAAAGAGAAACAGAACGTACAGAAACTAGGAACAACTTTATGGGTATTCTTGCATACTTTAAAAAATGAGAAAGCAAACTATACTTTTCAGATTGACATTATCTTTTGCTAAATCTACAAAGAAATTAACGATGGAGAAATTCAGCAAAAGTGAAAAGTTGCTACAGCCTTTAAATCAACAACTATCTGAATTATGAAATTAATGTAAAATATATATGCATTTCTGGGGAATGCAAAGACTGAAGTAAATGAAAAATGTGTAAGAAAATATGTGGCAAAAGTTCTTTTTTTCACCATGAAAAAATGTAATTTATGGAAGAGTTGTTTTTTGGTTTTTTTACCACTGCTCTTTTACATGGAAAATATTTTTCCCTTATTGTAAAATTGTTGAAGTGTGGAGAGGAATACACAAAGAGTAGGAGACTTAGGGTCTCCTCCTAAGCATCATTCAGTGCACCAAAGTTTGACATTCAGCTTTGACTCTTTAGTACTGCTGTTCCATGGCTGGCTTAGGTTGATCAAAAGCTACTGCCCTGGAAAGGCGCAATTCTGCCTTTCCACCCTCCATCCCATTCAGAACTGCTCATTCCTGCCCTCTCCCTTACACCCCTTGCATAAGCTATAGTGACTTGTGCAGTCATGGGGAGATCAGGTCAATCCACTGACTTTACTTAAAGTAAAACTGTTTTTTTCCCAGGGTTAATTCATCTTGGTAACAGAAAAGAAGTAACAGAAATGTGGTGAAAGCTGGATCAGGCATTTCAGCATCAGTTGTTTTAAGATCATCTTAAATTTATGATGAAACTAAACCTCAACAAGATACCTAAAGAAGATGGTATTAATAGACAGCCTATGGTTTCCTCACTTTAACTAAAAATGCTGATAATATAAAATTTCTCGGCCAACACTGACTTGGTCTTTTATTCACTTTTCTTGCCTAATAATGTTTCATGTTAAGGATTATATAGGGTGTTTTTGAATTGTAGTTTCTGATATATCTGTTGAATACCAGTATCAAAGTCATATTGACCTCTTACACCCTCTGCTATAGTCCCTGTTTTGACTCACTTTACATTGGTTCTGCACTTTAAATCACTGATAGACATTACTGTTAAGACTTATAGTGATATTTTCCCATTTATATCAGAAATCATAGTTCAACACTTAATAGAAAAAGAGATTTCACTTATGATACTTCCAACAAACCCCCTTAAAATCTCCTCATATTCAGGCTCAGGTGTCCATCCTTACACAGATTTTAGAGAACAAGCAACATCATTTTCTTCAACATCATGCAGGCCTGTGGTATCACTCGGGCATCCCTGAAGTTGTGCAATAGTACTGTGCTCAAATCCCCTCTTGTGCACTACCACATGGGCTCCCTCCCCTTCAACACCTACAGTGTAGCAACCTACTCTTCCCACTCAGACTTCCTCCCATGCTGTTTTTCCCACTCATCTCTTCAGATCAGTTTTAAGATCTTGCTTCCTTTTCCTGCCATGTTAATGTTTTAGCATCTATCATCTACCCATTAACATTTTGGAATATGCCTTTTTAAGTCTGCTTCTCTTACGATGTTAGGTTTTGGAAGTTTTCCCTGTGAACCCATGCAAAATTAGCATGCCATCTGCCTGTAAACGCTTCCTTAAAATTCCCCTGTGTGAAGTTTCCTGTGAATCCCTCCAGAGAAGCCAGGCTATCTCAACTGCTATCAGTCCATCATATCGATCAAACTGGCTTTACTGTTTCTTGATACTTCCCTATTTATAACTCCTGGGCTACAAGGGGCTTGCTGCATGTACCCTTAGATTTAAAGGTTTTGGGGAATGGGCAATATTTCTTCCCTTGTCTTTTTTTTACATGTACTTAGTACAATGAAATCTTAGACTCTGATGGAGTTAGGAGGTGCTATGGTAAAAGGTTAATAAATAATCAGATAATAACTAGTAATTTAAAGTATAAAAAATAACATACCATAACCAGACCAAACCAAATTAAAAATATCTTTATCCTTTTAATGAAAGTATCACAACAGTACTTAAATGTTGGTAGAGGTTCTGTACTTGAATGTTGTGAACAATGGAGAACGCACTTTGGGATAAAAGTCACTGGATAGCACATGACCTAAAAATGCTTTCCTCTGATTCCCTTGGTACAGACTTTAGTGACAGAAAATGGCCATGAATGGCTGTGGAAGTTGATGCTTGTGTTATTATGGTAGGAATTCCAATAACTATTTAGATTTTTACAAAGGAGAGATAGAGCTACCTAATTATCTAAGAGAAAAAATGTAATTGCTTGCAAATTTTAAGTGGATGTGTGAATAAAGAAGAAGCTAGGTTTCCAGACTGGATTAATTTTTCCTTATTATACCTTAAATACCATCTTTAAGTTGTGTAACCTTCTTTGTGTGTACAGGTATTAGGTTGATCCTATAAAACTGAACTCCTCTTGCTCAATCACCACTTTCTAGGGGAAGCCAGATGCAGCATCAGAGGCTTAACTGGATATTCCTGCATGAATCACAGTATCACAGACTCACTAGGTTGGAAAAGACCCACTGGATCATCGAGTCCAACCATTCCTATTAATCACTAAACCATGCCCCTCAGCACCTTATCCACCCATCTTTTAAACACCTCCAGAGAAGGTGAATCAACCACCTCCCAGGGCAGCCTGTTCCAGTGTCCATTGCCCCTTTCTGTGAAAAATTTTTTCCTGATATCTAGCCTGAACCTCCCCTATCGGAGCCTGAGGCCATTCCCTCTCATCCTGTCCCCTGTCACTTGGCAGAAGAGGCCAGCTCTCTCCTCTCTAAAATCTCCTTTCAGGTAGTTGTAGAGAGCAAGAAGGTTTCCCTTCAGCCTCCTCTTCTCCAGGCTAAACAAGCCTAGCTTCCTCAGCCACTCATTGTAAGACTTGAGCGATGCCATCAGAAAAAGCTGCTGTGTGACATCAACATTTGGGCAACTCTTGCCTGGTGAATAAAATAAACTGTGAAATCAATTGGGTTTATCCTCATGCAGTTCTTCTGCTTCCCCAGTTCAGGTAAGAAATTTTGATGATTCCTCAGAGAAAGCAAAAATTAGGACTGAGGAGAATGCAGATATCCCATATATTCATTAACTTCATTTTAGCAGATCCAAAAGATGCTGGTTCTACAGAGCAGGTGAGCTGGACACATCACAACACGTTTATTATTCATAGAGTTAGACCCCTTTTTATGCCTCTTGCATCAAAATCTAGTAACCTATGAGGACAGCCCTTATTTAGAGTAATCTGCCTTTTTAAGGGCCTTCTGCTTTTCCGTGTCCTCTCAGAAGCTAGGAAAGAGACATAACGCTCCAGGGAACCTGCCTAAAGCTCCCTTAGGGCTTTTGGCCCTTCATGCTGAGCAGGCCAGGAGTGACCTGTAACAGAGCTTGGTGATGAAGTGGTCAACACTTATGACTTTATAGACAGAGAAGAAATGATTGAACAGATATATTTGTGCCTGCAGAAACTTACAGGCATGTTGACGATCTATGCCAGGACTGTTGAGCTGCTGGCTCATATCCTTGCCAAAAGTCATGAAGCTCAGATTTACACAGAGTATATTTGTCATTGCAGTTGGTATTCATCAAATGTAACCTCACTATCTTATATTACTAAACGTCTTGATGCGAGTTGTTTTAATTTTTTCCAGAGATAACCCTGGAATTATCTTTAAAGCTCTCAGCGTTCAACCTGTTCTCCTGTTTTGCCTTTGCTCAACTCCCAGCTGTCTGTGTTGAGTGCGATCGGTGACCTTTCTAATGAAGGGCACCATCACTAAAAGCTCCCTCACTAGTGGCATCCATGCTGCTACGGTTTTGAGTAAATGGATTTTTTTACTATCTGAAATAGCATAAAAAATTTCTCTTTACAGAAGATCTCATGCTGCTATAATGTGATGTCTACAACTAAAGGAGGTAGCCTCTTGGCATATGGGTTTCATGCATTAGGGCCTGTAAAGGAGTTTCCACTTGCGAAGATTTACAGTGTGCCAGGACTGTGTGCCAGATGGTAAAAGCCACATGAGTTATGGAGTCCTTAGAGATTTTTTTTTAGTTTGTTTGTGTTTATCATAGAGAATACACTTCTGGGTTCATAAAGTTTCAGCATGTTCTGTCTACTGCGTCATGGAGAAAAATATTAACTCTATCCTGAATGCAGGCCACCGGGAGTTATAAAAATAGTATTTAAAAAAAGAGGTAAGCAGGCTATTTCCTGGTACAGGAAAAAATAGTTGCTTTAAAATACATTCTTACTATTTTGATGCTAAAATGAATAGGTTGTTACTGCTGTTATTCTCTGAAATGATTTATTCAGAAGATAAAACAGAGTTCTTTGAAAAAAGTGTATTTTAACACTCTGCTTATCCTGCTTGCCTGGAAATGCAATATTGTTCTTGCTATAAAGAATTACTCACATTTAGGTTTGAGCATATGTTCAAATAGTATCAGAAAGGGGCTTCCCCAGTCACAAACAATTGGTGTAATTGTGAAAGGCCTCGTGATTTGAGGTCACAGTCCAGGCAAACCAATGTATAATAATTCATGGGACACACTGGACTGGCAAGATTTCTGAGCACGCCCCACATGGGAGTAAGGAACACTGCGTACGGTCTGTAGGAGGGCGATAAACCCATGATTTTTAGTGCAATATATCTACTGCAATAAAAAGGATACACCATCAAGTTATTTAACTGTATTATTCATCTTCTTTGAAGCCTGACAACTACTCTGCTTGTGAAAATTCATCTAAACCCGCTATTTCTGCAAAGGAAAAGAAGACAGAGCATGCGCGGGAGTGCTGTGGATTGAAGGAAACCTGAAGGTAGAGAGGCTTCAGCCCTGTCTGAGGCTTCTGGCAAGCCCTCGGTAGGAATAATGAGTTTGTACATCACTTCCAGTGACTGCAAAATGGGAGCCACTGCTCCTCCATGGTGTCTGGCAGGGGCTCAGCCAGGGAGCGCCCTGCTATCCTGTTGTACCTCAAATAGCTGACCTTGGGAGAGAGGCAGCTCTGCTTCCAAGCGCGGCTCTCTCAGCCCGCCTCAATGCTATCAGCAGTTTGCTTGGCTGGGCTGGGGCCTCTGCCAAGTTCAGGATTTTTCCACCAGTCACACTGGTTTATTTCTAGTCTCTTTTCATAGCAAAGTCTCTTGATGGGAGACTTTTAAAACTTATGTTACCTTGGGGTCCCTTGGAGCACACAGTGCTGAAAAAGTCATCAGTGATGGCTCCTAATTGCACCCAGAATGCCAGAAGTTCAGTGCCTGAAGGGGCTGCAGGAAAGGCAGGGAGGGACTTTTTGCAAGGGCATGGAGTGATAGGATGAGGGGGAATGGCTTTAAATTGGATGGCGGAAGATTTAGATTAGACATTAGGAAGGAATTCTTCACAATGAGGGTGGTGACACAGTTGAACATGTTGCCCAGGGAAGCTGTGGATCCCTGGAGGTGTTCAGGACCAGGTTGGATGGGTCCTTGAACAGCGTGGTCTGGTGGAAAGTGTCCCTGCCCATGTCAGGAAGCCATTCTATGATTCTATATGGAAGTGAAATAATCTTAGATTTAGCATAAATATCTATATTAAAATCCTCACTTTACATCCTGACTCCAACTGAGTCACTTCAGCTAGGTTACAGTTATTGTAGGCATACAGGCTATGGACGTGATCCAGGAAAACAAGATATTTTGAGATTGGTGAAAGGCACTTCAGTTTTGTGTTGCTTACTGGTAAAATTATTCATTTATATTGAAACTTTCAATTCCTGGCTGAATAATGCTCTGATAAATAGGGGTGAAAACATGTCTTGCTCAAGTATTAGTTGTTAACAGCATACAGCCTTGTGTGAGCAAGAGATCAGTGCTGCTCTTGGAGGCGTCCCAGTCTAGTCCCTGCCACAGACAAAAGTGACAGCACAGCTGCGTGGCATACATGGCAGATGAACTGCAAGAGTGCTTCATATTTATATTAGTAAATTCAAAATGTAAATTGGTAGTGGGAATTCTGTTGTAGGCGATGCTGAAGTTTTAGGATGTTGCTGGATATAAGCAGCTGAAACTCACCAGCTAACTTTATTTTATAACCTGGGAAATGGACTAACTTCCAGTTTACTTGCTTTTTTTTAAAAAAAAACCCTAATGCTATGTGTTATCTGCCAATGAAAATACTCTGCTTTGCTCCCAGTGCTATTTAATCTTGATCCTTGAAGGTTTTCTGTACACAGCCCACAACAAAGCCAGCAGTGCACAGTTCACCAAAGCACCCAAGAGCTAAACGTTTGTGAATGGCACCAGAAATAACCATACCTTGTACCAGTTCTCTTCTGTATTTGTTTCTTTCCCTTTAAATCCACTGCAAAACATGAAAGTTTTTAGTCACTGTCTTAGGCACTTCAGAGATTTCTTTTTTTTCCTAATCTAGCTAATGCAGTCTTGGTTTTAGGCACCTGGACCTAAGAACATTCAATGGTCATAGGCATTTATGCTCAATATGCACTGACCACCCTCATTTTACTGTTTTGAGACATAATTGTCTCACCTGTCAGAGGAAATTAAATAAACACGGGACAAAACTATCCTGACATAATAATATATTTCAAAATGCAAAGAGAAAAACTGCCCAGAGAAATCAAGGATAGTAGTTCAGAAATTTACTTTCAATCAACAAAAATGTCAGAGGTGAAAGTATGAAGCGTCAAGAAGCTCCCAGTCAGACTGAAACTTGCAGCTGCTGATCTAAAGCTTTAAACCAATTTTTGATATAGTTCTGCAAAGCAGTTTGTATGTGGGACAGGCATATATGTGAGTGATCCATCATACAGAAGCCCTTTAAAAGCAAGCAAGCAGGTGCATTCTATATTTCCAGAAGGGAACAGATCCATAAACAGGGAATCAAAGCAACTTTATAGAGAATAGATCTTACCAAACAAATCAATTTGTGCTTTTTTTGGTAGAAAACCTTTCACAGCTATTTTTCAAAAGTTTGTGCAGCTGATAGTTTAGTTGACTAGAAGGAGGGTTTGACTTTCAGTGAAAGGTAAATATTTTCAAGGATCAAAGATGTGGGAGATCTGAGTGGTTAAGAGGTAACTACTCAGCTCTGAGTGGGCTGTTACTCAAACAGGTATTGTGTCTATGTTTCTGTCTACCACACAACTAATAACGTATCAATGAACCCTACTAATATATATATATGAGCTTATGTTTTTGATAAGTAAAGCACATTCAAAAACCAAACCTTTGAAGTTCCTGGTTTTATGGTTTGTTTTCTCCTTCAGACTTCAAGATGTATGATGTCTAGCCTTATGTCTTGCCATATTTTGTCCACTGACAGAAGTGCCCTGAACTTCATTTAGAGAGATTCAGGTTAACCACAAGCTAGAGGTTAAAAAATTCTCCATTCATGCGGAGATGAGCCATAAGCCTGAGCATTGTCCTTAACCTAGCTATCGCACCTGAAGATTCCTCGTAAATTAGGTAGACGGATCTGCTGTCAGTGCTTTAGTTGTCTTCTGTTTTGAGGAGAAGAATATGTTCGGATCCAGGCACAAACATACATACAACAGAAACCTCTCAAGCAACAACCAAATTCAAGAATTCAAGGGCCTAAGCCTGAAGGCAGCTTCCAAGGTGAGGTGTGGAAGCCCCCATGGAGGCCTTTCACAGCTCTTTCCCAACAGTTAGAACACAAAGTGACACCACTACACCACATTGCAGCTATCCTTGAGTAGAGATACCTAACCTCCAGGAACCAGGCAGGGCACAGGTTGCAGAACACTTGAGTGACAGACTTCAGCCATCATCTATCTGTCACGGGCACAAGAAAAAATAACTCCACCACCGAGATTTTTATGCTGTTCCTTGATGTCTTCTTTATACACATAGAGAGAAAGAGGTGTAAGTTGTCACTGACACAGAAGAGGAAGAAAATAGGACACTCATTAAGCCTGCAAACACCTGACGTAGCTTTCAGGCTGAAGACTGACAGTTCAGTGGCAGTCAGGTTGCAAGAACCACCTGAACTAAACTGAACTGAACTAAATACTTCCTCTTGATTCCCATGCTTGTTGTCCTTACTTTCATGAGGTCTGTCCTTGCATCTGCTGCCTTCTTTACACTAACCATTTGCGCTTGTCAGCTTCTGGTACAGGTGTCCCTAAGTTTCATTCTGTGCTGCTCTGTGTTCATGGAGAGCCTCTCTTGAGAGCCACTTATGCATTTCTTCAGATCCTCTACCTTAATATTTGTCCTGGGGAAGGTGCATTTAGAAAACCAGCCAATTACACTAATGATGGCTAAGCTGAGAAGCAGGTAAGAGGAGGTATTGTTTTTAGGTATTGTCATACATCAACAATAATTATGTATTAGCATGTATTTCCAAAAAATATTTAAAGTTTACGTTCCCTATTTTCATGTTTCCTATTTTTCACCAATCCCTTATCCTATTTCTTAATTTGCATTGGTATTCTAAGTAGAAGCTCCATTTGATTTGGTCTTAAAAATGTTTTCCTTCACTAAATGAAAGAGGTGATTAAGGACACCTTAATTATGACTCCAGTTTACAAAAGCAGACAAATTAAGTATTTTCTAAAAAGCTTTGCTGAATCAGAACCAAAATTACTAATGCTACTTGTACTATAATTTTTGCTTTTATGATTTTCCTACCTTTTTCTTAACTACAAAAGACAGTTTCTTTCTCTGCCAAGGATTTGAGAGTATTTGACACATCAGATTAGGATATGGGACACTTTTTCAGCACTTCTATGGAAATTTCATTTCTCCTCTTTGCCTTGATTTATGCATCATCACTAATTTGTCATGAGCAAGAAAAAAGGTCTAGTCCACTGACAAACAGCAGTATTTAGTAGATTCTACACAATGTTCACGTCTGTGGTAAACACTCTTCTGGTTTAAGAACCTTCCAGTAGCCTGGTATTTCTTTAACTAGATATACCAAAGGACTTGTGTCTGTAACTAGAACACTCTGAATACTCTTAAATCACGGAAAAGTAGGCACTGAAAGAATGCCATGGATTAGTGTGCAGAATTACTTTGAATAAGTAGGGTTCTGAAAGAGCAGCCTCAGAAAATATGTTGCTTCCTGAGAATGCAGTTTGTAACTTTGATAACTGCTCTGGGTAATAAAGTGGCAGAAACTGAATGGAACTCAGATCCTTCATGTCGTCACAGGACACATAACTGAGACAGAGATTACATCTGGATTTTGCAGAGATGATTAATCAGTCAAGTAGTTAGCTATAGTTGGTGCTTGTCCCAGGTGGTCAAGGCAGCACGTAGCTTTACTGAGTGGCCAGAATATAAAAAACTCATGGAGTTTATTGGTTGTTCTGGATTATCTGTAGAAATAGTGTATGTCCACAATTCTTTTGAAATAATTTCATACACATTCACTAGTGCATGTTAGAATTGCTGCTTAGAAAGCTTTGGAGCAAATGAAGTAGTATTTTGTGTGCAAACAGAAACTCTGTATCAGAGCCCACCATCCCACTAACTTTAACCAAAGTCTTTCTGGACTTTTGATTTATTATTGATATGATTTACTTTGCACAGGAATTGGATGAATACAGTAGAGGAAATAGAATCTATGGTATATACCTCCCAGTCATTCTGCATCTTTCACTAGGGTATGCATAACATTACAGGGGATGAAACAATTAGGACAAAAGCGTTGTCAAGAAGTTATATCACTGGGAGCATGACATAACTGCTATTGGAAAAAAAGGACATAATGAAGAAATATATTGACCAACTGTTACGAGACAAAAATGTTTAGAAAGGGAAAATTAAGCTGAAATTAAAGCTGATGGCCATGCAGTTATTGGGCAGGGAAATGATTATGATTTTTATTGGCCTGAAGGGGATGCAAATGAAAATGTTACAGCAGAACGTGAATTTTTTAATACAGATTAAGAGCTGAGAATGAACAAATATCAATTCCCCTCCTGACAAGCTACCTTTGGCCACAGGGCAAATACAGAATAAAACATATGTGTAAAGTTGTAGTGGGAACCATGTTAGGTGTATGTTACATATGATCCTTTCATTAATGAATCCATAACAATGAACAGGGATTAATAAATATTTATTATATATGTATGTATATATAAAACCAACTTCTGATTCATGAAGACTTTTAGATATGTTTTTATGTAAAGCATGCATACAAGTCTCACTGAAGTCAGACCTGTGCCTAGATCCTTTCTTAATCTGGGACCTTAGGCCATTACTTTTCTTAGTATTTTGACTTATCTTGATGGGTTTTCTGAAAAGACAGCTCCCATTTTGTAATGCAGTCAATATGATATGTTACAGAATAGTATTTTCTCATGAAGACTTTGTTATTGTTCCCATTTTCTTTAATCTAAAATAAAAATAACTCATGCTGAAAATACAGTCTGTGTATGCTGGCAATTAAAAACAAATCAGGAAATCACTCTGCTGAGTTATGATTTAACATGCTGGGGAATGAAACCAAAATCCACTCTCCCATGGTGTTTTGAAAAAGTGATAGCAATGTGTTTGGTTTGTTGTTTTATTTTTTTTTAAAGACTGATTTGACTACTTATTTAATGTACTTCTGCATTTCTTTTTCCCTGTAAAGCATTATTTTAGCTGAAGTATCAAACAGTGCTTTCATGAACAGTAGGCTTCTCATTCAGAATAACCTTTTTTCCCCCCCATGCTTATACCACTAATGTTTGCATCCAAAGATTCCTATGGAGAATAAAATTATTTGGTTTCCTACCAGTAAATACATGTGGTTCCAGTGTAAAACAATGTTCCAGGTAACTTAAACTGAGTAATCTTGGAGAGAAGCCAGGTTTACTTTTTCCAGATGAAAGCAAAGTGTCTTGCAATTGGCTAGGCTTTTTCAGTAAAAAGGCAGCAAAGAGACATTAAAAATAAAGAGGAAGAGAGTCAGAAAGAGTATGTGGTGACCTAACACAACATACTATATGCAGGTTCTACCTTTGTTTTCACTGAAGCAACCCTGCTGAAGTCACTACTGCTGGAATTAGACCTTGATTTTTCAAGATATTCAATAAACGAAAAGTAACCAATGTCACAATACCTCAAAGTGGAGAAAATGTCCAGAGGACTTTGAGATGGGCCATTCAGCCAAGCTTCTTGTTCTTCGCATCAAAACAATTTAATGCACAGGTTTTTATAGCCCTGTTTCTCTCTCTAAGCACTGAGTTTACGTAAAATATTTTCTACAAGTAAGCACAAAGTCATGATTCTGGTATCCAAAGAACCATTTTGCATGTAAGCAGTTGATGAAGTCTGTCATGGAGAATTAATATTGAAAAGAGTGATGGTTATTATTAATACTAACCTCTGAGGGAGTATTGAAACAGGCCTAAAAGTAGGTGGCAAACTCATGTAACTGCAATACAATATGTCAGTAGAAAAAGGACATTGTAATTTAATGCTGCACACAGAGAAGCTGCAGCAAAGAGGAAGGAGAGAGCTGCAGAAAAGCGCCAATGCAAACAGTACCTGGAATTCCATTTTTAGATTTCTGGCCTGGATGCGTTCCCAATTAAGAGACATCCAAAGAGCAAAAAAATACCTGGGAAGTGTTTAAGAGAAGACTGTAGTCTTGAGGACATGTTGCTTTGCTGCGAACAGCAGAGTAAAAAAATATTTTAAGCATTTAGATTTCAATGCCAAAAAAATGCAGGGATAATAATTGAACCACGTGTGGAGTGTCTCAGTCTGAGAATGAGAAGAGCCTGATCTCAGAGTCAGTTGGTGACTCTGTTGATCTTACATACATTTTTCTCTGCCTTTAGCATTTAGACCATCTGCTAGGAATGATCTGACTGCAGTGAAATATCTCAGGACACTTGTCTTTTGTGATATTTGCAATTGGCCTGATCGTAATATTAGAAATATTTATCATTGAACTCAATGATCTTAAAGTTCTTTTCCAACCCAAATGATTCTATGATTCTAAATATAGACTGGAGAGAATGTTCCTAAAGACACAGGGGAGTCATAACAGACACCACTGGAGACTGTCTCAGTCAGTGAAGCTGGCGAGGCAGCTTGTAAGCTGGTGCACCAGTGAAGACCCTTGTTCTTTGGGCAGTATCATTCAAAACAGACAGGGCCAGCTTGCTGTGCAGGCAGAGTAGGCAGTAGCCAGCAGTAGCCGAGCCAACAGCTTTGTCTATGCCAAAGGGCACAAGGGTTGTTTGTAAGACGGGTGCGTGCTGCGTAAACAACAAATTCCTGCCTCCTCTGCTCTGCCCTGTGGCTGAGAAAGGGGTGACAGTTTGCCAGCAGATAAACAGCATTAATCCCTGTTTCATAGACACCTGAAGAAAGCTCCACTGCTCCATCTCATTTTGACCCTCAGCCCCAGGTTCCCTTCAAATCCTTCTAGTCTCATCATCTGCCCCACTACCTGTTAACTTTAATTACTTTCACTCCACTGGTGAGCCAAGCTGCCTTAGTCTTTTCCCACCACTGGCTTCCTTGCAGCAGTCTCCACAACACATTTCAGTTCTCCCTGCATGGTAAGGTGCTTTGAGGGACTTTATTTTACCAGGAGAGGCAGATGATTATTCATGTGAAGTTAATTTTTTACTACCCTAAAGGGACGTCCTAGCTTACTATAGATAAGTTGGTATAGTAATGTTCACTTGGTGAATATTAGCCCTAGGCTAGATCTGCATCCGTTGGCAGAACAGCTCTGGAGAACCAAGTTGATAGACAAAAACAGTTGGAGTCCTCATGTACATGCTTCATGCATTTCGGTGGTTTACATTCAGCTACATCTCTTACAAAGTTTGGAGGTTAAGTAGTGGGTAGCATTTGAATTGTGACAGATCTGCTTTAGATCTTATGGTTAGCTCAGTCTGGAAGGAAACCTATTAGTGCCTTCTGAGGCAGCTCTAGAATGCAATCCAAAGCACAGAATAATCAGGGCGATTTGAATTAAAATGCTGATATGGATGCACCCTCAGGCATCTAAGATTTCTGAATAATCTTAAGAGCCACTTCTAGGAGATTTGTTTTTTAAAAGTCTTTGGAAAGAACAAATTAATTGTATCCATCAGTTTGCTTTTATCTATCATTGTATTAATTCTTTCAAATAATTTTAATAGGATAGAGAGACACACCTACTATTTCAGAAGCTGAATTGTTTAGTTCTTATCATTTTAGATTAATCTGTGGTACTCTGCAGCTCTCTGTTCAATTATTATTCTTAGCTGTTTTTTTTTACACTGAAATAGGAGGACCACAAACAGAGTGCGCAAACATAATATTTATGGTGCAAAGCATCTCATTTCAATATATCAAGTGAACAGAGAATATCTTATGAGTGGAATTTGGAAAGATCACTGCCAGATATTTTGCCATCCAAATGTTTGCATGAATTGGAACACAGAACATGTCACTAAATAGATGGTGAGTAAAATCTTCCCATCCAAAGAGATTAGGAAATCAGATAATAGATCAGATTCTGTGTGTGAGAGATATATGATTATCTTCAAGGTCTTTCTGAGTCTAAGTGGGAAAATGGAGATCATAAACAGAAGAAACCAGTAGGTTTCCTGTGAATATGTAAGAAGTAGTGGTGGGCATTGATGCAAATCAATACAAGAATGAGCCAGCATCTACTGCTGAGAAATGTAATGTTTGCTTGTCCCTTGTATGGGCTGAAGCTGAGGAGGGAGAAAGGTCCTAGGAACTGTACTGTGAAAAAAGGAAAACTAAAACTCTGAAGCAAGGACTTCTCTTGAATCTTAGGTTTGCACATTCTGATCAGCTTTGCATCTTGTTATTTTTCACCCTTTCTTTGACTCCTAGCGATCATGTTCAGGTAACCAATGCTGCTTCTCAGGAAGCTGAGAATTCCGAGGATATCCCTTTTCAACAGCTAGAAGCTGGCAGTGCAGAGGCCTTCAGATCTGTGAAGTTTTGCTGAAGCAGTGAGTTGCCTGTTTGCTCTACTGCAATGGGGTACCCTCATGGTAGACCAGATCAAAGACAACTAGAGAAACGGTAATTTCAGTATAAAGAAAGTTATAATTGTGAACATGAGAATGATAGGGGAAAAAAAATCTTGTTCTTTCCATGCAGGAGATATTGTGCAACACAACAAAGAAACATTGACTGTAGGTTAAATCTGAGCTACTGAGCTCTCAGTGGATATGCAGATAAAGATAGCACACAATAGGCCAGAGAAAGGAACATAGTTTCTTTCTTCCAATAGCACCATCTTCTATATGCATTTTATAGGGGGGCAGTTAAGACATTTTGATTTCTTTAGGTCAGCTGAAGCCAAATTCTGAAAGAAACCAGGATCATTCATCCTTTCTTTCCAGCAGCAGGAATGTTCATCTGATAGGATATGATCTTTCTTTGCTATATACAATGTAGGATGGAATTCTCTTTAGTTGTATTTTAAAGTTATTGGTGAAAGCATGAAGACAACTGGAAAAATTGTGAAGAGAAAGTGCCAAAACAAATGAAATATCTTTATTTAGAAAAATTCTTAAGCAAGGCTTCAAGTACAATTTAGGACATTATGTAGAGGAAATAAGATACAGGACAGAAGATAAACTTTGTTTTGGAACATGAAATTGTGAATCAGCAAGGTACAGAAAAATAGTGCAAATATTTCAGACAGGAGATGCTGCAACCAAGTCCCTGTGAGTATCATATAGCTAATTACTATTATATTTCCTGGATGAACCTAATTTTAGGCCTTTTTTAATAGCTTCACAAATAATCTTCTGGTAATAGTATTAGCAGTTCAGAACATCTTCCATTATTAAAGCCAGGAATCAATTGCTGCTTACCAAGTAAGTTTTGATTTCTGAAAGGCATACCTTATTTACTGATTAAATTCTGTCCTAATTAGAATGTAAGTTTATATTTTTCCCCAGACAAAAATGTCAGACAAGGAAGGGTAAAACATCTCAGGACAGAGAAGAGGATGGAACAGAGATGAAATTCTGAATTGATTGGAGGGCATAGGTAAAATGTAACCTCTTCTATCACATGGATTTCAAGAGCTTTTATATCACTGGTTGTTTGAAGCAAATAATAAAGACAAACTGAGAGTGTATAGAAAGTGCAAACAAAATAAAATTTACCAAAACCAAAGCAAGCTGTCTCTGAATTACTCTATTTTTTTTTATTTCTCAGCCTATGAAAAATACATCAGGCTCCTGGTAGTACTCCTTCCAAAATATTCCATCATCATTTTGAGAAAAACAACTCCAAAGTTGCACAGTCAAAACCAGTTTGAAATGAGTCAGCTAACATTTGCATTTGGAACAGATCACAAAAATATTGACAAGCACTTAATTCTTCTAGCAAGTTTCTGATTCGATGGATTTGGGTCTTTGCACTGAGTTTCAGAGTTACATATCGAAGCCTGCTTCTCTTTTTGCAGCCATCCAAACTGGCTGTTGCCACTCTCCTTGCAGCTCTCACGCTTACAATGAGAATGGTACAAAATACAAGGCTGTGAATTGGGGAAAAACCAGACAAGCTAAATTCTCTAGGCTGCAAAGGAGGTGTCTATAGCCTGATAGCCTAAACATGAGTCAGACATTAGAAGTACTCAGTAAAGGAATAGTCAAAATGAAGTACATACCCGTGTGAAAGTTTCAATAGAGCTTTTGATAATAGTAATGAAAATCCTGGTGTGTGGGTGTTCATATGGCCCAACCTTGGCAAATGGGCTGGATAAAAACACCCCTAAGATAGGCAAGTGGTGATACACAGTGTGTATTCGTATGGAGCACCCAAAACTGCTTGGATGTTTGCCCCAATCTAATTGGCTGGATTAAAAAGCAACTTGGAATTCACAAAGAGACTTGTAAAACATAGTCTTCCTGAGAAGACATATAACAGAAAAATTGAAATCTTCTGTTTGAGAGAACTTCAAGAAAGGGGTGGAGATATTCAAGGGGAAATAGCAATCAACACAACTTAATTCAACACTGCAAGAACTCACCCTGTGGGCTCCTTGACCTCTGTCTAGGAGAGAAGAGCAGCCTCCTCATTAGAGCTGTGGGTAGCCAGCATCCAGCCAAGAGCCTCATGGTGTGAGATGCAATAATCAGAGACTCACACTCAGGGACTTTGTGGGTGCATTCTGTGTGTGTTTCCTCATCAGTGCATGCATTAGAGGATTGCAGGTAGCAGCATGGATACTCACGAATTGCTAGCACCCACATCTCCCTCTGAAGGTGTCTGCAAGCAGAGAAAGATGGGTTCCTGGGAGAAGAGAGCTTGTAAGCCACCCCCCTGCTCTATGTATGTGTGCATATGTATTTAACTGTGTGTAAGGGGGAATAGGCCTTTTTGGTATTACTCACAGAAGGGAGTTTAGAAGCTTGTGTGTTTATTAGCATTTCATTAGCATATAGTATTATGTTTTATCTGGTTTACTGTTGATATTGGTCATAAATTTATGGATCTACTGATTGGCAGTTAATTATGCCATTAAAAAATCAATATAGTGCTTTGATTCCAGTTTGGTTAAGCTATGCACACTGAACAGTTTTTCCCTGTGAAAGAAGGAGAGAGGAGAAATCTCTATTTTAGCAACAGGAAAGGATGTAGGTTGACAAAGAGGAGAGGATAGGCAGCCCCAAATTAGTAGTACAAATGGAATGGCAGAGGTGGATCCATGGGCTACACAGGAGAAAAAATCTAACCAATAGAGGTCAAGTTTATGGTAATACTCCCTGCTGGAAAAAAGTGAAGTTGAAGGGTGAGACCTGGAGGATTTTAGGACAAGCCCTGCAGAAACACTTTCTCACACGTTTTGGTGGAGTCTGTCAGTATTAGAGACCTGCATTTGAAAGCATTGGGAAGATAAGTCCCAAAGAGCCTGACAAGATTAATGGAGCAGCTAAAGTTGTCATCTGAGGTGACAAATGGATAGCAGGATCAGGGTCTGGGACTCAGTAGAGAAGGGAATCAGGAAAGATGACCTGGTAAATAATAGGAAAGACCAGAGACAGAAAACCTCATTGCAGGAGTAGCGGCAAATCTACTATTTTTTTCACAAGGCTTTGGGAGAGGACAAATACCCCAGGTGTCACCTTAACCAGCAAGAGCTAGGTTGCTCCAAAAACAGAAGAATGTGACTGCTCCATATCATTTAACTGTGGCTGTGCCACTGCTGTATCATTCATCTTCATCTCTACATGCAACTCTGGCAACAAAACTAGGAACTGAACCTTGGAAGAATTACAACACCATGATCATTTTCAGGAAAATTAGGGAATGAATGGTATCACTGAGAATATACCAATAAAAATCCCTTCAACTTTTTATGGCCATACAATTTATGGGATGCTTTAATATTTGTGCAGTGATATTATTTATTATGCTTAGATTCTAGCTACTCCTACTTAAAATTCTCACATGTTTAATAACTTCCACAGATTTTTAGCTACACTGAAACATTACATTTTTTGACATTTTTTAGATTCACCAAGCCTACCAACTGCAGGTAAAATCTTTTCCTTTAAGTTTATGGTTTGAAATCAGAGTCTAAGGATGACATTTTCAACCAAAAAAAAAAGGTAAATATTAGAATTTTTAGTATAAAACTAATTGAAAATTCTTTTATACATGCTGATTTGGATTTATTTGGACTGTCAGTGCTATTTGTTAGTATAATGGGACAAATATAATTAAATAATTTCTCAACCGTTTTCAAGTCATTCAATAAAAGGCAAAGCCCCTTTTCTTGAAGTTTAACTTTGATACATTTTTTCAGTATCAAAGTGTGAATATTGAAATTATTTCCTTCACCAGAATGCTGGAAGATACATAGCTTTACATCATGAAGGAAATTTATGCAGAAAACTTTTAAAGGAATATAGTATGTGTGATATTTTTACATAAAGTATAATTTGGTAGTTACAATTAGATAAGTAAAATAACAACCCTTATTATAAATGTTGGCTCTTCCTTTCACACATTCTTGAAAGTCTGATATAAAATTGGCAGTGACTTGTCAGAAGAAGTTAGTTCAGTATGACTTTTGGCACCTTTTGTTCCATGTCTGAAACCTATTTGAGTTGAATACTTCTTTTCATTCCTCGCATAAATTAAAAGACTTGGGGAGGAGCTGCTCCCTTGAGTTACTTCTAAAGTTCTAAAAGTTTTGGCACAGCCAACTTAGTGTTCAACAACTTTTTAAAGAACATGAGCTTTCTGAGGGACCTGCAGCAGCTTCATCCTGTAACTT
Organism: Clamator glandarius; assembly: GCA_033459285.1. Lineage (NCBI taxonomy): Eukaryota > Metazoa > Chordata > Aves > Cuculiformes > Cuculidae > Clamator > Clamator glandarius. The sequence continues at coordinate 10,268,102 of JAUNZM010000261.1, forward strand.
TGGGCCTGTATTTACTGTTCCAGCCTTTCAGTTTGGCACAAGGAATTGCTTTGATTTAAAAAAAAAAAAAAAAGTGATGAGGGCAGCAGAGACCCACCACCAAGAATAACACCGTTATGATGATGTATTATGAATCAAAAAATGTAAATGTTCAGTTAGTAAACTGGCAGTTCTGAAGGGAGTGGTGATGTGGTGGGGTAGATTAAGATAAAAATAAGTGAAAGGAATTGGCTTGGGAATTAATAAGGACATGATGGAAGATTTCATTTTTAGATCAGAACTTAAATTCATCTTCCATTGGTAGTGACTGAACTGTATCAAACAAATGGTAGTAGTTGAAAAGGAAGACCAAACTTTGTGGAAAAAAACTAATGAAGCTGTCACCAATTATTACATCAGTTTTGAGCCCACTAAGTATTGTATTCTGTGCCAACTTCAAGGCCTCATCCTATGTATTATTGAGATTTGATTTTCAGCTAAACCAGATTGGCTTCATCCTAAAGTTGCAAGATTTCTCACAAAGTTAATGAAGCAGTCATCTTTAGCTCCTCTTCCTCTACCCCAAGTCACACAAGTATAACAAGCCAGATACACAAACCATCCCCTTTAATTCAGTGATGGTTGTGAATCATGCTGAATTGGATAGTGCTCCTTCTTTCAAAAACGTTTCCTTCTGGGGTGGGGAACACAGTATTATACAGTGACTGCTTAGTTGCACATCTGTGCAAAACAGCATTCATCCAATTTGCTGTCAACAGCCTGAAGTCACGTGCGTCCTTATCAGATGCTGTGCTTCCACACAAGAAAATGCATCTGTGCCTTGCTGCTGTGGAAACAGGAGGAAGAGGTTGTTACCTCAGCCAGCACAGTGCAGGTGGCGCACTAGGAATTGCTGCCTTCCTTACCAGGTGGATCTACAGAGGAATGGAACTTCTCATGAGGTGCTCATGTCACATAATGGAGTCTGGAAAAGGGAAAGGAAGCACCCAGGCCAGAGGAGGTTGGGAATGGAGTGGGCAAGACTTCCACAGGTAAGTTCAGCTCTAGACTTGACAGGAATCTGTGATGGATCTTCCACATGTCAGCTGCAGGAGATGAGGGTCTTGGAACAAGAATCTGGGTTGTGAATACAAGAGAAGTAGTTTAGATGCCGAGTGTAATGTTTATTGTGATCATTGCTGTAGTGCAGCTGTCCCAACTGCCAGTCTTGAGCCATGCACATGAATAACCTTTCCTTGCCATATAGGCTGGTGGCCTGTTCTTAAAAAAAGGAGTGTAGATTTGCTGTTGCTGAGACTCCATCTCTTAACACAGCAAGGTAAATAATAAAAAATCATGCTAACCTAAGAACTAGCATGGAGAGATTTCATGTTCGAGAATATAATTAAACTAATCCTCTCAACACTTACTAAGAACTTGACCAATAAAGATAAAACAATCTTGCTTTTCAGTTGGTGTGTCTGTGTGATTCTCTAACAACATCTGTAGAGGATCATTGATAGCCTATGATCTTTCATTTCACCTCTGCAGATAATTTGGTGTTTTATTTTTTTCCTGAAGTGCTTAAGGAGAAATACAGGACTGTTGCCTTCAATAAATTATTGCTGGTGATTTTGCAGGCTCAAAAACCCAAACCCATCCTCTATTTCAGTACAGAATCTGTGACTAACCAGTAGGCCTTAGGATTTATTTTTTCCAGTAAGCTAAAACCACATCCTCAAAGGCCACTCCTTCTGAAGAAGTGACTCACAGTGTCTTTGGCTACACCACCTGGCCATAGAGAACAGTATAACCTGAATCAAGGTAGACCCATGTACCACAGCAACAAAAGAGGAGAGAGATATGTAAAATTCACAATAAAACATTCCTACAGTCATCTTTCTGGCAAAAATCATGAGTACAAAAAGGACAATTGATGTTAATAATTCATCCAGCTCTAGAAAGGAGTTATTCTGTTTTCCTTGATTTAAATAAGAACTAAATGTTGTCTGTCCAAGACCTTGTGTGCCCAGTGGGGAAGATATAGCCTGGATCTGCCAAGAACCTCTGGTAAATCCGTGGCTACCTTAACATATAATTAACAGAACATTTTAATGCCTACAGTATTTAATGCCTACAGTATTAAAATGAACAAATCCTTCAAAGCCAGCCTAAGAGCACAGAAAATCTTTTCCAGAACTGACTTCTACCATTTTATAGTTACCCTCCCAGTTTTTCCCAAATTACTCTTGTATATGTTTGATATATGTTGAAAGCCCTGAATCCTTACTTTATTACAAGAATTCAGGAAAAAATTCCCAAGTTACTATACATGTCTTAATTTTAAGCTGATTTATTCTGTGAGTTTTTCTTTAGTCTAGGCTTTGTTTATGCAGTTACACACTTTGGCAGACGTATAATCCAAGGTGTGGGGGAAAAAAGCCTTGCAGTCTTGACCTGTGCTTCCATTGTCTTGCTTTGAGCTCTTCTTGAACTCAACCATGGTAATCAGCACGGTGTTGTAACACCGTGCTCCAGATGGGCAAAATATAGAGGGAGACATCAGAATGGGGAAGGCCTGGGGAAAATAATCCCTCTAAAAGCACCCAGACCATGAACTGGAAGGGTGTAGACTGCGTTCCTGCAACAAGGGAGAGTCTTGGGTGCTGTTGGTGACAACTCTGGGGAGCGACTCCATCATTATCTCTGCCATTGATGTAGATGAGATATTTCTGCCATCTCAGTTCTGATGGATGGTGCTAGGCTCGGACCATCCATATACTTCTTGAACATCTTCTCCCCCTGGCATCTTCTGAGTCCTGCTCCAGGCATGTCCTGACACTGCCAGATCTCATATGCAGTGACTGTCAGAAGCTGTGCCAGCAGACATGGAGCCATCTGAGGAGCATCAGGCAGGGACGGGGTCTGCATTCTCTCTCTGCATTGTGGCTATTGCCACATAAGGGATGGACATCTGGGCATTTGTGGTCATTGCTGTAGTATGCAGCTTTGTCGGGCCATGGGAGTTGATCTCATCTAGTATACTTTTACTTCCTTACCACCTCAGGCAGCCTCCCAAGACTCAGGGATGATCTGAGCTGAACTCCAGGTGAACTCTGGTGACCTGTTTTTTTATCACTTGGTCCATTACCTAGCGACTCTTTATCAATGACCTGGATGAAGGCATTGAGTGCACCCTTAGTAAGTTTACAGATGACACTAAGCTGGGTGGAAGAGTGGATCTGCTGGAGGGTAGAGAGGCTCTGCAAAGGGATCTGAACAGGCTGGACCGCTGGGCAGAGTCCAATGGCATGAGGTTTAACACAGCCAAATGTCGGGTCCTGTTCTTGGGGCACAACAACCCTGTGCAGAGTTACAGACTAGGAGAAGTCTGTCTAGAAAGATGCCTGGAGGAGAAGGACCTGGGGGTGTTGGTTGACAGCGACTGAACATGAGCCAGCAGTGTGCCCAGGTGGCCAAGAAGGCCAGTGGCATTTTGGCTTGTATCAGAAACGGCGTGACCAGCAGGTCCAGGGAGGTTATTCTCCCTCTGTACTTGGCACTGGTGAGACCGCTCCTCGAATCCTGTGTTCATTCTGGGCCCACAAGAAGGATGTTGAGGCTCTGGAGCGAGTCCAGAGGTGAGCGATGAAGCTGGTGAAGGGGCTGGAGAACAGGCCTTATGAGGAGCGGCTGAGAGAGCTGGGGTTGTTTAGCCTGGAGAAGAGGAGGCTGAGGGGAGACCTCATTGCTCTCTACAACTACCTGAAAGGAGGTTGTAGAGAGAAGAGTGCTGACCTCTTCTCCCAAGTGACAGGGGACAGGACGAGAGGGAATGGCCTCAAGCTCTGCCAGGAAGGTTCAGGCTGAACATTAGGAAAAAAAAATTTCACAGAAAGGGTCATTGGGAACTGGAACAAGCTGCCTAGGGAGGTGGTTGAGTCACCATCCCTGGAGGTATTTAAGGGATAGGTGGACGAGGCACTGAGGGGCATGGTTTAGTGTTTGATAGGAATGGTTGGACTCGATGATCCTGTGGGTCTTTTCCAATCTGTTGATTCTATGATTCTATGGCTCGTCTTCTTTTCATGGAGCTGCTTTCAATTCATTCTGCTGCTAGTGAAGCTTGTTATATATGATGATCTGAAGCAGAAGTGAGAATTGTCTGCATGAGGGGGAGGTGGAATAGGAATCATAGATTCATCCATTTTATTATCTTACTGAAAGGTAGAGATAGGCAAATATATAGTAATGAGAGTGTATCTGAATTAATAGCACAGACACGTTGATGGATGATACTGGTACATCTCCCTCCCTCCCTCCTCCCCCCTGCCCCCATCTCATCACCTTGTACTCCAAGGTCTCCAGTCAAGATGTATTGGTTATCCCTCAATCAATGTTTCGCTAAGGCTGACTACTTTCCCATGCATGAATACACATGTATGTGCTTGCTCTCCTTTTCTCTGCTCCTCACAAACCCCCAAAATGTTATTCTTCTTTTATCATTTCTTTGTCATTATCAATTTTCTATTTGACCATTCAATTTAATCAGTTTTTTAATATTAATGTAATTTTAAAAAACACCGTGTAGTACAGCGAGATCCAAGCTAAAGAAAACTAGGGCAGGGGAATTTTCCTGTTAGGGAAATGGCTATCTGAAACACAGAAGCAAGAAGACACAAAATTGATGCTTGTCTTCTGTCAGGCTGCACAAAATCCACACTGAAGCAAGTATATAAAACCTCTCTTTCCTTCATCTTCATCCCTAAGTAACGTTTTCCCTTTCTTGCTCTCCTAGTTTAATTGACTAGCTTAAAAGCATGAAAAATGTATATCTTCTTTCTTCCTCTTACATACTTGGGGGTGGCATCTTCCTTTCTCTCTTTCTATAGGCTGGAGAGAGTTCAAGATCCTTTACTGATCCAACTATCATATGTAAGGAGAGAAGAATTTGGCGCCATTTGCAGCAGCTTGAATGGGAATGAATTATACCTGTATTAGGTTGCTGTCAGATCAGTAGTTCTGTTTTCCTTGTCTGTCTTCATTTTGCAAAATGGTAGGTGAGGAGCTGAACTGAAGAGCTATTGAGAATCAGGTTCTTTATGCTTTTTGGCTACACATTTTGAGAGACAGAAAACTATTTACTGACGAATTTCATGTTGACCTGGAAAACTGCTGGCCAAAAAACAAGTGGGGAAAAAAAACCAAACCAAGCACTTTACATTACAATCTCTGGGAAACATTGTGTTCAGTTTGCATTTTGAAGCAGCCATTTATTACTGGGTGGTGACAAGATAGAGGGTCACCCAGTAGAGGGGTCACCCTTCCACAAAGCCATTTACCAATTTCTAATCTAAAAGCAATCTTTAAAAATAAATGAAAAGTGAATGCAGTCTGTATGAATTCAGAGATGACCTAGCACACAGTTTACAGCTGTTTAAAGTGGAGAATTCGGTGTGTGCACAGAGTGGTGGGAATGCTGGAACATTGCCCTCTATTTGGATATCCAAAATAAAGATCTGTTTTTCAAGGGAGCTGAGCACCTGCAACTTTCATCTAGCATTAGTCTACTAGCCAGATAAAACAGATAAATGCTAATTTAATCAAGCTATTAAATAATTATTTTTCAATTAAATAGAAACAAAAAAGAAATCTCAGTAGCAAGGCTCTCAAGTCAATACTTTTGCCTAAGTAATGTGTGAGTACAGAATGCTAAATAGAAGCTATGCTGATATTTGTGTATATGCAGAACATACACACAAATATGCCTTCTCCCACCTGTATCTATACTAGAGAAGAAAGAAAAGCTGATGTATGAACCAACAAAAACATTTATTTTGGACGTCACCTTTTTAGAACTGACTTCTCTGCAGAATTCATAAAATGTGTTTGAAATTAGAGAAGTCTGTTTACAGAGGATATAAAAAATAGATGGAAGAAGAAATCACTTAGAGAAATGCTAATCCCCTCCTCCACAAACTGCCCTTTGCTATGACCCTGACCTTTACTTCTGTCACTTGAAAAGATCCTTAAATATTTGTTGTGATATTTCGGGAATAGACAGGTACAGATTGAGCTATATGCTGGTTACTCTGACTCATTCCCTCCCTACAGATGAAGGTATAAAGGAAAAATATATCTAAGCATGCATACAGCCGCGATATTTTTCATGTAGTGAGACATTCATGATTAAATTAAAACCGTCCCTCAAAGTTCTTAATTTTTATTGGTGCAACACTGAGCTCTGGAAGAACTCAAAATTAATAACTAGCGATTTCACTAATAATTATACTTGCACATTTTCTTACCACATAATTACTTAACTTCTGGTGCTGTATGTGTTCACATGGATATACACTGAGTCGAACATATTTGTTCTGTCACAATCTGCAGTCATCTGTACTATGGATGTCCAGTTTGTCTCACTAAATGTGATATGCTTCACACATGCAACTGTGAGACACGCAACTGTGAGAACAGTTTCTACTTTTATTAATGCTAACTGTTACCATGCCTGCAACTGCCAAGTGCTATGCAGCAATTACAGCAAGCTACTTAATATAGTGTCCAGTGGGAGAGGAGACTTTCTCCCTCAGTAGCTTAGTCAAATGCAGCAGCTGTTTTAGAGATAAAAACATACACAGCTGGCTTCTGGGTAGTTGCTATTGTTCTCTAAAACATTCACTCGCTCTAACTTTATCTAAGCAAATGATGGATTTAACATTCTTGGCATTATATTTGAAGTTCTCTTATTGATTTTTTGAATGTGAGTTTCTGTTGCACACTCCAAGTTTTTATTATGTGAACATGAAGCAATGTATGCCTTAATCATATTTCTTAAAGTCACAGTTTGTGAAAGACGGCGGAATCTGTCTCTCTTTCTTTTATGATAATCTCAAGATAAAACCAAAACTATTTTGAAGAAGAAAATACCTCAGAAACGATATTTGGGCTTAGTCTAAAGTGTATTGGCTGCTACCCCTTTGGGAATAAGGCTCTTTTCAGATGTGTTGCTGTTTGTGTACATGAAACTGCTGCTTGTCTGTACTCTGTTTAAATGATGACAGAAGACACAAAATTAATTGGATATGCTGTACCCACTATGGGCTTTTTTTAAATTGTTATCAAGTTTACGTCATATCAGTATTTTGAAACAGTACTTTAGGAATAATGAATGTTCTGTGATAACTTTTGTGTCATTATTTGGTTTACTGTAGGGACATTACTGGGCACATATACTTTAATTTAATTGAGTCTTTCCCTAAGTTCAGTGTTAGAGTGTGGTATTTCATGTATACTTTGAACAACCATAAATGACCTGTTGCACATGTGTCACATGTTACATGTGACAAAAACCCTGAAACCCAAGCCAATACTTTGAAGCTCAAACTTGCAATTTTATAAACTCCCAAGAAGGTATTACGGCCTTCTCTACTTATTTGTTGTTTTTCTGCAGTTAAAGTCCTACTCATTATAACTAAAATACAGCTCTCATAAGCCAATTCAAAGCTGAAATGTGACTTTTTTTTCTGTGTGTCACATGGAGGAATGTACTATCTTTTAAAAATTAATTTATCTTGCTACTTGCAATTGCTTTGCAGCTATGCTGCAGAGATAATGTAATAGTGTCAAACATGCTTTCTCTCTAAAAGAGAAAAGAAGCAGACACCTGGAGTGATTCCCCAGTCATTCTTCATGCAATGTTCAGAAAGTCATGAGTAGATACGCTAATATAGATTTCACTTCCAGGGTTACTCTACATATGTAGGACAATTGTCTTCCTTACAATAGCAATTGGAAAACCGGAGCTTTTGCAGTTGTTGTGTGCTTATTTTTAACTGGTCAGAATTAACACAGACTCTCAGAATGTTTTAAGTCTAAGAGCAAATAAATACAGCAAAAATGTGAATTTTTTACTTGCGTTACCAGTTTTTGTCTCTGACTTTTTACACAGAAAACGTTTTTCCCTATCTCTATATTCTCCTGAAGAAAGTTGCTTACCAAACATCCTGTAATAATAACTTAGAATACGCACACACATACACTCCAAGTGATAAGATCTTGGTTGGAGAGATTGAATATTGATCAATTAGTTCTCTTGAGATCTCATCTTTAAAGGACAAGTGTGGCTATTTTGAAAGTTCTGGTGTTTCATAAGCACAATTGTCAATTTAAATAAGTGAGGTTTAGTAGCACAAAATATACCACTCTGAAAAATCCACATGTTGCAATTTTACTAGGAGTGAAAACTTGCCTTTACTCTAGAGAGTATAGATATTTCTAGCAGTTCAAATAATAGAAAAGGCAGGGTGCTTTACTGGCATTTTTAGGTCATGTTTCAATACCTACTGAAATATTCTCTTTTATTTCAAAGTTGTTCCAGTTTGACTTATTTTCAATTTCTTCCAGCAAATTCTGTTACAGAGTTTTGAACCCTCATTAAAACGATGATTTATTTTCTCCTTTCAGTTGTGTAAAGCCACTGAAGCTGTGTGGTTATATTGGGAGCTAACTGGGTGGCAGATATACAGAGGTATAATTAACATAATACAGACCAAATGCACATCTACTTTAAGAATAATATTTGCACTTAATCTACTATGTATTCATAGCAAGAATAAGGGAATGTCTTCTTACTCTTTCACCTTCAGAGTCTGAAGTCATAAAATCCAGTATGCACGAAAAACACAAGAGTGACTATACAGCTCCATAACATAAATGAAGGAGAATCCACTTTCATTTTTTGCATGTAATTTTTCTTTTTCTTTTTTCCTTTCTTTTTTTTTTTTTTAAAGTTTCCTTTCTTTTTTTTAAGTGCTGTTATGTGTGGCTGTAGCAGCTTTCCAAGTGAGTCATCAGCTGTGTTTGGATTCAGACTTTCAGTTTTACTGCAACTTGAACAACAGGATTTCCTACATTAACCGGCAGAAACAGTAGATTTTTATGGTCTAGGGATCATCTACTTGAGAAAAAGAACTTGTACCCTGAAATACTGGGTTTCAACCTTAGGAATCACTTTGTGGCTACATTTGGCAGAGCCTTTCCTGAGGCTGTGTGGTCAAAGGGAGGAATGAACAGATTGGTTTTACCTCTCATTCCACAAAAGGGGCAACCTCTGGCTCTGTATTGCTCCTCAGTAATAAATGCTGTAAAGTGGATGCAGTCCCCATAAGAAGGTGGAACCTCAGACAACTCAGGATCCTGTGCATCAGGTCCAGTATCAAACTCTACCTGAACCTGAAATATTGAGTAAAAAGATCTTTGCCATATACATAGAAATTGTGACTTGATGCCATTGGAAGTATCACTAGGTGTCCAGCTGCACTTTTCCAACTCCTTTTACTTTAAAGAAATCTGTATTTCAACATCTGTTTTACCTATGAAGAGAACCTAAAATAAAGGTAAAATAAGTGTAACTGCCACAGAAGGAATTCAGTAGTTTTATACAGATTCTGAAATAGAGGACAGTCTGTGTGAAAGGTTTTCATGACAGCTATTTAGTTAAAAAAACAATATGATATCTGGTTTTGAAAATTATTTGGGTTTGGCAAACCATTTTTTCCCACTTATACTAATTTTTGTGTGAGGGATTTTCTTCACTGTATGAAAAATCAAAATGGAACAAAAGATTGGCATAAGAGAAGATGTCAGTCTTTTAATATGGAGATGTCACATGGCAAAAACCCCCAAACTAAGCTACATTCTGAACAGTTTTAATGAGACTGGAACTATTTTGTTTAATCTCAGTGGAGTTCAAGTAATTTCATGTTAATTTTGTTCATTTTTTTTCACTGTAAGAAAGGAGAGGATTGAAGATGTGCACGATTTATTGTGATTGATAACTAATTTTGGCTGTCAGTCAGAAGCAGGCTATTGTTTCTGGTGCAGGTCAGCTGCGAGAACGCAGAATGCCCCTCATCCCAGCACTGTCCAGGCAGAGCCTGACCAGCATTTCCAAAGCCCACAGGTGCTCGAGTTTCTCCTGACATGACTGTTAATTTAGTACCACATATTCAGTAGATGGAATCCTTTGAAATGAACAGTAGCAGCTATTTGGTTGGGGTTTTTTTCTGTTCATTGCTCTTCATTTTATTCCTTGCTGATAGCCACAGTGTCCATACCTGCACTCCTGCAATCTACTATGCAAACGTAAAATTACACAGTTAAGTAGTCAAAAGTCAGGAAGTGCAAGCAGAGCTATACCTTTGCTCAAATACCATTACCCCTGAGTTTTAGTCATTTATTCATGGTTCTTAATCATACTTGGCTCTGACTGAGTAGAGCTTTAAGGGCTCATTTCCCTTTACATGGAAGTTCATTGAGCTTTCTGTCTCATGCTGATTAATGTCATTCAGTTTACATCTACTTCATTTTGGGACACATTCCAGTCTCGGGGATGGGGTGGGGGAGTCCATCTGTGACCGTAGGGATCAATCGTTTGGGTGCAATTAGTCTATAATAATTTGTAGCATCAGATCAGTTCTGTTCAGAAGTGCTTTTCACAGCTGCCTCTGACTTGCTGGTATGAATTCAGAGTCACACGAATTATTAAAAACTTCCTTGCAAATATGGCTTATAACTGCTGGGCGGAAACAAATCTTCATATCTTGTTCCTTGTTAAAGATTTGAGAGATTGCAGGAAGCTTTTTCTCAACTGTAAATGCAATCTTTTTGTAAGTACAATGCTTTTATTATCCTGGACTAGGAACAAATTTATCGGAGAGCTAGATTGTTTTTTTCAATTGTTAGTTATTACCATCTCACACGCTGTAACTATGTTGATTGTGCTTCTTTTTTCAGAGGCTGAAATAATACTAAAAAGCCCACTCTTCATGAATGGATAGATACTTCAGACTTTAACTGTGCTATTATTGTCATGTATCGCAGACTATTTTTATTTAAAGCAAAACATTACTTACATAAGCAGAAGTTTCCCACACTGTTACAGGTTGAGGGGATCATTTCACAGATTTAGAGGGGTCATTTTAGACTACTAGTCTAGATGAACGTGTGGTCTGACATAGTTTGGTCATTTTGATGTTCAACTGAAATGGTTTGGGGCATAAATTCACCCTCAGTCTTAAAATACAAACTGTTTTCATACATCAGACCAAGAAGCGGCAGATCTGTGGAATCAAAACACACTGTTTTATTTGGTTATGTGTTCCACTCTATGTTGTCAACTTACTCTGTATTAGGGAAAATACAGGGTGTACAGTCCACATATTCTGTACATTGCCCATTTACACTGGGTGCCACAATCTTGCACCTTTATATTCTTGAATTACGATAGAGATATTCCACATAAGCTTGGCTTTGAAAAAAATTAGGACTTTCCCACTTGGTTATAAATACAAGTACTATTCTGCTTCCTTGTCACAGAATTTAATTAACTCACACATCTGTGCCCATAGCACCAGTTTGGCCATTCAGTTTGTTAGTCACTAGTTCAAAACTCACTCAGAGGTTTGCAACCCAATGTAGGTTTGCCATAAGCTAATATATGTCTAGCATGTAGAGAATCCAGATTGTTTAAAGAGAAATGTGCTTTTTTTTTTTTTTTTTTTTTTCAGGAAAAAGGTCTGTTGTTGAAGTGAAAACTCAAAGTTACACACACTGTGTGTTGATTTTCTGGGAAAAAAGTTCTTAGATGAGCATCATATTGCCTATGTAGGCTTACAAAGATGTATGTTAATGGAAAATATATTGGCAATACAGGCAAAACACCTGCAAACAAAATAACTCACAAAGTGCAACATTAGAAAAATAAATAGCAAGATACATCTAAAAAATCGAAGATGCTTATTGGTGCTTCTTCCAAAGAGGGAAATAAAATTATTAAGAGAAAAATATAAAGTTTTTTGTTGTTGTTGTTATTACAGTTTTTCTTTATCAGTAGGCTTCAGTAAAATAGTAAAGAAAAGCTACACTTATAAGAACTTCCAACCATAGCTCTGAGTTACAAAAGAGCTCCAGGAAAGCAACTCAGATGTGTGGATGTTAGCGACGATGAGAAATAAGAGGGAACAGGACAGCTGTTGCTCCTGCAGAGCCCCACTTGAGGGCTGCAAGGCAGGTCTGGGGTCATCTGCTCACCAAGAGGGTAGAAGTGAGGAGGTTGAGTGGTCTAAGAAAACCTCATCCTCTCTTAGTCAACAGCAGTAATTACTCTGTGGCCTTATCGTTTAATAAACCAGATCTTGGAATCACTGATCTAAACAGTCTGAACTATCACCGGACTGGTGAAATTTTCTTTGATTAACTTTCTTTTTGGTTTTCACTTGAACTGTTCTCCTTTTTCTATCTGGAAGGCTATATTTGGTGGCTGTTTATCCTGCAAATTTTGGCCAATACTGGATTTTCCAACAAACTATCACTGAAGCTAATGTGTAGAATGAGGAGACAAGGAAGGAGGCTACAACAAAAGGCTGAGAAGCATCAGTGTAAATAAATACCAGGAAGTAAACTTAGTGCATCCCCTTCCCTACCCTTTCTGGGAGGCGAAGTCCCAGCTTAGACTGAGTTCCTGCATGCTGTGTCCATTGGCATAAACCAAATTACTCATGGCTGTTTATATCTCTGCACAGTGGGTGGAAGACATACCAGGCCCTGGGTATTTTAAATTCAGAACAGAATATTTTACACAGCTGCATTGTGAGATTTTTCACTCATCCACATGATAGCTATATACTTTTTCCATATGAAGGTGGTTTATTATTTTTGTCATTTGACACTACTGCCACTGGAGTATGCAACTCTTGAAATGTATTTCTTCCACAACTCTACAAAGCAACAGTTATCTAAAAGGAAAAAGAAGATAGTTATTTCTGTTTAAGCATAAAGAAGGAGCGAAGAAACCTGACAGAATTAAATATTTTAACTTCTAAGAAGTCTGAGATTTGCCAGGGGCATTCTGGTCTTGAGGTTTAAAATATAAATTATTGGGTAAGCATAAAAATATTATTTTAACAGATTACTCTGCTTTGCCTATTTTCTTCCAGCTATGTATTTTAAACTATTTTTTAACTGAAATCTTACTTAAGAAACTCATTCCAGCTAACAATAATTTCAGCAAGTAGGTCATCAGCTCAAATCCTTTAGTAAAACTCACTGCTTACAACCATATTCTAGGCAATTGTGTAGATATTTTAGTATGTTCAACTGGAGGTAAATGATCCTGGAGGACTTTCATGGTTGTTTTGGGGTGCACACTGGATCCCAAGTAGTCTTGCTATGGAAAATCATTGAAAAAGTGATGCCTGAAACTAGTAAGTCTCCATAGCAACTTAAAAAAATAATGATAGCTATACCAAGAAATTTGCTAATAGAAGCCCTTAACACGTTTGTCTAGACTCAGTCGTACTTTGTCTACTCATAATAAGTAGAATGACAGCAAGAAAATGAGGTCTAGACGAATAAATATGGTATATCTGCTTTTTCTGGCATTTCATGCTGACTTCAGTTAAGTTATCTGACTTTTCTATTGCAAATATAGCCATAACAGTTAAATGTAAAAATGTTTAATAACATAGCTTAATTACAACCTATTTTATCCTAATATACAGAGCATTTCATTTGTTATGTGCTACATACATAGTGGAAATTTATCATTTATAAGCATACAGCTACGTCTTCTGAGAACAAATAAGAATATTCCCATGCTTACAATGTTAAAATTATTGGCTGTAACAATCTGTGTGGAAAGGATTGAATGAAAAATTCAGCAAATGCAAATCTGCATGCCTGATTAACTTGTATCTGATAGTTTTAAAGAACTAGCAAAACATCCCCATGGGCATTTAATGTTGATGATTACAGTCTTGAAACATGGGAATTTTCACATTGGGAAAAAACTAATGTTGTGCCAATATTTAAAAATGACAAAGGGACTAACTCAGGAAATTAAGAACCTACCAAACTGAGATTGCTTAAACACAATTAATGTCCATCAGCATTAGCTTTGCAAAAATAAATTTTGTTATACTAATTTGATACCATCCTTTGATGCAATTACAAGTTCTTTTCAATCAAGATAATATTGTTGATCTAATAAACTTTTTGAAGGACATGTATTCACACCACAAGACAATTTGTTAAGAAAATAAAGCAATAGAAAAATATACCTAATATCTGAATTTAATTAAAAATTAATAGGTCTTATAACTGTAAATGAGGGATCAACATGGTAAAGGATGTTTCTTTTTGAGTTTCCCCCTTGGCTACAACATCTTTGTTAATGATACAAGAAAACATGGCATTTTGTTGATGAAGTTTACTTTTACCACTAAAACTGGTGGAGAACTAAATGATAAATAAGGCTGGTGACTGACAGAGAGCAATCTGAATTTCTTTACAAAATGGAACAAGACTTTTTTGGCAGCCCATGCAGTGAGGAACAGTGTAAGCCACACTTACAGGATGGAAGAGACTCCATGCTGGGCAATAAGGACTGAAAAGGATTTGATTTTATAATGGATAATCAGATACATGTGGAGCTCCTGTGGTGCACCACGACCAAGGTGCAAAAATGACCATTGGACAATAATCAGGAGCATATGAATAAAAGCAGGTGTAGATTTACTGGGAGGGAAAAGAGAAGGTGTTACACAGGCCGTAGCTCCTTGGCAAGGTCTGGCTTGGGGCTTTGTGCATCTGATAGAGTAGATAGTGGGGCATGGTACAGCTCTGCCAGTGTGCCTGCGATGGGATCTAGCATCCTTCCACTGCTGTGTTCCATCACTGCTCACAGTAGCCTGTTCTTATTCTGGTTTTATTTTTAGAATTTTTATATATATATATATATATATATATATACACATAAAATTTATTTTGTTTTCTTTTAAAGAAAGCATTTGACAGGAACACTGGGTGAGCTTATAGGGCTGGAAAATATGCTGAAAATGAAAGACTGAAGTTCAGATTCCTTTACTGAGTAAAATCCAGAAAACTGCTATGTATGCATTTTTAATTTCTCTGACAATCATTATAAAAATCCATTGCCTAGAATTAGAGAAATTTAGGTCTGAAGTAATTTATCATAGAGAAGGGAATTGGAAGAACTTATTGAAGACTACAATGGACTTTGTCTCAACAGAATATTTGAGACAATGATCTGTTTCCAGTCTGGCGTAGCCACACTATTGGTTGTGATACCTAAATTAATTTATGGAAGTCCTGTAGATGTATTTTGAAAGAAGTCACATTAGATCATCAACAGCTTCCTTCCGATATTGATATCTTTTAGTAAAAAATGTGAAATGGACATGTTATTCTGTTGAGATGATCTGTAGCGAGGACTTATTGGTGTTCTTAAAAAATGTACTTTGCAGATAATTTGAATTTCTAAGCTAAATATCAGGCATACACATATGAAATGTTCTAATTTTCACTACGTAATGAAAGAATGCTTTTTCTGTTTAACATAAAGAACAAAATCTGGTCTTTGATCTGCAAAGCAACATGTTCAGAGATACTAATTTCTGTCCATGCAGGAAGGGGAATGAGTAATGCACTACAGCTCTGGTAGTCAGGAGGAGGATCTTTCCTGCTGTGGGAATACAAATGAAAGCCTCAGCCTGCCTGTTGGCTGCCCTTGTCCCCTTACATGGGGTTGTGCAGGAGACATGATAGGGCTGGGTTTGAAGACAAAGGGAGAAGTGGAAGAACCCAAGGGCATAAAGAGAAACTCCCACCACTACTATGATTTTATAAAATGTTCTCCTTTATGCCTTCATTTGCTCAAAGGTTTCTTTTTCCTTTTAGTCAATTCTACTTAAAAGCACATATTAACTCAAGTTATTTTGTTTCTCCTTTCTTGTTGCACCTGCTGGCACCTGTTTCACCTCCTTGTACTTGCTGGCATAATGTTTCTTGCTGCTGAGTCATAGCTCTTACAGCTGATTCAGCCATCCACTCCTCTGCCACCCTCCCCTTTCTGCTTGGAGTGATTCAGAGCCTGGCCTTCACATGCAGCCTCTACCTGTCTAAAAGGAAACAAGCCTTTTACAACACGCCAACACACTCTGCTGCTGCTCTTATGGTGGGTCATTTGGTCTGCGTTATGAGCATACTATCTGCACTATCATTGAAATGACAGAAACTGTGCCTTCTTGTACTTTCTTTGTTGACAAAAAGTCCAATATTATCTCTACAGTTTGTGAACTCCAGCTCTGCTAAAAGAAAAGGAAAAAAAGCTGAAACAACTGGATAAGAGCATGGAGTGGATTTTAGTGGGCTGGGGAGTGGTAGCATTCATGACAATGTGAAGAGCCGGGTCCCTTCAGAGGCTGCCTCAGAAAACATAACAAAAACATGTCATACCCTTTTCAGTTCTCCAGTTTTTTTTTTTTCCTCACCAGCCCTCTGAAGCATCTGGAGAGTTCTCTTCATTTACACTCTAACACAGAACCATTTATGTAAAGGTGCAGCCTCAGTGTAACTTTGCTTATATGTACACTTGAGTGCATGTACGTACTATCTACATCTGGAATGAGGAACTGTGTTAAAAATAAAACAATTATAAAAATAAAACGAAATGGCTTCACATGGAATGCATGCGGAAAGGAAAATACCAGATTAAAAATGGAAAAATAAGTATGTGTCAGGCCAGCTGCAGGTTAGGAGCAGCTCTCTGAGAAGCCAGTGAGATTTGCTGGTGTCCTGCATGAGAAGGCAGAGACAAAGCACACTTGGCACTCTGGTGATCAAGGCTTCAGTCATACTCACAGGAAGACATTTAACTTTAGCCATGTAGACCTCAGGAGTATTTCTCAGAAGCTAAAGACATCAGCTTTAGAAGGACTGTGCCCATACATAGTAATGACAGAAAGGGAGAATCCTGGGGCAGGTGGCAGGAAGCGTTTGAAGGTGCAAGTGCCAGCAGATATCTGCAGTTTGGGGGAGCATCTTTACCTTCCTTGGTAACAAAGGGACATTTCCCTAACAGTCAAATTCATATATTAAACCCTTCTCACTCTATTCCTGCACAACAGTAAAGAGGCCCTACCCTGCAAACAAAGCTGTCGTATGCAGAATTATTTGTCAGCCTCTAAGTTAAAAGAATTTTTATACCTTCCTTCAAGGCATCACTCATGATTAAAGTTAGGCATGATTTTAGGAACCTCAGAAAATCAACCGCTTGATAAACTTTCTGCTTCAGGTTAAAATAAATTACATTAAAAAAGCATGTTTTGTGACAGCCAACATAAAGAAGAGATATTGTAGCAACAAAGCTTTGTCTTAAAAATTATTAAATTGTTTGGCTTTTCAATAATTGAAGAGGCTTCATTACCATGCAAACAAAAACAGGTTGGCTGGCTGTTCACCTTTTGTAAGATGGCATTTGCTTTGCTATAATAGAAGAAGCTTAGAAAACTAATGAAGGAGCATAAAAATGCAAATTACTGCAGCTAATTGGCTGTGCCTTCTTACACCTTCTGAATTATTAATTTATGACCAAGTAAATCTGCCCCTTTTAAACAATATAATAAAGAACAACATTGTGTTATATGCTGTTGAGTGGATAGTGTTTGCTCCCTTAATTTTATGGTGAGTTGTCTTGTTGTTTGCACTAGCAAGATGCTTGCAGTGTTCTGTAAAACTCTGCAGATCCATCACTCTTCTCATGCAGACTGACATCATTATATTTCTTATTTCTAACTCCTGACTGGAAAAAAAAGACAAGAGATGATGCTATTATTACACTAATGCTAATTACATCTCATGCCATTGGCACTAATGTTTAACTGCACAGAATCCTGCAGTCATCTATTTACCTGCCAATATGCGAGTAATTCTATCCATTTCAGTGTGGTAACTTACATTCATTAGTGATTATTGGCCAACGGGCTGAAGGAATAAAAGTAAAATAAAATATTTCATAACAGGGTTGAAATATGTACATTTTTTCCCCTGAATATTATTTCTTCTTTCATGTAAAATATCTGGGAGGATTCTGAAGAGCTGAGATTTCCAGCCCTGTGACACTCTTTGGTATACATGAGCACAATTTTGCAAGCACTAGATATTGTATCTGGCAGGCCCCTACATTCCCTGTGTACACATACTCATAGGCAAGTGTTCACATTCACTGTGCACACTCATTGAGACTGTGCAGGGCATGAGCAGTGTATCCAATACTATTCTAAAGGGCCACACTTCCTCAACTTGAATTATGTTGCCCAAATGCTCCACAGTTACCTGAAAAAATTGGATTAATGTGTTCAAGTAATTCTGTGGGACAAGGGCTTAGAAATTAATCTCAGTTTGCATGGTTTGCTTCTCCCCTGATGGCTTCATATATATCCCTATAGCATGCCTAAATTAACATTTTGTTTTTATTATTTTAGAAAGGTATGTTCCAGCACTGGATGCTTTTTCATAGATCATGCCTGTATGACCAAGACTGGAAAGATCTGGCCTGGATCATTACTTTAGAAGACACAGGCAGCCGCCACAGACAGTAGGAGGAATTGCTTCTCCTTTCCTCCCCCTCTAAGGTAGAATGTTTGTTTTACAAAAAGTGATCTTTTGATATTAAATTGCTCATTCTCCATGTTAGCTCTCAAACAATGTCTTTATAACTGTAGCCAAAACAGGTTAGAAGTGGTTTTGCCTATATTATATGCGGCTTAGTCATTTTATGGTACCCCAAATTGCAAAGAAATCCATGTTCCAATGAACTCATTTACTTGTCCCAGCCACTGCTGGGAGCAGGGCATGAAAAAAGCTTTGCTCAAGTTTAAGTGATCTGGCCAGATCAAAGCTTCAGTTACGAAGACAATATGAGGGAATAGCAGTGAGTCCAGGGAACTTCTAGTGTTACAGGTAGGTAAATGAAAGATGAAGAATATGAAATATGATTTCCTTTTAATTTGTGTGTCTTTTAGGAGTTTTACAATTTGACTGCATGCAAGTTTTGCCTCGCACTCTTTTAGTAGCATCCAAATATCTCACTAGTATCTATGCATTTCCCAGATGGGAAAGGAATGTTACTTCCAATTTGTAGAGGTGAAATTGGGAGATGTATGTTGGAAAATAGCTGCCCCAGGCCGCCTATGAAAACTTGGGCTGGAATGTGCATTGCCATCCCAGTTGCTGCACAAGCCACTAAGCCACTTTGTTTGCGGTCTGGCTTTTCAGAGTATTTGCTAAAGAAATGGAAAGAATACAACCTTCCCTACAGGATGACAAAGAGTCATTGGCTCCCTGAGCGCAAGAAACTTGGTGGCTATAGCATGCCAGTTTTTGTTGAGCAGGTTCCTTCCTTCCTTCCTTCCTTCCTTCCTTCCTTCCCTCCTTCCTTCCTTCCTTCCTTCCTTCCTTCCTTCCTTCCTTCCTTCCTTCCTTCCTTCCTTCCTTCCTTCCTTCCTTCCTTCCTTCCTTCCTTCCTTCCTTCCTTCCTTCCTTCCCTCCTTCCTTCCCTCCTTCCTTCCTTCCTTCCTTCCTTCCTTCCTTCCTTCCCTCCTTCCCTCCTTCCTTCCCTCCTTCCTTCCTTCCTTCCTTCCTTCCTTCCTTCCTTCCTTCCTTCCTTCCTTCCTTCCTTCCTTCCTTCCTTCCTTCCTTCCTTCCCTCCTTCCTTCCTTCCTTCCTTCCTTCCCTCCTTCCCTCCTTCCCTCCTTCCTTCCCTCCTTCCTTCCTTCCTTCCCTCCTTCCCTCCTTCCTTCCCTCCTTCCTTCCTTCCTTCCTTCCTTCCCTCCTTCCTTCCTTCCTTCCCTCCTTCCCTCCTTCCTTCCTTCCTTCCTTCCTTCCTTCCTTCCTTCCTTCCTTCCTTCCTTCCTTCCTTCCCTCCTTCCTTCCTTCCTTCCTTCCTTCCTTCCTTCCTTCCTTCCTTCCTCCCCCTCTCTCTCCCCCCCCAAGGAGAACACCCCAGGTGTAAGTATTTCAGTAAGAGCATATATGTGGTGATTAAAGGCATTTAGACACAAAAGGATTTGGTCCAGAGAGATGTGGGGCGGCTGTGGCATTTACCTAAAACTTGCTGACAGCATCTGCTTCAGCCATCTCTGAACACCTGGAATCTGCTTCTCCCTTAACTAGGAAGGAGAAGAGTAGCAGATGTGTTTATTCTCTAGGAGTTATTGAAGAAACAGAAAAAAGACCAGGGAGAGATAATAAGTACCTGTAGATCCACAGAGAGAATGAAGAGGAGTACAGGGACTAGTCATTTGCGTTTGTGAACAGGCCAAAAAAATTAAAGGGCTTAGCCTGCAGCAAATTAGATTAAATATCAAGGAAAAATATGAATTAGTCATGAAGGGAATATTTTAGAATCAACATCATTGAGACTATTTAAGGCTAGACTTCCTAAGGCACAGCTGGAGATGGTTTAAGGTCAATTTAAGTCTCCCATCACGAAGAGGGCAGTGGAGCTCACTGGGAACAGGCTCCTCTCACGTTCCAGCCACAGGCAGCCTTTGAACCTCAGCAAAAGTTTTCTTCTGCCTTCTGGAAAGTGACACCCTAGTAGAGTAGACCTCTCCCCTCTTTCATATTTTAGCCCATTAACTGTACACTTCTTAAACTGTTTTCTCGCTAGCACTGGAGGAAAAGCAGACCTCTGGAAATCTGCATTCTCCCTGTCTTTTTGGGAAGGAGATGGAGATGTTCATTCACAAAGGCATGGCATTTTTCTGCAGGATGAATGAGTAGCGGCAAACTGAGCTGCTTTAAGAGAGGACTTTCGGAGGTGAAGCCAAAGTATTACTTATTGCCCCACAAGGAAAGAAACTCAGTGACTGAGAAGTTGTGCTACACGGATCATTCATCTGTCATGAACCACATCGCTTCTTGCTGAGCTCATTAATCCACACCTAAAGGACCATTACTTATCTACACAGACAAAGTGGTAATGCCATCTGATCAGGTCCTCACTAGCAGCGGGAACTCCTCCTTTCTCGGGCTGAGTGCAGAAGGGGAATTGCTTTCACCATGCCAGGGACGCTCTGGTGGGAACCACGCGATGGGAGCCGCGGCGCTCAGCTCGGCCCATGGAGTCCCCACCAAGGCACAGAGCGCGGAGCCGCAGCTCGCTGATCCCGAGTGCCCTCTAGTGCCCACGGCACCGCGCAACTCCCGCTGTGCCAAGGGGAGCCCGGCCCCAACATGGCAGCCTGCTGGGCATGGCGGGAGCCGGCCTTGCCCCAGAGGGACGGGAATGAAAGCAGAACAACCCGTGAAGCTCCACATCTCCCTTGCAACGGCTCATCTGATAACCATCCCTGCGCAACAAGAGCCCAGGCTGGCCATACGTATTCTTTCTTTTGCTATGGGGCGTTCCTGTTTTACCTTAATTTTCTATAAAGTGGTTGAATGCCGAAGATCCCAAGTGATGGACAACCCACACTTGCAATATTCATAGAATCATAGAATCACTAGGTTGGAAAGGACCCACTGGACGAGTCCAACCATTCCGATCAATCACCGTGCCCCTTAACACCTCATCCACCCGTCTTTTAAACACCTCCAGGGGAGGTGACTCAACCACTTCCCTGGGCAGCCTGTTTCAGTTCCCAATGAACCTTTCCATGAAAATTTTTTTCCTGATGTCAAGCCTGAAGAATATTTGTGAAGAATAAAACCAAAACCTTTTAATTTATAGGTATAATTGCCTTCCCTGGAGGTGTTCAAGGTGCGCGTGGATGAGGTACTGAGGGACATGGTTTAGAGATTGGTGGGAATGGTTGGACTCGATGATCTGGTGGGTCTCTTCCAACCTGGTGATTCTATGATTCTATGATAAACTCATTAGAATCTCTACAGTGTATTCATCAAATTTGGGCAGGGCAGCTTGCTCTTCATAGTAGTGTCACTGTCGCTCTGCAGCTTATATACCTGGGACTGTTTGACCTAAAAACCCAATGATTTGGCCATATGTGATGCAAACAGACTAAAAAGGAATGAGGAAAGGACTCTACCCTCACCTCCTCTCTGTTGTCATTTAACTCCACAGCTGATTGGAATTTTACTTTTAAAATGACAAATGTAAGGAAACCTTATAATGCTGGACATTTCCAGGTGGCTTCTGACACCAAATCTCATCTTTCCAATTTCTAAGTCACCTGAATTCTTTGTACAATTAAGGTGAGATCTTCTACTTCCTGTTAAATTTACATCTAGTACTCCCAGCTGGGAAAAAAAGAAAAGACCAGCAAACTTATCAGGGACAGCAGGGCAAAGAAACCTGTGTGATATGCCAGCTGTGGAACCTGCCACATCTGTTAGGAGGTTGCCCACTATATGATCAGGTTTTCTCTTCAAGGATGCTGCTGTCACTAGTTATGGCCACTGTGAAGACAGATTTGGAGTGTAGGTAGAGACCCTGTTATGGTTTGACTTGGAGGAAGATGGGGTTATAAATAGGCTCAGGTGGCTCAAGGAAGTAAGTGACGTGCCTATCTGTCTGTCTGTTCGTGAAACGCCTGGATGGTCTCGTCAGAGAAGAACCTGGATGAGCTCTTTTGAGAAGATCTTTACATCTCCTCTTGACAGATTTGCCAGTAGTTCTTTTAATGACTGAGGAGGTTATTGACAACATGTCTTTAAGCAGTTCTCTAGTAGGAATTTCCATTTTGTGTTGTTTTCAGAGTTAGTGCATGCACTCCATTCCATTTGCTACTTTACTTTACTGCTGCTTCAGAAGCCATCATCTACTACTGCAGGTAGTAACCAAGGAATCAAGAAATGGTTACTTAGTGGGGTGGAACATCAGAGGGTATAAAACATTTAGGGGTAGTTGAAGACATTTTATTTACTGCTACTAAGAACTTGCTCCCATCTCTGTAATCGGTACCAAAATGTACCTGAAAGGCCCTTATGGACATTTTAGGAAAAGCCTTCTGGCATTTGAACTAATATTGAAAAAAAAATTGATTTTGATCTAGTAAATGTTTTCAAACATGACATCTTAGCATATATTTAATCTTCTTAGAAACACAAGTTCAATGTCTCAAGGAAGTAAGAGCCACTTGGGGAAGGAGGCCATCAAAACTGGTAATAATAATGATGAACATTAACATATTATTGTTGAATCAAAGTGCATTTTCTTTTTTCCCATATTTGAAACAACTAAAAATTGTGTTAGATTACTGTCTAATCTCTTGCTTGGAATAACATGGGGAAACTACAGCTTTAGCACAACAGCCCTTATCTTTGTGTTGACTCATGGTGGAGCCCTAATTAACTAAGTGATTTATTAGAGGAATGGACTTTATATGAATGACTTGGATTACATCATGTGAAGCTTATCTTAAGATATTTTTGACTTGCTGTAGTTTGTTTAAGTGTCAAGAATTCCACTTGCTTTTGAAATTTGTAGGAGAGTGTCTCAGAACTGAGTTCAGAAGCTCCCGTTGAACTTAATGTGTATTTTAATTTTAAACAATGTTTTGCTTTTATTTGAGTTATTTTAATAATAAAACCCCAAAATACACACTTGTTTTACTTTGATGCTGATTTTTTTTTTCTTATGATTCTTTGGCATAGGTACTGACATAAGGCTGAAGAAGAAAGCTAGGAAGGGCCCCAGACTAACTAATCTGATGTGGCAGAATAATGCTTTGCAAATGCTCCATCTTGCAGCCTCTCAGCTTATGGGAGATTCTGGAAAAATAGCAAAATAACAGAACAAGGATACAGATACTTTTGGAAATTAAACCTTAACTGAATTTCTGTATCATGAAAACTTGTCATTGCTGGGTGTCAGTCAGATCCCATGGCTCATAACTTATCTACACCTACCTGATAAATACCAGAAGCTTTGTTCAAGCATTTCTCTTTTACTGAGTGATAGCTTCATTAACCGAAGTTAAGTGCAGCTCAGGAAAGTACATCAATCTGTACATAGCTATAGGAAAGAAAGGCTGAGGTCACAAATTAATTTCTGGGAGCTTTGTGTATGTGATATTGATGGAAGTACTGTAAAGTGTTGATAATTAATATTATTTCCAGAGGATCAGATTTAAATTGCTCTGTTATCTTCAGCAATTAGTTGATGTCCTCAGATTTCTGCTCATAAAGTCTTTGCTTATGAGTAGGCCCTAAAGCATGTACAGACTTGCTTTCTATAATATATCTAAAATGTTTTTGCAGGCTTGGTTTCCTGGATGTTATCTGTTTGTTTTGGATGTTTGTAGTGCCATGCAAAGTTTGCTTTCTTCCTCTGAAATGTCGTAGCTCAGGACTTTAAAAATAACAGGTATGCAAAGATTTACCTTCAAATATCATGATTTAAAAGTTCTGAGCGGTTCCATTTGGTGCCAGATTGCTCAGTGCTTTAGAAAAAAATCAAATTACTTGGTTTTCAACCTAAATTTAGATATTTCCATTAAAAAAACTGATGAATATTCCGAAGGAATGGGTTATAGAAGTTAATTATCACCCTAACACTTTGCTTTAAAAAGAAATATTTTGTTTAGTAAGAAGAATCGTACAGATAAAGGTACTTTAAAATGTGCAAATGATTAGACACTAGTGTGAAGGCCATCTGGAAGCATTTAAGAGAGTGAAATACTACAAAAGTCAGGACAGTAAGAGGGAACACTTGAGGTTCAGTGGCAAGGCTCATGTGCTTTTTTTCCTAAGCAAACAGTAGTTATTCAAAAAATGGTACTTTTGCCCAACTGAATGAAATAAAGAGGACAAAAAGGTGAGAATTCATAGATGTAGGAGACATGTTAAACAGATAACCAGAGGTACTAAAGACCAAATAGAACTAAGTCTTCAATAAAGTGAAATCAGGAAACCTGCATGAAAACCTGTAAGCTTGCTGAACTATAGTTAAGGAGAGTGAGCATTGCAGTACAGTGAAAGAATTGTCTCAGTCTTATGAGGGACAAAAATAAAGGATTTTACCAGGTCAGGGTGCTGACACCTGGAGATACTGACATAATTTTCAGATATTTTTAAGCCAGTTTGTGTTTCATTTGATAAATATCTTCACTATAAAAAAAAAATCCCTGAAGAAGTTAACAAAAAAAACTAGTGAAGAAAAGGATGACATTTTAATTGATTTTTCTTTTCAGAAAATGCTTCATCCCTCATGAGAGGGATGGCTGAAGGGAATAGGGTTTAACAGAATGAGAGCTGAAGTGCTGCACAATCTTGACTGAAAGATGGAAAAAATTACTGAAGTGGGATTAAATGGTTAATTTTTAGTATGAGCAAAGGTTAAAACTGAAGTGCTTCAGGCATCCTCTCTGAATACAAATGTGTTTGTTTACATGCATATTTTTCTTGAAAATTGTGTGAGCACTGAGATAAAAAATACTCAGTAAACAAAGTGATCCTGGTTAGTTTGGATGAGAGATGACTGAGGGACTCAGGAGGAGGAAAGCAAGCTAAAGCATGGTACGGTGAAAGCTAAAAAACATTACTGACTAATGCAAGGCAAGGTACATGGAAAGAATAATTAGGAAAAAAAGCCTCAGCTACTCAGAAAAGAAGAAAAACAAGGTGTAATTGCCATTTTAAGTGGAGGTCAAAGTAAAAAGAAAGATGTTAGAAATCTTAGGGAAAAAGAAAATTATGATAAAAAAATCAACAAATTAAGAATAACTCTCAGTCTCAGTTATAGGTGAAATTTTATTGCTGGAAAAGTAAGTGGAAAAAAATATCCTGCCAACAACTGTGATGTCAGGAATTCACTTGTTTTCATTTATGAAAACATTTCATTTCATTTATGCTTTAATCACAAGAATATTAAAGATGAAGGCCAAGTCCAGCATGCAGCTGCATTAATGCTGTGGTTGTTATGAATTTCACCCAGTGGACCACTGGCCCAGTCCAGAGCTATTATTCTTCTGGGAAAGTAAACATTTGCTAAAGCTCAGTTTTAAAAAAATAATCTTATACAAACATGTTGCAGCTAGAAATGCTCAGTGGAGGTGTATGATAAATATATTGAAATGTGTGGAAAATTTTATTAATCTGTCAGTTGGTTTTCATGACAAAATGATGTCTCCATTCATTATTTATCTATGTTTGAACTTAACTGCATGGTTTTAGTTGCATTTACCGTATTTCTATTGTTTTATAAAACCGGCATGTTGATAAACAATTGTATCGCTTAATATTTGCAAAGTGTGAGTCTTACAGAAACACAATACCTTCATAACTGTCACTAAAATTATAGCAGTGTTAAAGCAAATAATGTAAAGTTCCTCAATTTATTTTTAACGTAATAACCATGAGGATGTAGGTGTGGAGCTGAACACAAAGCCCGCGAGTCATTTTGGTTCCCCAGTGATTTGTGTTATCCCTGTGTTTAATATTGATCCCTAGCCTGGCTGTTGCTTTACTTCTTGCTGTGTGGTGCAATGGACATAGCTGATAACAGAATTCTTAAAGACACTCTCAACGTTTACCATGGGGAAAAATGGGCACAGTATTGGCCTTGATATTGCCAATGTCACTACTCCAGCATGTGGAATTAAACAGAGACACCACTTGGCTTTCCTCTAAGGCAGTCATCAGAACAGAAAGAGGAACATAGCTACCAGCCATTTTCAGAAAGCAAAAAAGCAAAAGTGGCTATTGCATTTTATCTTCAGCAAGAGAGAGATCACACCTTCCTCTTTCTCTTGGGGCTGTGAGAATAAGAGATATAAGTTAAAAATGAGAAAAAGTAATCATGCATTTATGCTGTCTGACCTTGAGAAAGCAAGCAGTGATCTCTAGAGAGCCTGATCCCTTAGTCTCCGTGGAAAAGCAGCCTTTGGTGCACACCAGCAGAAAAAAGGTGCTGCTCTGCTTCTTCTACAGGTGAAACCTGTGCTCTGGGGGTGGGGGCAAAGCTCATCCAAAGAGAAGCTTGTTTATCTTAACATGCATTTCAGGCTGTGACTTCGGAAGCATAATGGCATCCGCTCGTTTATGTTTCTGCAAAGTTTGTAAAAGCTTCCCATGCACATTTTTGAACTGATTTCAGTTAGCAGGAAGCTTCCTGTGTGGTAAACCCAGCTCCCAGTGAAGGTGGACAATCCCACTTGCAGAAGTCAGGCATTTTGCCTATAAAATTTTCAGTTTCCACTTAGTATGTTTAGCACAGTCTATGGGTTATAATGTACTCTTATCTACCAAAACAAACCACTTCACCAGTTCTGAGGAAAGGCTTGTAATAGCACCATTTCTTCAAATACTGGAATAAAAGTAAAGCAGTTAATCTAAGGAGTACTGACAGACAAAAAGCAGTAGCAATAAAAGCTAATTGTCTGTTAGCTCCAGGTATGTTTTTATTGAGTGTTTCAATCCTAGCCTAAAAGCATATATTAAGCAAAGGCTCTGCTATCTTCACAGATCAAGCAGCAACTTGTGCTTGATCTTGTGAGACTGCAGTCTCACTTGTCTCTGTGCTTTCCTTCCTAGTCCATCCTCCTTCAACTGGCTGCTTCCATTTACAGGAGCTTTTAACGCCTCTGTGAAAGTCCCACTGAACCTCTTCTCAGAAGGCCTTAATCCACAACAACAGCGTGATTTCCTTACATCCTGACTTTCACCCAGCAAAGCATAGATCTGAGGAAGCAGCTGTAGCTCTTATGTAGAAGAAGGGGACAGCTCATCTTCATGTGTGTAATTTTTTTCAGTGACAGAAGACATGTTCTTTACAAGGTCAGGAGCAAAATCAAGACTGTCATTAATTATCTGGTTTGTGTATGGCACATCTTAGGCATTTGATTGGTAAACAGAGGACCTGCAGATTTTCTGATGTACACTTGTGTCTGATTTTGTTCAATGCAGTCTTTCAGCTTGGAAACCATGAAATTATTTGTCTTTTAAGATGAGATGACCTATATCATCTCCCATCAGCTGAGTCCTGTACCCAGGAGCTGCAAGTTTATGTCGTTGGAGCCCCTTGGAATATCCAGTAATTTGTTTGCTCACCCAACAACAACAAAAAGGCTATTTCAAGTGAGGCATATGAATCAGCTAACCCTTAGCAGACCAAAGGTGGGAAATATTCTATATAGGAATATTCTATATGGGAATATTCTATTGTGACATGTCCCCGCCCATGGTGAGGGGGTTGGAACTAGATGATTTTTAAGGTCCCTTCAAACTCAAACTATTCTATGATTCTATGTTTCTAATACTTTTTTCCCTTTGAAAGACTCTTTGTCATAACCCACATCGATCAGCACAGTTGTGACTGTACTGTATTTAGTTATTTTTATCTAACACCTGGCAGCAACTTGTGCATCACTACTGAAACCATCAATTGAGCTATTAATAAGGACACATTTAATAACCCCTGCAGTTCTTATCACAGCAGGGCTAAATCTAACAGTGACATTCTTAACATCAGCACTGAATTTCAGTGGTTTTTATTATGTTGGCCTTGTTTCATTAGAATTTAGCATTCTTCAATCTACTTACAAAACATAGACTGTTTTTTGCAAATTTTGTTGGCTGTCGTGAGCGGACTGGTGTGGTCAGAAGACCAAGTGGCAGGGTTCATGGAACAGAGGGAAAAATCAATCTAAATTTAAAATATAAGCACTTACTGAGGCTAGAGAAGAAATAATGGAGGCAGACTCTTCTGTCTAGCATGACAGTCGTATCTGAAAGGAGAGTAAGATACAGAAGAAAAACAGTTGGCAGCTGGAATGAAATGCCATGTTTGTTAGGCAGGAAGTCAATAATCTTTGATGGGCAAATCTTACAAAAATCTTTATTCTGGGCCTGCTATGTTTGGAAATTACAACAAAAGAAACAAAAGCTTGTTACTTGGAAAAATCCAACCTCAGGTTATGCATGTTTACCAAGCTGAAGGAGTGCCTGGAATCATTCTTTGCAGAGGAAAAACAAGTGAGAAAGGATTTTTCTGGTGAGAGCTGAAAGCATACTCCTCTGGGAACAGAAAACAAATGGATTTGATCACAACTCTTTCTCCTGCTTCCAAATATCCACTCTTGCCTGAAGAATGCCACTCTCCCTGGGATAGCTAAGAAATCCAACATGGTCATTAGCTTTTCCAAAGACACCAATGGGGAAGCAGTGGCTCAGGAAAACATTAACTTATGTGACCCTCTGGAGTGAGCAGGAGTCCCTAGTACATCTCAGAAGGGTATTTTAGGAGATGTAGTCTGGTGGGGCCGGTGGGAAGTGGACTCCAGGGAACAGCTGGATTGAAGGATGTTGTTTTCCAACCTGGTTGGTCAGATTGCGACACTGCCAATCCCATATGTTCAAAAATCACAAGGGAAGTCTGAGAAAGGCCTGAGATTGGTTAAGAACTTAACACTGAGATTTTAAAAAGAAAAGGTGTGGTTTATTGTCTTCAGGTTTCTTAGCCTTTAGGGTGCACTTGCGTCATGTTTTTCAGTTTCTCTTTGCTACCACAAGGTCTAGGAAATTTTCTTAAAACCATAAGCCAAGATTGTCACCTAATCATTTTACTCTGGGAGCTGAAAACTATAAAATCATGAGAGGCACAGCACCGACTGGTGGGGCCAGGTATATGGCAAGTGCTTGGAAAAGGCCTTTTGCATAGGGAGGAGAGGAAGCCTGGGAAGGAGTTGCAGTGAAGAGGCCTAGGAACTCAGTGGGTAGGAGTATTGATAAGCAGGCAGGGTGAGAGAACAGGATCTCAAGGAATGCAAAATTGTCTCGGTAAAATGGTAAAAGTCTAGGATGATGCAGCAGTAGTATGAATGTCAAGCCTCTCACTGCAGCCTTTGCCTATTTGGGCATGCCAGCTCTGACTTCCAAAGGACATGAGAAAGCAATAACCTTCATGATTTAACCCCTGCAACTCCTTGGTGTAACAAAACAAACTGCTTACCAGATTAATTTGCTTTTCTGCAGAGACTGAGATGATTTGGTTGATTTACAGAAAGAAAACTGCAGTGTGAGAATTGCTGCTTGGCATGAGCAGAGTGAGCTGAGGATGGTGAGTAGCAAAAAATAACCTCAGCTACTGGTAAGAAGGTGACCTGTGACAGCCCGAAGTTAGCTGTTCAGCATATAAAAATAGAGTGAAAAAACTTTTGAGCCTGGAGAAGGCCAAAGAACAACTGAGCTGAAAAGATGAAATAGTCTTGAGGTTGTGAACATTTACATTTTGCAATTTCCATCTTTTAAAATATCAAGTCAAGCCAGGAGTGGATTAAGGTGTTGGGAGTCACAAAAGTCCTTAGCATTGAATTAGCCTCACTTTAGCATTGAGGTACTTCCAAATTCAGTGCAGAAGTAGAGATGAGACTGCCTTGGAGTTCAAGCACAGGGTGAAGATTTAGGAAATTGCAGTGCTGTTGCCAACTCGGCAATATATATACATACTGGGTGAAGAACAATTTTATAGTTGAATGTACAGAGTTATGCATGCAGACCTTAATGATTCTTCAGTATCCTTTACTACAGAACAATGAAATGACACAAAGCACTTTCTGGTGTGTTTTCCCCACAGTTTAGCAATCCCTGCCCCTCATCAGAAAACCTTTGACTGAACACAGAAATTCCATGTGCATTTCTGTATGGTCCTTGGACCATTTGCATAATGCAGCATTAGATACATAATTTGATAGACTGGTGTCTGACAGGCAGTGGAAATAAATTCTTCTAGACAGCAAAAGCAAGCAGGGGCTGCTCTCCCCTCTTGCAGTGAAGGTGGCGCATGGCAACTAGCTGGCCACTTCAGATAGCTGCATCTGGGTGTGCAAATACATAATTTTCTTTGTCATCCTTGGATGACTCTCACAGTATTCAAGAATGGATGTTCTGTTTCATCCTAGAAAATATAAATAAGTACTCTTAAAAAATAAATAAAAGGCATACAACTCTTTGTTTGTTTTTTTTTTTTTAAACACAAAAAATTACTCCACTGAATGATGTTTTTATTTTGCTTACTGTTGTATTGGACAAACTCCTGCACTGAGTGCTAGTTACAGTTTTTGGGTTGACTAGCTGATATTTACCCATGTCTTCAAAAACTCTACACTGGTGCTGCGTACTGAAAAAAAAGTGCAGATTAGGCACTTTTGAAAATCCTGTTAGAAGTATCAGTTCAATACATTTAGTTAAGAAACTTGGACTGAAATAGAACCATGAAATCAAAGCCAATCTAGCATTAATATTCCATGAAAGTAAAAATGGAGCATTACAGACATCAAATCAAAATCAAGTCAACAAATTGACAGCAGCACTGCGTTAAAATGAATCCAAATTGCCAACCTGATGAAAACCCACACTGTTTATGAACCCTGATGATAACCCACACTGTTTATGAACCCTGACGATCTATGAAGTGCATGTCTGTTTAGCTAGGAATTTCAGAAGGAACATTTTCTCAAAGCTGGACCTAGGCGTAGCACCAAGCTGGGTTTTGCAATGATGAAACCACCATTTCAGACCCAATTATCCAGCTTCCTTCTCCAGATTCTGTTCCTCTGCAATGACTAATTTCTACACCCAGCCCCACAAGCGACGTAATAGGTAACACAGACTTGGATGAGGAAAGTCTTGATAAAGAGAAGTTTGATGGAAGTTATTTACCAGAAACTGAAGATGATAGTTTCAAGTCTTTCAGGATTAAACAGAGACCTCAGAAAATACATTAAAGAGCAATTTTGTGCAATGTTACATATAATTTCTAAGCCATGGGAACTTTTCTGCCCACATTTCACTTTTTAAAACAAATTTATGCACATCTGGAAATATAAATCTACATTTTGATTCTATGTTAACACTAGGAAAATTAAGAGCATAAAAACACATGAGCATCTTCTACCTAGCAAAATAAGAAAGAAAAAAATAGATGACTAAGATAGAAGTGGTGTAACTATCTCTTGAACTCTCTCACTCTTTCACAAATATAGAAGAAAGGTAAGCAAGTGAAGAGTGAAATGGGAGTGGTCTCAGCCCTCATTGAGATCAGAGCTTTCCTGAGTTAGGGAAAGACTCATGAAATCTTGATGCTGCTTGCTGGTGCCATAATTCCTGTTAAGGAGAGATTTTAGAGGATCTGAAATTTCAGACCTTTTCCAGCAATGTAAGCTACCGTCTTGGAGTCAAACTCTATTTGAATTTTCAGATGTCCCTCAATCATTGCAACACTTTCCTCCTTTAAGGATGAGCCATGAGTGTCTTCACAGCATGTATTGTAAAAAAACCCCAGCTGTTTAAATCACAAGAATATCATGTTTGGAATGCCACAGAAATTGATACCTCAGTGGGCTCAAATGCATCACACAGATGGATAAAACTAAGTAGTGGGAACACATCTGACTGTTATTGGGGGCAGCTGCCATTATCTTCAGTGAGGCACAGGTCCCAAGATGACACTGTGCCATTATTTTATGGAATGTTCAATATTTAATCAATTTTTTTTTTTTTAAAGTAGGTGTTTGGGAAAAGTAAACTATAGAATAGTTTGGCAAAAGGAAGTGTTTACACTTTCTGTCAGTCAAATTAAGAAATAAAAATGTACAGCGTGTCTCATCACCTCAGCTACTTTTCAGACGTTCTTGCTTTCTGTTTTGGAAATTAACTGTTGATGGGATCATCACGGAGTCAAATGCAGAGATCAATATGATTAGCGAGTGTTCACTTTATTTAGCTTAGCTGTTTCTTACATAACAGGGTGCCCACGAGGGTATCTACAGTGTATTATTGGTTAAAGGTAGCTGTCCATAAAGCTATTACTAACATATTATTGGCTAAACTACTGCACATGCTAAGAAACCAAGTTACACTAAAATTAACTATGTTGATAGTTCTCTTTAATTGTTTTTCTTTCAGCTGGTACTCGTTCCTACTGAACTACCTGTTGTATTCCTTTCAGCTGGTCTTTGTTTATCTTTCGGCTCTCTGTTTCAAGGCCTTGTTAGAATTGCTCAGTATCAATCAGTCTCACAGCATCCAGGCCTTCTTCTCTGTAAAATGTTCCCACAATTAACTATGAACAGACAGCTTCTCAGCAGGAATCTTCATATTCGTATATTTATGCAATAATATTTATCAGTATGAAACCTACTATAAAGTCTTATGTTTTATCTACAGTCTACATATAAGGTCTTTTTTTCCAAAACTGTATTTTAATCCTATATTATCATAAAGCTTTTTTAAAATTTGTTTTCGTTGTTGATCCTCTTGATTTTTGTTGCCAGAGTTACTGCTAGATCCTAAAATGCCAGGGGGCCCAAGGCATGATCTAAAGGACAGTGTAGTCCTTGCGTGAAAGCTGGTGATTTGACATAATGTGGGCCTAGTTTTGAAATGCTAAATTATTTTTTTTTTCTGCTACTTTACCTTTTGTTTGGTATGGTAGACATTGTGTCAGCACGCTGGAAACTCCAATTCGTACTCTTCCTATAGATAGTATGTTTGCACGCAGAGTTGCTTCTCCATTTGAACAACCTCCGTAGACTCATCTATGATAGACTTATGGTTTCTGTCTATTTAACAAGGGTATAACAACACACATTTATCTCTTAAGTTCTACTGGTTTAGTTTTTGAGATTTAAGACATTGTGTATAGTACCATTTTATTAAGAATAAAATTAATGTTTAGATTTCCAGTGTTATCTCAGTGTATATGTGTGTATATATATATATATATCTCCATTTCAAAACTGTGCACAACACCAGTGAGAAGAATGACTAGAGAACTGTATGGATAATCTGCATGTAAACAAGAGTGTCCAACATTTGAGTAAAAAGTCTTCATTCTCGTAAAGTTTCTTCAGTGAAAGTTTTTCCTTATTGACTATAACATTTCAAGTGAAAATGGAGGATTAAAGTCAGGCAGCAAAAGAGAAGCTTTCCTTGAAGAATCCTTTAATTAACACAATTTTATAAGCATATTTTCTTGGTGTTTTGAAGCTCTTAAATGAATTTTATAATTGAATTTAAGATAGAGTGCACTGGAATTTTAAGAAATCTTAAATATAAAACCATATCCAACTCAGAAATCCCACAATCCGGAATTGTTTTTAGGGGGGGAAGGAAATAAATCTGAGATTATTGGAAGTCTAGGACTGCCTCCAACTCCAGAACACTAGTTTTATGTTTTAATAAAACTTGAAAACTACAGACTTGATCTCTTGCTTTGTAGACCTCAGGTGAAAAAAAAAAAACCCAAACAAACACTAAACTGTGCCCAGATTGAGTTTACAGGTTACAAACACCATTCTGTTATTTCTCCCACACAAAGTTTTGCATAGGAAATTGCAGTTGTATATAGAAAGCTAGTTCAAAAATAGTTTTCCATAAGGGAACATACCTAAGCATAAAAATGGAGCAAGTTAAATTGAAGCTTTCAGGTTAGTATTCTTGGACAGAATTTCCTTTGCGGCAGTGAGGCAGCTGAGATTAATATGATAAAGCAATGGGATAAAAGCTCTCCACCCTGCCTGTGATTCTAGAAATCATAAATTAAAAAACTGTGATCGTATTTGTAGGCCATCAGAGCCTTTCCCTGTTACTGCAATTGTGTTACATATTTTAACAAATGCCAAATCATCATAATAGCTGTCTCTAATGAGTAGAAAGGCTAAATTAAGTGCTTTCTTCCCATTAGAAAATATTTTCAGCCATTTTAATAGCAGAATTCAGCAGATATTAACATCAGTTGAGGTTATTGGCAAATTTCCTCTTGACTACAGTGAAGACTGGGACTCATTTTTCTTACTTTTAAGACTTGTTGGCACTTTTTTTTTATCCTAGTCAGTGCAAGGAATAGTTTGAGA
Source organism: Clamator glandarius (assembly GCA_033459285.1). Lineage (NCBI taxonomy): Eukaryota > Metazoa > Chordata > Aves > Cuculiformes > Cuculidae > Clamator > Clamator glandarius. Next base: position 10,302,760 of record JAUNZM010000261.1, read on the forward strand.
TGGGCTTTCATTCTGGTCAAAGGGTTGTGAAGCTCTCCTAGAACTAAACCTCAGGTCTGGTCATCTCCTGCACTGCTCTGTCCCACCTGTGTAGCTGTCACTCATGTCATCCCTCTGATCAAAGAATCAATGCTTGCAGTTGTTATTCAGGTTTTAAAATATTTCCTTTAGAAAGTTATATACTGCAGATTTAAAAACATTTATTTAGTTTAGTTAGTGATGTCTGTAGCAGCATTGCCAATTTATAAACTGCTCCTATTTCCAAAATCACTTCAGTCTGACAAACTTCCCAAAGATTTCGAAGAATTCCTGGCTGCAGGGGCTAACTCAACTCCTTTTTGTGGCATCTTATTCTTTCCCCCTGCCATGATTACTGCCTTATTTTTGCTGTCAGTTGTTAAGCCACCAACTAGTTATGTATTATCAAATCTGCATATAACAGTAGAGTTTGTCTCATGGTTAATGTGTATAAAAACAAGCTGGATGAGTCAGACAAGTCAGGATATGGATGGATGTGCTGCTCCACCTGGTGCCTGTGTTAGCAGTTATTCATGCCTTCCCTTTGTTCTGGGCTCTTTCAAGTTAGTACCGTTGCACAGCTAGAATAGGTACTGACTGCTGCATTACATATGCTTTAATGGTTTGGGTTTTTTATTATTACTACGGAAGAACAAAAGCACTCACAAAGATTTGTTTTCTTTCTTGGAAAATTTCTCAGAAATAGAGTTAACTTGTATGTTGGGGAACTTTAACCTTGAAGAAAGTAACAAAGATTACTAGATGCTCAGACACTTACTTAGAAGAAAAGGAAAAAAGCCCTGAGCCTCCTTCCATGCTTGAATGGGTTCAACAGTCTGTGAATATCAAGGCAGAAATTTACATGCTTATCCCTTGAGAAGCTTGCATGCATATGGTGTTCTTTTGCAAATTATTTAATTAAAGCTCAAAAAGCACATGAAATCTGGAATGCTTACCTCCAAGATCACCTATCACATTAAATCAAAATCCTTAGGTTGAAACACTGAGATATTTTCTAAAATGTAATTTACTTTTCCTTTTCATGTTTTTAATTTTTTTCTAATTCTTTCATCTTAAGCTACAATAATAGAACTACATTCTCAATTTTACCCAGTGAACCTGTGTGGTAGTGAAATACAGAGGTTGCTACCTTACTCTTTTTTGATATAAAGGTGTAAGGGAGGGTTTTCAGAGTCTTGTTCATGTTGGTTTATAGAAATTATAAACTTTCAGGTCTTGATGTGACCCGACAGCATTCTTTCTATTCTATTTATTTAGTACTTGGCAGTTGAGGTAATACACAGCGAGGGTGGATGGAGAGTACCCACTCTGGGGTAGGATGTTGGGAGTTGCCTGCTATATTAACTGCCACTGCTTGGAAGCAGATACTGTACTTGCCAAAGCACACTGCTTGTAATTATCGAGACTGTCAGTTTGATTTCTGCTTTCAACAAATTGGAAAAAAGAAAAAAGCAGAGAAAAAGTCCCAGTCCTTGGTACTCAGATCATAGCTGTTTTTCAGACCATATGCTGACAAACGATTACCTTGTTGCCCAAGAGCACTGGGAACAAATCTTGGATTTTCCTTAGACTCTTCTTAATGGAGCGTGCCCTGGCATGTAGAGCCATTGCTGGATTTGAAATGAATGCCCTCAGCCTTTGTGTGAGAAGGTCGCCAAACCAAAGCCCCTTTCTCAGCATCATAGAGGTGGGTTGATGGGTTGTCACATGTCTACACCCCTGTCTGTGTTGTGCTCTGCCTGGTCTCGCACTTCTGTAATAACCAAACCTGTTAATGAAGAAATGGTGTCAAATGATGTGGTTTCAATAACTTCTGCTTTTTGATTTTGCTTGCTTTCATACATAGTCAGAGAGGATCAGTGTTTCTCACCCTTTGTGTTTATAACTCAGGGTTTTTTTTAAAAGAGAAAAAATGCCATTGTGTACCCACCTCTTATCTCTTACCCAAGTTGGTTCTGATGTTTGTATGGACGTATCTGGCCTGAGTTGAAGTGGATGATAATGTAACTACAGTAGCGCACAGCAAAGGCCTTTCCAAATATTTGGCTTCCAAAGAAGTTGCAGAGCTTGCTGCCATGGTTGAAATGGGTGCCTAAAGACTATCTGCTTTATGATATGCATAAGCTTTTGTCACAGCAGTAACCAGAAGTATACCAAAATAAGTAGGATTATATCCATAGATACAAAAAAATGCAATTCACTGAAATATCAGAAGATTCCATAGGTCACATTATGCTCCCTGCCTTTCTCCTTTCCCAAAGAATCCCTCTGGAAATCATCCAGCTAATTGTAGCTAGTCAAATTACTGGTGAATCTCAGATAGCCTAGGCACTTAATAAAGTTTCATTTTGTCTACTTTTGTGCAGGTTTTGTGCAGGAATGATGCTCAGAAAACTTTTGAGGAGAACACTATTATATCAACATAGATGGCAATTTCTCTCTGATATAGTAACTTTTTTAATTTCAGTGAGGACACTACCAAGACCACTTCTTCCAGCAATGAGATCTGACCTTAAAGTTGGAATGAGAATGTGAGAATTTAATGATCACCTTCAATTTTAAACAGTGGTAATTGTAAAAGTAAAGGAATAATTAGAAGCTGTAAATGGGGGATTCTACTGCTTCTTTTCTGTGTGTAAGTGCTGCAGTCAGATGGGCCCATTTGGTTCTGGGGACCTGGCAGTCAAAAATGCTGCTCTACAACATTCATCTGAAAGCAGTGGCCCAGGGAGAAATAGTTTCAAACTTGCATGGACAGTCTTCGGATTATTTTCATGTGAATGACAGAATGAAATAATTTGTGATTGCAGATAATGCTTGAAGCAATTACCAGAACTATGGTAATTTGGCCCAAGGAAATTCATGTTCGGGCAATAATTTCAAATGTTTTAAATTCTACACTTTTGTAGTATCTGATACAAAATCCTTTCTTGGTAATGATTATATCACCAAGTCTGTCCTTGCATGCCCTTCCTTGTTAGCTATTCAAGCATTAAAAAGATTTATGAACCTTGCTTTACTTTCAGTAGCCTCTTTTTTTTCCTACTTTTTTAGTTTGAAGTAGTTGACATGCGGAATGTTATGCTTTTTTTTAAATGAAGTGGTCCAAATAATAAACTACTACATTTAAGATTAAATGCATTATTTTATCTCTGCTCATTTGGATCGGGGAAAGGCTGTACAGTTGTAGAGATACCCAACATTTCAACCCTTAGTCAGACTAATCCAGCTAGTAACTTAACAACGAAGCTGGTAACATTAGATGCTGTAGAGGTGCAAGCAGGACATTTCAAATGAACAGTATGCAACAAACAATTGGCTGAGGCCAAATGTACGTGGTTCAACAAGGCAAAGTGTCAGATCCTGCACTTGAGCCACAACAACCCCATGAAATGACATAGGCTTGGGGATGCATGGCTGGAAAGCTGCCTGATGGAAAAAGACCTAGGGGTGTTAGTCAATAGCCAGCTGAATATGAGCCAGCAGTGGACCCAGGTGACCAAGAAGGTCAAGATCATCCTGGCTTGTATCAGAATTGGTGTGGCCAGCAGGAACAGGGGAGTGATTGTCCCCCTGTACTGTGTGCTGGTGAGGCCACCCCTTGAATGCTGTATTCAGATTTGGGCCCCTCCATACAATAAAGACATTGAGCTGCTGGAGCACGTCCAGAGGAGGGCAACAAAGCTAGTGAAAGGGATGGAACACAAGTTTTATGACAACTGGCTGAGAAGACTGGAGTTGTTTAGTCCCGAGAAGAGGAGGCTGAAGGGAGACCTTGTTGCTCTTCACTGCTGCCAGAAAGGAGGTTGTAGCAAGGCAGCTGTTGATCTCTTCTCCCAAGTAACAAGTGATAGGATGAGAGGAAATGGTCTCAAATTGTGCCAGGGGAGTTTTAGGCTAGATATTAGGAAATATTTTTTCACTGAGAGGCTTGTTCAGCACTGGCATGGGTTGCCCAGGGAAGTGGTTGAATCACCATCCCTGGAGGTATTTAAAAGATGTGTAGAAGCAGCAGTTAGGGACATGATTTAGTGGTGGGCGTGGCTGTGTTAGGTTTATGGTTAGCTTCAATGATCTTAAAGATCTTTTCCAACAATTCTATGATTCTATGTTCTGTGATTCTGTGAGTTGTTGAAAAAATGCTTTAAGTATAATGTGTAGATTTTTATTATGGATTACTTTTAAGCCCATCCAATGACTTTGTGAACATTTTATAATTGAAATTAATACATAAAATTTCATGATATATTGAAATAAATTCTAGTCTACAGTGGCAGTATCTTCCTTTTATATTATGGAAATAGGATGTATTGAATTACTTTTTCTTGAAGTCCATTATTATACCTATTGCATATCATCTCTTACTCCTTTCTCTCTCTAAATCTTTATAATCTCTCTTCTTATGGATAGTCTTCCAGTTTCTTTATCCCTTCAAAGGATGTTTTCAGAACCCTTCCTATATCTACTTTATTTATTTATTTTTAATAATTTCAGACATACAGTGTTCTATGTACAACACTGGAATGAAACAGAATCAAAATGTCAATACTTTTTTCTCATTCTCTGTACTCTCTGTCTGCATTTTGCATGGCTTCTAGGTTACACAGGTGACTACTTTTTTTTTCTGAATACTGCTATTTAATTTGTGTGCATGATATTTGAGGAAACCAGAATCAAGAAGAATCCCAAGCAGAAACTGAAATCAGAGGAAGAAATAAATGGAGATACAATGAATTACCAGAGAAAATTAATAAGAGATTAGCCAACAAAATCCAGGTTTTTCTATTATTTATGCCATCTCGAATAAAAATAAATTGGTTCTGGGAAAACACGCGTAAAAATTTTTGGCCTCTGTAACTCTTAATGTCATTGCCTCCATTGGGAATGGAGGGCTTGTGCAGTGATGTGCAGTGGAGGTGGCCACTTTGGCAGCCTTTTCATCTGGGTGCTGAAGGATGACACATCTGCAGGAGAGAAGCAAGATGCAGTTCCTTAGTTTGCATCAAGAGGAAAGCCAGGGATGCTGCTGTTACCTCAGCCAGGTTTTTACATGACTTGAGGTGGCAGCTGTCTGTAGCAGATGGTGAAAAGATGGCAGTACAAGGTGAGAAGTCCAGCTGACATGAGGTCTCCTCTATGCCACAGACAATATTGGCACACACCAAAACATGGCTCAGATATAAGCACAGTCTTTACTGTTGAGGGTAGTTTGTTACAATTCACATGCCTGATGTTGTGAAGGTCTAATTGGTGCCTGAGAGAGTGCAGAGCCGGGCTCTGTCCCAGCCAGTGCTATCACAGGGAGCTGCTTTTCCTAGCTGCCCTTGCTATGGACTCCTTGCCTCAAGGAGCGGGTGGGCGATGCACGTAGCTGTGGTCTGGTGCACGTTTGTATATGTCTGCATTAACAGGCACTCTTGAGTCAGGTTCTCAGAAGAGAAGCCTGCAAGTGTGACTCTAACTCTGACTGAAGCGCTTCCCTCCCTGGAAGCGTGTGTGACCCCAGCTCCCAAGATATGCCTAGTAGCCCCTGCTTTGCGCAGTTTCATGCTCTCCAAGATGGGAGAGACAGAGAGGGGGAATGGCAGCAGGTTCCTGCCCGGAGAAGGAAACCTGCTCCCCCCACCCAGGCAATTAACCCCCAGATCTCTCTGGGGAACAAATATGAGGTGCTGACGGTGCAGCCTAGCCCTAAAGATGAAGAGGGCTGCACCCACAGCCTAGAAGTGTTTCCGAAACCCCATCACCCTCCCACAGCCTTAAAAACATCCTCGGTTAAAAAGAAGAGGAGAGTGATTGTCTTGGGGGATTCCCTTCTCAAAGGAATGGAGGGTCCCATCTGTAGGCCGGACCCGCTCCATAGGGAGGTCTGCTGCTTGCCGGGAGCATCAGTGAGGGACGTTACTATAAAGCTCCCTTCCCTGGTCAAAGACACCGACTACTATCCGCTCTTAGTTTTTCAAATTGGTAATGAGGAAATAGATCATAGAAGGCCTAAAGCCATCAAAAGGGACTTCAAGGCACTTGGGAGAATGATCGAGGGCTCTGGGGCACAGGTAATATTCAACTCCATCCCAATACTAAGGAACCAGGAGCAGGAAATCAGGAATAAGAAACGGGTTAATGAATGGCTTAGGGACTGGTGTGAGAAGAGGGGCTTTGGGTTCTTTAATCATGGGGAGGCCCACGCACCCCCAGGCTTTCTCACTAGGGATGGGACACGCCTGTCTCCTAGGGGGACAAAAGCCCTCACCAAAAACCTAGTTAAGCTCATAAATCGAGCTTTAAACTAGATGTGAGGGGGGAGGGGATGGAGGCCAGGCAGGATGGGAGTGAGACTGGAGGTGAGACTTCAGTGGCAAAGGGGTGGTGTGCTGGCGATGCCTGCCGGTATTTCACCACTAAGCAAGAGGGGGTGAGTGCAGCTGAGGATGGTAGGCAGCAAACTGGCACTGTGGCCTTAGTTAAGTCAAGGACCGTTCAGTTGGGGAGAAACCCTATTACGAAGGCTGTAGCTACGCCTGCCCAGCTGAAGTGCATTTACACCAATGCACGCAGCATGAGAAATAAGAAGGAGGAGCTGGAAGCTGTGGTAGGGCAGGGAGACTACGATGTTGTTGCCATTGCGGAGACGTGGTGGGATGACTCGTACGACTAGAGCGTACCCATGGTGGGGTATGAACTCTTCAGGAAGGACAGGAAGGGCAGAAGAGGAGGCAGGGTAGCCCTCTATGTTAGAGAGGGCATTGATACCCTCGAACTGGACTACGATCAGGATGGGACTGAGTGCCTGTGGGTGAAAATCAGAGGAGTCCATGGGCAGGAAGGGATTGTGATGGGAGTCTGCTATAGACCACCCAGCCAAGAAGAAGCAGCTGATGAGCTCTTCTACAAACAACTGAGTATAGTCTCAAAATCGCTACCTCTAGTCCTTGTGGGAGACTTCAATTTCCCAGATATAGGCTGGGAATATAATACAGCAGAAAGGAAGCAGTCCTGGAGGTTCCTGGAGTGTCTGGAAGACAACTTCCTCACACAGCTGGTGAGTGAACCGACACGGGACTGTGCCCTCCTGGTCCTTCGCTGTTGGTGAACAGAGAAGGACTGGTGGGGGATGTGAAGGTTGGAGGACGCTTGGGGCAAAGCGATCATGAGATGATAGAGTTCTCAGTGCAGGATAAAATGAAGAAGGAGGTTAGCAGAACAGTCGCCCTCAACTTTCAGAGAGCAGACTTTGGGCTGTTCAGAAGTCCTGTGGGAGGCGTTCCTTGAACTCAAAGGTGTCCATGAGGGCTGGGCGCTCTTCAAGAAGGAACTCCTAGCAGCTCAGGAGAAAGCCGTCCCCAAGTTCCAGAAAAGTAGCCGGAGGGGTAAGAAACCAGCGTGGTTGAGTAGGGAGGTCCTAAGAGACATCAATAGGAAGAGGAGGGTCTACGACCTCTGGAGGAAGGGGCAGGCATCCTGGGTGGACTATAGGGAGGAAGTGAGAATGTGCAGGGAAAAAATCAGGAGGGCTAAGGCCCAACTAGAAATGCAATTGGCCAAGACTGTGAAAGACAACAAAAAGTCTTTCTACAAATACGTCAACAGCAAAAGGAGGGCTAGGGAGAATCTCCAGTCCCTAGTAGATGCAGAGGGAACAACAGTAACAGGGGACGAAGACAAGGCTGAAGTGCTCAATGCCTACTTTGCCTCAGTCTTTAACAGTAAGGAAAATTGTTCCCTCTGTGCACAACCCCAAGGGTTGGATGAGAAGTATGAGATTCCCAAGGTCCAAGAGGAGGTGGTTAGAGACTTGCTTGCCCAGCTGGATGCCCACAAGTCTATGGGGCCGGATGGAGTCCACCCAAGAGTTTTGAGGGAACTGGCGGATGTGCTGGCCAAACCCCTTTCCATCATCTTCCAGCAGTCCTGGATGACTGGGGAGGTTCCGCTGGACTGGAGGCTGGCTGATGTCGTGCCCATCTATAAGAAGGGGCGCAGGGAGGATCCGGGGAACTACAGGCCTGTCAGCCTGACCTCGGTACCGGGGAAAGTCATGGAGCGGGTGATCTTGAGTGCGATCACGAAGCACTTGCAAGAGAACCGGGTGATCAGGCCCAGTCAACACGGGTTCATGAAAGGCAGGTCTTGCCAGAGTAATCTGATCACCTTCTATGACCAAGTGACTAAACTCTTGGACGAGGGAAAGGCTGTGGATGTGGTTTTCCTGGACTTCAGTAAAGCCTTTGATACAGTTTCTCACAGCATTCTGCTTCGGAAACTGTCGGCCTCTGGCCTGGACGGGTGCACACTCTCCTGGGTGAAAAACTGGTTGAATGACCGGGCCCAGAGGGTGGTGGTAAATGGAGTTAAATCCAGCTGGAGGCCAGTGACAAGTGGGGTTCCCCAGGGCTCAGTCCTGGGTCCAGTCCTGTTTAATGTCTTTATCAACGACCTGGATGAAGGCATTGAGTCCTCCCTTAGCAAGTTTGCAGATGACACCAAGCTGGGTGGAAGTGTGGATCTGCTGGAGGATAGGGAGGCTCTGCAAAGGGATCTGACCAGGCTGGACTGCTGGGCTGAGACCAACGGCAATGAGGTTTAACAAGGCCAAATGTCGGGTCCTGCACTTGGGGCACAACAACCCTAAGCAGAGGTACAGACTAGGAGAAACCTGGCTGGAAAGCTGCCAGGAGGAGAAGGACCTGGGGGTGCTGGTTGACAACCGACTGAACATGAGCCAGCAGTGTGCCCAGGTGGCCAAAAAGGCCAATGGCATCCTGGCTTGTATCAGGAACGGCGTGACCAGCAGGTCCAGGGAGGTTATTCTCCCTCTGTACTCGGCACTGGTGAGACCGCACCTCGAATCCTGTGTTCAGTTCTGGGCCCCTCACCACAAGAAGGATGTTGAGGCTCTGGAGTGAGTCCAGAGAAGGGCAACAAAGCTGGTGAAGGGGCTGGAGAACAGGCCTTATGAGGAGCGGCTGAGAGAGCTGGGGTTGTTCAGCCTGGAGAAGAGGAGGCTGAGGGGAGACCTTATTACTCTCTACAACTACCTGAAGGGAGGTTGTGGAGAGGAGGGAGCTGGCCTCTTCTCCCAAGTGACATGGGACAGGACGAGAGGGAATGGCCTCCAGCTCCACCAGGGGAGATTTAGGCTTGAGATTAGGAAAAAGTTCTTCACAGAGAGGGTGGTTAGGCATTGGAACGGTCTGCCTAGGGAGGTGGTTGAGTCACCGTCCCTGGAGGTGTTTAAGGTTAGGGTAGATGAGGTGCTTAGGAGCATGATTTAGGGATTGGTGGGAATGGTTGGACTCGACGATCCAGTGGGTCTCTTCCAACCTGGTCATTCTGTGATTCTGTGATTCTGTGAGCTGCCTGCAAGACTTATGTAAAGGGTTGTTGAATTAGGGAGCAACCTGCAGCTGATCTTTAGCAGTGAAGAAACTCTGTTTTGGGGTAAAAAACGTAAGGTCACTTATTTCAGTTTCAGCTTCAGCCTCAGAGAAATGAGCATGTCAGTAGCTAACACATGAGGAACTGCGGCTGAGAGGAGACCTCATTGCTCTCTATAACTACCTGAAAGGAGGTTGTGGAGAGGAGGGAGCTGGCCTCTTCTCCCAAGTGACAGGGGACAGGACAAGAGGGAATGGCCACAAGCTCCGCCAGGGGAGGTTTAGGCTGGATATTAGGAAAAAAAATTTCACAGAAAGGGTCATTGGGCAGTGGAACAGGCTGCCCAGGGAGATGGTTGAGTCACCTGGAGGTGTTTAAGGTAAGGGTGGACGAGGTGCTTAGGGGCATGGTTTAGTGTTTGATAGGAATGGTTGGACTCAATGACCTGGTGGGTCTCTTCCAACCTGGTTATTCTATGATTCTATGAAAGCAACCTGCATGGCCTGGTGCTTCACTGTGGCCCTTGGGAGAGCATTTTAGGGAGAATGGGGAGCTCCAGCAGTGCCAGCCCTTCCCCTGTACCCTTTGGGGTGAGGCTCTTGTCTTGGCATTGAGGAGAAATCGTGGTACCTGAGGCAGATAGCTGCCTTCAGTGAACATATGGGGAGATACGATACACTTCTACTGTCCCTGCAGCACAGGAAAAAAGAAATTTGGGAAATCACACACTGAGGACACTCACCCTACCCCAGATGTGCTACCAAGTACTATAACTACACATGCTATAACACACCTGTCTGCCACAAGTAGTTGCATGCCTGTGTAGCTCTTATCTCATGCTGGATTAATACTATATGTAAATTTTCTTCAGGTAACAGGAGTTGAGGAGCCATTCTTCTACCTGTAGTTGAAGAAGGAGCTGAAAATATGTGTACACATTGCTTGTGTGCTGTGGATTTGTTAATGTTCTTTCTTCCCTGCCAGGAGTGATGCAGTGTGAATGGATAGGGATGTGATCAGTTGCTCATGTTACTGTTAGCTTTACAATAATGATCTTTTGATATTTACTCTTAAACTCTGTCTCATACTTTTATTCAATCTTCAACAGGTGTTAATCACTTTGGAGAAACAGCTGAGAATTTGGCTTTGCTCTGCTGTTTCAAACCAGAACCAAAGGCAGTCTTGAAGCAATTGTAGTACTTCCCTTTTTAAATTGGCTATGAATATTTAAAAAGAAATACTGCATTTCTATGCAGCCTCAGCAAAATGCGTTTCTCCCTCTGCTTTGGTGATATCTGCTTAGAATAATGCAGAGCCAGCTGGAGGCTGGTTGCTCAATTTTGCTGTTTCAATACACACTGAAACAAGACAAGAAGGACACTGGGACAAGAAGGAGGGGAAGAGCCAGCCAGTGAGCCTACGCTTAACTCTGAATTGCTCTGGAGACCCTGTGCTCTGCAAAGCAGCAGGGATGGATGGGCAACGTCCCTGAAAGATAGGGTCATCCATACAGCTTTGGTGATGGTGGCATGCAGAGGTGCTACAGAGAAGGGCAGCGTCTCTGGCTTTAATAGTTGTAGGTTAACATACAGTGAAAGACCTCCAATATAGTTAAAAACTAATCATCTGGAGAGCAAAAAATATATATTGCATATCCCTGCCACAGAAACACAATATCTAGGCAGAAGCTCAGGCGATGTATGTGCCCCTTGCTGGGCTTGTGACTGCACCAGGTGGTGGTGCTGCCTTCTCTCCCTGACTGGTGTATTCATCAGAGGGGAGATCCCTGTGAGACTGTTCTGGGGTGGCCTTTTGGGATCTGACCACGAGAAGTTTCACCAGTCTACACCACATGTTTGCTGACACTACATTAAATGAGTTTTGACCCTTACTGTAGCTAACAATTGATGGATTTTCTAAGTCCCATGAGACATTCACGTCCACCATGGTTAAAGTCAACTGACTTGCCATATGACATGACGCATTTGAGCACAATGTTGTTGTACTTGGCAGTGTTAGTTTTACGGTGGGACTCAATGATCTCAAAGGTCTTTTCCAACCTGAATGATTCTGTGATTTTTTGAACAACAACAACACTTCCTGGCTCTCCTAGAGGGGTATTTGTGTATCTGTAAATTTCAAATTGTTTTATAAAGGTAACTCAAGAAACATAAATCCAGGCAATTCACAGTAAATGTCAAACCTGGAAGGAATCCAAACACACACTGGTATTACAACGAGCATACCTAAGAAATGATATTAATTTTGTTTGCAAAGCAGAAAATGCTGGCAAGCAGTCAGTTGGGTATTCTGATCTATTGACCAGCAAGTGTCCCTGTGGGAAACCTCTGGACTAAGGCTGCCTTGGTGTAATTATTTGCAGTCCGGTGGCAAACCAGATCCTCACTTCACTCTTTTTTTTCACTGTACCTGCTCTGCACCTGCCATTTGAAATGCCTTCATCACTTTCCTTAAAGCTGAAACCCTGAGCCAGTCCTGGTGCCTGCAAAGCCCTGGAGCACAAAGACCTGGGGAGGGTGAAGCATTCGTATTCCTATTTCTTCTCAGTGTAGCAGTAATCCCTTGGGGCAGTGGCAGACACAATAACTTACAGCAACCATGAAGATGTCCTAAAGGGTACAACTATTTCTAATATATATATAGGGTTTTATAACAAATAGATATGAGTGCAGTCAAAGCCCCTGTTTTGTTTACTTTATGTATTTTAGAAATATCTGTATAATCTCTGTGTTCTATAAATTGTACTGGTAATTTGAAGTGCTATCAAAGAAGTCTATGTTATTTTTTTTGTTACTTTTTTGTTATGTCACACAGGGAAAATCATGTTCCTGGACTGTCGTTGTTTCATGTGAAATGCAAGAAGGGGCAGGAGGTCTTCCTCTCAGAAGACCCTGAGAGGAAACTTGGGTATTGTGACAAAAACCCCTAAAAACTCTGATCACTAGAACAACAAATGTAGAGGGGCCATTGCTGAGAAGTGCTCCACAAATCAGAAATATCCCCACTGAGTTTGTGTATCTGTAGATGGATTCCCTGCTCCATGGCCATCAGCTTCTGGACCCTCCCATGCAGCCTTGCTGGAGCAAAACAGGGTATTAACTTCTCTTGATCTGCTTTATTTTTTGTGCACCACCCTCGTAGTTTCCAGCGTGATTCACAGTGTAAGTGAGATTATTTGTCTCTCACCAGCGTGAACTCATCCAGTCTTGGTACCTGAACCTGTTGCCCACGGAGGAGGCTGCATTGCTATGAACACAGGGACTGAAAATGGATCTGTAGTGGTTTATCCCAGTCCTACTGCCCGGTGGGAAGCAGGCTGTATTATAGAGAGTAATATGGTGAGTTGTTCTAGCAAATTTGCTCAGGAGCTAGTGCATCAATGCACTCAGTATCAGTACTGGAGAAGCTGAAGCTATTGCAGAGCAAACTGGTACTTTGCTGAAAAATGACGGGCTCTCTGTGTTAGCGTGGGGAGCACTGACCTTTGGGGAGGGCTTGTTTGCCCTTGACTGTGAAGCTGGTCCATGTCTGATCTCCATGTCATCATGCACTCATAAGGATCCTGCTTACTAAGTCATTAGGTAAGGGTCTTGAAATGGGCAGAGAGAGAAAGAAGTTTCAACCTTTTGATGAATGCAGGAAATAAAGAAATACAACTGGGAAAGCTTTTAAGAATTGAACAGTCCTTGCCTGCTTTCTTCTTCAAGAATTATTAAACCAACCAGTCTAATTGTTTCACTTTTTCAGTTTGTACTTACTGAACAAATAGGTAAGCAATGAAAATGTGCCTCTCCAACTGACATAGTTTTAGCAGTTTTAAAACAAAGGTTATTTCTGATCAAACATCACAAGAAATATGTTACTTACTGCATACTGCCAGAAAGAGAATTTTCCCATTCTTATTTCTGCTTAGATGTTGTACTTGCATATACTACACAAAGTAAGAAATGAAAATTGAACACAATGGAGAACACATAGGGTTATTTTCTACAATAGAAAAAAATCAATGTCTGAGTTTCTGTTTGCTTTTTCATTCTCCCTGGATCAAATAAAGCTATTAATTAGTGTTATTTGTGGTGTTGTTTCCCTTTGCAAAATATACTCATTAAAAATGCTTCTTGATTCAAATAGTGTTTCATAAATTGTTCTCAACCATAGCTTAAAAATAAGCTTGAGTTTGAAGAAAAAGTATGTAATCTCCAAGAGGTAATCAGCCAACAGTAAATAGAAAAAGATTTATTTGTAGAATATGTGTAACATAGTAGCATTATTATACTTCAAGCCTAGACAATAAAATTAAGACAATAATTAAGTAGCTATTAGGAGCAGCTCTAAAGAGTTGGATACCTCATTAAAAAAAAATAGCATTATAAAGCTGCACAAAATTCCCCAGCTCAGCTTGAAGTTCATCATGGGCCTGATTGTACACACCCATCTGCAAATTAAAAAGAGGTTTTATTATACGGCCCCTTGTGGTGGAAAGTTCTGGTCATGCAACACCTCAAAACTGTAGCCAGGACAAATTCCCTGAAATCTGTTTCTTTACCACTTAAGCAGCTGTCTCAGGTTGGCTAAACACAATGAAGTGCTTGACATAATTACTTTACCCATGGCTGAATGATGGCCAGCTTTGCATAAAAAGCCAACAGCTGTTTAATAGTGTATAGTCATGTGCTGTACCAGTCTATTGACAGACATCTAGCTGATGTATTAGGTCACAGTTTAATATCCCAATCTGAAAGTGAGGCAGGACAGACAGTGCATCCTGAGGAGTTCAGAAATACCATAGGGACTTTAGTGGCACCAAGGGTGCCCAGGTGATGTCCAGGTGATGGCTGAGGAGCATAGTGTATCAGAAAAATATTCTGAGCAATTAACAGCATAGGGTTGGTTACCAGCTGTGACTCTGACACTTCTCCAAGTATCATTTCTAGTCTCAAAGGTGTTTCATACCTGAGAGACTCTGTCTTACACTTTATTTGTATCCTTAGCAAGACTCCTTGCTCCATGTTTTGAAAGAACAAATGCATGTTCTCCAAATCTGGTCAGTATTTGGTCCTGCCTCAGGCATGAGGGATTATGGTAGCCAGGGTTTTTAAATGTTTCCCAGTTGCTCTTCCCAACACCTGGTGGTAGTGACATCTGACGCAACCAAAGCCATGTGAAGGACATGAGAAAATCACATCTACCAGCTTCCTGTGGGGTAGTGTCCATGTGGGACCCCAGCCTCTCCCTTGTCTGTGCCTTCTCCCAGAGGGAGGATGGAGAGGATGAGTAGGGTTGTTTCCACCCTGCAACTGCCACAGCTGCAAGGCTGGATGCGGTGGTGGGGATGGCTGCTTGCATGTCCCTCAGCACAGCCATATTTGGCTTAGGATACCTGTTTGAGGGACTGTTCTGCTCTAATAACAGCATTTTCTGCCTTTTCTAAATTCAGTTCTGTATTCATTCATATGTCAAATTCTAGTCTTAAAAGTAGCAGCATAAATCAGGTATGTGTACAACTTGAACAGCTTATGGCAGCTGGTGCCAAATGCTGTTATACTGTTTCCCTGCTCCTGGCGTTGCACTTGGTGGTCAAAGAAAAGCAGAAAAAGGCCAACCAGGTTTCAAATCCTCTTAACAATATGTTGGATCCTACTTGTAACAAAAATTTCCTATGTCAGTAGAGCCTGAGGGAAAGAAAAAACTGACTTTCTTCTGTCTCATCTACCTGTCTCAAATTTCCTTCCCAGAACTCACTGTTTTGGGTTGTACTCCCATCCTTTTGCCTCAGAATATGTGTGCTTTGATAAGGGAAACTAGCTTACTAGAAGCTGTATACATTTACAAGATGCAATAAACTGTCCCACTCTAAGTTGATGTGTCATGTCATCATACAGGGTGAAGCATGAGAGAGTACTAGGGCAAAAGTAGGCTCTCAAAGTTCTGCTTGAAGTTGATTTTTTTCTATCAAAAGAAAAGTCAATTAACTTTCAACAAATGAAACTTTCAGAATGCAAAAAACTGTTCACAGAGTAAGAACTATACACCCAGAAAGAAATGAAAAGACACTTTTCAGATTTGCCATGGAACCATCATACTTTGTAATACACAAAGAGAGAGTGTTTCTCATAAATGATTTTTTAAACTTGACCTATGACATATTAAAGCAAGTTTATATTATATTAAATCAACTTTAATGCTAGTGTGAAACACACTTGTTCTCAGAAATATATTTGAAAAATAATGACATCTTGATAATTCCCTGTTGTGTTTAGCATAAGCTAAGACTATCATCTTAGACTGTTATCAATGTGAAAAAAAAGTCTTTTCTTTGAGAGAATGTATTTCAAAGCTATGATTGGTGTTTCAATGTGACAAACAATGGGAAAAGACAATCTTCAGCATTGTCATTAAACTAAAAATCACAGCATTAAAAGAATAAATTGTTCTCCAAGGAAAATGTTAGGTCAAGTCACCCTTACTTTGCAAAAGAAACATTTCAGGTTTTCAGTTTTTTAACTTACATTAACTGATAACAATAGTTTAAAATAATTTAACCTTTTCCATGTCTTCTTTAGTGTAGGCTAGTTTCTAGCTCTGCACTCCTGATTCAGGATCTTTTTTTTTGATAGATGATGTGAAAAACCAGATTGTTTTTATCAGCAAACAAAACTAAGAGAATTGTCTCCTGAGCAATGAATTAACTAAAAATGATAGATTAAGGTAGTCTAGGACACTACAAATGTGCATGCTGCTGTAGAGCTTTATGTCAATAGAGGTAACAGGCTGCTTTTAATTGAATACCATCTTTCTATAAGGGTCTCTTGCAGGCAGATATTGTTTTCAGATTTTATTCCTTAACATTAGCATCAAAATGGATGACTTTTTATCTCTTTTGTACAGTGTACAGGAACATTTTCACAAAACCAGGATCCAGTCACTGAATCACAGTAGCATATAATTAGAAACGGAAATGCCTTGCTGGGTTATGCAGTTCTCTTCTCTTTTAATGCAAATATATTTCCTGTGATACATACTTTTTTTTTCCCTGAAGTTTACTCTTGAATGATGCATCACGACCATCTAATCATTTTCCTGTGTGCATCATCCCACAGATTCAGCTTTAAGTGCCTTATTTATGACTCATTAATCCTGATTTTATCTCTTGGCTATATCCTTGTTATCATATTCTCTGAGAATTAAGGAGAGCTGTGGGAAAATCTGTTTGTATGAAATGACATTTAGACTTCATGAAAACCATAAATGTAAAATTTTTGAGGTAGAATATGTTTGGCTAACCTCTCACATTTTCCTAACCTTTGAATTTTGCATTTCTGATCAGGAAATGGATGAGAAATATCAAAATATATCAAGAAAACTATTTTTATGGTATTTGAGGAATGAAACAGAATTAGTATCTCAAAATCTCCCTTTCTGTAAAACGTTATAGGCGTATTATGAGAACTAGGAGGAAAATTAATGAATTTTGTCTTCTTCTAAATACCTATGGAATTATCCCAAGTAGAGTTTCATTTGGTGGGCTGTTCCCCATATGGTGGACATTAAATATGACCTGGTCTTCAGAGTAAGCCTGAAAAATGGAAATAAGAAATACCCATGTCTAATCACAGATATGAAGATTATTCAAAGTGAAGTTTATCCTCTTGGTTTGCAGATACTCACTTGATGATAGATTCTTGGAATATGCTTGACCTACTGATAGTCCTGGGTAGATTCATAAGAATAAGCTAAGAAATTACTGGTGCATTTTCTTGACAATTCAGTGAAGTATTTTGATGATCTTTCTATGTAAGGTATCTGTAGTCCTAAATAAGTCTAAATAAGTTCCCTTAATAGACTTACCAGTACCTGAAAGGGGCCAACAAGACAGCTGGAGATGGACTGTTCACAAAGGCTTGTAGTGATAGGGTGAGGGTGAATGAGTATAAACTGGCGAGGGGCAGATTTAGGCTTGACCTAAGGAAGAATTTCTTCACTATGAGAGTGGTGAGGCACTGGCACAGGTTGCCCAGGGACGTTGTGAATGCCTCCTCCCTGGGGGTGTTCAAGGCCAGGTTGGATGGGACCTTGGGCAGCCTGATCTAGTGGGAGGTGTCCCTGCCCATGGCAGGGGGGTTGGAACTAGATGATGTTAAGGTCTCTTCCAACCCAAACTATTCTATGATTTTATGATAATAGGTGAGGAGCACTGTGCCTTGCTTTGGGCCAAGGAGTTCCCAAGATGCAGGTAGGCACCTGGAGCTGAGAGGAGATTCAGAAGGACCTTGTCACGGACAGCTGGTTTTGTAGAGACTAGGCAGGTTTTGTGGCTACTGGCTAAGTCAAACCATCACTTGCTAATAGTTGGCAGAAGCAAGTGGCAGCCCTGCAAAAGTATGGCCTGTGGAGAGTAAGAAGGGACTGTTGTTGGCAGCTTCAGACATGTCATGGAAAAAACAACTTTATTTAGAAATCCCACAGCTCTTCTGTGGGCAAAACAGCATTTTGTTCCGGGCCTGAGCAGCGACTCCAAATTCAAGTCCCGTCTGAATTATTCATCAATGCTAGCTTTATTTCTCCAGTTCCTGGTGAACATATTGTGATCCTGAAAATGGGGGATTTGATATGAGAAAGTCCTACCTAACCTTCAGTGCAAAGGGGTGCCTTTCATCTCCTCTTGTCCTGAATGCAGCAGCTCACTGGGTCTGTGTTGGGACACCAACTCCTTTTGTCACCACACTTGATAGTAAATTGGATAAAATTTAATGGAGGTGATAATCATTTTTTCCAGTTACTGTATTCTTGATTTTAATTTCATTGTTGGCTAATGATCTGTTTATTCTTTCATCTTGCATGTCTGCAGGTCTGAAGAACTGCACCTCAAATTTCTCCCAGGTGAATACATCATCAAATGGCTACTTCCTAGGCATTTTATGATACTCCACAACTAATTAAATCTGTTTCTGGAGATATGTATCATGAAGGATTTTTCTTATCAAGCACTTTACAGCTGCATATCTGAAAACTCTCTACAAACAGAGGGAAATACTTTTATGCCTTTATGACTAGTGGAGCTTCTTTTCTGGTGATTTCATCTGTACCTCAGATATGTGCCTTGTAGGCCAGATTGATGTCCCTATTCTTGGCTCTTTCTCACAAGGACTGTCTTTACCTACATTCTGGACGCTCCTTGGTTGTGGACAGGCTCTGCAAACAACACAGATCTTTACTATTACGTATAATTTACTGCTGGAGATGGTTATTGTACAATACAGAAAATCTATTGGATGGCTTGGAATCCTGACTCAGGCTGTGCTTGACCATGACGGATTTTCTTTAGGTTTAAGCTTCTGTACAGACATAGAAAGCATATAAAGCCGTGATAATTCACAGATGAAAAGCAATACTTTTGAAATTATACAAAATGGACTTCCACTTGGAGATCTGGAGAGGAAAAAATGCTCTCTAGTCCAGTAATGGTTTTGCCAGCTTTTCATGGAGAAGACCGGTTGCTGTGGAGCATTACTTTCTTTTTTGCAGGGTTGTGCTTCCTGAGAGCAGGGAGACAGCAAACTGAAAACAGTAGATGACAGAAAAGGTTACAGGGGTGTCTTATAAAGCTGTGTAAGTCCTAGAAAACCAGAAAAGGGGCTTCAGAAGGCTGTGGGGAACAGGTAGAGATTTTCCTTGCCTTCACAGAAGCATTCTAGTAGTCCTTAATTTTGAAGGAAAGTGGAGTTCATATCCTGACAAAACTATTCCTACTTTTCCCACTTTCTCAAATGTAGAATGTTTTCCTATGATTGCAGAACCATGGTGAAGGATTGCTTTACTTTCCTTGTCAGTCTTCTGAAGATGGGCAAATGGGAATGCAAATTATTATTAGGATCTTTTCTGTGTTTAAACATCCAGAAACTATTTGTAGGAACATTTGTTTGATAAGTAACTCAAATCAAAATTTCCTGATCACCAAAACATAAAGAAACCTGGGTAATAGGAGGTAGAAAGGCCAGGCAATGGCTGCCTGATTACTGAACAGAAAGGGCTGTTATTAAAACATAGAAAATTTCCTTTACTCTCAAACTTACCTAAAAGGAATTCAGGATTTGCAGAGTACCAAATCTGTTACACAGTTTTTTTATAGTGGTTTGCTGTTTTGCCTTCTAATTCTTTCTGTTCTGACAAAAGCTCCCAGGATATAAGCACAGAGTCCAAAGTCCTGCAGCTATCAGAACTGTAAATTGTTTTATAAATTTTTCTGTGGAACAGAGCTGTTTTCTTTCTTCTCAGGTTGATTATACTGTTTAGCCTTGGTTCTGCCAGTGCAAATGTTACTGGAGTCACATTGAACAGTGGATCAATTAAATGAGAAATCATCAAGGACAATGCTGTGTCAGAGATTCCCCAGTGATCCCCAAACAGGGATGATTAGTTTCTGTAGGATCACCAGTGGGAAAAAGGGATTTTAACTGTGCAGCCATCCAGGGATAAAAAAAGGCGAGTGATTGGAAAGAAACAACTGAATAATATTGGTGACTTTTTTCGGAAGATAAGAGGGGACCCTGTTTTTTTGAATTAAATCTTAACCAGCAGGGCAGGGTAGGCTGTGAATGTCAGGGAAGGAAGAAATGATTAAGTTCCTTACTCTTGGTGGGAGAAGGAGAAAAAGTAGCCCAACAGAGACTATGGGTGGGCACAAATCTGTATTCTGCTATGTCAGAGGCCAGCTTACTTAGGACCCTCAGGAAGCAAATCTGAGGAAAAGGAATTGAGGCTAATTGGCTGTTGCTTGCAGAAACATTACAAAGAGCACAGCTGCAAACCATCCCTGTGCAAGGAAGATGAGGAAGGGTAGTGAGAGACCCACTGGCTAAATCACGACCTCCTCACTGACTCAAGCACAATAAGAGGTTGTACAGAAACTGGAAACTAAGTGGAGTTACTAAAGATGGGAATAAAAAATTGGTACAAACAAAATAAGAAGTCTCTACTGTAAGGTTATAAGGTTATGAAGAACAGTTTGGAAATGAGCAAAAATAGGATGTGTATAAACCACAGCAGAAGGCAAAAAGATTGTACTTGCTTCATCCTGTCCCTTGATTATTTTTTCTGTTGCTCTGAAATATTTACTGAACTTGGATTTTTACCTTCTTGTATCTCTACCCTTTGAAATAAAAAGGGATATTTCCTCTCATATTACTATATTAGTGTGGGAGCAATGGGACAGGCTTCGGTACAGTGAAGAGGGAAAGAGAAAAGAAAGACAGAAAAAACAAAACTAGTGAGAAAAACCTGCATTCTTAATTGAAAATCTCACAGTAAGTTTTAATTAAATTAAAGACCTCTTACAAAAGCAGTGCTTTTTTATAATCTACTCTCTGAAGGAGTAAAGTGTACAACATTGATCCCTAATAAAATTTTGAAAGTTACCAGATACAGGCAAACATCTGAAATACAGACATATTTGAGCAGCTTAAAATTCCCAGCTGTAGCAAAAGTCTGGGACAGACAAAGTCCTCATCCAACTATGCTCCTAAATAAATATATGAGAGAATGGATGGGGAAATGCATGCTGCAAGGGACTTCTGTCTTAGCTGAAGTGTGACACATTTCTCAGAAAGGAAACGTTAGGATTTCATAGTCATATTGCCCAGTGGTCTGAGTGATCAGCTGCATGATCTGGCCCATAAAGGGAATTCAGTTGGGACTGACTTTCATCTTTCCAAGAAAGGTGGAATTTTTTTCCCACCTGCTATAGCATATATATATATATGACCTCCTCTGTAGCTTTCATATACTCTTCAGTTAAATCTTACTTTTGCTCAGCCCTCTGCTGCATCCTTTTCTCTACCGAGTTGTCTTCACCCCTTCCCCATTATAGCAACTATTTCCCAAGCCATGCCTGCTCATCTCATTCTCTTCGACTTGTTTGGGTTTGGTCTCTCCTAGATCCTGCTTTTCCTTGCCCCCCCCCAACCATAGTATTATGTATTTCCTTCTTCTTTTGTTCACCTTAGTTGCAGCTTATACTTCCTTTTCTTTTCTGAGCTGGTACTTACCAGATAAAGCATAGATCATGGTAAAAGTTCCTACCCTGTGAAGAGAAGGTTGATTCTTCACAGATGTGTCTATGCAATCAGATTTTGAGCCACGGTTAAGGACAGAACTTCTGGTGGTGCCTTATATCCATCCTTATTTGGCAGTAGGGCAGGTTCTGATCCTCAAGCACATTCTTGTATTTTAAGTCACTGTGAAGACCTGCATCCTACATATTAATGATGTTTCAGAACCTTTCCTGTAACCTCAACTTTTTCCAGTGTTCTAGGTGGAATGTGCATTTAATGGAATTTTCAGTCATTTATTGGTGTCTGTATAAAGGAATCTATTCAAGTAATTTATTTGGAGAATTTGGGCACTGCGGAAATATATTAAACTACTGTAGCATCAATGCAATGAAACCGAAACAGAACCTGTGATCAAGAGTCCTTGTCCTGTTTTTATGCTGGTTTTGTATTTTAACAAGACTATAAAATAATGCCTGCAAGTGCAAGCCGAGTGTTACAAAGGAAGCTCCCTTTCTTAAGCCTTCAGAGCTTCTAATTACATCTCTCTAGTTGCACATTAAGACTCTGTCATTTATTTCTTGATCACTGTTCTACCTGATGTGGGGAAGTGAAGAAAAAGATCATCAGATGAGTCATACACCTTGAAAACATAACAGTGATTTGAATCAGGGCAAATGTTTCTTTTAAAAGCACCCTGGTCTTCTGTTTCAAACACAGCACTGCTTGCTCATTTATTAATCATGCCTGCATGTATGTGAGCCTGGCTGGAAAGCTGCCAGGAGGAGAAGGACCTGGCGGTGTTGGTTAACAGCTGACTGAACATGAGCCAGCAGTGTGCCCAGGTGGCCAAAAAGGCCAATGGCATCCTGGCTTGTATCAGAAAAGGCATGACCAGCAGGTCCAGGGAGGTTATTCTCCCTCTGTACTTGGCACTGGTGAGACCGCACCTCAAGTACTGTGTTCAGTTCTGGGCCCCTCACCACAAGAAGGACGTTGAGGCTCTGGAGCGAGTCCAGAGAAGAGCAACAAAGCTGGTGAAGGGGCTGGAGAACAGGCCTTATACGGAGCGGCTGGGAGAGCTGGGGTTGTTCAGCCTGGAGAAGAGGAGGCTGAGGGGAGACCTTATTACTCTCTACAACTACTTGAAGGGAGGTTGTGGAGAGAAGGGTGTTGGCCTCTTCTCCCAAGTGACAGGAGACAGGATGAGAGGGAATGGCCTCAAGCTCCGCCAGGGGAGATTTAGGCTTGAGGTAAGGAAAAAATTCTTCACGGAGAGGGTGGTTAGGGATTGGAACAGTCTGCCCAGGGAGGTGGTTGAGTCACCGTCCCTGGAGGTGTTTAAGGTGAGGGTGGATGAGGTACTTAGGGGCATGTTTTAGGGATTGGTGGGAATGGTTGGACTCGACAATCCAGTGGGTCTCTTCCAACCTGGTTATTCTGTGATTCTGTGTGATTAAATAAAGTATGGATGGTTTCATTTTATACAGATATAATGGTGCAGTTCATGTCATTCTCAATTGTGATAATAAAGCTGTCTAAAATAACAATACAAAAGCTAGGGGGAAGGAAAGCAAACAGGGAGAGTGCTACCTAATGACCGGTGATCTAGTTGTTGCTTTTGGCTAAAATCAGAAGATGAGAGAAACATCATGAAAGTGTTGTTTCATTTCTGAGGGGCTGCATGCCAGTAGGTTGCCACAAAATTGAAACAAACTCAGCCCCAAGCACAAAAACATAGCTAGGAAGTGGATGGAAAACATTATTAATGAAAATCCAAACTGGGGCAAAGCCCAGGTACTTAAGAGACTTTCTTGCAACATTTTTACATCATGATAAGTTTGAGGACAAAAAAACAATTCACAATTAAAACAAATGTAGAGGAATAAGTCTTATAATTTACTGTGTGACTTCAGTTCATACTTGTATTACAACCATGACACATAGATGATCTCCTTTTGCTTGGAGGACCCTTGACACATGCCTTCTTGTAACTTTCACATTTATGTATTCCTCTGGAAATGTTTAATCAAGTTATGAATCTGATTTTAAAAAACAAATATTAAATATAAAATTAGTACAGAACATGAAAAAAGCAAAACCAAGTCATCAGTTTGGATTTCAATTTCTGGGCTTTTTTAAAATTATACATTTTTTTTTCTTCTTTAAAATACGTTTATATGCTGATCATGATGTGTTTCCTTGTTTTGCCTAAGCCTTTATTAATATTAGAGAAAGAAATCTACAGATTGTTATTATAGTAAAAGTAAATTGCTCCATCTGAGGCAGAGTCCAGGAGGTCTTATTGATGCTCGGTAGACCTTACCTGGTCTAATGTATATTACTACTTTTTGTGCCTTTCTCAGTTGTCTCCTCTCTTACTTCTCAGCTGCTTCTTATTTTACTTACCTTACTTGCTACTTATCACTGGTGGGACAGTGTGCTTTAGGCAGCATTTCTGTGCTGTCTACTCATGCAGCCCCCTGCTCCCTGATGCCTCTGATCTCCAGCACCTCTATTAACCTTTCTCGACAAGATTCGTTTCCTGTGTCCTTCCTCCATGACGTGCTTCTTAATGAGGGAAGGGACAAGGACATTTATTTCCACTTGTTGTCAAGTATGTTGCTACCTCTGTGAGCCTTTGGAAGCTGGAGAGGCAAAATCACACCCCACCCCACCCCCTGGCCCTCCTTTGGAACTACCAGCTCCGTTATATATTTTTTCAGTTTATACATGATCCTTATTCTGTGATGCTCCAAACATTAAACTGATTTGCAGCTTTACGTGGGACAATCCAGGATACTGTCCTAATGCTGGAAATATTAACAGCTTTGTACTAAACTTATTCAAATAATAGGATTCTGTTGGTTCTTTGAAAACACACAAGATCTAGCCTCACATTTTTCAATTTTTTGAGATTAAGTTGTTTGCAATGCTATGCTGTATCTTCTGGAATGCATGTCTTTGTGGCCCATATTTTTTATGATAGATGAAAAGGTAAAAATGTAAGGAGTTTAAGTCAGGATTGTGTGTGATGGGGGATTGCTAGCAAATCCTTTACAAATCAGCCTAGAGCAAGGATGATTTCCACATTTTTGTTAATTATATTTGCCTTTTCTACACAATTTGCTAATTTCTTAGGTGTACTTTATTTTCTTTTTCCCTGACAATAATTTGCTGAAAACTTGGGTAACTTTCAATAATTGCATGGACAATTTAACCATATTATTTTAAAAGGAACATAGAATTTGCTGTCTAGCCTAATACTGTGGTAAGAGGAAGAAAAGAAATATTTAAGCATCCTGTTAGTAATGGGTAAACTAATTTCAGCTCAGATACAGAAACATTTTGAAGAGTCCTTCTTTATTTCAGGGGATTTATGGCATGAAAAATCAGGCTCTAGATTCTCTTTCCTAAAAATTAGGCCAGGGTAGCTGAAAGAAGAATCTGATCCTTATAACTGCTGGATTGTGCACTGGCAGAGGAGAGTGGGAATAAGAGAAAAACAGACTCAATTTACTAACAATCTGCATGACACAATTTCCATAAATTGTCCTAATAGAGAAATTTATAAAAATTGTGGTAGTATATTAAGGAGACCAATTTACAAAATCCATTTAGAATAATAAGCTGAACATTGTTGGTAATGCAGCTATATTTTCCAATAGTGTTTATGTATAAAACAGATTGACTGTTCTCATTTGCTCTACGTTATGTTAATAACAAGTACAGACAAGTGCAAATAATGAAATACTCAGATTTTTTTTTTTGTTTATCTACAAATTGCATTGATGGTCACCACATGTTTTAGAGGCATTACACTTTGTTAGGTGAAAAAGGTTTCTCAGCTGGACCATAGCTGATGTTTTCTTGCTTGTAAGAATTACTGAAAAATGGTTTTCTGAAACTGTTTAGCTTGTCACTGGGACATATAGCTCAGCATATGAGATGAATACATTAGGAATGCACTAAGCCACTGTCAGCTAAGTGAAATGCTTTAAAATTCATTTGGAGTTTAGTTGTCCTTCCCTACATATCAGTGAAGACTTAATAGCAGATGCTACATTGAAGCTTTACGTGACTGATGCGGTGCACTGTTTAAGTATTTAATACACATCCTTAATGGACAAAATTAATGAAAAGTCTTCAAGATATGCTGCTTTATCACTGACCACAGAGGGATAAATCTTGCCCTGTAGTTTCTCAGCTCCTCAAGGGCTGTGCTTAGGGTTTCCCTGCTGAGCTCCAAGGTGCCCAAAACTCACCCCAAGCAAGGACTGCCTCATGGCTTGGGCAAGTTAGGCATTGAAAGTGGGCTTAGACTTGTTTAAAAGAAAGATGTAGAGGCAGCTGTGGGATTTTCTTTCATGTTGTTTTAGCAGGGAAAGATAGACAGCAGGGCGGAGGAACAAAACTAGGAATTGAGGTGGGTCGGTGTGAGCACATGTGGATATTATAAATAGGATGATGTGCTGTAGCAGTAGCGGTAATGGTTTGCTGCTCCCCAGTCCTGATGCATCAAGGTGATAGAAGTAAATCAGGAGTTGCAAAGGCCCCCAAGCAATGTCTTGACCCTCCCTGCAGGGAAAAAACATGTGCAGACTTTCACTGCTTATGGATACAGCCTAACTTTCTCTCAAACATCATCTCCTGGAGGGCACTGCACACAGCTGTTCCCCATAGTCTGCACATTCTGCTACCACAAGACAAATAATTCAGCTACAGCCCTGGGGCAGGGAGCAGAGATGCACGATATGATTCTTAGTAGCTTTGTGGTGACTTACTCACCTTTAAGGAACTCTAAATGTGATTAAACTGTGCAAGGGATTTTTT
The DNA here is from genome assembly GCA_033459285.1 of Clamator glandarius. Lineage (NCBI taxonomy): Eukaryota > Metazoa > Chordata > Aves > Cuculiformes > Cuculidae > Clamator > Clamator glandarius. Next base: position 10,329,078 of record JAUNZM010000261.1, read on the forward strand.
TTAATAATGGGATAACACTGAAATATTATGGGGGTAGTCTTCATTCTCATGCTGTTCAAAAGAGCTCTACATTCAGTTCCACCCATATCAAACACCTCAATTTTCAGCAGAAAATTTAATTTAATTCTTTTAGAAGGCATTGTTCAGTTTACTTTAACCAAGTAGCAGAACAGACAACCAGAATCTCACAATTCAGAATAGCACAGACAGGTATATTTGCATATTCTTTTTAAGCATGGCTGAGAGTGGACTTCTAAAGATAGCATTTTTAATGTGAATTAGAATAATGTGTGAGCCAGTATATATGCCTGTAAAAAATCCTACTAAGTAATATGAAAAAATACATAAAGACAGTCTTTTTCAATACCTAATACTTGTTTTTTGTAGCTTGCAAAACTTTGGAATGTTGTTTTTGAACACTTACTAGTGCTAATTATCAAATAATTATTTCTGTGCCTACAAACTCATGACATTCCTGCAGCATCTATTTTTGTGCCAGTTGAAATAAAATGTCCATATACCTTTAAAAGCTGTCTTTGCTCTCCACTGCTTGCAAGCTTTTTTTTTTTTTCCTTCTTTTGCACTTTGGTGTTTAAGTGGTTTCTGGGCTGTTATCTTTCCTGCCATTGCCACTACCAGCTCCTGACAAAGACTGATAAGTGGGTGTCCCTTCAGTCACTGCTTTCTTCATGCGAAGTGGTGCATGAAAGGGGAGCAGAAATCAGACCACAAGCACACTGTGCACACGGTGAAGTGTTCTCCATAAAGAAGGCATACTCCAGCCACCAAGCCCGAGAAAGAATGTGAAATGAAGATGAAGATGTAATGGGATTTTTTTTATTGACTAAATGCAAATTGTTATGTCAATATAATCTCAGGACTCAGTGTTGGGGCTAGTCTTGCTTAATATCTTTATCAATGATCTGGATGAGGGGATTGAGTGCTCCCACAGTAAATTTGCAGATGAAACCAAATTGGGCGGGAGTGTCAATCTGCTTGAGGGTAGGAAGGATCTGCAGAAGCACCTGGACAGGCTGAATTGGCTGTGGCCAATTGTATGAGATTCAACATGGTCAAGTGCCAAGTTCTGCACTTTGGTCTCAACAATCCCCTGCAATGGTGTAGTCTTGGTGAAGACTGTCTGGAAAGGTGCCTGGCAGAAAAGGACCTGGGGCTGCTAGTCGACAGCTGGCTGAATATGAGCCAGCGGTGTTCTCAGGTGTCCAAGAAGGTCAACAGTATCCTGGCTTATATCAGAAATGGTGTGGCCAGAAGGAGAAGGGAAGTGATTGTGCCCCTGTACCCAGGACTGGTGAAGCCATACCTGGATTACTGTGTTCAGTTTTGCGCTCCTCAGTACAAGAAAGATATTGAAGCACTGGAACATGTCCAGAGGAGGGCAACAAAGCTCGTGAAGGGTGTGGAGCACATGTCTTATTAGAAGTAGTTGGCGAAGCTGAAGTTGTTCAGTCTGGAGAAGAGGAGGCTGAGGCAAGACCTTAGTGCTCTTTACAACTACCTGAAAGGTGGTTGTAGGAAGGTGGGTTCAGGTCTCTTCTCCCAAGTAATGAGTGACAGGATGAGAAGAAATGGCCTCAGATTGCACAAGGGGAGGTTCAAACTGGATAATAGGAAAGATTTCTTTACTGAAGGAGTGGTGAATCATTGGAACGGGCTGCCCAAGGAGGTCATGGATTCTACTTTCCTGGAGATGCTAAAAGAATATGTAGATGTGGCACTTCAGGATGCAGTTTAGTGGGCACAGTGGTGTTGGGCTGATGGCTGGACTGAATGATCTTAAAGGTCTCTTACCGCCTTTATGATTCTGTGATTCTATAACTTTGAAGAAAACATAAATATATTGCAGAAGACTACAGTTTTCAAACAAAAAAAAGCCCTAGAACTTGTCCTGTCTTTGGCTGTCAAATCCCCTACAGAAAAAAAATCAAGATTGTATACTTTATGTATTCAGTCAGTGTATTCATCTGAGAAAATGTACCAATACAGTTAAGAGCCTTATTTTCTCTGTGGTGAGAGTTACAGAATGGTCTAAATATTATGGAATCATCTAATAGAGGGACACATATCCTTTCTAATCACAGTGTTTTTTCGAACAGATAATAGGCAAAGGTACCTGAACAGCCTAAGTAATTTGGGCATTATAAGTTAAGGATAATATAATTAGTAATTTGTATGTAGGATTTCTGTTAATGTTGAAGTTGTCTTAAAGTTCATATCAAAGTACTTTTCTGAAACAAGTGGTGACCATGGGTAGTTGTCTTAGCATGTCCACAGATTACAAAAGAACTACAATGAGGATAATGCATCGTTTATCTAGAACTGTTTTGGGGAATGGATAGGTATAAGAATCTCAGGTTTTGGCTTGGTGAGGTAATGGGCATGGGCAGGCAAAGTTCAAGAAAGAGAGTATTAACGAGGACTGAAGTATTAGATTTCAGGTCCGTTGATTTGGTCCATAACCTCTGTAGGAGGCTTAGGTGTTTGTGAGAAAGCTCCCTCTCTTTGCTTGATGTTATTTAAGAGAAGCCTCAACAATAAAGTTCTTGTATCTATGAACTGTATCTCAAGTAAAGCTACAACTTTGCACATAGCCTAGAAAATTTATCAAATAGTACTGGAAGATCTATTTTGATGAGCACATTTGGGTAGATAATGAAATACCAAGCATAGGAACAGCCAGAAGAGAAACAGCTTATTTCCTGTGGATAACCGCAACTGAAGGAATAGCTCTTTGCCACTTCTGGGTTGACCATAATCTCTTCCAACTGAAGGAAAGCCTGGACCTCAAAATATCCTCAAAACACTAGATGAAGAGGCAGATTCTTTCACTGGTGAAGCACCGTAGTAGACAGAGCAGTCATGTTTTCTGGCTAGGTAGCAGGACATCTCTGTGTCTGCTCAGGATCTCATACTTTAAAAATATCCCAGGAATTTGTTGGGTCTTGCTATGTGAACTATTTACTCTTGAGAAAGAACTGGAAGTCAGGCAACTACAAGATATTAACCACACCAAAAGTTAATAATTACTCCAAGGAGCTGAGGGGAGACTTACCACTTTTAGTGGGGCAATGTACATTTTTGATAATCTCTTTTGATAATCTCTCCTTTAAGAGGACTGGTAGGTGGTGTGGCAGGAAGCAGTTTTAAGGAGAGTGATTCACCTTTTGGAAGCATGACCAGGAACAATAGAAATGAAACCTTCAGTCTGAGTTTTCAGAGGTCAGTATAATGTTAAAATGGGATAAGAATATCAAGTGCTATCCTCATACTGTAGATTAGAAACGGTGAGAACTCACATTCTTGTGATCATAACTGCTTTCAAACAGCTGGGTTTTTTTGGAGAAGGCATGGAAGGTGTGGTTATGCAATAGTTTCCTTTTCCTAGTGGTGCTGTGAAACTCTTCCATCTTTGTGAAAGTTATGGGCTACTTTGTTTTGCAGTGAAAACACAAGTTCCCTTGATTTTCTTTTACTAAAATGATCGTTTAATCAATGTGGTGTTAATTGCATCTACCTTTATGTTTACAAATGCTTTTAAAGCTATATTTGTAGGAATATTTGTCTTATCAAGAGAAATAAAGGACTACTTTCTGTAAAATCTGAGAGAGCTAATTGGGGTTGTGTATGTGGATGGCAATAGACAGTGGTGTAAGTGAAAGGAATATGAACCCAGTCATGACATATGCAGCATGGTGTTGTCAGATCAGAGACAAAAGACTCCCCTTTTGTTCATAAAAGAAGGAGACACAGCCACAGAGTGTGTATATCCCTCGTTTAAAAATAATGAAAAATAAAATGCAGAAAATCTGAATGGTGCTTTCAGCTCTAAGAGACTTCCTGAAATAACTTTTGGAGTGCTTCATTCTGACGTATGTAGAAAATAGATATCTGAGACAGGAAAATGTAATGAACTCCTTATTAGATAGAGAGAGTGACCAAGGGAAGAACAAATAGGAAACTTATGCTGTATCCTTCAACGTGTTACAAGAACCAATTGCATAAATTATATTTCTGTAAGCAGGTGCTGAAATAGTGGTGTAACCAAACCAGGATGGGGTAAAGTGGAAGGGTGGTAGGCTTCAGAGCAAGCATACACACCCAGCTACAGATAGGGACTACCTAGAAGGTGATAAGAGACAGAAAGTCATAAGGCTTGTACATGCTGATGACAAAGGGGTCTGAACCAACGGCATGAGGTTTAACAAGGCCAAATGCTGGGTCCTGCACTTGAGGCACAACAACCCTAAGCAGAGGTACAAACTAGGAGAAACCTGCCTGGAAAGCTGCCAGGAGGAGAAGGATCTGGGGGTGCTGGTTGACAACCGACTGAACATGAGCCAGCAGTGTGCCCAGGTGGCCAAAAAGGCCAATGGCATCTTGGCCTGTATCAGGAACGGCGTAACCAACAGGTCCAGGGAGGTTATTCTCCCCCTGTACTCTGCACTGGTGAGACCGCACCTTGAGTACTGTGTTCAGAGGGTGCTGGCCTCTTCTCCCAAGTGACAGGGGACAGGACGAGAGGGAATGGCCTCAAGCTCCGCCAGGGGAGATTTGGGCTTGAGATTAGGAAAAAGTTCTTCACGGAGAGGGTGGTTAGGCATTGGAACGGTCTGCCAAGGGAGGTGGTTGAGTCACCGTCCCTGGAGGTGTTTAAGGTTAGGGTAGATGAGGTGCTTAGGAGCATGATTTAGGGATTGTCACTACCATTGTCACTTTCTGGATTTCTATGGTGTTCTTGTTGAGCACCTAACACCTTGAATTTAATTGACAATTATCATCAATCTCTCATCCTTTCCCTCAGCTATACATTCTCCGTGTGACTAGCAGAAAAAAACTATGGCATTTTCCTTTTTTCCCCTTCCTTTGCTCTTCCTCCCTGCCCACTAAACAACACTTAAATTCTACGCCAGAATCAGAGGTGTTGAGCAAATATTGCAGTGGCTGGAGGGGGAGCAGGCACTGCTGGTAGAGAGCATCTCTACAAAGTCCTGTCTGTATTCCACTTCTCAAGGCGACCTTGACTAGTGTCACATTAAATGCAGAGGACAGTGGATTATTGTCAGCTCAGACATTGTGGTCTGAACTTGAAATAACTCAGTTGACTTCAGTCCCTTTCTTTCCATGCTGCTCTGTAGAAAGAAGTACAAGGTACAGTGCAAGACTGACTACAGAAATGCAGCAGAGTGTCAGCAAGCCTGTTTATCAAGGGTCATGGCTGGTTAACCGTTCAGTACATTTGGTCTTCCCTGTGAATGTCGACCTGAATTAGCTTTATACAGAGCTAAGCCCATGGTACTTCCTCACATGTTGGTGTCTTAATCAAGCCAACTTTTCTTCTTCTGCAGGGAGACTATGTTCTGTATTGACAAATGGTCACATTTGGCTTAATAACTTAACAGGGGGGAAAAAGAGAGAGAAAATGATGTCCAGCTCATATCTACTTTATTTCAAACACCTGTAATAGGATTTTATCAGAAACTGCATCCATGTGAAGATGCATCTTCCTCACAATTGCAGGTGAAAGTAAGTACCTGCTTGAGGACCAACAGTGAAGGAGACCTGAGAGTGAGGTTCGTGTTCAAGAAGAGAAGGAAGTCAATATGCCCAAATACTGACTTGATCTGCATGAATGGCAAGCATGTCAAATTGTCTTTATTCAGTTCTCCCACGTGCTGAACTCAGCTAGATTAATGAATCTTGGGAAGGAAGAAAAAGGAGCAAAATAAAATAATGTGAAGTAGAGGAAAGACAGAGGCAAACTTCCCTTTCCATCACAAATCCCCCAGCATCACTTCCAGTTAGCATGATCCCCAACCTTCAGCCATGGAGTTACAAGTCCCATGCTGCCTCTTTGTCCAGCTGTACTCATGTGAGCTAAGTACTCAATCTCACAGTCCAGCTACTCCATTCATCTTCTGTCTTCTTTGTGGGATCCAGGGTACATTTGTCTTCTCAAGGCCAAGTGTCATGGAGAACAGAAATGAACATTGCTGTTCAGTGGATTTCTGCATTATTCCTTCTTGCTTTGATGCAGATTCAGAGCAGGTGTGAGACAGAAGTCAGGGAGTAGTTATGTGAAATGAAGCCAAAGCAGAAAAGTGTCTTGATAAATGTAATGAGCTAAATTCATTAATTTGTTTCCTACCTTCCATGACCAGGACATGCATTACTGACTCAGGTACCCAGCCTTCTTCCTGATCTGTCTTCATGTGCAAGTATGACTGGAGGACAGTTGTACATGCACTGGGTCAGAAAAAAGGTGAGAAGTCTTAGATAGACCAATCCAAATACAACGACTAAAATAAACTGAGATTATGTTGTAGAATCATACAATCATAAAATAGTTTGGCTTGGAAGGGACCTTAAATATCACCTATTTCTAACCCCTCTTTGATGAGCAGGGACACATCCCACTATATCAGGCTGCCATGTCCTATTTAATTCAAATGTTTTGCATTTATAAAAAAAAGACAGTTTGCAAACATGTTTTACTGAAACTATTGTTTATCTGCAGCAATGAAACTTTTATGTTCAAAGAAATCTGTCTTTGTGGCTCAAAGCTGACCACTTGATGCTGTGTGGAGCTGTATGAAGCTTCAGGTGAAGAGATCATTTTCCCAAGCATAAGAAGGAAATGCGTTCATACTACCAGTGTCAAAATTCAACCCTGTTCACCAGTGTTCTCAGGTAATTAATTGAAAACCTTACCATCACAAAAGTAATTAATTTAAAGTTTGTCTGTGTGTTTACTTAGAGAGGATTTTGTGCATAAAGTCTCCAAACAGGACTTAGAAAAATGGGCAGTTCTTCTCTGATGAGTCTCTGGGCTCATCATCTCTGGAATGGATTGGGCAGCACAGGGGAAAATATAATAACAAGAAAAAAATGAAGGTAAGAGAATGAAATTTGTTCCTCATAATTTATTTTAAAGAAAAGCATAAAAGCTTAGGACTTCCACTCTCAAAAAAATCTGCCATAGGACCTGATTAACATCTTCTGAAGGAAAAAAAAGAAATCTGTTTCTTGGGTAATACACTCAACACATTATAATTAATGCATTTAAATATGTGCCTTCCTTAAGGGCATATACTACATTAGTATCAAGGTTTTAGCAGTTTTTGCAAAGGAAGTTGAATCATATTATATAGTCTTTTAGACCCACGTTATTCTTTCATAAAGAAACCAGTTATCTTGTTTATGTATTTTTGAGAGTGCAGAGCTGGAAGCATTAAGTATTTATGCAAATGCTTGAAAGCACACCAGTGAAAATTCAAGCCCTTTCTTTTCCTTCTTATTTCCTTTTTTTTTTTTTTTCAAACCACTTTTGTTATATACAGAATGTTACATATGTCTGTGAAAAAACAAGACAACTTTCCATTTACGGTAGCTAAACACTGAACATAATCTTGTACTTCTTATTCATGCATAGCTCCTGACTTAGAATCTTTCCCTCTCTGGTTTCATAAGTAAATTAACACAATTAAAATAAGAAATCAAATAACTGGTATAAAACCAAAGTACTTTTTTTAATACTAAGTATTAGAAAAGGTGCCTCACGTTACAGCATAAAATCTATATTTAGTGTCTCCTGGCAGTTCACAGAACAAAACAGGAGAGGGTTGACTCTGTTCTCAATTAATTTAGTGGTTTTCTTCAGTTACTTTCAGCTGACACAGAGTTAGAAAAAAAGGGAAAGGTTTTTACCTGTCTCTCTCAGTGCCCCGTCTCTGAATTACATTAGATACTTTGCTGGCAACTTAGAATTGCACCAAAAATGCTGCAAGTGGAAAATGCAGAGGTGTTGAAAGCTGTTTATATAGAACAGACACTTCTCTGCATATTTAAACCAGAGCGAGTTTCACTCTGTCTTTAGAGCAAGTCCAAGAAACAGTCATGCTCTTGAGTGACTACCGGTGCATGTACTCTTCTTTGCCCTGTGCTGCCCATCGTCATCCTGTTTGTTACCCACCAATCCTTATCTGCCAGACAGTACTGTGGGGGGATACTGAAAGCCTAGAAGTGTTACTATCTGCCCTTAGGTAGGGATAAGAGGGAATGTTCCCTTAGCACAGGATTAGGGCACAACTCTATAATCACTTGAGATTTCCCGAACTGCTGTGCTAGGTCCTGACTGAGGACCATGTGTGTGGGGGTTATGTAAGACAGCACGGGGTGTCTTCTGTGTAAAATGAGAACATGATATTTCCTGAAAGTGTAGGACAACTTAAAGTTTACATTTAATGTATTTTCATTAATTTAAACAAACACTTGCTTTGCTATCCATCTCCATAGATCTGTGCAACCCAGAAAATGCATGCTGGGGCACTCCAGATTTCTCAGGGAGGAACTGGGGGCTCCTTTCCTCCACCAGGTTGTTCTAAAGTTTTCTTCTTCACAGTTATAACTACAGAGAATGAAAATTCCCATGTCACGATTCACACCTGAACTGTGGTGCTACCTTGTAGGGAGTGAAAAAGAAACCAACAAATCCCTTTGGGAGCCAGAGCTTCCAGTTCCTCCTACTTAACTTTAGATGTCTATAAATCAGTCATCTGAGTCATTCTGTGATCACTTTTTAATCAACAGGGTTAAAAAAAAGTGGAGCTCCAGAGTGCTATTTATTTCACCTTCATGTAGAATTCCAAAACTGTTTAGATGAGACACACCCTGAAGGACCTATTCTCCTCCATTGACTACAAAGGCATAACCTGGCTGAGGTGTAGCTCTTCCTCCTTTAAATGTCTAAGGTTAAAAGAGGTAAATTCCATCCCAAGTCACTTCAGTGGGCATTAGATCAGGTCTACTATGTGCAGTAAGGATGTGCATTTGAAAGTGGTGTAATTTGTTCAGATTTGTTTTTTTAATATCCTGTGTCACTTTGGTGCTTATCAGCCTTTTAGAAGGAGGGCAATATAAATGTGACTTCTTCATTGATGAAACTACAGAGCAGACTTGGCTTAACGAAAAGGTCAAAAGGACAGAATGTAATTCAGGAACGGCGTAACCAGCAGGTCCAGGGAGGTTATTCTCCCCCTGTACTCTGCACTGGTGAGACCGCACCTCGAGTACTGTGTTCAGTTCTGGGCCCCTCACCACAAGAAGGATGTTGAGGCTCTGGAGCGAGTCCAGAGAAGAGCAATGAAGCTGGTGAAGGGGCTGGAGAACAAATCTTATGAGGAGCGGCTGAGGGAGCTGGGGTTGTTCAGCCTGGAGAAGAGGAGGCTGAAAGGGAATCTTATTACTCTCTACAACTACCTGAAGGGAGGTTGTGGAGAGGAGGGAGCTGGCCTCTTCTCCCAAGTGACATGGGACAGGATGAGAGGGAATGGCCTCAAGCTCCACCAGGGGAGATTTAGGCTTGAGATTAGGAAAAAATTCTTCACAGAGAGGGTGGGTAGGCATTGGAACGGTCTGCACAGGGAGGTGGTTGAGTCACCGTCCCTGGAGGTGTTTAAGGTGAGGGTAGATGAGGTGCTTAGGAGCATGATTTAGGGATTGGTGGGAATGGTTGGACTCGACGATCCAGTGGGTCTCTTCCAACCTGGTTATTCTGTGATTCTGTGATTCTGTGATAATTCACTGTTTTCTGCTTCACAGTCTGCAGGTTAAAGAGTTTTGGGGAGGAAAGAGTCATACTATCATTTGTAATGTCCAGTGACCTCCATGAATAATATAGAGTCTAAATAAAATAAGTATCATAACTACCCAAAGATCAAAAAGTGTTTTACTCAGATTATTTGGTAAATTCTCTTGTTCAGAACAAAGTCCTGTTGCTTAACTTTTGGACTATTTGAAAGCAAGCAAAAATTAGAAACATTTAAACAATGCTAAATTTGCTCATGGGCAGGAGAGATAATGTTTGCAGGATCCGTTTTTTCATTTGGAAAAGTAATACTATTCCCAAGCCAAAAATAAAGCATTTCTACTGTTAACATTTGACTCTTCCGTTCACTGGAATGTAACCTCCATTACTTAGCCAACAACTGCAAAAAGCATAATGGTTTTCCAAGGTAGCCATCGTAGATTGGAACTTCCCTAGATATATAAATAAATGTGAATTTATCTTAGTCACAGTATAGCAATTTTCATCCAGTATATAATAGCATTTTCTTCTATTTTATGTCTGTAATTGCCTTTTCTCTCATTCAGTACGCAATAAATTACATTTTATAGTCAGGTGCTTTCATTTAAGTGAATTGAAGTTTTATCATTACATTGCAAGCATTCATTAGACTTTACTTTCCTGCAGGTGAAAGTCATTTCTGGCCTTACCCAAGAGAGGTTGAAAGCTGTTGCCTACTGATTTAGGTGTTTCACTGAATTTGGCCTTTATTGTGTACATCCAGATACTTCCAATCAGCCTCCTCCTTTGCACTCACAAGCAGTAGCCCTTCACTCTTGACAGGTGAAGCAGGCCTGGGTCTTTCCCTGTTGTGCGGTAGCATCATGTACCAGACTTCAAACAAGATTTATTTTTAATATAGTGCTGATAAAATTATGGAGTTTGTTGTTGATGGACTAAATTCTCCTGGGAGTATACTTAAGCTCTAAATGTAATCTGGGTAGTGCAGCTGTGTGAGTGTATCACAAAATCATGGAATGGTTTGGGTTGGAAGGGACCTTAAAGATCATCAAGTTCCAAACCCCCAGGCACAGGCAAGGACATCTCCTACTAGACCAGGCTGCTCAAGGCCTCATCCAATCTAGCCTTGAACACTTCCAGTAAGGGGGCATCCACAAGTTCCCTGAGCAACCTGTTCCAGTGCCTCACCACCTCCATAATGAAGAATTTCTTCCCAATGTCTAATCTAAATCTTCCCCTTTCCAATTTAAAACCATTGCCCCTCATCCTATCACTTCATGCCCTAGTAAAAAAATCCCTCCCCAGCTTTATTGTAGGCCCCCTTCATCTACTGGAAGGCTGCTATAAGGTCTCCTCAGAGCCTTCTCTTCTCCTGGCTGACAATCTCAACTCTCTCAGCCTGTCCTCATAGCAGAGGTACTCTAGCCTTCTGATCATATTTGTAGCCCTCCTCTGGACCTGTTCCAACAGTTCTGTATCCTTCTTATGTTGAGGATTCCAGAACTGGACACAATACTCTAGGTGGGTTCTCATGAGAGTGGAGTACAGGGGGAGAACCATCTCCCTTTACCTGCTGGCCACCCTTCTTTTCATAGAATCATAGAATAACCAGGTTGGAAGAGACCCACAGGATCATCATTCCTATCAAACACTAAACCATGCCCCTCAGCACCTCATCCATCCGTGCCTTAAACACCTCCAGGGAAGGTGAATCAACCACCTCCCTGGGCAGCCTCTGCCAGCGCCCAATGACCCTTTCCATGATGTAGCCCAGGATATGGTTGCCCTTCTGGACTGTGAGTGTGCATTGCCAGCTTATGTGGAGAACCTAATCAATGAACAAATCCTTCTCTCAATCACATCATCCCCTGTAGTGTAATGAAACCACCAAACAGTCCACCCATCAAATCCATATCTCTCTAATTTAGAGAGAAGAATGTTGCGGGGACCATGTCAAAGGCTTTATGGAAGTCCAGATAGATTGCATCCATTGCTTTTCCCATGTTCACTGATGTGGTTACTCCATCATAAAAGCCACTAGTATGGTTAGGCAGGACTTACACCTCGTGAAGCCACGCTGGCTGTCTCAAATCACCTCCCTGTCCCCCATGTGCCCTAGCATAGCTTCTAGGAGGGTCTGTTGCATGGTCTTCCCATTGGCTGAGAGATCAGTAGTCCCCAGGATCATCTTTTCTACTCTTTCAAAACCAGAATGCAGTGCTACCCTTCTAGTCACTAGGGATTTCTCCTGACTTCCATGATTTTCCAAGTATCATGGAGATTGTCTCTATCTACATATATATGTACACACATACTTATTTATATATCTGCAGTGTTTCTGAGGGTATGGAAAAATGTTCTCTCAGAAACTGGATTGGTTGGGAGTTATAGATATATATTTTATATATATATATTTCTTCTTGAAAAACAAAAATTTGTTATATAAAGTCCTGTGAAGACATGTGTTTTTCTGAGGTTGTATATCCCACTAGTATGGTTCCATGTTCTTTTGTGTTATTCTACTCTGTCCCAAAGAATGATGAATGTTCTGCCGCTATGACTTCCCTGCTACTTGGAGGAAAGCTGTTTCATATTGTCTATTGCAGCTAAGGAGACCAGGAGTGATGGACAGGGTAAGAAGGAAAGAAGAGTGTCGGGGTCCATTTGTTCCGCGGCGATCCCGGGAAGAATCACAGACACATCAATATGATGCAGATTCAATCCGTTTATTTCACAGGCTACATACACTTATATACCATCTCATACAGGCTTTGTTCGCTAGTCATCTAATCACTGGTTAATAACTACTTCTTTACTTTTAAATCCATTGGTTAGTGTCCAATTGCATTATCAAAACACACGCTCTAACTCCACCTAACCTTCCTGACCCCAAGTCGGTTGTTTAGTTACATTGTCCCTTGTCTTGTGACCTCAGCAACTTGTTCAAGATAATCACCAAACTGACTCATATTCCTTTAGCACCGCTAGGGCCCCAACAGAAGAGTCAAAAGACCTGTATCCACCAGCTCTTAGGCAGTGTGTGCCCCCAGCCATACACCATGGTTGTATTTGCACAGACTGTTTGTTTGTATTATAGTTGTGTCTTCTCACAGATGATGTCTCTGCTCTAAACTAGTATAATGTTACATATCAAGGCTCCTAGGGAGTCTAGTGATCATCCAGTAGCCTTAACATAGCTCTGGTTGCTAGGATATTGCATTTTGGAGAAACTTAGTAAGTTAGTGCACCACAAACTATTGAAAGGCTGTTTTCCTGTGATCATCCTGTGAATATTCTATGGGAATGAAGAAGTAGGTACTTTTGTTAGTGATATTCATGGATTTCGGGAATCTGTTCCTGAAATTGAGGAAATTGAGTTCAGCTTTAAACATGAAGCTTATTAACTCAGCATAGAAAAATGGATAAAACGTGAGTGGAGGTTATAGACTGAGACAGAAGTGCTTAATATTGTCTCTAGTTATGTCAGAACAAACAAGGTCCTACCCTGACATTTCTGTTCAATACTGTCTTTATGAGGAATGAGGATATCTGTTTCCTCTAATGCTGGCCTGTTCCAGTCTTGCTCAAACAATCCTTTACCTGCAAAAAGAGAAATGTGAAACTAGGGGTTGATCATAGTACTCACTTTCGGCCTTAGAATCTATGAGTCTGCTTAACTGTGGTGACAAATCAACAGGGAATAAGTGCTCCACTCTCTTATGAGTTTTGACAGTGTGCTGAGCTGAGCAGTGAGTACCACAGAACTACATATAATAGGGAAATCCCACCGTGTTGCAGCAACTCGTACTATCGCAGGCAGGCACATGGACATGCAAAAATGCTAACAAAACATCCACAGGAAGTCCTTGTTGGGAGCACTATTGTACAAGAGGACATAGTTCATGTTTCCATTGGAGGGGAAAGAATCTTGATTACTTAAGAGCTTCCTTTAATCAAATCCAACTTAAGTCTTGCCTACTTAGGCTATTGCATCCATTTATCTTTTCTTTCTTTAGGGTGGGAGTTAAAAAGGTAGATCTATTTGAAGGACGTGGACTTTATGTATTTGAAGGAGTTGCATCATTCCTTTTTAAAGTTACAGTATTGGCTGAAAAAAGTTTTATAAAAGGTAGGAAGGCATTGGGCTGTTGCTAGGCTTTGAGTTGAGGGAGTTTCCCTCAGGAGATCCCTTCCAGAAATAATACTTTCATTCAAAGTTAGTAATCACCTAAATATAGAGCTGTGTTCGGACAACATTATGGCTGTTCCTTCTATTCTGGAACTCTCATGAAGCACCATGGATTTTCCCAGAATTATTTTTTTTACATTTGTTAGCCAAGTAATTTTAACAAGCTTCTTTGGTTCATGGAAATTTTATAAATCTTGCTGAACATTTAATATTCAGTAGTTTCTTTTAGCCTGACTAGTGATCTAAATTGCAGGGCAGAAGTTCCTTTTCCTGATCAGGTGTCCAGATTCAATGAACAGAACAGATGATTAAGCAAATAATTACTGGTTATTCAAGCACAGTGAAAACTACTTGAGATACTCATCAAAAGAGACACCTTGCCTAGGAAACTACAGGTTGTGAATTTCCTTTATAAATTTTTCCTGTACTTCATTGTACATGGAAATATTTAACATCATACAGGTAAATATGGTAAGTATACTCAGGTAAGTGCCTGAGCCTGACCCTTGCTCTCTTCCCACTGACACCTATAGTTTCTTCCCAGCTGGAGATCCCATTGCCTTGACTGGGTCATGTCCTGTCTGCCACCTCTCAGCAAAGTGCTTGGAGCTGGTGCAACAGCAGCAGCTCTTGGGCTGGAGGATTGGACAGAAACTCCCAGTCCCTGCCTGTAGGCATCAAGGGAAAAGTCCCCAAGCCATGCACAGACACAGTGCACGTGGCCTGAGCTGTCACTCTCCATGTTGCACCCTCAGCAAGTTTGCAGATGACACCAAGCTGAGGGTGTAGTTGCTACATCAGAAGGACGGGATGTCATCCAGAGGGACCTGGACAGGCTGGAGAATTGGGCCTGTGAGAACCTCATGAAATCCAACAAGGCCAAGTGCAAGGTCCTATACCTGGTTTGGGTCAATCCCTGTTTTCAGTACATTATGGGGGATGACATTATTGAGAGCAGCCCTGCAGTGAAGGACTTGGGGGTGCTGGTCGATGAGAAGACCAACATGAGCCGGCGATATGCGCTCGCATCCCAGAAGGCCAACTGTATCATGGGCTGCATCAAAAGAGGCATGGCCAGCAGGTTGAGGGAAGTGATTCTGACCCTCTATTCCTCTTTTGTGAGATGTCACCTGGAGTACTATGTCTAGTTCTGGAATCTTCAACATAAAAAGGATATGGAACTCTTGGAACGGGTCCAGAGGAGGGCTACAAAGATGATCCTAGGGCTGGAGCACCTCTGCTATGAGGACAGGCTGAGAGAGTTAGGCTTGTTCAGGCTGGAGAAGAGAAGGCTCTGGGAAAATCTTATAGTGACTTTCCAGTAGCTGAAAGGAGCCTACAAGAAAGATGGAGAAGGACTATTCATAAAGCCTTGTGGTGATAGGACAAGGGGGAACCGATGCAAACTGGAGAAGGGCAGATTTAGACTAGACATTTTGAAGAATTTCTTCACCATGAGAGTGGTGATACACTGGAACAGGCTGCCAAGGGAAATTGTGGATGCCCCATCCCTGGAGGTGTTCAAGGCCAGGTTGGATGGGGTGTTGGGCAGCCTGACCTAGTGAGATGTCCCTGCCCATGGCAGGGGGTTTGGAAGTAGGTGATCTCTATGGTCCCTTCTAACCCTGACTAGTCTATGATTCTATGTTTCCTGAGTACCTAAACCGGATCTGTATATCGGGACCTGTGCAGGGCAGGTAGCATGACCCACCTAGTTCAGGCTGCCTGCCTTTGACCTCAGGATTGTTCCTAAAGATTTGTGTTGAAAATCAGTCTTTTTGGTGTATATGATTGAGAAAAGGCTGATAAACTACTGAGCAGTTTAGGTATTTGATGAATATTTCCATCTATCTACTTAAAAATACCTGTATTCTTCCTGAGAGAAATCATAGAATCACCAGGTTGGAAGAGACCCACCAGATCATTGAGTCCAACCATTCCCACCAATCCCTAAACCATGCCCCTCAGCACCTCACCCACCCGCACCTTAAACACCTCCAGGGAAGGCAAGTCAACCACCTCCCTGGGGAGACCGTTCCATTGCCTAATGACCCTTTCCATCAAGAATTTTTTCCTTATGTCGAGCTGTCTTACAACCTGTCTACCTGAGTTCAGAGCATGTTTTCTTTTATTACTATCATAGTAAATAATAATTTAATGTGATTCTTTTAATGGGTTTTCTGCTCTGACATTTAGCTTGGTCCATGTTAATATGCCAGGACTTTGACTTCTGGAAATACGAAGATGCTGTGTGTTTGTATTCCCCTTAGAAACAAACATGTCTGCCATATACGTGATTTTAAAAAGCAGGTGACTATTTTGTGCCACATTCTTATTGGAACTTCACTTTATTGTGAACTGTATAAAGGGCCTCTGCAGACACCACTGTGCTTATTCCATTATTTCATTGTAACAGAAGCTATGGGCCACATGTGTTTGCTGGCAAGATTTTTGGCAGTGTTGTTAGCTCTGGGAGGTGTTTGGAAAATGTTTAAAACAATGTTAAGTGCTTTCTTTATTACCAATTCAACAGCCAAAATGGAGAATGATTCAGATAATTGTGAAAAGTAGGTTTCACTCAGAAATAAAATGTTTGCAAACCCCTTGAAAATGCTCAGCTGCATGTGGAGCTCTGCCTGCTGCCATATGAGAGTGCTGAGAGGGAAGCTTGTCCAGGTTAAATGTGTCTGGGGCTCTTGCTTTTCTCTACCAGTCAGCATTTGGCTCTGCTTTTGCAAATCCTGCAAATTAACACAGATGCAAATTGTTGCATCAAATAATTTTATTAAACATATTGCTTACTGGGCTCATTAGCTACTGCTGTAAGGTAAAAAAAAAAAAAACCAAACATGCAGCCTGTTTGCAGTTTATCTTGTGCCTCTTCAGAGAATGAGGAAAAGAGTAATCTTCATGCTGATCCTTTCCTTAGCCTCATCAATCACAACTGGAAAGCAAAATGTTGCAACTAGCTCTTAGTAGCCCCATAGATTCATCACCTTCCTATAGCTCCCCTTCTTCATTCACTCTTTGCATTCTCTGAGGGGTGTTCGTGGGTAGAACTGAAGCTGTCAGGAGCAGGTTTGCATACCTGCCCAGTTTATCACCAGCCTATTTTGGGGAGACCACAGCAGTACCTATTTTGTAGGGCTTGCTGACAGGTTACAGGTAATCACACCTTGGATCAAACCCATAAGCTCTGGAAACTCTCACCTATAGTTCTGCTGTGGTTATTTAACATCTCTGTACATTTGCCAGTAAAATCTTTGGGGTGGGATGCTGGGGTCTTTATCAAGAGCACAGAAGAGAGTATTCTAATAAATAAGTATATACAGCCATCACCAGTGAGAGACACAATGAAATATGAAAGCACAGGAGAGAGAGCAAAAAGAATAGACATGCAGGCAGGTTTATTGCCAGATTTGGGTGACTTATAGCTCCACTGATGTCTTTAGGTCTCTGGAAAAGGTCAGAAGGTTCCTTCTGTATAGAAACTTGGCCCCAGCGCTTGAGGAAGAGCTTCAAATAAAGACTATTGTACAGGCAGCAAGGAAAGTATGGTATTTTAGTCAGGAAGTGAGGATATGGGAGATAGTGAGGATGATTTTAGTTGCTAACAGTAAAAATGTTCCATGGTGTGAAAGGGCCCCACATCTTTTGTGTGCATGTCTCGCTTCAAGGTGTGGATGGAACAATGCAACTGATTTTCATACTTCAGGTGAGAAAAAAAACCAGAGATGCTTCTGAAAGGCAATGTATGTATAGAACTAAGGGAAATTTCCCCTTAAATAACAGGGCAAATATAAGTGTGAGGTAAGAAATGCAAGTACAAAACTATAGCTTTGGCACAGATTTTTCAGCTGTCTAACTCATTTATGTTGCTGTAGAGCCACCAGAAACAAACTTTAACTTGATGGAATTCACATAACAGTGGAAATAAATTAGCAATTTTGATTATTTTAGCAATAGATACAAATTCTTCATGCAAGTTAATCTCTATTGTACAAATGGATGTATTGTGCTGAAAATAAATTGGGTTTGTGGGAAATTCTTTCTAAGATGAGCAAATATTTTAGGTGATGTGGGACTGGCTGCATTTCTTGCAGCATGCAAAGCTCACAGTTAACTTGTAAGAGAACATGAATAAGTTTTGATACTTGGATATCATCTATGCTTTCTGAAAACACAACTCTATAAACTTTATAGAATTGATACTGCTCTGAGATATGGGGCATATATATCACTAGCATAAAAAATGAAATTCCAAACCTGCAAGATTTTGGAGGTTTTGGTGTAAAGGATCATCGCTTGGTTCTGCCTGCTCTTCTATCTCTGTTCAGATGTTTTCAATACTTTCATAAACAAAAAAAATTTCTTAAGCAATATCTTTGTGAATTTTATGTAAGCGCTAAGTGGAGTTATTTAGTTATTTTGCTGTCATTCAAGTTCTATTTCTTTTTCTTTTGTGAAGAAGAGGGATTTGAGTAAGGAGGAAAAGAAATGATTGAATGTCTCATCAGCTCTTTACTGGCTTATGAAAGGCTGCTTTGACATGGGCTAGAAAAAGAACATATAGCATAGTATCTTAAACATAACAGGAAGACTAATAGTAATCATAATAATAGCATTGCCACCCAAAAGTCCCAACTGAGGTCCTGACCTCATTGTTTTTGTTATTGTACAAAATAGAAAAGCAATTGTGTGCTGCTCCGCCCACTCAGGAAAAGGTGAGTGGCTATGACAAGGAGGTACGGCACATAATATAATTATCTGCAAAGAATATGGCATAAGAGAGCCTTGTTTATAATTTTATCTTGTAATTTTATGTGTACAGGCATAGATTTTAGCCCCCAGCTTCTTCATATATTACTTATCGAGCACTTAAAAATTCAGCTTAATATAGAAATGCATCTGCAATTTTCTGAGACACACAATTTTCTGATTAAAAAAATATTGTCTTTCATTTGGAAAATAAAGTGTAGATGCTAATTATAGAGCTTGGTTACATTGTCTGCAACATACCGAATTGTTAATTTATATAGAAGAGCTTAACTTTTAGCTTGCATTCACTGTGGAGCTCTTAGATTTAATAAATAATCATGATGTTATGGGGAATTTTCATTATTTGCCTCATTTTAAGGGCTAATTTTATGCATACACAAGTAAACCCAGAATGGTAATAGCTGAAGTGAATGAAAGAAACAACAAAATAAGAGGAAATCAAATTACAGTTTCTATATATAAACTAAAAAGGAAGAAAGATCATAATTTAGCTGAGTCAAACAAAAGACATGTCTTCAGAGTAATGTACTTCATAAAAATAATTTAGGTAATATAAAAATATGAAATAAGCACTAACATTTATTGATAAAAACATTATACTGAGACTATAATGAATGGAAACCCTTAACAAAAGCATCATAACTCTCCTTTTTAAATGTTTTGTAATGATTTATTAGTGATATTTGTTAAAAAAGAAAAAAATAAGTGGAACAAACTTTACTGATACTAAAAAATATCCCAACAATTAAACATATACTTATCTTTGAGCACATTCATATTTGGAAAAGCATTTCAATATGTTTTTACTTTCACATATGTCATATCTCAGCTATGTCTGTCATATGGGGATTTATTTCAATCTCAGTATTTAAAAATGCATTGAAAGTTTATAATGTAATTAATATTGTGTGGAAGTGAGGCCAGTTCACAAGGGAAACTTTGATGTAATGTTAAAATGCTTTTGTTGGATACAAGGAGAAAGAAAAGATACTAGAAAAACCCCTCATTTACTGAGAGCTTTTGGAAAGCTTTTGAATGGGTGGAGCGGAACAGCCACTTGCTGCTTAGATGATATAAACTTGGACAAGGGCATGTATAAATTCTGAAAATCTAGAGATTCAAGGTGTGGTGAGATGTATTTCAGAAGAATTTCCTTTATATGAAAGCCAATAATGTTAACATCTTTATTATTTGCTATCATAAAAAACTTCCACATAAGCAGCTGAGTAAAATGAACACTCTATGGCTGAAAAATAAACATCAGAGGACATAAAATACCTGCATATGTAGGTACAAAATTGTATTTCCAGTAATTCCAATTAGCTCCCCAAATTTAATACATTTATGCAGACTGTTTGGATATTTCTGTAGATTAAAGTACACCAGAGTAAGCATGAATTGCCAGGATTTTCTATTTCACAGCCTCTTAAGGTTTGCCTAGAACTATAACTTTGTTTAAACAAACTCTCTAAAAATCATCTTACAGTGACTAAAGTTGCACAAAACTATATATTCTTTTCACAGATTGTTCATGGTCAGAGGATCACTAAAAACGTTTTATTGCAAATAACTGTAATTTAAATTTTGGGAACAAATTTTCAAACTTACCTTACTTTTAGAAAAATTTCCTATAACATTGGCTCACTCTTTCCAAAACCACTAAATTTTTTCATATGACATGGGTTACTAAAAAAGATAATCAAACATTACCTCTGTGATGCATCAACTACTGTTACTAAACCAGCTAAATCAGGTTTAGGGAAAATGAAAAAAATCTAATTGTCTTGATCAAAATAGCAGTCTGCCTAATAATAATAAATAGCATTCTTTCCTGATATCTATGAATGTGCAAATACTATTTATGGTGAATGTTATACCCAATTTATATTGCTGGTTTAAGGAGGGTGAGGCAGTCTAATTCTGGTTTATAAATAGAGATTTGTTCACACACAGGGACAGTGCGTGTGTCCCCTTGTATACCATGGGTGTATTCAAACATTTCACTTTCTAACATTGTTTTGAGTCTGACCCTGTAGCCTAGTGAGAAAGTTTTCATCTTCACCATTTAGGGACGTGGGAGATGGCAGAGGGCTGCAAGACAGAGCATCTTATTGCACTTAGGTCTCCTATTTCGTACGAGAGTGCTTTGCATGCTGCAGCAGCTTCAGCTCCGAGGGCTTTGAGCTGCTTCAGTATGCATGCCTCAACAACATGTGTATATTTAACATACATTTAGGGAGGTACATAAAGTGGATTTCCTACTTGTTTTCTGACAAACTATGAAGGTATCTGAAAGGCTGATGAAGCTGGTATCTGATAACGTATAAACTGGCTGCATAAGGCTTCCTGCAATGCCAGACTCCTAAGGCTTCTCACAGAAATTGTTATGCTCCAGGCACATACATTTCTTTCTAAATGGACATGACACTCCCTTCCTGTGCATGAAAATGCTTCCAAAAGACAATTAGCAGATTCTTTCCTGTTCCCAAGAACATTCCCAGCTATCCCTCTGCTGACATGTGGAATCCTACAGGAAGGTAAAAGGAAAAGTTCCATGCCCAGCATCAAACAACTGAGTTGTTTGCTACAGAGTGAAACTTTTCAGTTCACTTCATTCAGAGAACTTTTGAGCTAAGTGAATTATTTAGCTGAATTTGTCTTTTTATTTTTTATGTATCTATCCACAGCTACAGATTAATTTGTCCTTTTCTGGGTTTCAATGCAAATAGTTTTGTGCTAAGGTTGTGACTAACCACCTGCTGTTTAGACTGTTGCCTTTCAGCATGACACCTGCATAAGTGTACGAACCTGACGGAAGAGCTGAAACTAAATAATATCACAACTGGTCGAAGATGTGTGTCAGTATTATATAGAAGACGTGTACTATAAGGATCAGATTATGTCTTCTCGGATCACAGTTCAGGAAGAAGGCATGAAGGCTCTCTTAATGTTGAGATATTTAGATATATAGATATATATAAGAGTGGAAGTGCCCCAGATTCCAGTTTCTAAACATTGTTGAAAGTCACGCTTTGTACTTATCTCAATCAGACAAACTCAAGATAAGCCAAGTGCAAAGTGTTTACCCTGCATGACTTCTAGATCTGCTGGCAACGTTGATCTCGCCCGAGGGAAACGGTGGGTGTTGGCAGGACTGAAACGTCATCCATTCTTTATCTGAAACATTAGAAAATGCATCCTGTTCCTGTTGCCTTGGCAGCACATGTTGGGTGTGTGTCTGCATCCCAGCATACCTCATCTTTTTTTGTGTCTAGCATGCAAATAGGTCAGGCAAAGGGAGGGCCACATCTGAGGCCCTCAAATAGTTATTGGCTAGGACAGGTTGAATAAAGTGGAGAAAGATTAAGCCTCCAGAAAGCTTTCAAAAATTGAGATATACTCTTCTGCAGTACACATTCCATAGCAAACTGAAAAAGCTTAAATGCTTTTAAATGCAATTAAAACTAAATTTAATAAAAAATATTTGTGCACACTGTTGGGATTAATTTTAAATTGTCACAGCTCTGAACAGGATGATCTAGCTGGTATTTGCCCTATGTGGCTGTTTTACCCTTTGGGATGTTGTAGATAGGTCCAGTCTGTACTGTAATATTTGAAGCTAAATTCTACTATGCTTTCTTTTATTTGGCACTGACCTGCGGTGAGTAAACATGGAAGAATTAGTTCCTCAGTGAACAGCAATGCTGACCCAAAGCATTTTTACAAAATATGCATCAAACAGGAAAGTAGGAAGAAAAATGCTATAATTGTGTTGTGCTTCTTCTTCATGTAAGGATCAATATTTTTACAGGCAGAAGTTGCATGAAGTGATACAGAATTCCATTTACATAGATGAGGATACCGTGCCACTTAATACAAAGATTTTTGGCAAAGGCCAAAGGTTAAAAGCATTAAAATAGAGGAAGTAATTGTAAGGTATTGATTGCATTTAAAAAAAAATTGATTTTATATACAATACATAGAAGGCATTAAGCTTCACATAGTGGGATACATAGGGACTATATGAACTTTATCTTTCTGCTAAGACTGTTGAACTGGGAAAATAAAACTGTCAAAGTCACTTACAATTAAGGTAGCAAAAGAACAATTTAATCAAATATAGGGCAACATACCAACTTAGCTGCTCAAGAAAATTTAGTGTTAGTTATGCACTACTGGGGATGCTTCCATTTGCAGACATGGCTAATGGGACACTAGAGAGCCCCTGGAATTTCTATGATGAACCATAGATAATAAAATGATGACTCCACTAATAGGATTAAGCAATACCTTTGGTTTTATTTAGTACTCAGAAAATAGTCTCTGTATTTCAGTTGAAATGAAAGTAGACTTAATAATTTAGAAGGAAAAAACAATGAAACTCCTTGCACCCCAAAGTTAATATGCTGTTTATGTTGCTAAATACAGCAGTGGGAAGAAGTACTGCAATAGTGTGGGCTAAAGGCTATTACATTCTGTTTTGAATAGAGTACAATGTGTTTAAAATGCAATCAATGTGTTTTGAAGAGAAAACAGTGTAATTCCTGATTTGAGAGACTTCAAGTAATAATTTAAAAGAACTATTGAAATCAAAATGCCTTAATCTTAAAAATATCGTCTAATCTATCTGGAAACAGCAACTTGATATTATGCTGAGTAAATGTGATCAAGGCAAAGCCATGCAGCAGGATTTATGCTATGTCTGATCACCAGCCGCATTTACCAGCAGTGTGCAGCCTGTTGCAGCCTGTTCCATCATCTTCCAGCACTCCTGGAAGACTGAGGAAGTTCCACTGGACTGGAGGCTGGCTGATGTTGTGCCCATCTACAAGAAGGGTCGCAGGGAGGATCCAAGGAACTATAGGCCTGTCAGTCTGACCTCAGTGCCAGGGAAAGTCATGGAACAGGTGATCTGGAGTGCTATCATGAAGCACATGCAAGAGAACTGGGTAATCAGGCCCAGTCAACACGGGTTTACAGAAGGCAGGTCTTGCCAAACTAACCTGATCGCCTTCTGTGACAAAATGACTCGGCTGCTGGACGAGGGAAAGGCTGTGGATGTATCTTCCTGGACCTCAGTAAAGCCTTTGACACAGTCTCTCACAGCATTCTGCTATGGAAACTGTCGGCCTCTGGCCTGGACGGGCGCACACTCTCCTGGGTGGAAAACTGGTTGGATGGCCGGGCCCAGAGAGTGGTGCTTAATGGTGTTAAATCCAGCTGGAGGCCAGTGACAAGTGGGGTTCCCCAGGGCTCAGTGCTGGGTCCAGCCCTGTTCAGTGTCTTTATCAACCACCTGGATGAAGGCATCGAGTGCTCCCTTAGCAAGTTTGCAGATGACACTAAGCTGAGTGGAAGTGTGGATCTGCTGGAGGGTCGGGAGGCTCTGCAAAGGGATCTGAACAGGCTGGACCACTGGGCAGAGTCCAATGGCATGAGGTTTAACACGGCCAAATGCCGAGTCCTGCACTTGGGGCACAACAACCCTGTGCAGTGCTACAGGCTAGGAGAAGTCTGTCTAGAAAGATGCCTGGAGGGTGTTGGTTGACAGCCAACTGAACATGAGCCAGCAGTGTGCCCAGGTGGCCAAAAAGGCCAGTGGCATCTTGGCTTCTATCAGAAACGGTGTGACCAGCAGGTCCAGGGAGGTTATTCTCCCTCTGTACTCGGCATTGGTGAGACCGCTCCTTGAATCCTGTGTTCAGTTCTGGGCCCCTCACCACAAGAAGGATGCTGAGGCTCTGGAGCGAGTCCAGAGAAGAGCAACAAAGCTGGTGAGGGAGCTGGAGAACAGGCCTTATGAGGAGCGGCTGAGAGGGCTGGGGTTGTTTAGCCTTGAGAAGAGGAGGCTGAGGGGAGACCTTATTACTCTCTACAACTACCTGAAAGGAGGTTGTGGAGAGGAGGGTGCTCGCCTCTTCTCCCAAGTGACAGGGGACAGGACAAGAGAAAATGGCCTCAAGCTCCACCAGGGGAGATTTAGACTGGACATTAGGAAAATATTTTTCACAGAAAGGGTTGTTTGGCACTGGAACAGGCTGCTCGGGGAGATGGTTGAGTCACCTTCCCTGGAGGTGTTGAAGGCACAAGTGGACTGGACGAGGTGCTGGGGGGCATGGTTTAGTGTTTGATAGGAATGGTTGGACTCGATGATCCTGTGGGTCTCTTCCAACCTGTTTATTCTGTGATTTTGTGATTCTGTGAAATCCGGAGAGGCTGTGAGCCTAGAGCAACCCTACCTCGCACCCAAGCAGAGGACTGGTGGCAGAGGCAAGCCTTTCTGGGAATGAACTCTGTGTCTTCTCCAGGGCCTTGCTGGCATGTCCCATGTCTTCCTCTGCACTGCTTGTCAATGTAGTCTTGACCCTTAACTGTAGCACGATCCTTGTAGATAATGCTTGTAGTCACTTTTGTTCCTGACAAAACAGCAATACATTAGTTTACAGTAATGGGGAAGTTCCCAGAAGAGTCTGATGAATGAAGTGGCTCTCACTTAAGGTCCTGCAGAAAGAGGAATGACAGAGCTGACCAGGAGGATGGGCTGGAAATGAGAGAGATCAAGGGCACTGGTATCCCAAGACAAGGTTTAAGTAATGCCTAGCTATGCCCTGGGTCCCCTGCAAAGTGGAAGTTGACCTTGGGAACCATGATTTTTGGCATTCTTGAGAAACAACTAGATCAATTCAGTTCTGAACAAACAATTTACTCCTAAGATGGGGACCTACTTGCCTAGATTTAGCCTGATGTGAATAAAAATTGCCATACTGTAAAACACTTAAAAAGGCAGATCCTAATGGGAGTGCTGAAAGGCCCTTTGACCATTTGCTACAACTCCCCAGCTGGGTGCCACTCACTTGAACAGAAAGAGAAAGCAGGCGTTTGGAAAAAAAACCCCAACTTTATAAAAAAGGTGTTAATTATAAAGACACATGATGCAATGTAAGTGCCTCTGGAACACAGAAAGTCATATTTATTTTTCTTTTCAGGGATTCAAAAAAAGCACCTGAGAGAAGGAATTGGACAGAGCTCCCTGGGGTTTAAAATAAACAGCACAACTATTATACTGAATCCTAGATTATACACTTGCACTGTTTATTACTTTCAAGGATAGTATGCTCAGTTGTGTGTTATTGTGGAAGTGGTTGGCTTCCGACAGAGGAGAGTAGTAAGAGATCAGTCAGCTCCAGCTTACAAAGTAGCACAGTTGCAATTGAAATAGTGGCTGCTTTGTTTTTCTCTGGTAATTAAAATCAGGATTTATGTATTCCCTCCCTGATCAGTGACAACCACATTTTTAACATAAATGCAAGTGCAACTGTTCTGCTGTTTTCCCCAGAATACAATTTGTACTGGAAAACAAAATTTATGCAGGAAGACTTACTGTAAAATAGTATCGAAAAATAAATTGTTTCAATTCTATTTGGAAAATATTTGTTTCCCAAAGTGTGAACTTACTTTGGATTACCACTGGTATAAATTGAATTTACATGTAGATATGCATATTCTTCTCTAAATATTAATTACTTTGGCAATATTGTATGTAGTTTATAGCTATATTGTATGTAGCCTAAGCACCAAATGTTAAAAATACAGAAAAGTTTGAGCTATATGCCCTCTTTTCTTAGAGTAATATATTATTAAGACTGATTCATCTATGCAGGTCATACTTTCTTTTCTTAGCTTCCACCCAAATGTATATTTTTGAGGGCATGAGGAGAAATCACAGAATCACAGAATCACAGAATGACCAGGTTGGAAGAGACCCACTGGATCATTGAGTCCAACCATTCCCACCAATCCCTAAATCATCTTTTGATCTGTTTTTAATCTGCTTAAGGAGAAAATCAAATATATCATTGTCCGCCTCTCATCAAAGAAACAAACTCCGCAAACCACCACATCATTTCTATACAAAATCCCTGATCAGCTACTTTGCAACATGAAACTTGGCATGAATGTCATATAGACACTTAGATGTGTGTAGCTGGGAAAATGGAGATAAAACTGGTTAAAAAAAGAACAAACCCAAACCAACCCTATTTGGGTCACTGTCCATTTTGAGATAGTTTTCAAGAAAAGTTCTACCCAGAGGGTACTGCAAGTTAGTTGCAGATCCCAGAGTCAAATTTAGCATGAACAATGTAATTTTGAGTGACCTTAACACGCAAGGTAATAAAATGGATAAAAAATTGCTAGTAATAGTGGATCGTATACTCAAGGCTATAATAACCAACAGTTTTTCACTAAATTACTGAAACAACAAGACACAGTGTTTCATTAGACTTGATTTATATTAACAGTTATTGATGCTGTAGAAGAAATGACATTTTAGAAAGTAACCACGGGCCAAGTGGACATGAACAAATCCCATTTGAGTTGAGTAGCTAGACAAACACAACTAAGACAAGTAAGACTAATAAATTGAAATGCTTAACTTTGATAAAATAAGGCAGATCAGTTTTGTGAGACTGGACTGGAGGATATAAGGCTTGAATGCAGAGCAGGCTCACAAAGCTGTTTGTATCATTAAGAGTTTATAGTAGAAGTGACATGGAAAGATTTTCAAAAAGAAGTACATGATAAAAGCAGATAAATAACTACCGTAATGATACTGAGCCTAGGTAGGCAGTCAGAGAGCCTCTGAGAAACAGAAAACTTTGTGATGGGTGAAGAGTGTGGTGTGTGAAAAATTGTGGTGCTGAGGTGAGAATTGCTAAGTCAAGCTGACTCATAACTCAGAAAGAGTACTAAAAGAAGATATGAAGTTCTTCAGCTTCATGTTTTTTAAGAAAATAGTGAAAGTGAAGGTGAAATGGATGCTGATTCAGAATAGTGAGGTGCAGTGGGCTGACCTTGGCTGGACACCAAGGTCCCACCAAAGCCACTCTATCACTTCTCTCCTTGGCAGGGCAGAGGAGAGAAAATATAATGAAAAGCTCATGGTTCAAGATAAGAAAAGGGAGAGATCATTAAGCAATTTGTGTAATGGGTAAGACAGATTTGACTTGGGGAAAATTAATGTAATTTATTACCAATCATATAAGAGCCAAATAAGGAGAAAGAAAACCAAATCGTAAACCACTTCCATCCATCTTTTGCTCTTTTCTGGGCTTAACTTTATGCCTGATTTTCTCTACCTTCTGCTCACAGCAGTGCAGGGGAGGTCAGGAATGGGAGTTGTGGTCAGTTAAATACATGTTGCTTCTGCCTATCCTTCCTCTTCAGGGGGAGGACTCCTCACCCTCTTCCCCTGGTCCAGTATGGGGGCTCTCCAAGGAGGGACAGTCCTTCATGAACATCTCGTTCCCACAGCCTACAGTTCTTCCCAAACTGCCTCAGTGTGTGTTCTTCATGGGGTGCAGTCCTTCAGGAAAAGGCTGATCCAGCATGGGACGCCTATAGGGTCACAAATCCTGCCGTAAACCTAATCCAGGGTAGGTTCCTCTCTCCACAGATCCATGGATCATGCCAGGACTCTGTTCCAGCATAGGTTTCCCAAGGGTTCATAGCCTCATTCAGATGTATCCAACTGCTCCGGCATGAAGTTTTCTACAGGCTATAGGTGGATATCTGCTCCACTGTTAACCTTCATGGGCAGAAGAGGCACAGCTTGCCCCATTATTCTCTTCACTGCAGGCTGCAGGGGAAAAAGAAAATCTCTGCACCAGTGCCTGGAGCACCTCCTTCCCCTCTTTCTTCACTACCCTTGGTGTCTGCAGAGTTGTTTCTCTCACATACTCTCACTCGTGTCTCCAGCTGCAAAGTGCTGAGTTTCCCCCCCATTATATACATTATCTCAGAGGTGCTGATTGGCTCAGGCTTGGCAAGCAGTGGGTCAGTCTTTAAGTTGGATGGCATTGGCTCTGTCAGACATCGGGGAAGCTTCTAGCAGCTATTAAAACCTTGCCACAAAACCCCAATATAGCAGGTATTATTCAAAACTCAAGTACTGTAACTTCCTTTTAGTAAAAGAAATGAGGCTGCATATAGAGGTAAAGACGAGACTGAAGACAGGAATATATCTGACAATGGATACTGGAGGGAGGGGTAAAACAGTAAGAAGCCCCTGCAGCCAATGAAGGGTAAACACTTTCCCAGGGTTTTAGCTAAACATGTGCGTGAACTTTCTAGTCTGACTGTATATTTTGTCAGGAAAACTATAAAAACTATTACTATTGTAAACCTGGATATTAGCAAAGATAATATCTGTATTTAATAGAGGATGGTGGAGGGAGGAAAGGTGTTGGCAAATCTGTTTCTGTATGCATGGATGAGACCTTTTGTGGAAATGCTTACTCTTTCTGATGCATTTTGGCTCTGCTGTGTAGAGTCAGAGGTAATTAACCTCTGCTGTGTCCTGATAGTAAGACTCATGTAAAGACACTATTGTCACTTCTCTTCCTAACAAATAAGCACTCTACAAGATAAAATGGTAATAGTGTTTAAAAAATATTGAGGACTTTAGCAGCAATTGATAATAGTTTACAAAAATGTACTGTACAAGTGACTAAAGTGAAAGACAGGATATCTATAGGGGGAAGGAACGTTTGGCTAACTCTCTCAAAGCTGGAAGAATATTCTCTGAAGGCTCAATAAATGCAAAAATTTATTGGTCTGGAAAACAGGGAAAGACTAAAAAGAATGCTTTCAGTTTCCCAATGGAGACCAGAGAGGATTAATCCTTTCTGAGTTTATTTGACCTCTTCTTTAGTATACATTCAATGGCATCTTGGCCTGTATCAGAAATGGCGTGACCAGCAGGTCCAGGGAGGTTATTCTCCCTCTGTACTCGGCACTGGTGAGACCGCACCTCGAGTCCTGTGTACAGTTCTGGGCCCCTCACCACAAGAAGGCTGTTGAGGCTCTGGAGCGAGTCCAGAGAAGAGCAATGAAGCTGGTGAAGGGGCTGGAGAACAGGCCTTATGAGGAGCGGCTGAGAGAGCTGGGGTTGTTTAGTCTGGAGAAGAGGAGGCTGAGAGGAGACCTTGTAACTCTCTACAACTACCTGAAGGGAGGTTGTGGAGAGGAGGGAGTTGGCCTCTTCTCCCAAGTGACAGGGGACAGGACGAGAGGGAATGGCCTCAAGCTCCACCAGGGGAGATTTAGGCTTGAGATAAGGAAAAAATTCTTCACGGAGAGGGTGGTTAGGGATTGGAACAGTCTGCCCAGGGAGGTGGTTGAGTCACCGTCTCTGGAAGTGTTTAAGGTGAGGGTAGATGAGGTACTTAGGGGCATGTTTTAGAGATTGGTGGGAATGGTTGGACTCGACGATCCGGTGGGTCTCTTCCAACCTGGTGATTCTGTGATTCTGTGATTCCTTATGTAGGAACTGAGTTTTACATGAATGATGAGATCATCCAAAGTAAAGTGGTAATAAATGTTTGCAAAAGGCCAAAAACTTGAACTTTTGGAGGATGAGGAAATCTCTAATAGTTGAGAGGAAGGAAGAAAACTTCCTTTTTGCAGAAATGGATCATTTTAAGGGGCCTCTTGCACTGTTTTATAAAGCAAACAGCCCCAGCTCACCTTGAGGAGGAGATACTGGACAGAAGGCTTGTAGTATGCCCTGGACTGTTGATGAGAAGGGACTGGTGTGCTCCTGGCTTCTATGCCTGCTCTATGCACCATCTGCAGGACTCCATTTATCACAGTATCAGAACAAACCTTATAGACCAGAACAGGAGGCAAGCAAAATTGTACCACTCTACCCAAACAATAAAGCATGGCAAATTTAGATTATGGGCTCCTTTTGTGATTTCTGGAGTGATTCTTTTGCTTCTTACTGTCTTGATGCCACCTCTGCAAGATCGGAGTCAATAATGCTTTGTCCCTCATAGTTAGATTGTAAACTTTCAGAGGCGATGACTTATATTTTTTGTGTAAAGATCTTCTGGAAAAAGGCACTCTTGTGATCTCAGCTGGAGTCTCTTTGTGTTACTGCAAGACAAATAAATCATACATATTCATCTTTAGACATCCAGGAAAAGAAGGCCTCTTTCTTTGAGAAACCTCTTTTTATTTCTGCAAAGATTACAATGAAATTCAAAGAAACGAGTGTGCATGCTCTTGAGGCAAATTCACCAAAGTCTAGAGGTCATTTAAGCTGAGCATCAGTTACTATAATGCTTTGGTTTTGTCACAGGAACTCAGGAGGGTGGGAAAAAATTACAAATATTCCAAAGTAAGGTGCCTAGCTAAGACCAGAGACTGACATTTTTCTTGGCTTTAGAGAAAAGTCATAATTTCCTAAATGATATCTCCACTATGCAGAGGCTTTATGTCATACTACTAGCTGCCGTTACACTGTCCTTAGTGTAGTGTCTCTTTTTCTCATATATTTTCCTTTTCCTGTTCAATTTTATAGTTGCTTTCATTTAATCCATCACATTAACAGCTCTTCCTTGTCCTTTTCATGATGAGTGAGAGGCAGCAGGAGAAACCTGGTGAAGAACATCAAGGGCAGAGCCTCAGAAGAATCTTTTCCTGAGTATTTCCCTGCCTTCAGGGTTGTTGCCTTTTTGAGGGCCATGTCTTACCACCCTCACTCTGCACAAATAGCATAATTTTCTCCAGTTCACAGCCAGTGAGGCCACAGTCCATCACAGAACAGGAGAAATTTAGGAACTTGCCCGTGTTAGATGCAAAAGCATTCTCCTGTTACACTAAGGGTAGGCTGAGGTTGAAGAAAAGCTCGACTTGACAATATTCAAGGAGACATGAACATAGCAGAACTCACAGCCCACATGCCATACTTCATGGTATGCATACAGCCACTATAATTTGCTGGGTTGTAATAGAACTTTTCAATATGTTATACTTCATGAAAAAGAGATTGATACATTTTTAAAATTTAAATGGTGAAGAGATAATCATTGGTAACAAAGATACCTGTATGAACTCCTGCCAAACACTTCCAGTAACTGGTTCAGCTATCTTGGACTTGGAAATCAGTTTCTTAGACTTATCTGAGTATTTCCAAATAACAGCACATGTTTAGATGTTTAACACCTAACTTGATGAGTCAACTTTATTTCATTCTTATATATGCTACAGAGATAATTTGAAATGATATGTATATTTGTTATTCTTACTGTGATTATTCAACAGCATCTGAATATGTTCTCAACTAGAAGTTCTGAGATCTTGGTCATTAAAGATGCAGCCTGACAGAGATGCTGGCACAAAAAATCATGAGATTTTGCAGCTGTTCTTATAAAGAAAAACCTGTAGCAAGGCAGTAACCACACTTGTAGGAAAGGAGGAAGAAATTTGGTGAAAACTGAATGAAAGCCTACTTGGCAGATTTCAAATGCCACAGCAATCTTGACCTCTTTAGAGAAATGCTTAGGGAAAAAAAAAGAAACATTAGACAGGTTAGTTCAATATAACTTTGGATGAAAGTACATTTCTGAGGCAAATTGAAATAACCAAATGCACTTTCCCAGTAAAAGTAGGGATGGTATTAAAGAAATATTCCCCCCCCCGGAAAAAAACCCTAATACTTATCATTTTTCACAAACTGTTTATCTGCTTTCCCCACTGGCCATCCCCTCCCTCTTCTTCTCCATTGAGAAGATTAAAATGTGGAGGGAGAAGAGGATAGGAGAAAAATCAATTCACTAAATACTTACAAACCTCCATGAATTTTAGCAGGAAAAAAAACCATAAATAACAGAAATTCCACTGCATGTTTCTTGCAAAATCCCCTTTCACGTCTTCTTGTCAGATGAGAATCCCACAGCCAAATGTGGTCTGATTCTTCATAAATGCCCAAGCTGCAGCAAGCTAAATAAGCTGTCTGCAAAACTCAGAGCTCAATTAAAACTGGGACAAAATCCCCATCCGGTGATGGAGATGGGAAAATCTTCTTGAATAGATATCCTAATGAAACCATGAAATCCACTGAAGCACTGGGTGCCCAAGATTTCTCATGGGACCTGTGTCAGGATGTGAGTTGGATCAGGATGAGAAGGGTGGTGAGTTAAGTTCCTGTTGCTCAGCTGCAGATAGAGACTCAGTTGAGACATATTAGTTGATGTGTTCATTTTCTGTCTGTTTTCCTAATCCTTTCTGGTGCTTTGTAAGCATTGCAAATGACATGTCCTGAGAGTTTAAATTCACTCTGAATATTGCTCATCAGAAGATGACTTTTAGGAAGAGGCTGATTGTCAGTTCCCGAGCACAGTTATGTAGGAGGCACCTCAGGAACCCCCCCCCCCTGCCATTAATACTTATATGCTTTGAAATGCCACATAGGTTTCAGTATCAGCCCATTAAAAGCCGGCTTTTCTTGCTGAAGAGCAAAGGTTAATTGCAGCAGCTATAGTCAATTTTCAGTGTGTGTGAGTAGCCTTAAATCTGTAGTTGGTGGATGACGATCATCTTCTCAGGAAAAATGGTAGGGGATATGTGGAAAATATAGCTGACTTTTTACTCCCTGCCACTGTTATCTGTTACTGCCAGAGTCCCAGCTAGTTCCTCTGGACTGTGTCTGAGTTTGGAGACAGCTTTTTCAGATGCCTTGGGATATTGGTTATCTTTATATGTTTTCACAGCCACGTACTGACTTGTTTGTAGCTGGCTACTGCTGACAGTATATGGGAGGAGACAGCAGGCTAAGACTCTCTCTGGCTAAGATTAATTTGCACTATATTCTCTTCCTTCCAGCTCTGTTCAAAGTTTACCATATTTTTTTAACACTTACTGAGACGGTTCTTGGTCTTTTTTATATTATTACTACAAATTTAATTTCTAGGACTCTGATACTCAAGATAAAGCTAGAGACAGTAGCTAATCCTTTGATTAATAATAGAACCATTAAATTAACCTTTGTTTTGCCAAACCAATAAATTTTCGTTAAGCTAACATCTGAGCATCTCTAAGATGAGGAAAAGTCCTTGGCTCGATTTAAGACAGATATTAAACCCACCAAAAGAGTATCTGGGAGCTAACTAAGGGAGTCTGCTCATCTACTGCAGGAATTTAATACCTCAGAAATCTATATAGTTGGCAATGATTGTAGTTGTAATTAAATCACACTCCAAAATTCAGCAAATAATTCAACTCCAAACCTCAGCTAGCATCTGTCATCTCTGAAGCAAGCAGGGAAATGGTCACCATGCACTCATATGTACAGGATCAAACATTTCTCATGAGATAAAAGAGTTTGCCATTGCTGCTTGCCCCACTCCTTTTCCCAAATTATGGTTTTCAGTAAGCATCCCACAGACCTCCTCCTCTGCTGTGGCAGTTTGTTGTTCACTGCATCGAGTCAGACTATCATTTAAGTTTACCTTGAGCTTTACAAAATGGAACTCTGTGGGCAGTAGTTTTAGTTACTGTTTCTTGAAGTGGAGGAGTAAAAGTTTTATGCAAGAGGTCAGAATAGAGTCCTGATTTTACTGACTTGGATAAGTATTGATTTGTTGGACTCCTCAGTGGTACAACTGTTGTGTTTGAGGTCATTCAGCTGCCCAAGAGAACGATCAGTGGGCCAAAGAGTAAGTGCATGAAGGATTACAAGAATTTGTTTTGTGTATTGCTCAGCTACTTAATAAAATACAAAAGGAGTTCCCCACACTAATGAACAGTCTTCTAAGAACTGATAACCTCTGAGGACTAAAAGAGTGTGTGAACTTAGTAAATTAAGTGGAAGGTTCAGAGGTTGTTCCTGTAAGTATCTTCAAACAAGTTTGTGTTACTAAATAGTGACATTGTAAATGTAGGATTTTTATTAAAGGTAATATAGGTAGAGCAAAACCTGTAAATTTGGGGTTTATATTTACAGCAATTTACTTTTATCCACTTTAGTCCACTTCTTTTCAATTGTAGTTTTCTTACAGGTAGCACATGTTTGCACCATACAATAGAAGCCATAGGCTTTCTGGGATCTAAGGAAATGTTGTTATAAATGAGGAGAGCTTAAGTGCCATCCATAGGGAACAGGGGCTCTGTGACAGTGGTGAAATACCAGCCATATCAAAAGATACTGTAACTCATATCTGAAAGCAAGACTGAAATGTATGGATGGCAAAATGACCTGGCAAAGCAATGTGGTGCATACATATGAACAAAACGCCGCTGGAAATGTTTGAACAGTAACGTTAGCGTTGGAAAATGGGTGAGAATTCTGATAGGAGAGCAAAGTATTTATTATGAATAGAAATGGAAAGATTAGTGCTATGCTGCATTTACCTGGAGGTTTGTTAAGTAGTTAGCCTATTAACCAGAATTGATAAGGCAAGAGATTTGCAGTATCTCTTGAAATCACCTTTGATGCAAAATGAAAAGATGTAAAAGGCCTGCCTCTCCAAAATTCTCTTTAACGTGATATCAGTTCCTCTTCCTGTGGAGGATATATCTCTATCTTTGGTTCAGCTCCCTGCTGGTTTCTGAACAATAGCCCTTGGTGGAGGTGTTGCCAATACCTGTGCAGTCTGTGTTACAGGCACTGGTGATAAACAGAGTTTGCATAGTGTTTTTGTGAAATATGTTGTTTGCATAGTGTTCTTGACTGCCACCAGCTAAAAGAAATTCACATTTTTCCCCTAAGTTTTCTTCCTATAAGAAATCTCCTCATAATGTGTGGATGATGCAGACAGTATAAGAGAAGAACGACAGAGAAATGCATTCAGAAAAATATACATTTGCATGGTGAGAAAGAACAGGATGTCTCAGCCTGAGCCCTGGCTTTTACCCTGTTATGATCTCCATTTGCAGAGCTGTGCAAACATATAGGAGATTTGCCCAGACACATTTTAGCCTAATAGCTGTTATTTGGGAAGTGCAAGAAAACTATTTGGTTGCCAGCAGTAATTAGAAAATTATAATCAGTAATCAAATAACTATCACCCTCCTTCCCCAAAGTTAAGCAAGCATTAATAATTAGCTGTAATACAAGAGTATAATTCATTACAATGACAAATTATTTTTTAATGTCCATAACATTTTGCCATAGCAATTAATCATTCTTGTTTGACTTATCTGGAATTCTTACAAGACAACCATGAAATTGTAAAACATAATTATTGATGATATTGATAGCTGGCTTAAGCTTCTACATTTTTAAGGATAGGTTTCAAAAAAATCTCAATTTATTAAGTACTATGTTAATAGCTGAACATCCAAGTAAAAAAAAACACATGCTCAGAGCAAAAATATAAACATAGATATACTTTCTTTCCTTTTGGGAAGAACTATGAATTGTGGTTCTTCAGGAAAAAACAAAGTTTTGTTCTTTAAAATAAAAGAGGTTTACTTCGTCTGTAGGGGATTCAGACATCAACTCAACAGT
This sequence comes from Clamator glandarius, assembly GCA_033459285.1. Lineage (NCBI taxonomy): Eukaryota > Metazoa > Chordata > Aves > Cuculiformes > Cuculidae > Clamator > Clamator glandarius. The sequence continues at coordinate 10,364,943 of JAUNZM010000261.1, forward strand.
GACAAACCCACCCCCTCACATGCTGAACTGATTAATTCTTTGTGAGGAGGAATCATAAGAAATCTGTATTTAAACAGTGTTTTAAAGCTTCATTTATCTTCAAAGCCTGCTGCAGTTGGTTTAGTCAGTCAGAAACCTGATATCTGTTTTCTAGTAATTAGTAGAGAAGAAGAAAAGCCATATACTTTATTATAATATGTAGTTCACTCTTATTTGCTCCTATTGCTCTTGTTTTCCCTCTTTTGTATATTTGTTATTCTCAGGTATAAGATAGGTGGCAAAGAAGGCCAGGCTTCATGGTATAGAGTAGATGAGAAGAGGAATGCCTGGGATCTGAAAAACAGCTGAGAGAAGTGAGAGTCTGCTGCTTCAGGTGGCTCAGACTAGCCCCATAATAATCTCTTTGTAGAAACTGGGGAAATAAAAAAATTGTATGAGTGTTTTGCATAAAACTGGTGAATATATTAAGAACTTGCTCCTTGGTCTGACTAATTAGAACTTTCATGTGTGTCGTCTTTATTTGTAGGTATTTGTCACATAATGCTCACACTGTGGCTTATTTCTTCTGTGGAAAATTTCACAAGACCCTAAGCAAATCATGAGTTCAAGTCCAATTTTTAATTGTGGCTTGTTATAGTACACAGAATATGAAATGCCTAAGGATAACATTGTTTAAAGGAATTTTGCATTGCAAAAAGTATCTTACTGCGAATTTGGAACTTAATACCCACTGACTTTTAGAAGCACTAAATGCTCTTATGTTTCTAATGCCCAGTGCAAAAACATGGAGCACACATCTGCAATGGGCTGCACAGGGATGTCTTTGGTGGAGGTGGGCAGTAGCTCTGTAGCTGTTGCACTGCGGTTGGACAGTTTGCCTCATTCTTTACTCTGTGCTACTGCAGAGATGGAGCTTGATTCGTCCTGGTGACCTTTCTGTGACAACCCACTCACTGAGCTTGAACTGAAGAATATGGTATAAGGACAAATAGAATATCTTGAAATTACCTGTGCTAGCTCTACAGTAGGCCCCTCCACTCCTGTCTCACACCCCTCCTTACTGGCTAACAAGCACACAGACTTCTTAGAGAGAAGATGTCCTAGTGCCTATCTGTTATTAGGATTATTTTTGTGTTCGTTTTGGTATGCTATAACACTTCTTTCTTCTGGGTAAGTGATGGAAGCTCTTGAGCAAAACAAGAAAACAAATGCCTGGTAGAAGTATTTTATGGAGTAAATAGTTGCAATGAAATTTCAAGATTTGCAAAGATGTTAGTGCAGGCTAGACATCTGAATGCTTTTTGAATATTGAATATTGAGTATCATGAAACTACAAATTCAAGTCATTTAAGCCTGGGTTTTTTTGTATGAATAAAAACAACTAAAGTGAGTTCTTAGCAAAATTTGCATCTATCTCTAATTGCAGGAGTGATGAATCAGAGGCAGCCTAAGCTGACAGCAAAAACATTATCTCCTCATATGAACATAACATCTGAACCCTTGTGCCAGTTACTATAACACCTGTGTTTTAATTTGGACCTGTATTTTATATTTTACTTAAAGACATGATGTTACTGCCAGATAATACATTTTATTTTTAGGTCAATGTTTTCTCACCACGTTGAATTCCCAGCTGTTACCCAGAACTTTTGCAAAAATACACAGAGTACGTGAAAATCTATAAAAATATGAATCTACTCTTGGGTGCCTTTTATCAGCCTGTTTTTCCTAACATTTTGGATGAGATATATAGCCACCTTCTCTGAGGGTGGGCTGAGAGCTTCCACACCTGGTATTACTTGCGCAACTCTTGGGCAAAGACCTAAAGTTACTAAACTCAGTTCCCTGTTCATTCCCATAAAGTTACAATTTTACCTTCAGAACATGTTATTTCAGTACACCTGCAAACCCAAAGTTTGTCAGACAAAGCATGTACAATTTTAAGGCTCATTTTGAAGGAAAACTGCATTTATAGATCTTATTTCTTCATTATGATCATAAAAATTCAGAGTCCTTAAATGCTGTTCATTTTCTTTCTGTCACAATCACTAGAGGGCAAAGAGAATTTGTACTTACCTGTTTTATACTAAGTTTTTTGAAGGCATAAGGACCTTCTAGAGGGGCTGATTGTAGAAAATTACCTTGCATTGTATGAGCATGAGTTGATTAAAATAAATAGAGTCATTTCAGGAGTGTGAAATTTGAGAAATTAAAGGAAGTGCTTTGTAGAGTCAACTGGACTGAAGTGCTGAGGGGTTTGAATGTGGAGGAGGCTGGAAGTCTCCCTTAATCAAAATTACAAAACCTAGCAGGAATTTGCCAACCAAGCAGAGGGAGAAAATCATGAGGAAATGTTCCCAAAGTTATTTGAGTCAACAGCACTTCTGAATGATGGTAGGAGTAAGCACATAGCAAATGAAAAATTATTACAGGGACACATCAGCAAAGTCAGTTCATACAAATAAGAAAGTACACTACAAAGTAAAAAGTGACAAATATCAGAGCGAACTAAGCCTTCCAGAGGAAGTGTTAAAACCTATTGAAAATTATTTAACCTTTAAGTGAAGGGCTTGAGAAAAGAATAAGAGGTGGAATATATTCAATATGAGATGTTCAAGTTGACTGAATGTAGCTCAAATACAAAAGTGATACTTTTATATCAAGAAGGAAAAGTAAAACAGCTCCTGGGAATCAGGAGTGGCAGCAGAACACATGACAAGACAGGTGGAAACCAGCTGGGAGGAGGATTTTTTTACCAGAATCCTGAAATAACTCTGAAATCATTGCATATCGTATGTGAGAAATAAATGTTACATATGATGAAGAGAAGGAGAAAAAAGGATTCAGGCACAAAACAACTCATGCGGATACATGCTGTGCTGCCAGAGAGCAACCTACAAAGTGCAGATCAAAAGACGGATATTTCATCTGGCCATCCTTGTCTGAAATTTCTAATTGTTTGTGCCTTGCTGACTACCACTGCTCCTCTAGGCATGGAGAGCATGTGTCTGAGCACTCTGGGATGAGACTGAGCAGCCCTGGACATTTCCAGTCTTGGCCACTTTCCCAGGCCCTCTGTTATCAAAGAGGAGGCACCTGTGGGGCATCTCTCTACTTTGCAGCAGTAGTAGGGACCCTTGTTCCTCAAACCAGGTGGAATGAGAGGGAGAGATGGAGTTGATGTGCTCCCCAGCCCTATATGAGTTTGAGGGCTCTCATTGGAGGGCACCTTTTTCTGCACATAGACAGAGGCCAAGGGCTGAGTGATGGATGGTGGAGCCAAGGTGGAGGGAGAGGACGTGGTGCAGGGACTAAGCATGTGCCACAGGCAAGAACAATGAATTTGACATGGAAGATTCCTAGAAGACAGTCCTGGAGATTCTTGTCTCTCAGCATACTCTGGTTTCTTTGTGGTAAAACAGCACCAGGAAACAAATATAGGAAATTAAATTTGCCCATTGAAGTCAGCTTGTTAGTCTTCCTCAGCTGAATTTTCCTTATTTTAACTATGTTCATTTAAGGCATAACCTACCAAGTCTTTTGAGCATAAAATTATGGCAGATAAATGTCTAGCATTTCAGGTTAATGACTCAGTAGCCTTCTATAAACAAGACTTAAGGAGTACTCAGTGGAAGAGGAGAGAATTTTGAAGGACATAATAACGAAAACCAGACAGGAACGGAACAGTAGATAAAGTTCAACAAAATCTTTCAAAAGCAGTTCACACCAGACTAACTCAATATTTAAATATTCTTAAGGCTACAGATTTTCTAGGGAAATGAAAGATGGTACCTTAAATTGAACGCTTCTAACTATCAGTAAAATACATGCTATATGCCATTTGGGGGATTATTGCCTTATCTAGAGAAGATAAGGATTAGGGCAAGTATTTTGAGTTCGCTGAAGACCTAGGTTCTGCTGAAAGAGAAACATCTGTGTGGAGGATGGTTCTTCAAGGTGCAGTCTCAGGACTGATTGGATTTAATATTTTCATCAAAGGTCCTGATGCAAAGAGTAAGCCTGTGTAGAATTTAATGATGCATGACTCGGAAGCATTACCAGTGAAGAAGAAGCCTGGATGATTGCATAGCAAGAGAAAAGATGATTGCAGCAAGAGGTTTGTGGCAAAAGACAAAGTAGGAAATGCAGCAGTACATGTACAAGACCATGGAACGAGATCAAAAATATGTATGTATAACATGATGCCTACATATTAGATTTCAAATTGTATTAACTTTACAGTGTCAGGAACATATCCTCCTGTTTGGAGACTGACTGTACTGTGAAGTGACACTACAGACACCTAAGGAGTGTCGCATCTTCTCTCATCATGTGCCTGGTTGCAGCCTGTTGGGCAGGGAGCATCCTGCTTTCCTGTTCATATTTGAAGACCCTCTAGCTCAAAATTGTGACCTTTTAAATATGAAATTACCTAGATTAGAGAGAAGTCAGGTGGTCAAATAGAGAGAGGGGAGAGTTTTGATAGCCTTGAGCTCAATTATGGTTATGATGGGATTGAGTGCCTGTGGGTTAAAATCAGAGAAGCCCACAAGAAGGTGGATATTGTGATGAGAGTCTTCTATAGACCATCTAGCCAAGAAGAAGCAGCTGATGATCTTTTCTATAAACAACTGGGAGTAGTCTCAAGATTGCTACATCTTATCCTCCTGGGAGACTTCAATCTTCCGGATGTTTGCTGGAAGTACAATACAGCAGTAAGGAAGCAGTCTAGGAGGTTCCTGAGTGCATGGAAGACAACTTCCCTGCACAACTGGTGAGTGAAATGACAAGGGAAGGTACCTTCTGGACCTGCTGTTCGTGAAAAGAGAAGGCCTTGTGGGGGATGTGGCTGTTGGAGGATGCCACGAGATGATAGGTTTTTCAGTTCTAGGTGAGGTGAAGAGAGGGATTAGCAGAACAGTCACATTAAACTTCCAGAGGGCAGACTTTGGACTGTTCAGAAGGCTGGTTGGCAAAGTCCCATGGGAGACAGTCCTTAAGGACAAGGGAACCCATGAGGGCTGGGAGCTCTTCAGAAAGGAAATCCTAGCAGCCCTGGAGAAAGCCATCCCCATGTTCCAGAAAAGAAGCTGGTGGGGGAAAAAAAACCCAGCTTGGTTGAGTAGGGAGGTCTTGAGAGACATCAAAAAGAAAAGGAATGTCTTTGAGCTTTGAAATAAGGGACAGGCTTCTTGGGTGGACTACTGGGAAGAAACAAGATCGTGCAGAGAAAAAATCAGGAGCGCTAAGGCCCAACTAGAAATCAGATTGGCCAAGTCTATGAAAGATAACAAAAATCTTTTTATAAATACATTAGCAATAAAAGGAGGACTAGGGAGAATATTCAGTCCCTATTGGATACAGGTGGAACAACAGTGACAGGAGATGAGGACAAGGCTGAGGTACTTAATGCCTTCTTTGCCTGAGTCTTTAATAATAAGGAATGTTGTTCCCTCTGTGTACACACCCACGAGTTAGAGGAGCAGAACAAAGCTCCCATGATCCAAGAGGAGGTGGTTAGAGACTTGCTTGCCCAGCTAGACACCCACAGATCAGGCCCAGTCAACACAGGTTCATGAAAGGCAGATCTTCCAAACAAATCCGATTGCCTTCTATGACAAAGTGGCTTGACTACTGGATGAGGGAAAGGCTGTGGGCGTAGTCTTCTTGGTCTTTAGTAAAGCCTTTGAGACAGTTTCTCACAGCATTCTGCTTAGGAAACTGTCAGAGTCTGGACTGAGCAGGCAAACGCTCTCCTGGGTGGAAAACTGGTTGGATGGCCGGGCCCAGAGAGTGGTGGTAAATGGAGTTAACTCCAGCTGGAGGCCAGGGACAAGTGGGGTTCCCCGGGGCTCAGTCCTGGGTCCAGCCCTATTCATTGTCTTTATCAATGACCTGGATGAAGGCATCGAGTGCTCCCTTAGCAAGTTTGCAGATGACACCAAGCTGAGTGGAAGTGTGGATCTGCTGGAGGGTAGGGAGGCTCTGCAAAGGGATCTGAACAGGCTGGACCACTGGGCTGAGTCCAGTGGCATGAGGTTTAACACGGCCAAATGCCGGGTCCTGCACTTGGGGCACAACAACCCTGTGCAGCTACAGACTAGGAGAAGTCTGTCTAGAAAGCTGCCTGGAGGAGAAGGACCTGGGGGTGTTGGTCGAGAGCGACTGAACATGAGCCAGCAGTGTGCCCAGGTGGCCAAAAAGGCCAGTAGCATCTTGGCTTGTATCAGAAACGGCGTGACCAGCAGGTCCAGGGAAGTTATTCTCCCTCTGTACTCGGCACTGGTGAGACTGCTCCTTGAATCCTGTGTTCAGTTCTGGGCCCCTCACCACAAGAAGGATGTTGTGGCTCTGGAGCGAGTCCAGAGAAAAGTGACAAAGCTGGTGAGGGGACTGGAGAACAGGCCTTATGAGGAGCGGCTGAGAGAGCTGGGGTTGTTTAGCCTTGAGAAGAGGAGGCTGAGGGGAGACCTTATTACTCTCTACAACTACCTGAAGGGAGGTTGTAGAGAGGAGGGTGCTGGCCTCTTCTCCCAAGTGACAGGGGACAGGATAAGAGGGAATGGCCTGAAGCTCCACCAGGGGAGTTCAAGCTTGATATTAGGAAAAAGTTTTTTACAGAAAGGGTCATTGGGCACTGGCACAGGCTGCCCAGGGAGGTGGTTGCGTCACCACCCCTGGAGGTGTTTAAGGGACAGATGGATGAGGTGCTGAGGGGCATGGTTTAGTGATTGATAGGAATGGTTGGACTTGATGATCCAGTGGCTCTTTTCCAACATAGTGATTCTGTGATTCTGTGATTCTGAGAGAGGAGGGAGGGCAGTAAGACAAGGACTTAGGGAAGGACTTACATCAGCCCTTAGCTAGAGGGGAAAGCTATGGCCAGTTCTTGCTGCCTGTCCTCTATTGTAAACAAGAGGAAGGTCCACAATTAAGGCCTTAAACACCTACAAATTTATTAGAAATGCCTGAATGTCTTGAGCTGATTCCCTGTGGCATGCTAGGGGAAGGCACACTGCCACAATAATGATCAGAGCTAGAGAGGCAATGAAGCATCTTGGAGGAGTGCTAGATAAAGAGCTGTGGTCTTCAGCTGCTGACTCATCCCTTCTAGACTGGGTATCTTGCATGCCTCGGCCAATTTTCTTGCAAGACCACCTCAAAATCTAGGCATCAGAGGCATTTGGGCATCAGACACACTTTCCTTGTGTTCCCAAGAGGTGACAATATAACAGAACCAGTTGTACTGATCTTCTCAAACTTTTTGTAAATTTAGCAGAAACAATGGAAATGTCTCATATGGAAAATTCTGAAATAAATTGCTTCATCCAGTCATTCCTTCTTCTTTCATTTTCTCCCAGCACAACCAACTTTAAATTTTCAAATGGCTGTAGCCATTTAACCTTAAAACCACATGTATGGTGCCTAATTATTTTGCTGAAAGATGTCCTAGTGACTTCCATGGATCATAGTGGTATATTTATTCTGTTCAATTAAATTATCTGGGATTCTTCATCTCAAAGCCCATCTTCCATACTTCCTTTGCCTTCAGACCTTCTTATCTGTAAAAATTAGGTTGTAGTTTTTTGTCTTCATCAAAAGAGGCTAGGATGTAATAAGTAAATGGAGGAAACTATTTGGGCACGAGCAATATAATTATGCAAGTACTGGTCGACTATATGCATTGAATTAAAAAAGGAATTTTTCAAAGTAATACTATGGTGATCTCCACTCTCCTGAGTCACGCCAGCTATTATGAGGGGTTTCACTCCTTGAAGGCATCACAGAATATGTCAGGAGAAGGAATTTGTAGAAGCAGATGAGAAACATCTTTCTGGCTTGATTCAGAAAGTATATGCAAAGGGATCAGTGAGGGAAATTTACCTGAAGCTTTACAGATACACTGGCAAAAAAGGAGAGAAATGCACATGCAAGATCAGCAAAGCTCAAGCAGGAGAGCCAGGAGTTATGTGACAGGAGACATGATAGATGTAACTATTATGGTAATGCTGCTTTGGTCTGCTTCAAGAAAATTTAAGGCTGCACATATTTTTATAACCCATTCGTTTTACCTGAACTTTTTCAGATATGCCTTCATGCAGGACAGGATATTCTGCATAGTGATATTGAGAAATTCTGTTTGCCTGCAGCTTTTGAAAGCTGCTTGTAGATAATTTCTTAATCCATTACCAGGAAGAGTATTTGACACATTCACTTGCATTAATTAAGCAGATGGAGGAACAGTTGGGTCATTTTTCAACAACACTCCAGGACATTTTGGAAAATCTGACTGAAGAGTTCCTGATATTTTTTCTTAGGAAATAATAGGAAATGAATGTTGCATAAATTATTTACATATTTAGCTAGTTGTCCATTTAAAATAATTTAGTCATGACAATCTTTTTTCCTTGTTATTCCCGCTGATCATAACATCAGCTGTTCAGTGGTAAAAACATGCCATTTTGGAGAGGGAAAGTCCCTACTAAATGCAAAGGCATTTATTTTTATTATGGAATTATTATTTATGCATCATTTACATTTTCTAGTATTTGGTAAATGCTTTATCAAAATTAATTTCTAACTCCCTGACAGAATCATTGCCTTTCCTAAAAATGATTTTCTTATTTAGAAATTAAGTCTATTTCTCACATTCTGGAAATGGATTTATTGTATTGAACGCTATTTTCCAAACCATACAAAGCAAATGACTGTAACAGATCTGTGCTATAGTCCCTAAACCTTTACAATGTGTCATAGAACTGATGCCCATATTAATACAGGTTTTGAAACAAGTAGTAAAGGCACCAGGGCTAATTTACTGATGTGCACAAGAGTCCTTTAATAATGCCTTTGTTTAGATTGCTACTTCCCGGAGGGCGCTAGGAAGCATAAGGCTTTCTATGAGACCTCCTTTCAGTTGCCTCCAAAGAAAACCTCCATCTCAAAAAACACAACATAACCCCTGCCCTTGTTTTTATCAGTAGCATTTGCTATTTAAAAACTGTTTATCAAACTGTGCTGCAAAATACTCTTCTTGTATATGCAAATAAATCTGGAGCATAACATGTTTCCCCAATGTGATATTGGCTCTGCCCTGAGGAAGTGTAAGGTATCTAGAGCTCACAATAAACCATGAAGGAAACAAGCCTAGCTCTGCTTGTTGAACTTTCTTAGTAGTTTAATTTAAGAACATGTTCATGTTCTGATAACTGGAGAATTTCCTGCAGATACCTGCTACAAACACCATAATCTCCTTTTCTGTGCTATAAAAGAGTTTTTGATGTTGTCTTTTTTTTTTAACTGTAGTTACCTAAAAAAAAATAAAAAGAAAAATCCTCCAGAAGTTAGGAGTCACAAACTCTCATAGGGCAACATATATTAAGGAGGAGATTTTTATTAGGTCCATCCAGCTCTCAGATTCATGCTATGAGCAAATTTTGACCCTTCTTTTTTTCTTTTTTCCTTTTTTTTTTTTTTTAACAAATTAGGAAAACTCAGTGACTCATCTTGGCTTCATGCTTTTGGAGATTTTCCTTGTCTGAGGGTTGGTAAAAAACAGGCAAATATTTTGGAATATTGCCATTTTACCCACTGTAAAGAGGAGGGATTCTCTCCAGCGACTTGCCAGGGGCTTGGAGGTCTCCTTTGCCATGGTAGGATATACTACTAACTGTTACAATCACATTAGCATGTGCTCTGCATCTTGCAGCCTCATTCCATTTTGTTACTAGTGGACAGTTTATTGGATGGGATTGAAGAAGCAGATGCAGAAGGACAGTTTGGTTCACACTGTATAGGAGCTCACTTTGGGTTTTAACAGCTGGCTCGCATTTGGGGGACCTCACAGCTGCACTGATGTAAACAAAGCCCTTTGTGGGTTTTGGCTGGAGGAAGGATAGCCTCCCCCACAGCTGCAGACCGCAGGACAATATACACCATGCAGTACGTAGGAAGCAGCCGCTTCATTTTCTGTGTATACCAGATGAGGTCTATTGGCTAGTCTAGAGAATATGAGACCCCAGTCCAGCTTCCTCTTCCCTCCTTCCCTCCCTCACTATGATTGCATGACAATGAGGCAAAGAGAGCAAATTTTGTAGGAATAAATCTGCATTGCCTTGGGAGCTAGCTTTGCCCGGCAGGCAAGTGCGATTCTGCAGGGGTGGGGTTCATCTGTGCCCTGGGAGCTGGGGCAGCAGCAGGTGGGAGAAGAGGGCTGTGCTCCAGGCACACCGCCTCCTGCTCTTAAGCGGCTCTGTGGAGGAAATCTTTTATGTGCCTGCATGCTTATGTGATGGCCAGAGACAAACAATCTAGTCATTATTGTATTACCCAATACAACAAAAAAACCCCAGCTAATCTTGTTTTGCGTCAAGGGAAAATAAAGTTGTTTTTGTTTTCTTAAAACCCAAATGAAATCATGTTGCTTTATGGATATTTGTGTCATCCTAAGAGAATGGTTCCATTAAGACTAAAACAAAGGCTTCTCTTTGCTAATAATCTTTGAAATGAAATTTGTTTTCTCAGTAGTCCTTCTTTTAAATAGAAGTCTTTCCCTTAACACTGGGGTAGAAAAACTGATATTGTTTTACATAATTAATCAACAGAAAAATGTATTAAGGTAAATATGCAGCTATGTTTTTGTCAATGAACAATGACTAACTTTACTCACCTGGGAAACACATGCTTTTAAATTAGTCCATTGTTTTTTTTAAAAGCTTAAGAAAACATTGCTGTTTAAAGTTAGACCTATTATCCTAAGTGCACTGTACCTAAGTAACATCAATGTGTTGAATCTTAGATAAAAATCTTAAATTGTTTCTTTAAGATCTGTAAAGGAAATAATTCCTATATGCAGCAAATGTTGTCATAGATTAAACTAAAAATCACAGCAGAAACTTTGAAATTTGCTTACTATATGCTATAGACACACAGACGTAAAGAGCCTAAGAGCTACGTGGCTTTTATTCATCTCTCCTTGTGCTGTTGTTCTCAGTGCAGATGTCTGCTATGGGAACAACAGCTCCTTATGGGACTCAACACTACAAATTACTTCCTGGAAAATTTGGCACAAGGTGGCTTAGAGAGAAGCTTGCAGATTTTGGTTTTGTGTTGGCAAGTGGGAGAGAAAGGGAAAACAAAGTGTTTAGTAAGTTAAGTGAAACAAAAGCACAGACAACTTACACATCCCTTGCCAGCTTTTAGGGGAATAAAAGCACTTGAGGTTTTGTAGTGTCTTACTGGAATAATTAGAACTACATAATATTTGGAATATTCAAGCCCAAGAAAAGGTTGGGAAGATTAAAGAGGTGATGTTAATTTCCCTGTGAAGGAAGGAAGAGCCTGGCCAGGCTTTCAGAGGATGCACACAGGGGAAGGTCCATGGTCTGTGCTGGATGCTGCTAACAAATGCACACAGATGTTAGCTATAAAGCATGAATGAAAGCTAAAAGACAATCCACCTGGTGCATTTCTTTATTTTTCCAGGTTCCTAAAGGTCTGGTGATGCTGGCCTCCCAGCTTCCACTTCTGTCAAACCCATTTTTACACCTGGAACTGTAGTGTCAGATAAGGACAGTATGTTGGAATTCATAGGGAAGGTTGTTTGTAGTATCTCACCTGTATGGTCTTGCTGCCAAGGAGTCTGTAAGGAACTCTCATTTTGCACATCAAATGACAGATCTGATTCCAGGCCAGTTTCTGGTAGTTTTGTCATATGCTATGGGACTATTCACAAACTAAACTCTGCTCCTGTCTTTAAGTACTACACACCATGAAGAGTAGCAGAAAGTGGACAGCTGGAAAATAGTCAAATCTGTAGTGGCTACAGCATGAGAGACCTGCTGACTTAAGCTCTGAGTTCAAATATGAGGATAGAAGGACTACTGTTATCCTCAGCTCAGAAACAACACCATGTAAGAAGGATTACATTCAAGATTAGACAGGCACTTTTGCTGCCTTTGACCTTGGTTTCATAGATGACAGGAGGTTACTAAAAGCTTCAAGGCTTAATAGAACAGAGGATTTTCCAAAACAGGTAGGAGTTGCATTGGGTAAAACACAGAAGGGAAGAATGAGATGGGTCTCAGCCTTCTCTCACTGGGTGGCACGAGAAGTCATGTGCGCCAAGGGTTGTGCTTGAACACTGCTCAGATTTCCTACTTTCTTATGACTGGATGAAACTGGATACTGTCTGAGTAAAAAGACATATTTTGACCATGAGTTAGAGACATGTAACTCCAGCAGGGTGTGGAGGTAAACGGTTTCAAATATTTACTCTACTATTTTCATTCATCGAGAGTATGTGCATTCATTATGGCAAATCTGTTTCTCTCCTTACATCAAAAGTTGCATTCAATAGTTGCACAGGCACCAAGCAGAAGAACCTGACATGCTGATGGCAAACTGACCCTTGTATGGGCAGACATAGTTCAGGCTCTCATCCAGCATTCACAGACCACAATTTGTGATCTAAGAGAGAGCAAGGCTTGAGATGCCCTACTGACTACTCCGATACTGCTGTGGGGGCAGAGATGACTCCTTTCCCTGTCTTTTATCCTAAAAACATTATTTGGACCACAGTGTTGGTTATAACAAATCTGTATTATCGTCAAGAAACACATCAGAAGGTTCATGGCCAGTTCTACTCACAGTGCCAAGTCTTGTTTGCCAACATTTAACCAAGGCTAGAAAATGTTTGCTTTAGTCTCAGCAGACTTTGCAAAGCTTAACTGAGGTGACAGGGGAAACACTTCAATACCAATTACCAGCTGTCATCTTGGTTTGCAGGGAAATGGATTTCAGTGGCATCCTTGTTTCTTTTATGAGGGAGGTGCACCTCTGTTTGACCTACCGACATTCATTTCTGCAGCACTAGATGCCTTCACCCTGCCTGCCTTATCCTGTTTCATGCCAAAACCCAACAGAACCATGGCATGAACCCAACAGAAAAATGACCCATGCTTTTCTGTTTAACCAATGAGAGAGTTAACTGCTTTTCCTGATGACCAAGGTTGGCCAGTAAGATGTGAACCAATTCCTTAGTGCCCCCACAGAAGCCAGTAAACTTCTTTTACCTCCATTTGCTCTCCACTGTGCTCCTTAATGCAAACCATTTCCCATCCAACTGTCCTAAGGGAGTTTCCTTCACCACAAAAGCCTCATCTAAGAGCTTCAGTTCTTTACTCTGTCAGTGATCAGAACTGGGAGACATCTTTTTGCCTTTTGTTATCTGTTTGGGCTGGTGTCTTCACCATGGTATATGTTGAACATGTGCTGGGTGAGCATTTTCCTTTCTAACATGAGTCATATTTCTGGTACTACTGCATCAACAGCATCTGACTGGATGGGAGCAAGGAAGGAAATGCTGAATGCATTTGAAAAATCACTGACAACCAGGCAGCTCAAGGACAGGACATATAAACTTTTCAGAAAATTCTTTAAGGGGCAGACATTCACTTAACTCCATCTGGAGAACATAGCAAGTTGTTTGCCTTTGTTCATTCTTTTGGACAATTCTAGTGATGATAGCATCAGAAACTATTTGTATGAAGAATACCACGTGGTGAGCACCTGCTCGAGTAATGCTCTCTGTCCATTGCATTTTGTCTTGCTTGTTCTTTGTAGTCTCCATTTCCATGCTGAGTTGCACAGCTTTCCTTTTATAAAATGCAACCCTGGTATTTTCTAAAAGAGTTTGATTGACTGGTAAAATAAGCTAAAATACAATAAAAAACCTGAGTGCTAAAAGCAAATATATTCTTGCAAAATGTCAGATGAAAATGACACTGATTTTGGCAAATTCATTATGTCATCCTCCTGTAATAGCAAAGGCACAGGGAGGAATGGGGAACAAAGCTATGATGAGCATAGAAAATATTTGTTGTTTGCCATGAGAGAGGCTAAAATGTGCTAACCAGTTATCAGGTACACAGAGAGGATACTATGCCAAGTGCACAGACTGGTGAGTTACAAAATCATTTGAAAACTGAAGGTCATATAGATGGCATATTGCGAATTAGATATTCAAGCAGATGGCATAGGTATTCAGTAGTCCACCTGGCTTGAAAGAAAGTTTCCAATGCTATACAAAATTGCCAATGAATGAATGAATGAATGAGTGAATATATAAATAAATAAAAATCAGATAAGTGGGCTAAACTGTGCTAATTACTTACTTGTCATTTTACACATTTCTAATCTTGATAATTTTGCACTTATAACAGTTCGTTTTTCCGTAACATAATGACCAGCCTAGTCATAGCAAATACAACATATCAAAAACACAGGGGGAAAAATTCTGAGCAAAATTTCGTGTCCAATTAATATTTTAGCTACCCTTTAAATTTTTCCTTTGGGATGGGAAAAATCATTAGAATTAGAAGGAAAGGAAATTTAGATAGCCACTCTTTTACTTTGTCACTGACCTTAGTGGCAGAGAGCTGGACATGGAAAAGTGAACAGGGAGAGGAATATAAGCCCTGTGAGAAGGTCAGGATGAGCAAGAGACAAACTGATGAGATAGAAAAAGTGACTCTCTAACTGCAAGCTCTCCAAAACTTCCTGTGTGAGGACATGTTGTGGTTGAGTTAGCACAAGGGAAACAGCATGCCAACTATCTGAAAACTGGAAATAAATGTAATTTTGGTTTTGAGGCAGAGCTAGGAAGTTTCTGGCATCTGGCCCTCTCAGTGGGCCATGCATAGGCTCCATCACTTTTCTGAGTCTTGTATTATTCTCTGGCTATAACAAAGCCACTTTCCTTCCACTGTCGGTTCTTGAAACAGAGGTGGCTGTAACAGAGAGGAAGGGAGATATCATTAGCATCACTAAACAATAGCCCATGCACTTTCTGGGATGTAATTCATTGGCTTTTCAATTCAATGGCAAAGTGCCACACTTAGATAGAAGAGATGCCTAGCTAGATGGTAATGGTTTATATATTCTCTTGTTTTGTTTTAGTTTGTTTGTTTACTTGCTTTTTTTTTTAATCAAACTGGAGGTCCAAGAGGAAATGAATGCTGAAGAGAGATGCTACAATGTCAGAGGGCTATGCTGCCACCAAGCAACACATTACCAAAGCAAAAAGAGAGTCTCTTTCTCTGCTTCTTGAATAGTCTGAATCAATTCCTGATAGCAGAAAGGTCAGGATAACTAGGCAGAAGCACTTGGCTTCCTGTTCACTGGTGAGAGAAGGAAACATTGAGTGTGGCTTTGTGCTGAGAGGATGCATAGCTATGTGTTCTTGTTCAGTGCTGTACAAATAAACCTCAGCTACAGAAGTACATGTCATGGTCTCAGGATATGTTTTCTTTGTTGAAGAGGTATGTAGCTACATTAGAGATGAAGGCATTATTTAGAAATTGGAGGCTGTGCTACATGAAGGACATATCAGTCCACAATAGCATGTGACTGTTATTTTACACAACACACTTCTGCTCAGAAGTATCGCTGCAATGCTTTTTTTTCCCCCAGTGTACACAGTATTCCTTCAAATATTATTCTCAGAGCTGAATATTAGATGACAATGGCCATATTTTGAGGATGAGCATTAATTTTCACCAGAAAAAAAGCCTTATTTTAAGGATCATGTCAAAACCTCAATATTTTGCTTTTTATTAAGAAAAGATCTTCATGCAAAAATACATTGAGATTCATTGACTTAACTGACTGTTAGCTACTATGTAGACCTTGTTTCTTGTCAGTAACCTGACTGAAGGTGCAACAGTCCTGCCTGCAGGTCAATGGAATTCACATGATTCTGGGGTGTTGATTATTAGCTAGAGTAAAATTTGTCCTCTGCCTTCCCATAATGTGAGATCTTAGAAGAAGATAAGAAAAAGTCAGTTGTCCTGGGGCAGGCTAACAGTTCAGTAAATCCAGTGGTCTGCTGTGAGAAGAACTGACAGTGGATGCCTTGGTGAGAGCATGCAGCAATGGTCTGGCATTTCTTCCCCAGAGAACTCTCCAGCTCCCAGCAGTCTGCATCTCATATGCCCTGGGTGAGGGACAGGGGCCTTGCATTTAACCTTCCTCATTGAGTGCTTTGCTATAGCACAGTGCCACGTGAAGGAATGGGGGGAAAAAATGGCCCTTTCAGCACCAAGCTGCCTACGGACAAGGTAAATGGGAGAACGGAGGAGCAGAAAGAGCATCTCTCCTCAACTACAATACCTGCAGCAAGCTAAACATTTGCTGACACTCTCATGCTCAAAACCTTCTCCAAGGACTATGGGTTTCATAAAGCACTAAGGACTCCTTCAATGGAAAAGGTAAAATCTTCCTGTCATCCTTAGAGGACATTCATGGAG
Source organism: Clamator glandarius (assembly GCA_033459285.1). Classification (NCBI taxonomy): domain Eukaryota; kingdom Metazoa; phylum Chordata; class Aves; order Cuculiformes; family Cuculidae; genus Clamator; species Clamator glandarius. The sequence goes on from JAUNZM010000261.1 coordinate 10,381,250, forward strand.
CTGGATAGGCCCAGAAGAATGTGAGGAAACGCAGCTGTGCATTGCTGCCAGCTGCACACATGGCTCCTGGGGCATGACCCTGCCCCAAAACTGCAGCTCACCCCTATATACATGCAGAACCCATCAGGGATGGCAGGGTTTTTTTCTCAGTAAAAGACTTTATTAAATATACCTTGTGAGCTTTATGCTTATTTTTAAAAGCAATATCTGCCACCAAGTGGAAAATGTTATCACTTCACCAATATTTATAGATTATTACCAGTAATAATCTCAGCATTCATCTTGCTAGTTACTCTGAAATAGTTCAAAAAAGCCAGAAAGCGTAGTGTCAGTTGTCTTACTGGTTCCTTTTCTGCATGAACTAGAGACCTCGCTGAGGCACAGCCTGCTGTGTGCTTATAACACAGAAAAATGACAGAGGGGCTGTGGTATGGAGAAAGACTTATGTTCTTAGGCTCTGTAGCCAAGGCTCATGACATCAAAGACAGCTCAGTTGAAATACAGGAACTGTAGAAATTCTCACTCAAATTTGAATCTTCTGGAGCCTTGGTTTGTATTTCTTGTACCAAGCCAGAGCTATTTCCTTGACTTAAACCATTTTCTACAAGCCATAGCTACAGAGACAGTTAACGGGTTTAGTTACAGGAGTCTTAGGAGGAGAGTCCTGATGTATCAGTGGTTGATGAGCATAACCAAGTGTTTTTTTTTTGCTTTTCCCATCCTTTATACTTTTTAGAAGAGCTTCAGCAGGGACCAGTGCTCTGAGAAACCAACGAGAAGTTAATCCTCCGGCCTGTGAATGTGATGTCAGCTGTTTCTGGCTGCTCACTAAATCTTAAATGGCTAAAAGACAGCTCTTACACTCCCAGCTCTACCCCAGTCCCTTAAAGTACTTCCAAACACAAAGGATATGACATAAGGGAAGAAAATATAATGTAACAGCAAACAAAGGAGAATAGAGTAAAAGAAAAAGAAAAAAAACTAAAAGAAAAATATTAAAAGCATAGAATCATAGAATCATTAGGTTAGATAAGACCTTTCAGATAATTGGACCCAACCATACATATCTACTGCTAAATCATCTCCCCAGGAACCTCAACTATCTGCCTTTTAAACACCTCTAGGGGTGGTGACTTCAAGCACCTCATCTGCCAGGGCAGGTTATTCCAGTGCTTGAGAACCCCTCTGGTGAAGAAATTTTTCCAAATGTCCACTCTAATCTTCCCCTAATGCAGCTTGAGGCCATTCCCTCTTGTTCTATCACCTATCACTTGGGAGATGAGACCAACACCCACCTCTCTGCAGCCTCCTTTTAGAAGCAATAAGGTGTCCCCTCAGCCTCCTCTTCTCCAGGCTAAACAACCTTCTTTTACTCAGCTGCTTCTTGTTTTCCAGCCCCTTCACCAGTTCTGTCACTCTTCACTGCACATGCTCCAGGACCTCAATGTCTTTCTTGTAATGAGGGACCCAAAACTGAATACAGTATTCAATGTGCAGCCGCACCAGTGCAGAGGACAGGGAGAGAATCACTTTTCTGCTCCTGATGGCCATGCTGTTTCTGATACAAGCCAAATTATTATTGGCTTTCTTGGTCACCTGGGCACACGGTTGGCTCATGTTCAATTGACTGTCGACCAACGCCCCCAGGTCTTTCTCTGCCAGGCAATTTTGCAGCCACTCTTCCCCAAGCCTCTAGTGCTGCACAAGATTGTTGTGTTCCAAGTGCAAAGGACTCTGTGCTTGGCCTTGTTAAATAAAATCCATCCCATTGGCCTCAGCCCATCAATCCAGCCTGTTCAGATGTTTCTGTAGAGCCTCCCTGCCCTCCAACAGATTGACACTTCCTCTCAGTTTAGTCTCATCTGCAAACTTGCTAAGGGTGCATTCGATCCCCTCATCCAGGTCCCTGATAAAGATATTGAACAGCACTGAACCAGCACCAAGCCCTCAGAGACACTACTTGTCACCAGACTCCAGCTGGATTTAACTCCATTTACCACCACTCTTTGGACCTTGCCATTGAACCAGTTTTTAACCCAGCAGAGGAATTTGCTTAGGAATTAAACTGTTCCCCTGCTCCTAAGGGGAACAGTTTAATTCCTAAGCAAATACTCATTGAATTATCTAACCCTTCTGTGGAACTATTTAAGTGCTATTCCCTACTTCCTGTGAGGTGGCAGATCAAGGATCCTTGCCAGAAAATCAACAATGTTATTTGTGTTAGTGTCTCCAAACAGGGTCAGTACCTCAGTCCAAACTGAAGGACAGAACAGAAGTAAAGAAGATGGACATTGGGAACATGTTGTGCTGTTGGAGACCTGACACTTTTTATTGAAGCTATTGTGCTTAAAAACACATGAAGTTTAAAGAGGTTTTATTTGCTAGTAGCAAGGCAGGAGTGAGTGACATGCAGGAAGACATTTCCTTTTGCCAGTGGCTGGACCAGCAGCTCTGCAAAATTACTTTCTTCCACCTGGAAAGCCAGCCAAAATATGTAGGTACTTAATGACCTTTTCAAGATGTTGAGATAACACACATTTTATTCAGCAATGTGAATTCTCAGATAGATTAGAGTTCTCTGCCCACAGAAAAATGTCAGCATCATTTTTTGTATTTGATTCAGGGTGACGCAGGTTGTGTTCTAATGGGCTCAAGGCTGTTTTAAGTCTGTCCCAGGAGAAGAGGATGCCTTTTAAAGTAAATAGTTTTACTCAGATTTTTTTTTTTCTAGTTTGGAGCTCTCTCCAATATGGGAGACAGCAAAACACTTTTTAATTAGAGACTATGTAGTGATTCTGTTACTCTGGTTAATTTAGGTGTTGCCAACTCACGTAAGTATGAAGTAACATTTGATTAATGCTATAAACTCATCCCAGACCAGCAGTGGTGGCCCTTAGCACGAATGTTTGAGCTTTTGTCTAATAAGCCCTGGACCAAGTATCAACTGGATGATGGAAGAAGCAGAAGACATACAAAATGATATTACTGGAAACACCTCACCTTCATTATAGAAACAGAAAATCGATCAAGAACAGTGATGTACAATTCTTTATCAGTTGAAATTGGGATGCAGGAAAAAATAATATACACTGTAAATAGATATAATTTTTTATTCTATGTTTACACTGGTTCACATAAATAATTTATTCATAATCCATACTTGGATGTCCATATGAACTATTGAATCTGCATGTTTGTGTGTGTTAGGTGCAAAAGCATAAAGCTGTCTGTGTCTCTACCTATGCAGTTACCAGAATTATTGGCACAAACACCTTGTGGTGGTCTGCATGGGCCATTTATCTGCTGATGAGAACTATCTACCCTGGGCTTAGTTTTCCAGATCATGGTCAAATTAAAGGCTTCATTAGCATTGCAGAAGCCTATAATGTTAGCAGCTGTAGGACAATAAGTAAACTATTTATATTTTTCTGTCCCAGTGTATCACATCAGCAAACTCAGCCTCATAGCTTACAGGATAATCTGAGCTGCTGATCTTTAACCCAAACCTTTTGTTTGTGCTTTCCTCCCACAAGCAAACACATACTCTCCCACCTCTTCCCCATCTCCCACTCCGCTGCTGATCCTCAAACTGAGCCTGGCCAGCTTCAGTTTCTCCCCTTCTGCCAGTAGTCAGCTGAAACTTTTCCTGTCTTTGCCTTGCTGCTGGGAGCTACCAGTCCCTCAGACCTTGGACTCCAAGCACATCCACTTGTGATAAACAAACTCTTTTGCAAACATCTTGCCAGTGCATTGGTTTCAATAGCAGTGAGGAGCAGCACAGGCTGGTTCCTGCCTTGGCTAAAGGCAGGTATCTGGCAACCTGTGCAGAGCTGCTTTGCAGCACAGTATGAAACTGTTATCAGATGCTGTGTTTCCTCGCTATGTCCCTTTGTTTCTTTGGTGTCAAGGGCTCCTGGTTCCTCAGGCCTGCCTACCCACGCTTGATTTAATTGCTTCACTGCCCCCCCTGCAATCTGAGAACTCCCAGTGGGAGCGCTTTACTTTAGTTCGTCCTTTTCCAGGAATGCTAGCCAAGCTTAAATCACAGTTTTAAGATCATACTTTCAAGGATAAGAATGACTGGAAACAAATGAGAAAAGGAGAAAAATGCAATTTGACTTAAACTCAACTGACAGGTATCTTTTAGGGTTGTGTCATTTTTCCAGCCCAAGTGTATCCCAGCTATCAGATGTCAGCCCTGGGCTCCACTGTCCACAGCAGCACTCTATATCAGGCAACACACTCAAACAGCTGAAGTTTGCAATGAAGTCCTTTCTTGGACAGTCTCACTTCAGATTTACTCATATATGCTGAAGACTGATGACTCTATCTGGAATTGGACATTATTGGCTGCTTAATAGTGACAGTTCCTTCCTACCCCTGACTAGGAGATGCCATGAGAGGTTTTCCCAGATGGGTTTCTGAAGCATTAAAGGTCATTCATGTAGCTTCTCTATGTCCCACTACATGACTGGTGAGAGCTGTTGCACTCATGCCCCATAATGAAGTTACTAATAATATTTATTAAATTTTGTACAAATAAATAGGCCTCATACAACAGGAAGCCTGTGGTCTCTGATACGTTCTTAGCTCTATTTAGAGAGAATATATGACATGTTACTAACACAAATGATGGATCTCATTTTTGAGGGCATAAGGTTTTACTGAACTTAGAGATCATGTCACAGCACTCCATCCTTCCTCTGGCTTCCTTCTCAGAATCTGCCTATTTCTTAGCTTCAAGGACTGGTACCTTCAGAGGCTTTAGCTCCTGCTGCCTCCTACAGCTCTCCAACCTCCTATTCTCTCTTTCTCTGGTTACTTCAGCCTCTTTCTTACCTTTCTAATGGCTGCTTCTTTTCTTTCATCTATCCTGTATCCATCTCAAGTTGGTCCTCCAAATCATTGCTGGGCTATCAGTCAAATCCCTTACTAATAACAAATGACTGTGGTATTTATGTACACAAACAGCACAGTAAATTTGGCTGAATAAGATATTACTTCAGTGATAACTCGTAATCCAAGGATTTTTTTCATTGAACCTCATAGTTGTTACATACATAATGCAAAATTTCTAAGGAAATGGTTGTGACCAATTGCCATTTGAAGCTGCCTAGAACTCTGTAGGGTGCAATATGATAAACATAAAGATATCCATCAAATTAATTTTTGGGTCTATGAATAGGCTTCTATCTGTCACAGAATAGATGATGTATTAAAGAGGAGGTTTGGTTGAGCACAAAAACAACTTTAAAAAGTCAGGACAACTTGAGTAAGTAAAATACAGAGGTTAAAAGGTGAATATATTTGCTTCAGGAAATACTTCATTTCAACATAAAAATTAATTTGAAGGAAACTGGTTTCAATTATTTGATTTCCACTTGACAGTCACACATTTATTTAAAGTATTGCGAGCTCATTACTCACACCAAGATATTTTGATGCTTAAAAAGGCTTCCTTCAATTACCTTTTGATGATATACTTCTTATGAATTATTCATCATGTGAATCCATAGGCATTGTTTACAACTTATTCCCTGCTAAATCTTGGTTTTCTCAAAATGTTTAAAAACTTCAGGAAATTCTATATTGTATAGAGTAATGTGCAACAGGTAACCTTAAAAATAAAACATTTTTCTTACTCAGTTTCTGCAGAACTGCAGGTCATTTATTTTAACAAAAGTCAGCAATGAGTTTTAGAGATTATGTAGTAATTCTTATGCTCTCATGAGTAATCTGGGATTCCCATGCTACACAGTGTTGGGAATTATGCAGAGACATAGGAAAAAAGATAGGAAACTGTAACCATGCCAATTGTGCGTGACTAGTGATGGCAGCCTACAGGCAACCATTCATAGCCCTGTGATTAGGGTATCTCTATACAGGCTTTGTCTCAAAGGGACTTCCATTATCCGTTCCTTGGAATCAGTGTTTAAAAAAAAGACAAAAATGTATTTATGAATACTTCTTTTATTGTATCTCATCATTTTAACCTTTTAATTGAGGAGCTGAGCCTTCAGTGATGTAGAAATATCCAGTACAGCCATCGGAGAAGGTGCTGCAATTGTTTTTCTGCATCCTATGTGGCTATAAGTTGATTGCCAGAGCAGGAAGTTTGATCAAGGTTTCTTACAGCAACAGAGAATGTGATGCCTTCAGAAAACTCACCCAAACTTGTGTTTTCTGGGGACTTTTATGGCTGTTTCTGTTTTTGAAACCCAACTGAGCATATTCTAACATTGCTGGGAAAACCACATTTAAGCATCTGAGTGATTTATCATTGTTACAGGTTGGCAGCTGGGTGATCTGGAGCTGTTTTCCAGTTAATAATACAGTAATAAGAAATTTTCTATACACTTTTGCCAATAAATCCTATCTCCAAAGAAGGAAGCCAAAGAATTGTGTTCTGCTGTGCTTTAAAACATGGCAGTGCATGATGATGAAAAGGCGGCTAGAAATATAGATATAAGTTGCAATGAATTTGTTATAATTTTCATCGTAAAAGGGAATGGTAACAAAATGAGAGGATGGGATAAGGTGATGGAGAAGACTTTTACTTTACTGTTAATTGATTTTAATCTTGTAGCCTTCTTCCTGAGATAAATTGATGTCTGAGGTTTGTGCATCCTTCCAAATGCCAAATGTGTGCATGACAGAGATAGACTATATTCATGTCACAGGTTTTGATAGCATGTCTGTATTCTTGCCAATGTGAATTCGGAGTAGTGTCCAGTATAATGACACGTTCAATTCATGTATCATTATTCTTTAAAAAGAGGATTTGGATACGTTTTTCTTGCACTGAGCTTATATTACTTAAAGTAGATCTTCTTAGGACAAAGAATTTTAGGAAATGGAGTGGAGGACATATTCTATGTTTCTCAGAAAATATTTCTGTTTTCACATTCCAGTACATTTTTTTTACAACAATATGAGATTGGTAACTGATGTTCAGCTTTTGATCATCTATCAAATTCAGTGGTCCTTCTCTGCAGATATTCTACTATGACAGTATTTCTAAAGAACATGTTTTCAATTTGCTAAGTTCACTTTGAATTCTAATCTGATTTTCTAATTTCTTGTGTCACATGAAAATGTGACAATTATATGGTCTGTGCTATATTCCAGACCATAATAACTATGATATGTAGTATGAGCTCAGGATATATTTGTGGTGACAATCTGCTTGATTCTGCCTTCTCTTTTGACCATGGACCTTCCTCTGGATATCTGACGGATTTTCCTTACTGTATTCTAATAGCTTCATCTGAGACCAAGTTACTTTAGCTCTTTTGTTATGTCACAAGAGAAAATGTTAAGATTCTGACAAAAGTGAAGACATTTGTCTTGTCTTCCTCTGTCCACAAAACGTATTTCCTGTCTAAGAGGAAAATTGGATGGGTTTGGTTTGATTTGTGCTTGACAAATCCACCTGGCCTATTACCTGTTTCTTTGTAGTCTTGATTTTTACAAACAATTTGTCTGATTTTCAAGGATTTTCTGGGAACTGATGTGAACTGAACTCTTCACTCTCCTCTTTTCTACCATTTTTTAAATAGGCTGCTTCTTTGATCTTTTGAAGTTTTCCAGACCCATTGTTTGTGAAAGTTTTCTCATGACAACCATTACTGATTCTGCCACTGATGCACCACATTTAATACCAAAGGTGAATTCCACTAGGTCTCGCAATGTGGAAAAAACCGCAAACAACCAATTCCACACTAAAGTGCTCTGAAGCTTATCTTTCCTTTAAGTAACCTTGATTCTTACTCCTTATGTCTGATAGCTTTTTATTTTGCCTGGCATTTTACTGAACACTGAAGCAAAGGCAGGTGCTAAATGCTTCAGCCTTTTAACTTCTGTCTTTCCCCCCAAGGCCACCCCAGCTTCTTTGTGGGTTTGTTTTTTTTTTTTTTCTCCTTATGGACTGTTGGTATGTTTTTTTCTCACTTTTATATATAATTCACATTTAATTTCATACAATGACCTTTCTGATTTTAGTCATTCAAAGTAGTAAGACTATTTCTCCTTCTGGTAAATCTCCTTCCTCTCTCTGATGTCCTCTTGATTTACCAGATTGTTTTTTTTGGTACCTTTCCTAACCATCTTACAGGCTGGAACATTCTACATTGTTATCTCCTGTTATCTCCTTTGGGGTCAACATTTCTGAACTTCTTTTCCCTGTTTCCCAGAGGATTTTATTTACCAGTTCTTTGAGTTCCTTCTTGCAGTTTATTGCCAAGTCCATTTTCCCAATTGTGGTGAATCTTTAACTCTCATTTCTTCATCTCTCTCCTATTTTTACTTTCCACTCTGACATTTTCAAATAGCTCTTCCCTGCAGACTAGGCTCAGATTCAGACCTACTTCCCTTCTGGTGGTTTTCATGATTTTCTACATCAAAGAAACCATCAAATTTCCTCTTTGGGAAGCTTCTGGAGAGCCTTCTCTGTTTCTTTCCCAAGAGACACTTAGAGCTTTCAAGAACCCTGTTACTGTGGAGGACTGTACCTTAGGGGTTTTCTGCTAATTTCTCACAGAAGTCTCTTCTGCTTGATCCTCCTGGTTTGATTGCTGACATTTGCAAGGATAATACCTTTGCTCTTTTTCCTTATTGTTACCAAGATGCTTTTATATAGATCTATATATTTTACGTTCTGTCACCCAGCATCACCTCTTCCCTCTTTTTCCCTGGGTGAACAGATCGTTAAGTATTCCAGCCATGCGAATATTCCACTAGGTATTTATTATAGTCACCTCATAATTTTGGTCTTGTCTAAGGACTTCCAGCTCTGCCAGACAGCTCCTCGAGCTTTTTCGCATTGGTACACAGGCAACTGAGAAGTTCAGAAATACAGTCTGTTCTCTCTCTTTTTGTTCTTCCTATGATGTCGTTCTCCTCTGTTCTGTTACTCGTTCCTTATCCAAGTCAGCATTGCTTGTACTTGCTATTCTCACTTGTTCCTAGCTATCAAACTTATGTCCCAAGGTGCTGTTATTATTTTTTTGTTGTGTGAGACAGATACTTTTTTCTCAGAAATTCTCTTGAGACCCTCTTGACAAAGTTAGCCGTGCATGAAATTATTCTGAGGATGTATCTGTCTATGAAGCTATTATAAAAGAAACAACATATTACTAACTTTTTAGCATAAAATGGACGTTTTGGCAATGATGCTGAAAGCATGTTTTTGTATTGCATCACTTCCCAGTGCTGCTTACAGTTCCTCTTGTATTGTTATTATTTCAGATATTTCCTGGGAATATTTTAGTGTCTTGGAATGAAGACCTGCTCTGATTGTATATCTGCAAGAGAGAGATAACTATAATTAACTGTTCTGTGGAATATATATCATCACAACAGATCATTCATGCACCTGATCACAGAACTGCTTTCCCTAGGCTTATCTTGCTACAGAATATAATGATTTTATTCTCTTTATACATTTTCTACCCTTCACAACATTTCAAACTCCTACCTTGCGCCTGGAGTTTTTTTCCATGTCAACTTTGATATCTACTGTAATGACTTCATTTCATACCTACCTAGAATAATTAAATCCTTTATGTTTTGCCATTCAGGTTGATATAGAGTCACAGGGAAGTGTCTCCTTCTCCGTTTCACAGTTGACATGCATTTTTTTTTCTGTATTTCTTTATCTTTTTCTATCCTGTTTCATGGTGTTATTATGTAATACTAGCATAAGTGACTAATCATACTTTGGCATGATAAATACATTCTCAAATATCTAGTTGTATTGTATGAAGTGCTCTTGGATCAGTACAGTTGTTAATCTTCTTTGAGATTTTGTGTTTTATTAGTAGTATTTATTAATTAATTATTAGTAGCATTTATTAATAGTATGCATTTATATGGCCTAAATATTTTTTGTGGTCTACAAAATAAAAATAATCTATTTAATTTTTTAATTATTGCAATCTAAAAGGATTGTGGGGGGTTGTGGTTTTGTTTTGGTTTTTTATTTTTATTTTAAAGTAAGCAGATCTTTCTAAAGCTGAGAATTTCTTCCAGGAGTACAATAACAGGGAAAGGTATTTGAAAGATCACTTAACAATTTGCTGTAGGTGTATTACACAGGCTTATAGTAAGAGCCATTTTGCTAAAAGGAGAAAAACTTTTGTTGTTACACTACCTTATGTATTAAACTGTTATGCTGCAGAAATAAACATTTTTTTTTCATCTGAACTATGAGAGTATGTGAATAATCATTTAAGTCAAGTGTCTGCATGTGCTTTACTTGGTTTGTTTTTAATCAACAAAATGTTTGCCAATGATATTGCTGTAAGCACACAGTTAAGTGCCAAGAAATTACAGGACATTTAAAGTCCTGGGTCTGGCTTTGTTAGTGAGTTAATACAAATGCATCTAAGATGTATGCCTCATGCCTAAACAGATATGAAATATGCTTATTTTGGCTGATGGAAGTACATCCTTCAATGTGTTGTTCCACTTTGAACATCTTGTTGAAAAAATAGGGGAAAAAAAACCCTCAAAACAACAACCCAGAACCCCAAGAAGTTTCTAAATGTCATTTTGTGTAATTTAGGAGTTACTAATCCACCAAGAATTTCAAAGTAGAATAGTTCTTGATGTATAATGAGGAAATATGTATAATAAATACCGAAACAAAGGCCAGGGAAAACAGGAGGAGAGATTTACTGCAGTGTTACTGTTGCATTAATCTAGGTTTGCTCTTAATTGCTGTAAACACAGTGGAGCTGCTTTTCTTTTAATCAGCGGCTCAGTTTACTTTTTCAGTAGCATTTCTTGAGGCAAGGTCTGCTCCGGGTCCTGTGGCTTCCTTTGGAAAGGCACAAGTCACTTGGCATGATTTGGTTCAAGACAGTAGCATGGTGGAAAACTTTCCTGTTCATGAGGAATCTGTGGATATGAAATTGTCCCACATCCATCCTTAATCCTTTCTCATAGCTTATAGCTGTTTCCTTTTTTTTTTCTTTTCTTTTCTACTACTTTCTATTCCAGAACAGGGAATCAGCAGAGCTTAGAAGAGTAACCCTCACTGCTGCTTCTCCAGTCTTTTTTAATGGGAGAAAACAACACTGGAGGGAAAAAGAAGTTGGTGTGAGCCCCATTTGGTACTGATCATCAGAGAAGCAATCTTGCTGGCAGCCTTTGCACTAGAACAGCTTTGGAGAAAACTCCAGCTCTCAGCTGGTGGCGAGCAAGGTGGCAGGCCTACAAAGCACAGCTGGCTTAATTTTGTGCTGGATTTCTTCAAATACCCGATCAACTGGGCTGAGTGTGACTAGTAGAATTTGAAAGGCTGAGTTGCCACCATGAACTTTGGTAATACTTGTACCTATGGAAGAAACTGCCAGTTAAGATATAAAGGACAAATAAAACACTGGTTTACAGCCCTCTTCTTTCAGGTTCTAAGGAAAAGGTACTCAGTTAGAAAACAAATTCAGGGCAGAATTTTGAGGATGTGGATGTGATGCTGTATTGATAGGCACATGCGTTCAGATGCTATGTATTATGCTCTGCAGAAAGGGAAAAAGAGATGCAGCCAAATTTTCTATTTAGAGAACAAACACAGAATCTTCTTAAAATCCAGTTTCCTATAATCATAATGCATGGTTGAACAGATGCATTTTCTTCCTCAATTTCCTGACTTCTGAGATGTTAAGTATTATCTGTTGTTAGATGCAGGATTCTGGGTTGGGTAAAGCAATTCTTGTGTTCCCAGGGATTACTCTGCTGGGGATACCACTGTTCATCTGCATTCAAAGAAGGATTTGCACTGAACTGATAAAGAAAAAATCTGGCATACAGCATAGAGTAACTCATTCTGTTAAGGACTTGGCATGGCATTCAAGGGAAACCAATTATGATTTATGTCAATACAGTACAGATAATTTCCTATTGATTGACTGCCAGATCCTTGATAAAATAATGAGTTAGGCCTGATGCCAGTTATTCTTGGGCACTGGCAGATCAGTGTTTCTATTTCACATGCCCTTGACAGGGCTTCTGTCAAAAATTTGCAAGTAAAGGGAGTTTATAAATTCTCTTCAAATATGCAATTTCAAGAAAACATAAGCAGTGATTCCCTTTAGTGTTAGTGTATTTGGTTTGGGTTTTTTGTTTTGTTTTTAAATATATGCTCATAGCTAGCCTACAGGTTTGGCAAAAGTGAGCTTTGCATTCATTGCTTCAAAAACTAACAAAGGAGCTGCTCTCTTTACTAAGGATTACTCTTAGAAGTTTAGTGCATATATGGATTCAAAGTAGTTTTCAGAGAAAAATAACTCATATGTTCAAGCCTCAGATTATCTTTAAGTAAGTGGTATGTTGTGAAGACTAACCAATGTGGGGACAAAACTCTTTGCTTACATAGGAGAACCGCTTACAAGCTTTCTACTTCTTGCTGCCCTGCTCAAAGCTAGTCTTTGCTGGTAATTGTGCGGTACGTGTCCATTATCCAAGAAATACAGAACTGCATTTTCCTATCCTAAGGAGGAAGAGGTGGAGGCTGGCAGTGGCTGAACTGCTGCTGGTGTGGGATGTGAAGGAGCTGAAGAAGAGATTGTGAACCTCCCTTTCCAGAGGTGTGAGAGGCTTGAAGGTAGCAACTTCTGCTTCTTGGAAGGGACATATTCTCCCACTCTAGAAGAGGCTACTATTCCAAACTCCCAGTTTTTCCCTCAAAAGCATCTGCAGCTATTCTGTTTTTATGCTCCTTGGCATAAGCAATCAAGCCAGAAACGTCTGGTGTAAGTAGTGTAGCCCTTTACTACTCCTGGAAGTCTTTCATTTTAGGTTACTGACAGTCTTATATAAACCCAGCTACATTCACATACATTTCCATGAATGCTGTGTATCTAACTACCTAGAGAACTCTGCAAACTTGAAATTATTGCTTTCCAGAGCAGAGATGAGCTTAGAGGTAAAGCCTAGAAACCCTCTTTGAAGACAGCTTCCAGGTTTCTCCCAGAGAGAACGACTTTTGTGAGATTCACTTGGAGCCTTCAGGGACTTTAAGTAGGAGCAGAAAAGAAACAAAGCCTAGGCATGGTGAAGAAAAAATGGGTTTTAAAAGAGAAAGCAAAAGATACCAGCTGGGTGAGACATTATTTGTAGGAATGAAATAAGGTCATATAGGGAAGGTAATGTGCATGTGAAGTGTTTTTAGTGTCTATGTAAAGTTTTAGTTTTTGTTATAGCGGCTGTGTACCCTTTGGTTAATAAGTGCTGCATTTCTTTCTGTGGAAGAATGGGGCCACTTAATTCAAAAGTGGTCTCCCAAATCAAAGCCTATTGACAATGACAGGTATATCTATGTTTAATTATAGGTGGAAAAGGAGAGGAGCTGCAGATTCAGGCTTTATTTGGAGTGGATTATAGAATATTTCTCTGGCAGAAGAAGACCTGGAAAAAGTCCAGTTTTAGTGCCACAAGCCTGAAAAATGTGACTCACCAGGTAACTGTCAAAGGAGTGACTGGGAGGATCCATAAAAGGCAGCCCATTCCTGCTTGCCTTTTCTTACACACACAGGAGCTGGAACCAAATAGGTTCTACGGGTGTTCCAGCTCTCAGCCATGCTTTCCTGTGATACTTATTCTAGCTGCCCTTTCTGCAGGCCCTGGTAGTAAGGGTGATAATTCTCTGTGTTAACTTCAGCAAGGTTTAGTTATAAGGCAGCTTTAATGTTTGCCAGAATTTTAGCTGTTAACAGCTTGAATCCTTGTGAAACTGTCTGCTCTGTACTGGTGCAATGTGAGCCTGCAAATTCACACGCAACTCATAGAGGTAGTAATTTCTTCTTTGCTTCACAAAGCAGTGGAGAGGAGTCAGAAAGACTAGGAAATGGGGTATAATTCCATTTCTTTTGTGTACACATATTTCTGATAGATCACTCTTTCTCACCCTAACAGCATTCAGTAAGTGTTCAGTGTCATTCAAGCAAACACATGAGGTTCTTCCTTTGCATGATAATTTTTCTGGTAAGAACTGAGGCATATTGATTTTTCACTTCATTGAGGTTTACAAAGAGCTTATAACATTTAATGTTCAGCTTTAGTCACTCATTGCTGTGTGAGGTACAAACTGAATGTGGTCCTGCAAAATAGAGGCTCTTCATAGCACCTCAGCAGATGTAAATAACAATCTGTTAGGCAAATTTTTCCAAGCATGAATAGTTTAGAAGAAAAAAAATATTCCAGTTTCACCAGAATAACTCCCATATGCAGACTGTATCGATTCTGTCGAGCAAGAAATTTTCTCATCTCCTGACCCCATTCAAGCAATCCTATGGGAACAGCATGAGCAGAGTGATAAGCTTTATTGCATATCTTCCAGTACAGAACATTCAGTTGCTGCTGGAACAAGAGGCAAATTGGTTTCCTTCAATGAGTGATCTTTGAACAAGAATTCACTTTCACTGAATCACCCAGTGTTTTAACTGTGGCATTGCTCCTTCAGGGGTTGCAATCCATCCCATTTGTTGTTGCAATCCACAAGGAGAAAGGAGGTTTCTAAACCCCCTCCTTGCTTGTACCATAAATGATTCTGTGTTTAAACACAATGCATTTGACCTGGTGACCAATGTATGCTGTTACAGATGCTCCTTTTCTAGGAGATATTGTATTCTCTGGGCCTGCTTAGGCAGTCTAATTTGAAAGCCAAGCAGGTTGTGTGACGGCCAACTTTCTCCCATTGCAATAGACTGAACATCTAGCTCAGTTTTCAATTGCCAATTATTACAGGAAGAATTACAATTCACTAAATGGCTGAATAGCTGGCCCATTACAGTAGTTATTCTGTAATCTAGTCCAGACTGACAGCAAAGTCCTTTCAGGAGATCCAAGTGGTGGCATTCCTGTTTGAAAGCATCAGTATCACAACAACTATTAGACTGCTATATTACATTAGAAAAATAATTCAGGTCTCTGGGGAGACTTGACAGCAGCCTTCCAAAACTTAAAGCGAACCTACAGGAAAGATGAGGAGGGGGTCTTTATTAGGGATTGTGGTGATAGGACAGGGAGTGATGGTTTTAAGATGACAGAGGAGAAATTTAGATTAGATATTAGGAACAAACTTTATACTGGGAGGGTGGCGAGGCACTGGAGCAGGTTGGCCATAGAAGTTGTGGATGCTCCATCCTGGGAGTTGTTCGAGGCCAGGTGGATGAGGCTTTGTATGACCTGATCTAGTAGAAGATGTCCCTGCCCATGGCACAGGTTTGGAACTAGGTGATCTTTAAGGTCCCTTCCAACACAAACCATTCTATGGTTCTATGAATGTTACAATATCTTGAAACTATATTCATTCATGAGTACTACAGCATCAAAACTATTGAAAATCCTTTTGTCTGAACAGGAATCTGCCCTTAAATATGATGATTGTACCTTTTTCCTTACAGTATGGTGTAGATTTAAAAAGTCAGGTTCAGTTTTATACAGTCTATTTTCTTTAAAATGTTGAATAAACCACTATCATAAATCATTGTCTAACATACCACATTGTAGATCAGGTGTTAGTGAAGCAATTAATATTAACTGCTTATGCCACCCTGGTCTTTGTTCTGTTTTCCAAGTTCATCCAGATGTTTGATAATCTTACTTGTTCTCTTTTGTTTGTAATATTTTCTCTATTTAAGAACCAAGATTTTTTTGTACCAATGGGAAACAAGCAAACACTGCCCCATATTTTTGCACCACTTTATTCATTATAGGATCTGAATTACATCTGTGTTCTTCTTACCTGTTATTTTCTTACCTCATCCTCATTGTCAGCTATTTTCAAGCGTTTGTAAAGTTTGTAAAAAGCCACATAACTGGGGAGTGAATGGTCTAGCTACATTTTTTTGGCTCAAGATTAGCGGATATGATGGTTTCAGTTTCAGCTTTAGGATTTTGCCACATAAGCTGTTGTCAGTTGTGAATTTAACACTGGAGGTGTGTAATCTAGTGGTCAAACCAAGGACTACAATTCTTGAACTTTGCAGCTGTTTGAGTACACAGAGAGGACATACCCTGAACAAGATGATGCGAATGGTGAGTAAGAACAAATGTTAGAGAAGGAAAAGGCTGAATAGTTCCTCTTGTCCTTGCAAGATCATTGTCTGTTGTAGGTTTGCTTATATTTTGTATTCTATTTTTAAAAGTCCCAGGCGATGCAATTTCCACCTCATCCTTTGGAAAACTATTCCACCAACTAATGCCCCATCCCTGGAGGTGTTCAAGGCCAGGTTGGATGGGGCCTTGGGTAGCCTTATCTAGTGGGACATGTCACCTACTTTGAGCCATTCAACTCATGCCAGGTTAGGTCCACACAACCCTGCTGGTAAATTATACAGAACTTTGCCACAAGAACCAACCTGCTATGCCTTATTCTTTTTCATGTATGACATACTTTACACACTATTTTATTACCTTAGGAGAAACCAGTGTTTTAGTTACTGATTTTAGGACATGTAAACGGTAAGTATTGATAATTGCTATGTGTTCATTCTTAAGATCTTGAGAAAAACTGTCCTTTCTCTGTTTTATCAAAATATTCCTTATCTTAATAATCTGATGATAGAGGTGATTGTTGTGGAGTGGTTTATCCCCAGATAATGTGAAATGCTCTCAACTTCCTGCCTATTCTTCTGCCTGGAGTTTGGCATGGAGTTTGTCCCTTGAAGACAGAAGAACTGACCAATGCATATATCTCTTCCCTGGTCATATTGTTTCATGACCTGGAATATTAACATAAACTAAGACTGAATCCTCAAATAAGATGGAGATGGAAATAAAAGTGTGATAAGAGTTATATTTTTGGGTCAGTCCATGGAGAACTCAATAGGCTGTTGCTTGTATCAGGCTGAGATCTTTGAAATATGAGATTGGAGGTCATATTAATCACATAATTATGTGATTGTCACCTTCTTTATTAATTCCAGTGTCAAAAAAAGAGCTTTTGCAATAAATTGAAGATTGAAGGAATACATGTTCTGTACAGATACAAGAGTATAAAAGCATTGCCAAACATTCAGTAATCAGTATCTCCACTTGATAAATGTAGATTGCTGATGTCTGTCTCTTCATAATATACTGCCCAAAAGAAAGTAAATAAAGGAGTTCTAGGTGCCAAAATTTGATAAATCCTTTAAGGGCCTGGGAAGTTTGATCAATAAAATCCAGATCTTTACTGACAATCAGCAGTGCCCATTGCCAGAAAAGTAAGAGGAAATAGATGGATAAAACGGCAATGATCCAGAAAAATAAATAGGTCTAGTGTGTGAATCCATTTTTTGAGAGTCTAAAGAAGAGAGGAAAGAGAAGAAGGAGAAGATAGTTACTTTTCATTGTCTGGGATCTCAAAAAAATGGAACGAAAAGATTTGTAAGAGAACGCTATCATTTACATTCAAGATATGAGATATGAGAGTACATAGAATTTCTCAAACTGAATGGCACTGCTGCATTTTAGCAAAGACAGCTGGACATGGGGAATGCAAAGATGTGCAGATTTCCCATGTCCTTCTGGGATCTACCTCTTCCACCAGTGCTCAGAAAGAGTATGGCAGGAGGGCACATCAGTGCATGCATGCTACATTCTGACCTCCATGGTGGTCATCAAAATCAGCAATGAACAAGGACTTTGAGTGTACGACAAAAGGAATAGTAATGTCAGCATTATTTCTTTGTTAGCTTTATTAAGTTTAAAAATACTTCCAATGTTCATTTTATTTGATGAGATCTGCAGACAAAGCTTTTGATATAAGCTTTTTGATTTTGAAACAATTGTTCTTTCATAGGAAGTCAGTTTTCCCCCACTCATGCAGCAGTATTTTCCTGTTGTTCCTCTTCAGAACAGTGCAGAGACTTCTTAGCCTTTCACTGCCAGGAGCAGCATTAATGTGTGTAGTTCCCAAATTAACACCAGTGTACTTGGGACTAGAATCATAGACTCATAGAATCACCAGGTTGGAAAAGACCCATTAGATCATCAAGTGCAGTGATTCCTATCTGCCACTAAACCATGTCCCTGAGCACCTTGTCTACCCATCTTTTATATACCTCCAGGGATGGTGACTCAGCCACCTCCCTGGACATCTTGTTCCAGTGCCTGATTACCCTTTCTGTGAAAAATTTCTTTCTGATATCTAGTCTGAACCTCCCATGGCACAGTTTGAAACCATTCTCCCTTGTCCTGTCCCCTGTCACTTGGGAGAAGATGCCAGCTCCCTCCTCTCTACAACCTCCTTTCGGGTAGTTACAGAGAGCAATGAGGTCTCCCCTCAGCCTCCTCTTCTCCAGGCTAAACAACCCCAGCTCTCTCAGCCACTACTCATAAGGTCTGTTCTCCAGCCCCTTCAGCTTTGTCGCTCTTCTCTGGACTCGCTCCAGAGCCTCAACGTCCTTCTTGTGGTGAGGGGCCCAGAACTGAACACAGTACTCGAGGTGCGGTCTCACCAGTGCCGAGTACAGGGGGAGAATAACCTCCCTGGACCTGCTGGTCACGCCGTTTCTGACACAAGCCAGGATGCCATTGGCCTCCTTGGCCACCTGGGCACACTGCTGGCTCATGTTCAGTCGCTGTCAACCAGCACCCCCAGGTCCTTCTGCTCCAGGCAGCTTTCTAGCCACTCTTCTCCTAGTCTGTAGCACTGCACAGGGTTTTTATGTCCCAAGTGCAGGACCCAGCATGTGGACTTGTTGAACCTTATACTGCTGGTCTCAGTCCAGTGGTCCAGCCTGTTCAAATCCCTTTGGAGAGCCTCCCATATGTTGTGCTTGTTTGATTTGGCACCTGGCTGCAAGGAGTCATGATTTAGGAGCTGTTGTTCAAAATGACTTGAAGAAAAGAAGAATACCTGTTCCAGAAGAAGGGTTATTATACCTTAGAGAAATGTTGATATTTTATGGAACTAAATCAGAAGCCAGAGAAAAATGTGTTAAAAATGTCTAGACCTATGACTAAAGCTGCAGCATATTCTTTCAAGGTTAAATTATTCAGTGAGTTTATCCACAAACTTGACTGAGACTCAAAACAAACAACAGTTATTGAAATAGATGTTAGACTGGCAGTGGACAAATTGTGGGATGTTTTTCTTTAAAAAACCAAGCCCTCACAATGTGATTTTTATCTCAATATGAAGTACTCAATTTTCTAATGTCAGATTACCACTAGAAATGCCAGCATCTCACATGCTGACTCAGGAGATTTTTGACCACGATTGAGTGGTAAAGATTAGAGATTTATTATTTGATCATATTGAAATCTGACACATTACATCATAGATCTGCATATCATTGCAATAATGCTGTTTTCTCTGAGTACTGTCTAAAGAAAAAGCAACTGAGACAAGTGAATCTGCAACATAAACTGTCTGGTTGGTTATATAAATTGTGTTCCTTGTCTGGTTGATTTATACAGCAGATCTGTATAACTCCAGTCTCATATTTGTCCTAGTCTCTTAGCTGTAGCTGAAAGGGGAATGAACAGGCTGCCTCGCAGGGGCTATTGCCATCATAAGGCTGCTATAGCCTGAACTCTGTACTCAGATTATCAAAATGTAAATGCAAGGGAGTGAAAAGATTTAAGAAAAACCCAGGCCTTTTGGCATACTACTCAGGGGGGATAAAGTAAGAAAAAAAAGTGTAGGAAGAGGAAAACTTACCTCTGCACAATTTATTCAGCACTTTTGTTTCTAAAGGGTCCCTCATCATTAAGGGATATCTTGTGTGTGAATCAGAGGAAATCAGATATACAGTCATTTCTGCTCTACAGCTGTCCAACCTAATCAAACCTGGGACTGGCAGTCAAGCAGTGTGTGTGGCATAAGGTCTTATGGAGGAGACAATGCAGAAAGCTGCCTTCCTATGTCTGTGGACATACTCAATGTTCAAAGAACACTGAATGTGACAGTTGAATGTGTGTGTGATCCAGAGGTAAGGACAATGGTCTGTCACTGCTAGGCTCATCGAAGCTTAGAGGTATTTGGGTTTAATTAATTGAAGCAAGTCATGACAATATTTTATTCTGGGAACAGGTTAGGAGAAATTGTGTAAAAAATAAAGTTCTCTTAAAGCTGGTTGTTTCATAAGTACACCAGGCTTTGACCATGGTATTGCCCACGGTTGCTGTGACCGCTCTATGCATTCCTTGCTTTGCCCACGGTTGTATGGCTCAAGTTATTTGACCCTGATGATCCAGTCCTTTCTCTAGCCTTCCAGCCTTTTCTTCTAGGGGTTTAACTTCCCAGAGGATATTGTCAATCATGAAACATGTGCTGAACATAGGTAGATTCCTTTGAGGCTGAGCTTTATCAGCATTGTTTATATGCTTCGCAGACTTTGTTACTCACTACTAATGGCTGGTAAGCACAACACTAGATAGGATTTGTTTGCACTAATACTTAGATGATTCCATTTTCTCAGTGCCAAACAGTGTTCCAGAAAGGGAAAAACATGAGTTTTGAAACAAACAAAAAATGTCTAATGAAGAAGGATGATCCCCTTGTGAATTGTCTTTTGACTATTTTCTCCAGAATTAAGAAACAGGAGAACCCCAAAAGGGAAAAGAAACATCTTCCCCAGCAAATGCCTTACTTCACAAGGAATTCAGAAATAATTATAAACATATGTGCATGCGCACACACACATACTCACACACACACAAGTGTTCCACCTATGGAAGGAGACAGTTTCCAATAAAGTTGCTGCTCAAAAGCCATTAGTGAAAGTCAAGAGGCCAAGGTTGCTTACTGAGACCTGAAAAAACCTCTTTCACTGGTTGCTGCAAGCATGATGCTCACCCTGGATCACCAGTTTGTCTCAGGGCTAATTGCTTCCCAGGTTCCTGCACTGGCATTGTGACAAGCAGGGAGGAAAGTGTAGACCCGCTCCCAGTCCAGGCCTGCTGGAAAAACACTCGCCTAGGAGACATTCACTATTTTAAGACTCTGAATGTGGTCCTAAAATACAGACTTTTTGTTGAAGGTATGCTTGGAGACTCTGGCATTTTCTGCCCCAGAGTCTGGACTCTCAAGCTTGGCATCATTTTATTCTCTCCCATTGTATTGGATTAGCCATAAAAACACACACTTACTGCTTTCCTTTGTAAAATTGTTAAAACTTCTCAGAAGGACACTATCCATCTTTATATGTACTATCACCAAATGAGCTCAAAAAAATGCATCAAGACAACAATAACTTCATATAATTCTCTCATACACCATAACTTTTTTGTGCTAGAGAAAAGGCACATAGCAGATGCTTGCTTTTGCATCATTGGCAAAGGATGTGCTGAATGCAAGGGCTTTCCAGATGTGTGAGGAATTTATGACAAAATAAAGATGGCAGTTATCTACATACAAAATTTTCCCTTAAAACCACAAAAAACCAAGAACGAACGCAAATGACAAGAAAATTGTGCCATTAGAATATTTTGTAAGCTGTCCCCAGTTGTCTCCTTTTATCAGGTACATTTATATAGGATTTTAAAGATGATTTCTGGGATAAAAATATAAGGAGGGAAAATTTGTCTGACAGAAAGACTGAGGCCAACAGGATGAGGTTTAACAAGACCCAGTGCTGAGTCCTGCACTTGGGATACAGAAACCTTGTGCTGCGCTACAGGCTTGGGAAATAGTGGCTGGAAAATTACCTGGCAGAGAAAGGCCTAGGGATATTGGTTGACAGCCAACTGAACATGAACCAGCCGTGTGCCCAGGTGACCAAGAAAGCCAATAACATCTTGGCTTGTATCAGAAACATTGAAGCCAGTAGGACCAAAGAAGGGATTCTGCCCCGTACTCAGCACTGGTAAGGCTGCACATCGAATACTGTGTTCAGTTTTGGGTCCCTCATTAAAAGAAAGACATTGAGGTCCTGAAGCAAGTCCAGAGAAGAATGATGAAACTGGTGAAGGGGCTGGAAAACAAGTCTTACAAGGAGCAGCTGAAGAAGCTGGGGTTGTTTAGCCTGGAGGAGGCTGAGGGGAGACCTTATTGCTCTCTACAATTACCTAAAAGGAGGCTACAGAGAGGTGGATATTGGTCTCTTCTCCCAAGTGATAGGTGATAGAACAAGAGGGAATGGCCACAAGATGTGTTAGGGGAAGTTTAGAGTGGACATTTGGAAAAAAAAATTCTTCACTGGAAGGGTTCTCAAGCAATGGAACAGGCTGCCAGGGAGGTGGTTGAGTCACCATCACCGGAGTTACTTAAAAGGCAGGTAGGTGAAGTGCTTAGGGACATGATTTAGTAGTACACATGTATGGTAGCAGCTGATGATCTGAAAGGTCTTATCCAACTGGATGTCCTATGATTCTATGAAATGCTTTTCAACTTACTTGCCTGGTCAAAAACTTTAGTTTAAAGCTACTCATGGAAAAGTCTCCCATAAAAACAAAGTTTGGGAAACAGATATCCTGAAATAAAAGTCTACAATGAAGACTTGGTATTTCCCTGCTTCTCAGCTACACAAACTGCCAATGGGTAAGTGGGATGCAGGCTATGTGCTAAAACCTAGTATCACTGCATTGAACGACATTCTAGAAAATAACATCTGTTTGTGTGTAACACAGACTTAATTCCCAGCACACTGCCAATCTATTATGAAAACAATATACTGTAAGCACATATTAAAATTAAAAAAAAGGAATAAGGTTTAAAGAGATCGCTTTTCTGATAGAATTCAGATACAAAAAAGGCAGGTTTATTGCCTTCCTGTAGTTTATAATCCAGTTTTATTTTGTAAAGTGCCTTTATACATCTGTCTTTCTATTCCTTTACGGTTCTTAGTAGGTCTGCAGCATATACATATGCACATATATACACATATTTTATAAATGCATATATATGTATATGCATGTTTAAATGAAATTCAAACAGGGAATTACATACTAATGAAACAGGCCTTAAAGTCAGAATGAAGATTCTCATTGGATTTAAGCTGGAATAAAGATGAAGCTGGAGCAGGCTCTAAAGTCTGCTCATCTTTCTTCTGTAATTTTTGCCCAGATCATAATACTTGCCTTGTTTATTTTTGTTTTCCTATGCCTGTTCCTACATCCTCCTCCTAAGAATTATTTAAAGCTTCTTGATACTAATAAGCCACATATAAAGTAAAAATAATATCTTGTGAGTGTCACATTAAGGTGTGTTTTGTGTTTACGGGTGTTGTCACAAACTGCTTACATATGAACTGATCTCAGTCAGGGAAATGCTTTATTTTGTGAAACACCAGCTTCTGCAGATAACCGTCTAAGACAAGATACTCAGAGAGGGAAGTTTTAGGACTCAACAGCTGAAACCACAGAGCTAATGAACTAGTGCTGAAATTTTAACTAATTTTAGATGTCTGACTGCCACACCATCCTCAATACTGACTTTTAGCCTCGGGTTTTTCCTTTTTCTGTTATTTCAGTTGACAGTATTAATAGTTATCAATTATCCTTCCACTGGTCAAGCAGAAATACAAAAATAATGTCTGCATGTATTCCCATAGAATATATCTTTATTCTTCTAAGCTGTGGCTTAATAATTAGTACAGCATTACCTTATCAGTTTGTAGAAAATTATCAAATAATGTGATCAGCTATTACATGTCCAAGTAACATTTGAATAAGTCTGTTATTGCACTTGCATCTACAGTCACATTTACCAGAAGTCATATTTTTTGTATGCACAACAGAAGAAAATATTGATATGTGCTCAATAGTACAGAGTAGAAAAAGTTTTGGAATTGTATGAGATCACTGTTGGGAAAAGTTCATTGTACAAAGCCGTTATCTTAGTCCTGGCATTACAAACATATTGTAAAAAACCCCAAATTTAAAATAATTAAATATATTAAAAAAGAATATCTGGAAAAACTATGGGAAGAAAGACATGCTGTCACAATATTTCTGTATTTTCTTCAGAAAAAATATATTTTCATAACAGAAACAAGTTTAAAGGGGAAATCCCTCCTCCAAGTTTTTTTGAGAGTAGCCCTGCAGAGAAGGACTTTGGGGTGCTGCTTGATGAGAAGCTCAACATGAACTGGCAATGTGCACGTAAAGCCCAGAAGGACAATCTTATTTTGGACTACATCAAAAGAAGTGTGGCCAGCAGGTCGAGTGAGGTGAATCTGCCCCTCTATTCCTCTCTTGGGAGACCTCATCTTGAGTATTGTGTCCAGTTCTGGAATCCTCAGCATAGGTAGGATATGGAACTATTGGAATGTTTCCAGAGCAGGGCTATAAAGATCATCAGAGGGCTGGAGTACCTCCCATACGAAGACAAGCTGAAAGAGTTGGGATTGTTCAACGTGGAGAAGAGAAGACTCCGAGGAGACCTTATAGCATCCTTCCAGTACCTGAAAGGAATGTGCAAGAAAGCTGGGGAGAGCCTTTTTACAAAGGCTTGTAGTGACAGGACTAGGGGAAATGGCTATAAATTGGAGAGGCAGATTTAGACTAAACATAAGGAGGATATTATTCACAATGAGAGTAGAGAGGCACCAGAACAGGTTGCCCAGGGAAGTTGTGGATGCCCCATCCCTGGAAGTGTTCAAGGCCAGGTTGGATGAAGCCTTGAGCAACTTGATCTAGTGGGATGTGTTCCTGTGGCAAGGAGTTTGTAAATAGATGATCTTTATGTCCCTTCCAACTCAAAACATTCTATGATTCTATGATTCTAAGTATATTTCAGAAGAGTCTTATTTGTCCTAGTAAGGATGCAGAAACTTCTTATTTAGTTTAATATTGTACAGAATATTTAACAACTTCTGCATATAGGGAAGGAAAATGTAACTTGTTAGGTAACACATATTTACTAGTGGAAAACATTTTGTGAAAACATACACATTATGTGGCAGCATCCCAGACCTGACAATGCAAGTGTGCTTTTTCTTCGTCCTCATGTATACATGTTACATGGAAATTATTAATTTGTTGATCACGTAGTGTTTTTCTCTATGGGTTTCCTACTCTTCTAGGCTCAGCTGCATTTCTAAAACACACACTAAATTAAGGGCAATGAAGTGCTTAAACATAACTCTTTGGGTGAGGCAGGGCTTTCTGTTCCTTTCCCATGTGCCCTAGCTTGGCTGTTCATGTGAGCATTTGTTTTTGGGAACAAATATGATCTTGCCCCTCTTACTATATATTCTCTGACATCAATGAACCTAGCAGTTCAGCAACACTGAATTCATAGCGTGAACTTGGCTTCCTTGGGTATAAGGTTATGAAGGCAGCAAGAGAAAGACCTTTCGCATGGAGATTTCCAAACTGTTCTTTAATACATAAAGTGATGCAGGTGATGTTTTTTTTATGCAGACACTAATGTGGCTCAGGCATTAAACAGTTCTTCCTGAAGAAAACTTTAGTAGTGCTTGATTTATGAAAAGGAATATGAAGACTATAACTAACCGGAGCAGTGAATGACAGGGTGTCAGTGCTTCAACTCAAGCACAGCGGGTCCTATCAAGTTCTGATATTTCTGAGTCTTCAGAGATTTTAAAATCTTTGCTTGTGATGGTTAGTTTGCAAAGCTACCTCATGTTGCTGCTTAGACCACTACAGGAGAGAAAAAGAAAAAATTCCCATCAGGTCATGTTGTCCCAGAGATTTCAAAATCCTCTTTTTAAAAAAAAAGTCAGCTTTTCATTTCTTTAAGTTGTTTCCACACTCATTATATCTTTTAGGAAAATAAAATTAATTTTATCTGTTCACAGATAGATTATGACTTGGGGTGGAGGGAAGTAGAAATCATTTGGGTTTATATCCATTCATTATTTAAACTCTAATGCTTTATCCTGGAGAAAGGATGGAGATAGAATTGGAAAATCCAAGCCCAACTATTGCCTACATTCAGCTCCTTTGAGCACTGCAGATATTTGGAATTTTTGAAAAAAAAGTTGGTTTCACAAGTGACAAAGAAGCAAACAGAAAGTTTAATGATGTCTCAGAAGAGGAGCATATGGTTGCTAGATGTGGTGTTAAATAGATAGGTCTCCAAGAACAATTTATCTGCAACACACAGACAGGGATTAGTGTGGCTCCAGTTAACACTGAGAATACCTTGGGCAACGATATGTCTTTTAGATGGAGATGAAATATCATAAATGTGAAGGTATTTCACATGGTGTTGGGGAATAATCAGTGTGAGCCCACCAGGAACTCCCTGGGATATGGCCATAGGGGGAGTAGAAGGAGGAGAAGGAAATGGAGGAGGAGGGACTGTGAAACAGAGGTTAGGAAGTACAATGTCAGTCTCTTATTTTTCTCCTAAGAGAGATTTTGTGTTTCTGTATGAAATAAAGAGTAAGGAAAGTAGAGTGTTCTACCTCCTGAAAGATGCCCTGGTATGTGAAGACACACGGAAACCTGTAAGGAAATGAAAGTCATAATTACTCAGAAGTTCACTAAATTATTCTGAGGCTGAGGGACAGGTGAAAGACTGAGGGCTTAGAGTTTGTACCAGTGAGCATTGTACAAATGAACAGGGAGACAAACAGGGTTTCAGTGAGGTTTTGGAAACCGTGACATTCTCTCACTTGCCTGCAGTACAGGCAAGAGCCAACCCTCCTAATATCCTGAGATTTGAAGCACCAGCATCTGCAACAACTTGGTGTTGGCACTGGCTGACAATCCAGCCTAGTATCCAGATGTCCACAGAGATGTTACATTTGAGATTCAGTGGTGGATTTAATCTCCCTGAAAGTCTGTGCAGAGGAATATGTTATGACTTTATTTGTGAAGCTTCATGTGCAGTCTTTGGGAAAAAAATTCTAGTGCCTTTTTAAACTTGTTTATGTTGGATGGAGGAAAACATTTACTTAAAACTTGTTTCCATTTTACTTTTTACTTTAGGAATTCCAGCTCGGGGTGCAGACATAGCTGTTACAAGTACAGCACTGAGGGTTTTTTTAATCTGTCTTAAAAGAATGATATATATTTATATTTATATAGTTTCCCTAATACAAAAAAAACCCCAAACAAACGATAAAGCATTCTGAGATATTAATTTCCTATCTCATTCAAATTTTATAACTTTGATTCTGATCTCATACCACTTCCTCACCTGATTTTCAGGCAGAAACCAAGACTTTAAAGGACAGTCTGAGGATGAATTTTGAAGAGGAAGAAGGAGTGAAAAATTGCTTCTGTTAAAGGGTTAAACCCTATTTTTGATGACCATAAAGCAGAATAGGTTCACCTTGGGATGAAATTCCACAACTTCTGCCTTAGTTACGGAGTGGTCCAGATTTGTCAGTCATATTTTGAGATTTCTTTGTACTTCTTGTTTTAGATAATACCTTCGTCTAACTTGAGTTTTGAGAACAATCTGCCTTCTTTTTAAAGCATAGTGTTTGCTGGCTGCAAGGCTTGATTTGCTTTCTTAGACAAAACATTTCAACCTAATCTCACTTATTAGATAATTTACTTCATGTTATCAGATCTACCTTCTTCTGATTGGTTGGTTTTTAAACCCATCACTTTGATTTCAGCTAATAGGTTTCTTGGTCATTCTCAGTTTATTGCTTTTTAAAAATCAATTTTTAGCTGTAACCTGAGATATTCAAAGGTTCTCAGATTTCCCCAGCCATAACTCATCCCTGGAAATTGATTAAATCAAACTAATATCCTTAATTATTCGGCTTTCTGCAAACTCAACCTTTAACTATATTTAGTAGACTATCAACACCCCTATTTTTTTAATGAAGCAATGGGGTATCCTAAACTGACATGAAACCTTCCCACTAGGCTCTTGTAATAGCATAGTCTTCCTTCTTTGAAAGAGCACTTCTCTTTTTTATTTGGTCCAGAATGTAGTGTGAGTGAACATGTCTGCACTGCAACAGGAGACAAAGCAACCACTGGATTTTGGTACACACAGGAAAAGCAGAATAGATGGAAAACAAGGGCCTTTGGATCTGCGTTTAAAAAAGAACATCCTGTCTCTGCTGGTACAGAACCAAAGTTGCTAAGATAAAAGATGCACCAGGCATCATCTGATCCTAAAAAAAGCAGTTTGAGTGTTTTGAATGAGGATCAGATCTCTTCTGGGGTGACCAGCTAAGCTGAGCATCCAAGTGCAAAAGGTGAAGTTGATTATGACTGGCAGAGCTCTGTGGCTTGGACTCCCTCAGGACCTCCCCAGGGAAAGCCTGGAGTACAAACTCCTATCTATGGAGGAAGCCCAAACTTCCTCCATCTTCTCCCTTGCTTTTTCCCCACTGCTACCCTTTCCCTGAAGCAGCAGCCTTTGTTCACCATAAACAGAACTTGGCTGATCCTTCTAGCAGGAGACTTGAATGTTTCATGGAGAGTAGTGGCTTTGGTGTGTTTTAATGTTTATTGTATCTGGAAATCCTGAAAGGCTGATAAATGTTAGAATAATCTACTGTTTTCATAGAAAACTAATTTAAATAAATTAAAGGATGGGTAAATTAGATTATTTAATTGCCATAAAGGGCTGAGTATATCACCATGTAAGTGACATGCAGGCCATGAAGGACTACCTATAAGTTTAGGAACAGCCCTAAGCAGAGCAATTCCTTCTGGCGTGTAACACTCTCTGCATGAGAATCCCAGGATCAGGGACTCAACAGTCATCAAAATGGGCTCATTTAGTGGTCTGATCACCAGCCTGCTCAGGGTGGTGCTGGAGAAAGCTGGCACAGCTTGTGCCAGAGGCAGCTAGTGGGTGCTGCAGGGTCCTGTCTGGGTCCCACGTGCTGCTATTAGCTGGAGCATGGAAGTTTAAATGGCAACACTGCAAAGGCTGGATAGATCAAGTTTGAAGTCTGGTTCAGTTTGATGGAGCAGTATAAAGAGACTGTGCTGTGGGCTACAATCAAGAGCAATGTTTCATTCCTGGCTGAGAGGTGCCTAGATAAGCTGCCTTACCTGGGAGTGTAAAAAATGTTCCCTTATCTGGTATGAATTACTTTCCTTCATCAAATTTCTATGCCAGGAAACTACATTCTTGGATGGTAAGTAATCTTTAATAGAACAATAACAATTTTTATATAAGAATAATTATACAAACAAAAATAGGAAAAAGAAAAATGGCAAAAGAAGTTCCAATCTCCCTTCTCTTACTCACCACAACTAAAAGTCTACCTGTGTAAAAACTTTAGTTTGAATTATCCCAACTTATATGTTGGAATATTTCCAGACCCCTTCCTGTTTTCACAGAGCTAAGACACTTCCATATTTTGTTCAGTTTGGGCAAAAGGGTGGGGGACAGTAGCTTTTGTAGGTTTTTGTTGATCAGGCCTCATTATTTGTGATTAATTACCAAAAGATTATAAACTCCTTGCAAGACAGCATGGTTACTCTAACCCTTGATCTCTGTCCTCTTTGATTGTCACTTTGTCTTTAGCCTCTATAAGGACAAGCTCCAGGAGACTGATATATGCTCTTAAAGAGATTTATTCTCTTTTGACCTGTCACACAGACTTTATTTGATTTGTTACCTACCCTTCTAAACAAGCCCAGGCATGGCTCTCTGAGGTAAACATCAATAGCACAGTCATAGAAACAGGAATCAGACTTGCTACCAAAAATCTCCTAGTCATAGAAAATTAAAGGAGGAAAAGTAAAAAAACTTGAACAACTTCAGACAGATAGTAGGAGCAAGCACAGAGCCACCCTGTGCCGAGTCAAAGGGTCCTAGTGTTACATCTAAGAAAAAGATGCCCAACAAATCCCACATCATGCTGGATGCCACTTTTGTGTCTACCATGGTTCAAACCCCTTTTCCACCACATCACGGTGTCATTGCAGACATTTATGGAGTGAAGGATCAGGTGCTTGTGGAAGGGGATAGCTTGCTAGCAGCATTGGCCTGTGGCTCCTTCAAGCTGCTCCCAGGAATGAGAGGGAACTCTGAAGAAGGATGCTGGCTGCAACCAGCCATTAAAAATAAGGTTTCCCAGCAGAGACTGAAGGTGAGCTTGAGCAGAACAACTCCAGGTCATCCAAAATGGCCCACACTGTGCTAATTTCTCTGGTCAGTATGGAGTTGCATGAGCAGTGAAAGCACAGCCCCTGAGCTGTATGTGGAAAACAAGGTTGTTTACTCCTGAGCAAAAGCATGGAGACATCTATAGTCTCTACAATCTCAATGAAAGAAATCCTGTTTTCTTTGTACATACACTCAAGCAAGACCAGGATTTAACATGCATGAGTTTTCCTGCTACAGCCACAGATGCAGAGCAAGTTGACTTTGCACACCCTAACTTTTGCAGGCACAGGAGCACTCGGCCTTGGGACTGGCACATGAGAGGTGGTGAGAGAATCTTATCAGGAATTTATTGAAGCATGAAGTGCTTTATTACATTGTGTAGGATGACAAAGAGTTCAGATACTTCATTAATGGTTCTTTAAGAGTTAGGAAAACTTACAAATGAAAGAGACCTTGAAAACACATGCAACCCATTATATGGATATATGGAACCTCGATTTTTTAGCTCTTAGAGCGGGATTAATGGGGTAGAGTTGCAGTGAAAGCTAGATATGGTCATTAAAGGAAATACAGAAGCATTACCTTGCTGCCTTCAACCATTTCACAGACATTTAGGTGTCCACTGACCTGCCCAGGAAATCAAATCACTGAAGAATAGCCCAGAATGACACTGATCTTACAGCATGACTCTAGTAGTAAAATATGAAAAAGGTGACCAGAGGGCTGGAGCACCTTCCACACAAGAACAGGCTGAGATAGTTGGGATTGTTCAGCCTAGGGAAGAGTAGGCTCCAGGGAGACCTTAGAGTGAGCTTCCAGTATTTAAAGGAGGCCCGCAGGAAAGCTGAGGAGGGGCTTTTTATCAGGGAGTGTAGTGATAGGGGTTAGTGGCTTTAAGCTGAAAGAGTGGAGAATTAGATAGATATCAGGAAGAAATGTTTTACTGTGAGAGTGATGAGGAATTGGAAAGCAAGTTGCCCAGAGAAGTCATGTATGCCCCATCCCTGGAGGTATTCAAGATTAAGCTGGCTGAGGCTTTGAGCAAACTGATCTAATGGAAGGTGTCCCACCCACAGCAGGGGATTGGACCTAGATGCTTTTCGAGGTCCCTTCCAACCAAAACCATTCTATGATTCTATGATTCGGTGAAATGGACATCTCGGATCAGGTCCCTTGGCTGCTATTGCCCTAATGATAGTTCCCAGGAGCTATGGACGGCTTTTCTGGGAACCCGAAATGTCTAGGGATGAAATATTCAGACACAACTGCTTAAAATCCTCTTCTTCTGATCCCTCTAGAAAAAAAATATTTCATAGGTACTTAAAAGCAGGATAAGGAAAAATAATTATGACACAAAGTTGAGCTGCTAAGTAGGCTTGACTTTTCATTTGAATAGTGACAGTGAGATCTTCAAAAATATTTCTTTAGGCATTCACAGCCAGTTTTCATTACATTAACAGGAATCACCTGGGCAGCATGTCTAGATTTTGATCTGTTACATTCTAAATGAAACTTTTTGGAATGCTGACTAAAACCCTTTGAAATATGAAATTGATTTAAGGAAATCCTACCTCTTGGAAGAGCAGTAATAATAGGTTCTGAGGTTCATTGTCTATTATGCATTCTTTTCTTTTGCTGCTGCATTTATCACAGTCATCTCGTGACATTCTGCCATACTATCACCACTTTCTCAGAACCAAATCTGTCATTTAAAACCTCTTAAAATGCAATGAAATGACATAGGGGTTTCTCTTGCTAAGGTGTCAGGTCTTTGAAAAAGATTCTGGTATTGTTACTAGTCAAAACATAGTTCTTGTAATTAGCAGTGTGTTTTGAAATGTTACCAGAGGTGACTTTCTCTTCCATTCTAAACTGCTCTTGAGTAGGAATGATTTTGACACCATTGTTCAGTCACTGAACTGACTATCAATAAATAGCAAATTGAGCATTGCAGTGTGCAGCTGTGAGAGTTAACCAAACTTTCAGAAAATAATATAACTGTGACAGTTTTTTCAAAGTATTTTTAGATACATAAATTCCCTTCTCTTGAAAAATGATTGTAAGTAGCGTATATACATATCACTGGTTATAACTTTTAAAATTTATAGTAATACAATAATTTTTAGGAAGGAAGGGTAGTGTAAAGAACAAGGAAAGTGCTTCTTTTTCATATATTAACCCCTACATTGACATACTCAAGGAATATTTGCTGTGTCGCAGAGCATGATGACTATACAGGCACTTTTGTGACATTTACTCATATCATCCCGGCAAACTGACTTGCATATGAAAGAGGGATAGGTTAGAAGCAGTATAAAAGAAGGCCTAATGAAAAATGACCTGTATTGTAAAGACTGGAGATACTTCTGTGTTTAAAATTCTTGAAGTACTTTTGTTAAAGGCTTTGGCATAATCCTTTCTGGCTTTGCTGTGTGGAGAGTGCATCAAAGGTGCAGCCTTGTTAGCCTCTCCTG
Source organism: Clamator glandarius (assembly GCA_033459285.1). Classification (NCBI taxonomy): domain Eukaryota; kingdom Metazoa; phylum Chordata; class Aves; order Cuculiformes; family Cuculidae; genus Clamator; species Clamator glandarius. The sequence goes on from JAUNZM010000261.1 coordinate 10,413,659, forward strand.
AATTTCATCCCTCCCAGGGATTAGTTTCCTAGGAATGTCCTGAAAGTTTTCCTTTAGTATAAACACAGTATCAGAGGAGCTGTTCACTGGGACTGAGAGTTTAAATTCACAGTTATGCAAGCACAAGTTGTGCATGCACATTTTAAAGAGGCAATTTATTTGAGTACAGAGTATAGTACCTTAGGTTAAGCATTTTTCCCTTGTTATCATTGAACATTGCACTAAACAAATTATCATGCTAGACAGAAAGAGTATTTGCATTTTGTTAAGAGACTAAGTGAAGACAAAGAAATCACAGTCCAACATCTGTGATGCCTCCATCCTTCCCCCAATGCACACCAGAAAGTAATTGTATGAAATTTCTCATGGGCTGCTGATTGTACTAGACAGATCTGCCATCACCATCATTATGGATCAATGGGGAAAGCAAACACATGTTATATATGTTAAAAAATGCAAGGCAAATGATAATGATAAAAAAATGACATAACAATTCATAGAATAATGTTATGTGTTTTCATAGTGAGATTTCTGCTCCAGATGTATATTGTAATGATGATATAAAAACTGTGTAAAGGGCTATGAGGAACTTTTTTCTGTTTTTCTTTCTTTCTTTCTATCTATCTATCTATCTATCTATCTATCTATCTATCTATCTATCTATCTATCTATCTATCTATCTATTTTAAAAATGATTAGTCAATTTATGCTATTCCACCTGGTCAACAGATAATCACAGTTTTTTTCACAATCTACTACTCCCTCAGGAGTAGCATCCTAGGAGACGTTGAGTGCCTTTAATGCTGTTGAAGCCCTTCAGCTTCTGCTGGACTCGGTAATGGATGAAGGAGTTCCAGATACCAGAGATCTTTCAAATCACTAGGAAGATATAGTCAATAGCGATCATCATTGCTCTTCTTGATCAGGTTGATAGTAACATTGACTTCATGATACTACTTCTGGGAATAATTACTTGCCAGGATAAATGAAGTTTTTACAGGCTGTTAGGAAATTGTCCTTGAAAAGGTTTCACTTGTAAAAAGCTTTGATTATTGCACATAGTGTCAATACAACTCTGGCAGAAGGTATTTTGAACCTGAAAAGAAGATGGTAAGTCATTATTAATAAAGTCTCCCGATAATGTAACAATAAAATAAACATCATAGAATATCTTATGACATAGAGTGTGCTCTCACTATTGATGTTGCAAAACTGTAAAATCAATATAAACATGAAAAGAGAAGCCGGATGATATTTTGATACTGTAGAATGAAACTTTGGGTATTTAAAATGGAAATCTGAAGTACATCAATGTTACTTCTGTAAGTTATTTCAGTAATATTAGCTTCAAATATTACTGTTCTCAATAAATCCAAAACTCTGAGATTAGAGCCGTTCTGTTCTTAATCTGATCAACAAGACTCTATGATACCATTAAGTGATAACTCTTTGATGAGAGATGCTGTTAAAATGTTTCATACTGAGATATGACAAGACAGTTCACTGGGAACCATGGAGCCATTTACTGTGAGTTACAGGATGAATGGACTTTGGGAGGCAGAGGGTGGAATAGTGGGGTCAGAAGGACAGCTGCGGCCTTTCCCATGTCACTGAGTTCTTCCCACTACCAGCACAGGGTCCTGGGAAAAAAATGCTGGGGAAACACATGGACCATGTTGAAGTCTGCCTTCCCACAGTGACTGGGAAGGGAACATGGGAGTATCCCTGTCTTGTTGAAGGTTAATTTTATTAATTTCTTATTTCTCCTGAAGCAGATTAGAGGCCTGTTGTTGACATTATTGAATACAAACACTTTGGCTTACAGATTCCCAGATCAGGTTTTTCTGTATTTTCCCTTTTCCACATGGTTGAGATGCTGGAACATGTCTTAGTGGTGACCAAGGTTTTGTAATGATGTAGTTGTTCTTAAGAAAACTTCCGGAAGACTTCTTCCATAGCCCTCACAGGAAAGTAAATGTGTCTGAGAGTAAAAAATATCACTCATCTTATTTGGTGGAATTCAAGACATATATATCTGTGGTAATGCTGACTCTGTATTTACTTTTTTAGCAGACTATATTTATGACATTAGTATTCAGTCCTTTGTCACAATTAGAGACTACCTGGGCTTTGCTAATTATTCTTTTCTGTCTGAAATGCTATTGTACTTACTCTTCTGGTTGTGACTAGAATTACTGATTTCAATATAAGACCGCTGTATGAATTATCTTCCTTGCTTCATCCTGAATTATTAAAAAAACTCTTTCTAAAAATGATGCAATATGTTTTGCTCCATATTTGTAAAAAAAGTAGTAAAATAACTTATTTAGTTGAAAGCAAATTTTTTTGGTATTTGCAACTTTCCATTTATGCTTCTTTCACCAATATTTCATACTTACTTTTGCTTTCATTGGTAGCTTGATTATTGGTATTACTTTCTTAGAAATCAGTATATTTTTCTAAGACATTTGATACCATTTTAACTCTTCCTTCTTGGAGAGTCATACCATGCTTAGATTCATTGATTTGATGATAGCTCATACATACTAAAGTTAAAAACAGACCTCTGAAGTGCCAGAAATTTAACATTTATTCTTGTCACTGCTGCTTAATATACTTTTGTTCTTCCATAATTGCCATTTTATAATTAACTAGCACTCAAACTCATAGAAATTCTCAGTTTACCTAATCGTTTCACAGTCCAATTATTTTTAACTACAGTAGGCGACCTATCAATCTAGTACAGTATAATTGATTCACTCTGTGCAATGTTTCTAATCCCAGTCTGTGAGTATTGCCAGCAGACCATAAATCACAAGTAAATAGCAGAGCAGTGAGTAAGGTTAGTGTGTGTGTGTAGGTAGTGCATCTTGAGTGGATGTGGCAGGAGTGGATGTTACAGCTGCATTCAGTAGATCAGCTTATGGCGTGATAGAAACAGCAAAGTTGGACAGACAAAAAAAGCAGATAACCCCACGACTTCCACTGCTGCCTTCCTAATGCATAAGCAAATATGGGTCACTACTCTGCAGCAATCTGGGTCTCAGGCTCATATAACACCATGAAGTTTATTGTTACCAGTGAACTATCATAGCTTTGAAGAGTTCATAAGTGCCCTGGCAAGAGGCTAGTACCCAATGGGCAGTAAATCCATGCTGGCTGGGGATAACAAATGATTTCTTAAGTGTCAATAATGCACTAATACAGTTAACACAGATACAGTTGCAGAGGATGCTGAGTAAGCAGGTGCATGGAACATGTACTCCCAGCACTCTTGATCCTGGGCCAGCACAGTGAGTGTGTTGGTACACCATTCGAAAGACATTGCAGCACTTTGCAGGCCTCACCAGCACCAGCCAGGGAGCTTAGCAAGCCCACTCAGGACCTAAAGACCCACCAGACACAATGGGAAGCCTGCCCTGATCACTATATTTGGCTACACTCATTTACTGGCAGCAAAGTGACAGCAGTGTGGAAGTTATAGCAGGGGCCCTATTACGCGGAAAGCTTTGCCTGCACCAGAGCAGTGCAGTGGACACAATTGCAGTGCAGGGTGCTACCAGCTGATATTCAAGGTTTGGTTTTTTTGTTTGTTTCCTTTAATCCAGGATATTTCTATTGTAGTGCTTGCTGCTACAGGAGACAAGAGAAGATCACACAAATATCTGTATCATGGATCACTTGATAGTCCATCTGATAGATCTGGGTGTATTTTGTGGCTTTCCTGGTGATGTTTTTAGGGAGTAATTCCACAGAACCTCACTATATCTTTCCTAGCCATCACAGGAGGCTATAGACTAACCCAAACTGTCGCTGTGACCTACCCAGTCAGACAAGACAAATCTTGTGTCACTCGTTATTGGCACATCATTTTTTCTGTGAAAGCCTCAGCAAAAGGAAGGCACCAAGAGGTCAAATCACAAATTACAGAGCATCCTGCAAGCCTTAGGAGTCTGAGTGTATAAGCTATGATTGATTAGTTCATTTCTCTATTGTGTCTTGCTGTAACACAAGAAGACAAAAGGATGAAGGATTTCCACTGTTTTTAAAACAATGCACTTTTCTGCATACATTTCTAATGTTTGTGTTATGTGTTTTCATCTGTCTCTAAAAAGTCAAGTGGGTGAGATCCTTTTGGTTAAATATGTAATAAGTATACTAATTTCAACTATCTTGTCTATCTGTTACTCTCTTCTCCAGAAACTAAATTTAACACCCAAACTTTTGAGCAGTTTTGAATTGATACCTTTTTTACTGTCTAACCTGCCACACATTTGTTTTCTTTCCTGAGCAAACACCTATATTTTTCCCTAGGAGTATAGTAGTTCTAGTGCAAGAAGATCAAGAAAGTCTCCAAAACACTGACATTCCTTGTAATTAAGAGCTGAACAGTCTGCAGATCTACAGAACTAAAACTGGATTATTTGGCATGCCAGGAAGGGGATAATCCCGAAGATACCTAGGATCCACTTCTAGCCTTAAAAGGGCCTGAAACAGAGAAGTTTGTAGTCATGAGACTGATATGAAAGCTGAAGTTTCTAAGCATATACTCTTCAAAAACTTATTTTTGTGACTCTCAGCATTGCTCTCTCCCCAGGCCTGTTTCCAAGGCACAATAACCATAGGAGTTATCACTATCGCCGAGCTATGGTTGTGCAGCATCAGAAACCTAGTGGTAAGAGGTCTGCAATCTCTGCCAGTACCTAGTGGAGTCCCAGGAGAAAGGTAGCCAACACTTGGAGACAAATCAAAGCAGAAGCTCAGTATGAAAGCCAGTATCCTTCATGCTTTCCAGGTTGTCTAAGCAAGAAATATATATACTGGCTATTTCTTTTGCAGAAATATTTCTTACTATTGGCATGCATTTCTTTATTTTACAGTGTATAGATATATGAAGTCAGACACACATATTCTTTTCCAAACACATATGTGTATTTATACAGAATATGCAGAAAACATAGAGGTATTGCTTTTTCAGAACTCACTTGGATTTAACAGTAAAACTCTTAAATCTCTGCTACTTGTGATAGATACGATATCCCAGAGTCTATAGAGTATATCTGTAATGTGAGATAATCCATTATTCTGTGTATTCATAAGTAGTGCTTTGAAAAGCTGTAGGTCTCATTATGCAGTGTTTGTCGTAGCAGTTCAGGAAGACTGTCCTTCCTGAATGTACCAAACTTTCAGAGCATATTAAGAAAAATGTGGAATGATTACTTGCTTTCATCAGACACTAGATTAGATTGACAATTGAATTTTTCCATAAAATCTAAATCATTAAACATAACTATTTTAAAAATAATATATTTATCCCAAATTAAAACAAAGAACCCTGAAATAACCCCAAAAATTTCACCTAGCTTCTTCAATGTAATGTTCTAACAAAAGGTGATATTTGAGCACGTAGGAGTATGAGAAAACAGGAGAAATGTTTTCTTCCCTTACAGAAGGAAATAGCGTGTTTGTAATTTTTTTTTCCACATTACAACACATTTCAAGAAGTAATATTCAGGTGAAACACATATTATTGGTGTGAAAAAAATCACATTGAACTGTGTCTAGCAGACCTGCCTCTTGGCAAAATCACTTTACTTTAATCCTTGCATAGCTTGCAGCTTCATGTTTAAAGGAATGTAGAAACCAAGCCAGTTTAGAAGGGGAAAGATCAGTAATCTGCCTTGTCTGACCTTTGGCTCACAAGCTAACTATCTATTTGTCTCTGCTCATGGTAAATCAGTGTTTGAATTAAATGTGAACTAGTGATGTGGGTTTTGATTTTTTTATATTTCTGCTTAAGAAAGAATATATTCTTAGGGCTCTGACAGAATTTTCTTTTGCCCTGGCTCCAGTGTATTCTGGGAGTCACTTGTGGGCTTTTAAGTTTGCCCGTATATAGCCACTATTTAACTGATTTTTAACACTTCTCTCAGTGAAGTTACACCCATTTTCTTGTTTGCAACCTCATAGCTTTTGATGTACAGACAGGCAAGCCATAAGACTATTTTTATTGTCACTTTTAACACATGAAATACTGTGCCAGGTCAGATTATTCGTCCAGTGCCCTGTTTCCAGCAATGGTCAAATGCAGACATTCCAGAGATTAGGGTAAGAATTTCCATCTACATGTGATAAATACATGCAAAAAAACCCTTATTTAAACTCAAAATTTCTCTCTATACCCAAGGAGGGCATATTTGGCTGATGTCCTTCACACTCAGAATTAATACCCTCCAAGTTATTTTAAATCAGTGTAAGATTAGTTATTAAATTTAAGCTGTCTTAACCCTATCAATGACACAGATTCTGAAATACTTCAGTGCCTCACTAAGTGCTGAATTTTCTTTAAGAATGTAGGCCAATGGAAGAATAGTTGGAGCGAGATAAGAACCCTCTGTATACCAATACACTTACATAAACATATAAGCATGTATTTTTATAGGAGGGCCTGAGCAATAGCAATCCCTCACCCCACAGGATCCATGTTCCCATAAAACACTTTTTACTCTTTTCCCTCACCAAGCAGCAAAATGGAGCTCAGCAAGGCCTTCTGGGATCAATCAGCAATATGGATATCCCTGCCTGGACAGTGCAGGTGCCTAGCACCCTGTAATCTAACTCTTAATTTTTTACTTCTGGTAGCTTTTTTGCCCCTTGTCCTTCAACTCAAGGCCCTACTTTCAGGAGGCAAACTGTTCCCTAGACAATTACAAGCTGACCCAAAAAGTTAACTGCTCTCTGATGAGTACCAGCAGACTCCTCCATAAACTAATCCAGTCTCTGTAAGCAAATTTCCAGAAAAATATCTCCACTTTCTCATAGATATCAGCTACAAGTGTAATTATCGTCCTGGACAGAAATGTATAGTTAATCTGCTCATCCATGCAGACAATAATGAAGTATTAAATGAGACAGATAGTCATGAAAAATATGAGTTCATATCCTCCCTGGATGTAAACTACGGTTGTTCTCAAGGAAGTGAGACACCAGCTGAGAGTCTGGTCTGTGAGGGCCCTGCAGGAATATGGACACAACTTCAAAGACTTTCTGACCAATGAAAGGTTATTTGCTCTGCAAAGTGAGATTATAATCAGAGAATTGCTAGTACTTGTTAATAGTATCTTTTCACCTAGACTTGGTTGAATTTAGTATAATAAAGCCTGTCTTGGGCCATGTAAAAGGAGGAGGCGATAACAATGAGCATCTTTTAAACCATGACCTTTTGCCTTTGCAATAATATCATTTAGACATCATCTTTTACTAAAGTGTCCACAAGCCTTTTGTTTTGTTGAAGTAGTTACTTTTGTTAAAAGGCTATATTTTGGCCCAGGAAGTCTATTTTGTGTGGGTTTTTTTCCTAAGATGTGATATCCCATGAAATGTAACATAATGATTATATTTCTGAGTTGGATAAAAGCCATTTTTACAGGGAAGAGATATTTCCTTCTAATGGCATGTCACAAGCTGAATCATCATTTGCTTTTGTAGTTTCAGTGACAAAAATTTTTCTGAACAGTTTTATCCTTTTTTTCATAAATAGTTGATCCTTTTTTTTATTTTTTTTTTTTTATTCCTGCTGGTTAAGTATGATTTCCTAAATTGTACCTTTTAGGTGCATAATTTTCAGCAAGGAACTTAACATCTCCTAAGTATTTTGAGTTCAGCTCTGCCTTTTGTTTCAGATTTTGCTTTCCTGTTATCATTATTATTGCTACTGCTGTTATAATTATCACTGGAATTGTGTGAGGTGCTTAGCACTCAATAATGAAAAAAAGTTAAATTTCATGTATCCAGAAGACCAAATTTTCCTGGCATTTTCTTTAAACTGAAATTTTTTGCCCCTCTTGGGATAATGTGTTTTCAAAACCAGTTATAATATTTTGCTGGTATTGTGCATGGCATTTGGCAGGCAGACGTCAGGTCTCTGTGCTTGTGCTGTGGGCCAGCTGGATGCTCCTCAGCAGCAAAGGGGAAGCCACGTACTTGTGGTGAGCACAGCTCTCAGCCTGAGATAATGACCAGCGTGGAGATGGGGGAATATGAGCTCATGCAGGGCAGACACAGTCTTAGGTGGCTACATGGTTGTGGGCTGAGGCTAAGTGTACAAAGCCTCACCTCTGCCTGCCAGTGGCTATATGAAGAGACCTGCAGTCAGTGTGTGGCTAGCCCAGGTGTAATGGGCTTAATTCTGCCTAACTGAAAACCATGGTTTTGCAATTGATTTTGGAAAATGAAACCACAATGGCAAGTCAAGTTGAAAGGCCAGGTGTTCTTGTCTATAGAAGGCACCTGAAAGGATGAGTGATGCGTGAGTCTTCACTGTGGAGGGCCCAAATCTCTTATCATGTCCTACACTGTTGTTGTTGCAATGCTTGTGAATATGAGGAGGAAAATGTTCTCCTCTGTTAACAAGCTGTTCTGTCCCAATATTTCCTTGCAATTTCAGCATGATTCATTTAATAAACAAATGGGAACCAGTCATCTTGATTATTTTTGCTTGCAAATTATACCTGAGACTGTTATATTCCCAGCAAGGCAATTGCCTTAAGGCCATAAGCTTTATTTACAGAAAAAAAAAACCATGTCCTAAAAGCACTGAAAAAAATATGAGCGTGGTTCTCTTAAGATAACTACAAGCTAAGAAGGCATCTAGGTTGCATTTGATTTCAACTGTTTTAACAGATTTCTACAATTAACATCTTGCTAAGTATAGAGTAATTATCCAGAGTTAATGAAGTTACGCACAGAAAAAAGGGATTTACACATTAACTTTTTATCTTGTTTTCGGTAATGATTTTTCTTCCCTAATGGAAACACATGCTTACATAAGCAGATTTTTTTGATCGCTATTTTATAATTAAACTATGAGTTCCACTTGTACCTCCAGCCTGTGTAGGCACTAGCATATCTAGAGAGAGTGGATGTATTCTAAACTCTTTGAAATTTTTAACCTTGAACGATTTATCTCTGACGCTTTTCTGAATTATAATCCATGCAAAATAAAAGGGCATGAACTTCTCCCCTTGAGCAAAGCCAGGCTGAATTCTAACATATATGCTGTATATAAAGATTTCTTTTTAATTCTGCCAAAATTAAATCTGCATGCTAAATGACTCCCTTATTCATTAGTGTACAATTAGGACCATGTTCACTGGTACATGCTGCCTGCTTTGAACCATTCTAGTGATGCAAAGCAGCTATAAACTTGACTTAACAGCCTGGTTAAACCAGGATTACAGCTGTTTTGAGGGGCTGGAGAAGAGCAACATATCTGGAGTCTACTGGTAAATCTGGCCTGTCAAAAAAGAAAAAACTTGCATTATTATTTTATCACTTCTTAAATACCGTCATAAAGAGACCTTACCTAGCTGCCATTTGGTAAGACATGGTTCTCCACTTTGTTGCAGTTTTTCAGCATTTTCTAGTTACAAGAGAAGAAAAACACATCATAAAACCAGAGTTTAAATAAACAATGTCTTTGAGAAATATATGGCAGCTGAGAGCATGAATTAGGAATTATTCCTAGTTGAAGCAGAGAAATAGAGAGATGAATGGCAGAGGAATTGCATATCATGGAGACATGATATTATCTTATAGGAAAAAAAAGACATCACTAACCATGCCCTTCAAAATTTTCCCAGTGTAGGAGCAATCTTGTCCAAGAATAACTGAGAATCTCTATGTCACCCTGGCAACCTCCAAGAAACCTGTGGATGGTGTAGACCCATGGAGGTAAACAGATAATTGTGGTGTACCACTAGCACTGGCTTTCTCAGACATGGCTTCTCATGGCTCTTCTGCCAAAAATGGTCATCTGTGTGGCTCCTGAAAGGAATGCTGCCATTCTGCCCAAGGCCTCCTTCCTCGTCCATTATGCACAGTAATGGAGGGTCACCCTAGGGTCACGTGAAAGAGGATTTCAGGAACTGTCTCTAAACTGATGGGAAATCCCAATGTGCTGGTGTCACAAATAACGATGTGAGAATATTTAGACACCCCCACCCCTGCCTTCCATGGCTGCAATATTGGCCTGAACCACAGTGTTTGTAAGCTTACTTTACATAAACTCCTCCAATAAGTGATACATTTTGAAAGACAATCACAATCACACTTCCACTGAAACCAAAGTAAGAATTGTCCTTTCATGTTTTCCCTTTCATTACTTCCTTTTCTGTGCTTGCTCAAGGCTTTGCCATACTGAGTCCCCTGCCCTTCTCTCCATACTATATACAGACCTTATTTCTGTCTCAGTCCTTTGCCTTAGCAGGCAAACATGTCTAAGCAAAACAGGAATACACCTGAATCTTAATGTGACTCAAAACAAGAAGTAAAAAAAAAAAAATCTTTTTCAGAATTAAATCCCTTAAAAATAAATAAAAGGGAACAGACAATGACAGTGCATCCCCTTGATCTTGTTAGCAATATGCCTAGTTTCCTTCAATGCCTCTTTGCAATGTAGGTTTCCAGTTTCCCTTTTCTTCCATTCCCATTTCTGAATTCACCTGGAACTCTAGGGACTCACCAGAGCAAGTCATCTTCAATGGGAAACTCTAGTGCAGGGAGATAAAGATTAAGCAAAAAGCTAGGCTCGTTACGGGGAATAAGGAAGAGCATTTTTTGGCTGCAAGACCTATCAGGCACAATAATGACCCAAATGGATGCAGAAATTAATGTCAAAATAAAATAAAACATTTAATTTAGATTTTCATGGTGGGAGAATTCCATAATAACTGATCTTTTCCTGGAAATAAATTCATTGACATAGCCTTTAGTTTTCCAACAGCAAACCTTTCTCTGGGAATTACTTCCCTCAGCCCTTTTCATGCCTTTTACAATGAGTGTACAGCTTTACAATACAAAACTCTTTTATTTCTTATTAAAGTAAAATATGGACTTGAAACAGGAAAATATTCAATGTTCTTGTTCTCTTGCTGTCCCTTTTTGCCCAGTCTTATACAGCAATTTTGTGATTTGGGCTATAATCTACGGAATCACAGAATCACCGATTCACAGAATCACAGAATAACCAGGTTGGAAGAGACCCACTGGATCGTCGAGTCCAACCATTCCCACCAATTACGGAAATTCACATTTTTCTGATTCATGCAAGTTCTGATAGAAAGTACTCTTCCAGTAGGTTATCTTGAGTGCTGGAGTGCTGTAAAGGCAAGTTAAACTGAACTTGGTCTCTCTTTCTCTTTTTCAGTGTGCAAACAGATGGAGGGAAAGACAGCTCCTAGCCTGCACACCAGCAGACAAATGGCAGAGAAGGCAGCAGGCATTTAAGAGGTTTGCACCCGGCTGATTGCACTGGAGCTGTTATCTGGTAAGACATGGGGCACTGCCCACTTGAGCAACTGGCGACTGCCCATCATCTACAGTACCCTCGGCTTGCATTTCCTGGCTGTGCTACTATGATCCTGCCACAGCCAGGGACCACAGACATCTAAGGGAAAAGGAAGGAAAAAGAGCTTTTTATTTTCTGTTTCCAGAATTAAAAAATGAAACGGATGGTTTCATGTCTACCTTCTTTTCCAGTGTGAAAAGGGCCTTGTAGGGCAGAAGGGCCAAGAGAATTGTCATGTAGAGCAGTCTCCTGGAAAATGCATCCCCACTGTAACTGATGGCACCACAGCTGCCAGGGAGGCCATTTGGCAATAAAGCATGTTTTTGTTCCTCAGCTGCCTTTTAAGATTCACCAGCTGCTGTGATATTTCCGTGTAATTCTTCTTCAGACTGAAAAAATCATAACCATTTTCATTTTCAGTAATTACATTGCGATCAACTTTGTTTCCAGTGCCTTTTAACCTGCTGAACTTTTTTTTTTTTTTTGTGGTAAATGGTCAATTAACTCTCCCTGTACCTCTACTAAATGCATAACTACTTCTACCATTTTTCCCATCCTATATTTTCTCCAATTTTCTCTTCATTTGATAAGGTACCACCAAATCTGTCATATCCAGGCATAAAATTCCGTGGAAATAAAGAGAATCTTCTCTGAACCCCTGTGTTAGTTTCTTTACGAAGCATGTATTTGATCTAAAAAAAAGTTCTCTAAATTCAGTTTGAAATAAAAAGATCACACTTTTCTCCTAACCTTTCACTTCACTTTTTATGCCTGAATATTTTGGGTCACTAGTCACTCTCTGTCTTGCACTGTGATGCAAAGGGTGTGCTCTTGGTTGAAAATTTTGTACAAGAAAAGGAATCCACGCAATGCTTTTACACCATAACACAAATATTTGCCTCTTACTGAGGGGCAAAGAAGAATTGTTCCTGCCACTACCCCAAGCTGAGACATATACATCTGTGTATTGGAATAAAACAATATCTACTTTCCCTTTTCATGTGAATGCTGTGTAAAACACTTGGTTGGCTGTCTTCCACTATGAACAAGAAAAAACATTTAGCTATTTGGGCGTTTATGGACAATCAGGTACTTTTTCTTCATTTTACTTCAGTATTTCTTCATATCTGACTTGAAAGGCTGGTGGATACAGACATAACTGTGTTTGTCATACAACTGAGTAAACAGTCTCCCAAGCACAGATCAAAAGAAGGGAGTTATATTTTCACCATTGCTTTTAATAATGACACAGGTATGACACTTGATTTTACAAGAATCCCAGTCCCTAACCCCAACATCTTTCCTCAGGAATGGAAAATGTGAGCCCTGGCAATATCGTACCATAGCAATCATTAAATACATGCACAAGTTCCAGTAATAATGTCAAACACAGTGGACTATAGTTGCATGAGTGCAAACATCTTACTGTTTGTCTGTCCCGATGAGCATCATTTGAGGGGCAGGATAGTGGTATATATTTGGCATGGCTACTCAGGCATTAGTAACATCCTCCCTGTGCTTTCTGACATCCACAAAGGAGCGATACTTTTCTAGGATTCTTTTTGAAGACACCTTCTTCCAGGAAGACTCTTTCAAAAAGGTGTCCCATACCACTCTTTCCTTGCTCTCCATAACTGCAGATGCTTTCTGCCATGTGGCATGTGGCACTATCCCCTCTGTATTTTTCTCCAAAGCTTATTGAGCAGGTTGAGGCCCAGTCCCACGGCCACAGAGTGGGACTATCTTGCCTCAGTGATGCTGAAAGGCGTATTAGTGTATTCGCAGAGAAGCTCTGCAAACCTTTCTGTTTCCTTTAGGCAAGTATTCAATATGTGTAATGACAGGCCCAGGAATAATGTTTCTGTGATGGGAAGATAAACATTACACACTTCCCAGGCAGCTCGCTCTGCCTCTCCCCTTGGCACGTGCCAAGGCTGTGTCACAGCCTGTGAAAACATGACAGCTCTTAAGAGTTCTTGCCTTTCTTTTTGCTGCATATTGCATCCATTTCATAGCCTGATGTGTACCAGTTGCCTTTCCAAAAGCCAGAAATAATCAGGGAGTTGTCACTACCGTGCTGCAGTAGACACAGAGAGAATTGTGTTGTCTGTATCTGCAGCTCTGGTAGCAGTTTTGTTGCTTCCTGAGGGGCAGGAAGGTTAACAGCCCTGCAGAAGGAAGGGTGGTATGTTGAGTCATTTAAAGGCTTGTGACTGAAGATGTTTGGGAATGCTCAAAGCCTTTTAGATGCTAATCTGAAAGAAGGAAGTTTCTTTAGAACTGATTGGTCTCTAATCTGCTTTATCTTGCTCCTTACATCTCAGAGACAGATAAGATTTCCAAAAGTCAGATGACCAACAATGGCTGTGTTCAGAAAAGACCTGGTCTCTTTCTTATCAATTTATAAAATTTTATTGTGTGAAGTTTTAGAGACTTCCAAAACTCCAGATGTCACAAAGGTAAGTATCAAGGGCTGAACATGATGGGGAGAATGGATCCACAGAAAATCACATTGCAGCCAACAAGTGGTTGGTGGCATTGTGACCATGGTTCCTTCCAACATGGTATGCCATGTGCTGGAGAAGGATGAAAAGCACTAATTCATTCCGAGGGGATTGCCATCTCTTTTGTTGTATTCCAGAATTTTCCTTAGCCATAAAGAATGTAGTATTTTCTCCAAGACAATTTTAGCCTCTAAAAAAAAAAAAGGGTAACTGGAGGTATCCAATAGGGAATTCCTAATTTATATAAAGCATTAAATTTCCACCTTAACGTTTATCTTCTTGGGGTTTTGTTTGTTTTGTTTTGTTTGGCTTGTTTTTTTAAAGCTAATTCTTTGTATTATTAAGAGAAATAGTGTTAGACAATTTTGGCATTTGCACCCTTTTAATGCCTCATTTGGCATCATGCTCTCCCTCAGCAATAACCCATCCAATCTCCATATGTTAATTGACTACAACCCCCCAAGCCACATTTGTCATTCTACTCTAATTTCCTTTTTAATTATCCTTATCTTATGATATTAAGAAGCCCTGATATATTCACAGATTTCTATGTGGAATCATAATAAACAGACTCTGCACTTACCTCCCAGACAACATCTGTAGCTTGACGCAAAGTCCTTGTCTGGTTGCCATCAACAGCCATACACTTATACCTTGCTTGGAAGCTGGCCCAAGACCTGCTGATGTCAGTAGAAATCTTTCTAATTATTCTGTTCATGACCTGTGGTAAGATTCAGGAATTAGCAGCAGGACATTTTAAAGCCCATATAGCTATTAAATGTTACTTCATGTAGCTTTACGTGCCTAGACTTTTGCCTGGTGTAGGTCTGCCACTTCTTCTTGCAGGGTAAGACAGTTCTTTCTCAATGAAGTTTAGCAGATGCCCTGAAGTCCTAAGTAGATTAAACCTTTAGTGCCTGGCTCCCCACTCTCATACTGCTAAGGTCTCTTGGTATTTTGGCTACCCAGAGATCTTCCTCTTCTTCAGGAGATGATATTAATTCTTGTTACCCTCCTCCATCTCATCTGATTAATTATTGTAGTATGCATTTTTGCTTGGTGAAATGTAATTTGGGGTTTTTTTATTATTATTTTCTGCTGTTATTTCTACTATTGCTTGGGGAATTTTCTTTGCACTCACAGGAATTCAGGCAATTAAGAATAGCATTTGTAACCCCTTTTAATGAATTTCACCAACATGCATCCTGTAGGGGAGTAATGAAAGGAAAACATATGACATACACCTCTAAATTCCATCTAGACACAGAAAAGAGATGACTATGACATAGACAATATTCAGGACTGAAAAATATCTTTAAAGCATTAACTATATATAAATTAGAATAAAATAAATAGAATAAAATTATTACAAATATTTAAATTAAATACTAAAATCTTCTTTGTTACACTTCATTTTTTTGAATCATTTACATTATTTTGATGTACAACATTTGGTGGAGTCAATAAAAAACGTAGTGTTCAGTGTTTATTTCTTTCTCTCTACAGGCCTCAGAATTTTCCTAAGGGGGGTGTGCAAGAAGAGCGGTTACAGTGACCATCAATACAGTTCTTACCTGGAAACTGTTTGTCACTGTAAAGGACCTTCTGTAACCTGGACAAAACAGAAATTATAGGAAAGGTTCCAGGGACAGCAGGTAAAGATTTCTATTGTTCCTATAAGAGTGCAGAGGGTACACATTATTACAGACAATCTACCTGTTGTCTCTTAGTAATTTATAAATAGTTTGTACATAAATTTACTCATATGAATGAGGTGACATTAGTCCTTACAATAGGTATCTGTGGGCACAGAATTGCAGTATGACCTGGTAAAGTCACTTTGTCTCATGCAAAACATTTTGAAGAGAAAGGTCTTCCATTATCTTTTTGTTTGACGTGTACTGATTGTCTTCCTCCAAGGGCAGTTAAAGTGCAGGGAAGGTAATGAGAGCACATACCCACTGGAAGGCTACCCAGGGATTTAAACAGTTTCTGACACGGGGAGAAGGCCAAGTGTCAAAGCTTACTTGTTCAATGAACACATATAAAATCCCTGAATTATTTCAGTGGTAATTATTTTGTACATTTTGAACCAGAATTTCAGATGATAGTTCCCAATCTAACACCTGCAGTTGCAATCACTTGTATATGCAGCTACCTGATTGCATCTGTAAATCAAATAGCTAGATATTTAAGTAACTTCAGCTATATCTGAAAAAGTTGAAGATGCAAAAATGCAGCCCTTATTGAAGCATGCTGGAAGTTTGGCCCTGCATTTCAGTTAGGTGCCTATAATGAGGGGATAAAAATGCTGACTGCTATGAAAACTGATAAATGACTTCATAATGACAAAGCAGCACGAAGTAAAAAACAGAGGTTTGGCATGACAAAAAAAAAAAAAAAGAAAGAAGGCATGCGACATATATCTTTTTTTTTGATAAATCTTCACTGTACCTAATAGCTCTGGATTGTGTTGAGACTGAAAGGAAAGAAAGATGGTGGACAGTAACTGTAAGCAGAAGAAAAAAAATGCTTCTTACATTATTTTTTTTCTATATGTTCTCAGCTGGTTTTTCAACTTATTAAAACTTAAATTTTCACTTTTAAATTTCAGCATTTGTAGAATAAGTGGTATTAATTTATATTCCATGTTCTAGAGAAAGTACTGAGATTTAAGTTTATCACAGAAAAGAATTCTTCTTACAATACCTTTTCATATCTTGCCTAATTTTGTTTATTCACTTCTTTACCAGAAAGAGAAATGCTGTTTTTCTTCTTCTCTAATTCTAAAATGCATGCAGCCATTTCCCTTATAATTTATGTTGTGCTTGCAGGCATTTCAAAACATAAGATGATCTTCATTAAGAAGAAGCTATGAGTAACAAAGTTGAAAATGAGGTTTGTGGAAAAAGTATTTAATGGCAAAATTTTCACTTTAAAATGCAATTATCAGTACTTAAATTCATGAGTGTTTTATAGCAAATTAGTAACTTGAGGTACATGTAATTGATTTGCATGATTATTGAGAAACTCCTCTAAAATCAAAGGTATTAAACAGTGCAAACTTTGAGTAGGGGATTGTCAAGCTAATAAGGTACAAATGTTATGCTAAAGAATATTCCAGTTTCACTAGCCATTTCTACCTGTAAGTAAGGATATTTTCTTATGGAGTGCTAGGATAGAGGAGCTTATTTAACTGATTTTCCTTCACCTGAACAAGCTACTACAGAGATGCTGACATGTGCACGCCTCCTGAAAAAGCCACAGCAAATCATTTTCCACCATGCATTGCAAAGATCTTGTGGTCAATATACTCCGCACTTTGTAATCTGATAGAGATCTGTAATCACAGGAACCTTTCAGCTTTTTAATGGTGATGCATTCTTTGTTTATTTTTCATACCTTTGGTCTACAACAGCTGCTATCCAACTGTGATCTGCAGATCATTAGGAAACATATGTCCCAATATGATTAATTTAGTCAGGAACAATTGTGGCTGGTGACATTTTGGCTGAAAGGACAAGAAAGAAACATTAGCAACAAATCTTCCAATGTGCTGGAAAGCAACAGCAATAATTTCAGTGTTCTGTGGTTCTGTGTTACTGCATTGTTTAATGTCCGTTCTTCCATCTTCTCTTTCCAGGATAATTGTACTTCTATAAGGCATATAAATAGTAGAATATTGCCAACCCATATGCTGTGGGACTGTATAGTTTTTTTGAATTAATTCAATTTTGAATTAGAAATTAAAAGATTGTCTGCACCATTACATGTTCTTAGCTGTAGCATACACTTTTTTCCACTTCATATATTTTAGCATAAAGGAAAATAAAAGGATCAATTACTTTAAAGTATATGATTGTATTTATACATTTGTGAAAACAGCAATTTAGCAATGAGCAGCAGATGCAATGGCAGGTTATCTTAGCTAAAGGAGTTTGGAAGAGGAAGTAATACAATGAGGTTTTGAGCACGTGCTTATCAGTCCTTTTGGTAGTAGGTGACCTTGAAAATGTGAACTAAGCACATGCAATGCAATATTGTCTTAATGAGTCTACAGGCAACATTAAAAAGTCTAAAAGCCACAGTCAGCCCTTTCAGCTTAAGAACACAGCCATTTCACTGTGTTCTTAAGCTTGAGACATAAAGATGAACATGTGAATGTAATTGTTTTTAATTGTATCACCAGTGATTATTTTATCAGGAAAAAACAGATAGCTAAGTTATCCAACCAGCTTCTATGCATTCTTTATACTAAAATGTAATCCCTCCATCCATGGTTCCCCTGATAACTTCTACAACACTGTGAATTATTTGGCTTTGCCAAAAGAACAGATTAATTAAACCATTCTAAAGATAGTGATAGGGAAAAACCTAACAGTTTAGTACTCAGAGAAGCAACCCAGTTCTGCTACTTTGATTTTATTCATTCCTCTAGTTATTTCACTGGGAAATGGAATTTTCCACATGCCAGAATTCTGTGGAACCCAGAAAGAACAATGTAGAATTTAATTTCTGCTTGCTGTAGAGAAGTCAGGGTCCTAACCCTACATGAGCTTTTTTTTTACTGCATCTAACAAGAATATTGCCGTTATTAAGTAATGCTTACAAGCCATACCCAGCCAGTTCTGACTCTCCAGATCTCTCAGATTGAACCCACTTAATGATGATTCATAGTTATTGCACCTCGTATCATAACAATAACACATGTTGTTGCAGTGAAATTTTCTCTAAATCCTTGATCTTGAAGCCCTTTCCATCTGCATGGGCTAATAATTCATGAGGCCAGAGAGAAGATGAGCAAGGTCTAAGGTTTATGGTCAAGGGACACCAGCAAGATACACAGCACCAATATCCACACTTTGCCCTCATGGTGGGCTAATTAGTTGAGAAGGAGAAAGGCTTAATCCAGAAAGCTTTACAGCATAGCATATGAGGGTAGATGTGAGTTCAAGGAAAATCATTTGAATGTGGATTTTGAACATACACACCCTATGTTGAGGTTGATTGCACTGAGCACATAAGGGGAGGAGAAACTATTATCCTATGTTATGCCCCACAGCAAAATTTAGGCAGCTGCTAGACTTGATAAATGGAATCTTGACCTGTACTTATTTTGTTTTTCAGAGCTATGCTCAAACACAGTTTTGTCTAAGGAGGTGCAAACCACTGTATTTGTAAGGCAGAGGTGATGTCCAAGCAGGAGCCCTGCTCCTCCCCAAAAATTTTATTTGAATCATTGCTCCTGGTTTGAATCAGAGTAGGATCTAACATACAAGCGGTGTGAGTTGGGAAGGTGTAGGGGCCCAAGCCCACATATGAGCACAAAGGATTGCCAATACAAAAATCATGGGTATCTCTACCCAGCTGGGCAGAGACACTGGTACCTCTGACCTCTGTCTTCCTTGTGAATTGAGTCAGACATTGTTGTATGATCTAAATAAAGTTTGTTTTTAAATACACTCACGTGAGAGAGACTGTTATGTATTGGATGAAGAAAACATGAGTGTTATATATTTAGGTGTTGATGTGATAATGTTAGGTTTAAATATCTGTTGTCTTTGAGAGACAGATAAGATAAAAGGCATCTGGAAAAACTACAAAAATCTTGCCAAGGCAATACCATTTTTCACTATTGAAATTACTAGGCATTCATCTTGATTTCAGAGTTCTCTACAAATGATTTATTGATGTTTAAATCCACATAGTTGTTTTTAAATCACGATCCACATTTCCTTAGAAAATGATAGTATGTTTCATATTTATGTCATATGTGGATCAAATTTCCTAAGTTGCTCTGCATCCCTATGCTGGGAAGAGTCCAGCTGTTACTGAATAAATGGAAGAAGTTATTTGGAAGTTACAGAAGGTCTACATCCTACTTCTGTGTAAACTCAGATCACTAACAGAAGTGGATGCATAATTCACAGATAAAGTACTTGGAACAAAGGAGGCCACAGACCAGAAACCTTTCTCCTCTGCTACATAAATGAGAAGCCTGCTAAGGAGTGGTGTCCCTGAATATCATTTATGAGTTGACATGACCTTTTCATGTTATGATCCCCTTACACACTCTAAATCCCATCCAACTATGTGAAATCCTCATAAGGCCTGTTCTCCAGCTCCCTCACCAGCTTTGCTGCTCTTCTCTGGACTCGCTCCAGAGCTTCAACATCCTTCTTGTGGTGAGGGGCCCAGAACTGAACACAGGATTCAAGGAGTGATCCCACCAGTGCCCAGTACAGAGGGAGAATAACCTCCCTGGACCTGCTGGTCACGTCGTTTCTGATACAAGTCAAGATGCCACTGGCCTTCTTGGCCACCTGGGCACACTGCTGGCTCATGTTCAGTCGGCTGTCAACCAACACCCCCAGGTCCCTCTCCTCCAGGCATCTTTCTAGACAGATTTCTCCTAGTCTGTAGCTCTGCACAGGGTTGTTGTGCCCCAAGTGCAGGACCCGGCATTTGGCCGTGTTAAACCTCATGCCGCTGGGCTCTGCCCAGCAGTCCAGCCTGTTCAGGTCCCTTTGCAGAGCCTCCCGACCCTCCAGCAGATCCACACTTCCACCCAGCTTGGTTTCATCTGCAAACTTGCTAAGGGAGCACTCGATGCCTTCATCCAGGTCATTGATAAAGACATTGAACAGGACTAGACCCAGCACTGAGCCCTGGGGAACCCCACTTGTCACTGGCCTCCAGCTGGATTTAACTCCATTTACCACCACTCTCTGGGCCCGGTCATTCAACCAGTTTTCAACTCCTTTTCTTTAACTTCTTCTCTTTATGGGTTTTCATGTGGAACAAGATCTTTAGACTCACATGAGGACCATTGTCCTAGCAAATATTGTAATCTGTAATTCATAAGGATAAACATCTGATTTCCTAGTGGAAGAAAAGAAAAGAAGTATTTTCAGGACTTAACTTCTTGCTCTTTCTCAGTCTGTTGTTGAGAGCTTCTGGGACTGCTGCCATTGCCTGTGACAGAGAAATATCTGTCTATGTAAAGGATATAAAATTTTTAAAAAAATGAATAACCAAGATATTTTGAGATTGAATCTCACAATTCAGTTAGACTCCTGCTGAGACAACATGTCCTAGAAATAGAACAAAGTGATGTTGGCACAGGCACTTTGTTTTTATGAGACAGAAGATGACATAAAAGAATATGACTGTCCATTCATCCCCAAAATATACCTTGAAAGAAGGTGAGATCCTGTGGATAGGTGTCAGAAACTATAAATGTCAACTTAATAAAAGAATTTCAAACTAAGAAAACTTCCACTTCAAAATAGTGACGTGCTTATCATTCCTTTGGAGTCATTCCAGAGTAACATTTTAACTGGGTTAAATAATAATAAATAAAATAATAAATAAATAATAATAATAATATTTCCTAATTTTACTTTGTTGTAAAAGACATTATTTAATGGCATAGATGATTTTAGAATGCACATAATTTTTTCTGGGATTTTTTTTATTTTATGGGAAAATATCAACAAAACATTTAACACTAAAATATGAAAAAATAACTAATTCATTTGAAGCAGTGCCAGCTACATTTTATGTGTACTTTATGCCTGATATTGGGGCACAATATCTAATCTGACTTTCAGATAACATTCATCCAGTGGTGCCTAAGATCTCTGAATAAAATTCTATCACCATTGCTGTCACATAGTAAACTTCCATTCATTTTAGTGGGACAAGGGTTCCCCTCTTACAAATCTTTCAGACAAATCGAAGGCTAATTTTGGACAAATTCTAGAAATGTTAATATTCTTTTTCCAAAAGAAATATATAGAAAAATAAGTCTTTTAAAATCCTGTCTATGAGAAAAAAAATGTACCATGGAGCTATCTTTGGGTTTCTCTTTGCAGTTTTAGACATGCAAAGGTATATGAATGGTTTTCAAGCAGCATAGACAAAAGAAAGATTTTTCTTCCTACTACACTTTTATCATGTCTAGTTGAGTAGAAGAAGATTTAAAAGTACAAGCAGAACTAATAAATAAAAATTTTGGGGAAATGAAATTATAGAAACAGTTCTACTATGAAATTATTTTCAGAAACCTATAGATAATTACAGAATCACTAGGTTGGAAAAGACCCACAGGATCATCAAGTCCAACCATTCCAATCAGCCACTAAACCATGCCCCTCAGCACCTCTCTTTTAAATACCTGCCGGGATGGCGACTCAACCACCTCCCTGGACATCCTGTTCCAGGGTCCAATGACACTTTCCAATGACTTTTTTCTGATGTCCAGCCTGAACCTCCCCTGGCTCAGCCTGAGGCCATTCCTTCTCGTCCTGTCCCCTGTCACTTGGGAGAAAAGGCCAGCTCACTCCTCTCTACAACCTCCTTTCAGGTAGGTGTAGAGAGCAATAAGTTCTCCCCTCAGCCTCCTCTTCTCAAGACTAAACAACCCCAGCTCTCTCAGCTGCTCCTCATAAGGCCTGTTCTCCAGCCCCTTCACCAGCTTCGTTGCTCTTCTCTGGACTCGCTCCAGAGCCTCAACATCCTTCTTGTGGTGAGGGGCCCAGAACTGAACACAGTATTTGAGATGCGGTCTCATCAGTGCCGTGAACAGGGGCAGGATAACCTCCCTAAACCTGCTGGCCACACCGTTTCTGATACAAGCCAAGATTCCATTGGCTTTCTTGGCCATCTGGGCACACTGCTGGCTCATGTTCAGTTGCTGTCAAATAACACCCCCAGGTCCTTCTCCTCCTCTCAATGTGATCCGACTGATAAAATGAACTGCTGAACACTTGTGCCCCCAAGAACATCAGGGTGGCTGTTTAAAGACTTTCACATCTCTTGACAATGTGTAAAAGAATCATATGACCAGAAAGGTTTTCATACAGAACAGCCATTCTTACAATTAATATTTGCAAAATTCCTTAAGTTTAAAGATATCAATATTTCAAGATGTGAAGAAAGACCTTCTATTTCTAATCTGCTTTTAAAAGACCAACAAAGTATTCTTTTTACACAGAATCTAAACAAAAAGTGTGCTGTTAAGAAACACAGTTGGCTATACACAGGGTTAGTTGTACATCTTCTTCAAGATCAGAGCTTCTGACTAAAAGATTTTTCAAAAAATAGGAGAGAAATTAGATACGAAGCCTGTGCCTTTAGAGTTTTTCTAAAACTTGTTCACAAGTTTTGAAATAACTTTGTGGTGCCTGGTGTTCTGCAGAAAAAGGAAAAACACTAACTCCACAGACTAGGTAATAAAGCTGCAATGTATTGATATTCCATGTATTCATCAAGAGGGAGTATAGACCTCATTTGGAGAGGCAACTCTGGTGTGGCTTGATTGCATTATATATGCTTATGTCCAAGCCACTTTTTCCCCCCATTACCAAGGAAAAGATCTCTCTAACTCTGTGTATCAGTGTGTACTATCTTTGACTCACTTGATTATCATAGAATCAGAGAATCATAGAATAACCAAGTTGGAAGAGACCCACAGGATCATTGAGTCCAACCATTCCTATTAAACACTAAACCATGCCCCTCAGCACCTCGTCCACCTGTGCCTTAAACATCTCCAGGGAAGGTGACTCAACCACCTCCCTTGGCAGCCTGTTCCAGTGCCCAATGACCCTTTCTGTGAAAAACTTTTTCCTAATGTCCAGCCTAAATCTCCCCTGGTGGAGCTTGAGGCCATTCCCTCTCGTCCTGTCCCCTGTCACTTGGGAGAAGAGCCCAGCACCCTCCTCTCCACAACCTCCTTTCAAGTAGTTGTAGAGAGCAACGAGGTCTCCCCTCAGCCTCCTCTTCTCCAGGCTAAACAACCCCTGCTCTCTCAGCCGCTCCTCATAAGGCCTGTTCTTTAACAACAGCAGCCACCCTCTTCAGATGACTTTGAAGTCTAGTCACAGAAATTCTACAGGGATTTCTCACCAGGGAGATTGTAGCAATAACCACATGTCACAATATAAAGTTCAGTGACATTTGTGTGGACTAAAAGGAAACTTGTTAATTTCCTCCCTTAAGAGTTAATCACTGTCACAATTGTTCCAAAACTTCTGTATAACTTTCTTTGTACCTATGGCCACAAATGAAACACCTTGACAGGTATCTGATCACAACAAAATGCATTTTCCATCTGCACAATTCCAGATTTCCCAGATTAACCATTTTCTTCTGATTTTGGGTTGTACTGGACTATCTGAGCTCCTGTGAAGTCTTTGTACCTTACCCATTAGAATATTTTCTCATCACCATGTGGGGCCCTTTTTGAGAAAGCACTTGCTGCCCTGTCCCGTCTCCCCTCTCCTCCATAAGTGCTCCCATTGATGCTGTCCTTGCCATTCATGTCTAATGATGTTCCTTGCTACAAATAGTGTCTTCTCAGAAACATGGGTCTGTGGTGACTTAAACTAGTCATCTTGGTGCTGACTCCAACCCTCACAGAGCAGAAGGTGGTGACAAACGATCAGACATTTGTGGGAGCTGTGGAGCTGTGGGGAGCAGAGATACTAGGTTTCGTCTTTCCTACCCCACACGTCTCTGCCTTGGAGGATGACTTTCCTGAACCAAGAATGCTTTGTCAATGAGAGATTTCCAGATGTGTTAGGAGGTCATTATTAGAAATGTAGTTATCCCTTGGTGGCAGTTTTCAGATTTGCAACCCCTTCACTTATCTCCTTTGCATGGTATTTTGATTTAAATTTTTGAAAAAAGTCAGTTATTAAAATATGCAGAAATATTGGGTTTGAATTGTTTCTTCTTCTTTTTGCTTTTTTTGGGTTTTTTTGTAAAGTTTTTTTAAAAAAATGTATTACTCAAGAAACTCCCTAACAACACATAGCTTAAAAACACAAAGTTCCCAGAAAATAAGCCAGAGTATACCACCTCATAGATATCAACATCCAGTTATGGACTCAGATCATGCCTGCAACAAGCACATGGCCACTTTTGTCATCATTACACCCAGATAATTTCAAGTCTGTTATTTGTGGTCTGCCACAGAGGCCAAAGATCTTGTTACATCTTTTAGTTAAAAGCATGCATTTCCAAGGACTAGAATCTGAATTTACATGCATTTATATTGGGCTGAAGGTTGCCTTTCATACTTGAGTACAATTACCAAGATGAACAGCAAAAGTCTGACACGTGAACAAGTCATTAGATACTTTATGGCAATTACCGTGATTATTACCAACTTGACTCACCTTCAGGAACTGATCATGTTAAAAGAAAATTACATGGGGAGTATTATGGGATACTAGCTAACAGGCTGATGCTTCATTTCATGGAGACAATCTCTTTAAATTACTTAATTAGGCATTTGTGGAGAATATGGATATTTAAAAAAAAAAAATAGGTAATTCAGTTTTTTCACTGATCTTTTCTTAACTGGGCCAACCTAAGACTGAGATTCAACATCTTCAGTGGGACAGAGAAGAGGGGCATCGGTGTGGAATCATTGAATCATAGAATCACTAGGTTGGAAAAGGCCTTTGAAATCATCAAGCCCAACCTATCTACTTCTAAATCATATCCTTAAGTAATTCATCTACTCATCTTTTAAATACCTCTAGGGGTAATGACTCAATCACCTCCATCTGGATTTAACTCTATTTACCAAAAATGTT
The DNA here is from genome assembly GCA_033459285.1 of Clamator glandarius. Classification (NCBI taxonomy): domain Eukaryota; kingdom Metazoa; phylum Chordata; class Aves; order Cuculiformes; family Cuculidae; genus Clamator; species Clamator glandarius. The sequence goes on from JAUNZM010000261.1 coordinate 10,439,119, forward strand.
TTAAGCAGTAGAACGTATGCCTGTCCAGGTCAGTGGAAGCCAGTTTCTCATGCAGAATACTGTGAGATACTGTGTCGAAGGCTTTACTGAAGTCAAAGTACACTCTAACCACAGCCTTTCCCTCATTCATTAAGGGGGTTACCTTGTCATAGAAGGAGATCTGGTTAGTTTTGCAGGTCCTGTCTTTCATAAAATTATGTTGCCTGGGCCTGATCACCTGGTTGCCTTGTGTGTGCTGAATGATAGCACTTAAGATGACCTGCTCCATAATCTTCCCATAACTGACAGGACTGTAGTTCCCTGGATCCTCCCTATGATCCTTCTTGTAAATGGATGTAGCATCTGCCAACCTCCACTCAAGTGGAACTTTCCCATAGAAAAAAGACTTCTGAAAGTCTAATTGGCCTAGCAGGTCTCTAACCATTTCCTCATGGATTATGAGAGCTTTGTTCTGTTCTCCCTCCTTGTCTTCTGGCTAACGAGGCTGAGTACCCAGACAACATCTCACCTTACTATTATAGGCTGAGGCAAAGAAAGCATTAAGTACCTCAGCCTTATCCTCATCCTTTGTTGCTATTGTTCCCCCTGCATCCAGTAAAGGATGGAGATTCTCCTTGTCCCTCCCTTTGTTGTACCTCTCTTTCACAGAATCGGTCAATTTAAGCTCTAGTTGGGCTTTAGCCCTTCTGATTTTCTCTCTGCATGATCTCACTTTGTCCTTGTAGTTCTTAGATGCCTGATCCTTCTTCCAAAGCTCATATATTTCACTCTTTTTTTCTGAGATCCACCCAAAGCTCTCTGCTTAGCCAAGCTGTTTTTCTTCCCTAATGGCTCATTTTTTCGGCACACAGGGATGACCTGCTTTTGCGCCACCAGGATTTCTTTCTTGAAGAGCATTCAGCCGTCTCGAGCCTCTTTGACCTTAAGGACTGCATCCAAAGGAACTTTTTAGCCAGCCTCCTAAACAGACCAGAGTCTGCCCTCCAGAAATCCAAGGTGGCAGTTCTGCTCATCCCCCTCCTTATTTTCCCTAGAACTGAGAGTTCTGTCATCTCATGATTGCTGTGCACCAGGCACACTCCAGCCATCATATCTCCTACAAGTCCTTTTCTGTTTAAAAACAACAGGTCCAAAGGTGGACCCTAGTTGGTTCCCTAGTCGGTTCACTCACAAGTCATGTGAAGAAGTTTTCCACACATGCCAGGAATCTCCTAGACTGTTTCCTCTCTGCTGTATTATACTTCCAGCAATTATTTGACATATATATGACAGAATATGTAGGCAAGCCTGATTGCTATGACTGAATCTCTGACAGTTAGTTGGAGGTAGACTAGGTCATCCACAGGGTGTTTTCCCTCAGGGGGTGGCTGACAAGGCAGTCAGAAGATGTAAAACCAGAATAAATGCAGTTTAAAAAAAAGGAGGTAAGGTACAGTAAGAGCTTTGTAGCCCAAGGAAGTGAAAGAGATCTTGGGTACACTGGCAGAAAGAGGTGAGTAATGCTAGTGGGACTGGCCCATGTGAATGTTGTGGTTTTCCTTTCTACAACAGAGTTCTTACAGTGCCTTATGTCACCAGGCAAATATGAACAGGCCTGTTCAAAAATGTCTGTTCTTTGTCACTGAAAACACACAACCCTGTTGGTAGCCCAACTTCTAAATTTGGTAAGACTCCAGGAAAAGACTTAAGACTTCTTGGAGCCATTTGAAAGTAGTATGGTGAGAAATTAAGATGTAGAAGGAAGTGATAATCTTGGAGCTGGGGATTATACTGCTGTAAAAATGCAGTGTGACTAGTATTAGCAGCAGCCTAGTATTCCATGGTCCCCCTTTCAGGGTGAGCACTTAAATGCTGAAGGCATTGCATAGCAGTATGGCCTCAAGTAGGAAAGATATCTGGTTTAACATTATGTAGAATATCTAATTTTCCAAAGAATTGGTACTGCACGTAATAAGAGTTTAAATTACATAGTACTTTGGAAACTGGCTGGTAAAGCTGCCTGGTGATGAAAATAAATCTGTTAATAATTTTTCAAGTGAACAATATGTAGGACAGTGCTGGCTATCTTCTCATTGCTTATTGTACAGCTGGATACTGATTGTGTATGACAGGTGACAAAACAGGTTTGCCAGCCAGATTTAATTCACTTGCATGCTATAGTTTTGGCATCTGCTATATGCTGATGTTTAAAAAATGTAATTTCTTCCAGATAAATACAAGCTTGCATTTCTTGGCATTATGAAAGAGGGTGTTGGGGCAGAAGCCAGAAGAAACTTTCATAACCAGCATACTGGAGTTTAAAATTATGCATAAGATAACTCTGGAGGTTTTCGAGAATGCAGCTGAGATCACGCAGAATTGTAAATTATATACACAAATAGCTTGAGGCCATATGATAATTAATAACTACTGTATTTAAGTAGTTGGAAACTCAGTTTCATTTATTATTAATTATAGCTTTGTTTAGCAAATGTTCTCCATGGTAATTGCCTGTTTATCTTGTCTGTATATGATGTTAGCAGATAGCTTGGATGAACAAACTGATTAGTAGGAGTCTTAATTGTATTTCAACAGTTGTTGCTATTCTAGCAGGTAATAGGGAACAAAACTGTAAAGCAGATAAGTAAAGATAAGTTGCACATTTTGAATACTAATATTCATCACTGGGTTGTCTGCTAGAGTAGTAAGGTCAGATTTCATGAGCAAATTAAAGTAAAGGGTTGGTTTGGAATAACTTGATTCTTCCAAAAAAAAAAAAGAGAAAAATTCAACCCATAAACTACCCAGTGATCAGTGGGGAGTACCTGCGATTATGAAGGAAATGTAATACTGGACTTTTGTAATATAGTCCTAACAGTAACTCATGGTCACATCTATAAACCCAGAAGTAACTCTCTGAAAGAGGACAAACAAAAGAAAGCACATTGGTAGAAAATAACTTTCTGTTTTGCCATCTCTGCAAATGACTACATCTGTACTTACAGATAAACTGGGTTCCTTCCATAGTGCTGATAATAAAAACTAGCTGTATGAGCAAACAGAGTGAATGCATTAAAACTGTATTACAGCTCATATTGAAAAATAAGAATTTCTATAATCAGCTATCAAATATCCACTGTTTGGTGAAGGCTTAAAACACTGATAAAGGGCTGCAAGGAGGTTTAGGTACTGATTAGGCAGCTCTGGATCAGGTCTGCTCTTTCCTACACTGAATCTCCTAAAAATAATTTTTTCCCACTCCCCAGCATTTACTGGCTTGGTTTTTTTCTTATTTTTCTGAGTGAAGATGTTTCAGAAAAGAAGTAACATTTGCCTGAGAACAGTAAAAATGGATGAACTATGTAATTAGTCAACTAATAAACTAGGATTACTTCAAAACAGAAATAAAGATAATAGATTTACCAGAAACCACAACTCCTTGTGTGTGCAAAGGCATAAATGTTGCTAAATGTGAAAAATATCCTCTTCCCCTGGGATTATCATAACATGTTATTGTGATGGTTGAGCTAAGAAATTAGGTTTGAGCAAACCCAGCAAATGGACACTAATCTGCATCACTGATCACTAGAAGAAGTGAACTTTCTGTATTTATTGTCTAAAACTATTTTCTAGTCCCTTTTTTTAACATGCCCTAAGGGTGGCTCTTTGTTCTTTTGTCCTTTTTTTTCTTTATGTAGATTTCTTCCTTTTCAATGTTAGTAATGACTTTGTACATACTTTAGAACATTTTTTTAATTGTCAGTGATGGCTGCTTCTCCTGATCCTGATTCTGCAAAGAGTTTGGGTGACATATACCCAAATATGAGTGTACGATGACCCTGCTTGGCGTTGCAGTCAAAATACATGCTTTAACTGCATCAGTGAGATGAAGCGGAGAACTCAGTCCACATATGGGCACCTAATTGCCTCTTTCAGCATCGTATTTAGGTACCACAGCGGTTCTCAAAACCCTTCTCTCAGCAGTTACCTAAATCTCTAAGTAGTCATTTTTCTAGTAGCTGTGTGGTATCACCATAATTAGGCTTACTTTTAAAGCTTCTTAGGAGTCTTAAATTAGGCATTCCTTTAACTGCAGGACAAAGGTGGCCTTCTGTAAGAGTGATTGTGTAGCAGGGGAGTTAATAACAGCATAATACAGTGGTGCTGGGGAAGGCAGTGCCCTCCACCTCACATAGTGACACAGGTTCTGGTTCACAGTGATGACTTAAATCAGGTCTCACAAAAGCCGTGGGAATATTCCCCTTGGAATATTAAGCCAGGTACCTGGACAGGAAAGGGAAGTTGACTGTATTTTTTTTGAAGCTATGCCATTCTGCAGAAAGGAACAAAAAAGTGGAATGGAAAATTTGAGTCTCCTGCCAAGATGGCAGGGCACTAGTGGTGAAGGGAGGAGGATCATGTTGCACCTACTCATGGAGGAATTTCAATCAGAAGAAATGAAGCAAGATGCATTTTGGGGAACTGATTGTTGGATGGCTGGATGTTGCTTAGGGGTGCAGGAGGACAACATCCAGTCCATGCTTTGAACTTGATGGGCTTTGGTGGCTTCCCAGTCAGTTAGCCATCTCAGGCATGGCATTATTGCTCTCCACAAGCAGCCTGGGGAGCCTGGATAAAAATCTCAGCACTACACATCCCTCTGGGGCAGGGGATGTTTGCTTAACAGCACCAATAGTCCACTTCAGGGAGTTTGTGCAAGTAGGAAAGTGATGGCACTGTGTCTTGTGACAGATGTTGCTGGCTTGGAAAGGGTCTGCTTTTATGTCCATAAAATTGAGATGTAATCAGAATTTTTCCCTGAACCTTGTTTGGAGATGTGTTTTTCAGTTTTAATCTTCCATAACAAAAGCTGATGCCCAAACCAAATTAAAACCATTGCAATTGACTGAATTTGAATTTGGATGTTGAGCTCAGAGCCTGTAGTCCAAGAAGTTTTGGAGCTGAGATTCCTGCTTTAGCTGATGGCAAGATGAAGATATCTGGGCCTGCAATTACTGTTCTGGACTGCACAAAGATGAGTCTGAGCAGACCTACAGCTAAAATTAAGTTTAATTTAATTGTTGACTCTATGTGGCTCAGTGCAGTTTATGCTCTCAGCGTCGCACCATGATTGGCTACAGCCATCTGAGTCCCATATTGCTGAACAATGTCAATTTAAGCTGAAAAAATGCTAGCTGGGACACATTTGAAAGACTTCAAAATTTGCTTTTGACTCCTCTCTAATATTTCATTCTGCTTTGGTGAGCTTTCAACAGAGTAGCCACTGGAGCACTGGAATTTATGTGAAGCATATCAGTATGATTTGACCATCTCTGCTCTGCAGAACTGACAGACACACCTTGTCTGTTTCAGCAGTTTTTGTGAATCTTTGAATTTATGGTTGTAATTGTAAAAGAGCTCAAAGTCACAAAGTGGTCTTGAGTATCTTTGGAACTGCAAAGACAATGCTTGTTTGTCAATCACAGTTCAGTAGAGACAGGAAAAGAGAAGCAAGCAGCAGGTATGGGGGTACCTGAGCGTAATTAATCAGTGTAATTAATCTTGCTGGTTAGCATAAAGTACACATACATTATCCTTGAATGGCCATAATGTTTGCATTTAGAAGTGTCGCACATAATTTGCTTTGTGTAGACTTTACAATATTTTTATTTTTTAAACTGGTCAGACTTATGGTCACGCCTCTTTCACACTCTCCTCTTATCTGCCTGCCCTTAGGAATGTCTATTAATTTTACCAGAATCTAGAAAAAACACGTTTCTGTGTAGCAGGGACCAGCTCAGTGTAAGTTTTGTGTTGTGTATTCCAGCTATTCGACGTATCATCTGTCACCTGTATCAAGTTATTCCCTACCTCTCCACCCCCGCCCTCCCGTGGACTTTAAGGAAGAAAAAGGGATTATAGCACTTCTCCAGCATAAGTTCAATTGCTTTCTGCCTTGTTTGAACAGAGAATCATGTTGCATTTCCTGTATGTATATGAATTTGTCTCTCAGAAGTCCTTTGCATCTAATGAACCACTGGGCCACTTTTTAAATCTTCAAAGGGTATCCAATTGGTGGAAAATCTGCCATCACCTTTCAAAAATGACCACAGGATAAAGTGCTAGAGGAAGGAGGACAGCAACTAATGTGTTCATGGGACAAGGGGAAAAGTGAAATGTCAAAGCACCAAGTCTGGGTCACAGTGGAGAAAGTGAATGATACTCTCCTCTCACCTCCACATGACTGCTGCTCTTCAATTACCTCTTGTGATACAGGGGCTGAGACTCTGATGAAGTTATAAATAGCTGGGTTATGTAGCTCAAAGCTTTAATTTCTGATGAGGCTTAAGCTATGCTGTGGATGTGTGGGACTTGTTATCATGGCTGGCAAAGGCTTCTCAGTTTCTGTGTCTTGATGACATCTTCAACTCCTACCTACAGGTAGCTAGCTTTGAGGCACTGAAACATTGGTGCTAATTTCTAATAAATCTCTCTCCATAAGTTCTTGAATCATAGAATATTTAAGGTTTAAAAAGAAACCTCATCAAGGTTGGAAAAGAACTCTAAAATCAAGTTAAGCTGTTAGCCCAACACCATGCCTACTAAACTGTGTCCCAAAGTGCTATGTGTACACCTTTTTTGAACACCTCCAGGGCTGATGACTCCATCACTTCCTTGGGAAGCCTGTTCCAAAGCTTCATGAATGCTTTCAGTAAAGAAATTTTTCCTGATATCCAGTCTAAACCTCCACTAAAGCAACTTCAGGGCACTTCCTATTGTCCAACAGATGTAGAGGACAGCCCACAGAAGTGAAAATAATCTCTTCAGGTATACCCAAACCTTTTCTAATTCAAGTAATCAGCAAGACAAGGTTAACTTCTTAAAATTACTCAAGTTTTACAGTAATTTCTGGGTATAGTATTTATATTACCATAACATCTGGAGCCCTACCTAGAATTAAAGCTCCATTTGGCTAAGAATTCTGAAAACAAAAATCAGTGGATATATCCTGATTCAGAGTATCCACAGAGTTAGCTGGGCACATCCAAAAGATAAGTAGCCAAGAAGAAAAGGGCATTTAAGCAAGCATAATTTACTGAGTCATGATTAATACTGTCAGTGGAATACTGGCACTATTAAGACACAGCTTGACTAAGGGTTCAGATTATAGACTTGCAGAATCTATTTTATCTTACTATAGATAATAACTCTTATAAAGTTGAAAATTTTATAGGTCTTGAATAACAGAGGAAACAAGTAAGTAGTAGGCCTAAATATTACATTACAGTTCTACTTTTTTTTCTTCTTTATTCCTGATTATTACTTATGGATGAAGAGCAGTGATATAGCCTCCGAGGACCTGAATATACTGACCTTTGTTTTAACTGGTATCTAAAACAAAATACATTAAGCCTGAAAAAAAATAAAAGTTTTAAGCAACATTAAAAAAAGCTTTTTTCCAGAATCTCACAATTGCTATTTCAATGCTTATTATACTATAAAATTATAGTACCTAAGAAACGTAGCTTTGGTTTCTGAAATAAAGTTTTAGGAGGCAAGCTTTGAGCAAAATAGCTGATGACAGTAATCAGATCTGCTTGTCAGTATGTACTACATTTGCTTCTGTGTTGTTAATGTACTTGGGAAAAGCTCATACACCATATTTTTCATTCTCATAAATATAAAGTTTTGTTTTAATTACACAGAGAAAATCTGTGTTTGTAATTATAAATGATCTGATGGCAGTTTTCCTTTGTCTATAATATAAATCTAGATTCTATAAAATTGGTCTTTACAGACTCAAAGTCTCACATACTTTTTATGTGGCTGATCTACTGGGTCTACTGTTTCTAGTAAAATTCTCAAAGAAAGTCATTGTCATCTGATTTAATTCAAAAGGCAAAGCATTGCGATATGGTACAATGTTTCATAAAGCTTGGGAAACACAGATGATTATTCCAGGCATGCAAACTGAATCCTTTCTTTTGCTACGGTTTAATACAGCAAGGCTCATGGCTCACATTATTGAAATGTTTACCACCTCTTTGACAGTCCTGCGGTAATGTCTAGAAAGTATAGTTAGATCACAGTGGGTTTAACAGAGGTGTTATTTATTGCACTCAAGATGTTGATGCAGTATGACTTACGTTTTCACAACCAAACTTGCAAATACGCTTTTGTTGTTCTGGATGTAGTGATTTCCCTCTCAAAATGGGCCCTTCTGCAAGGCATCTGTTTAAGTTATGGCAGCAAGGGGCAAGATGATTGACAGGCTGTCTCTGCTCATCAGTTCCTAGGATGTTATTGCTGTATGGTGGTGGAGCTTAGGACACTCAATAGCACAATGTCAGTTCAAGAATGTGAAAAAGTCATTTTAAAAGAACCAGCAAACCACTCTGTGTGCAAGACTACATTTTCCTTTCCTTGAGCAACTGTACCTGCAAAGGCAAACCCTCTAGTACATTCTGAGAAGTATAGCTAATTTATCTATTTGTAAAAGTATGTATAAAACAGATACAGAGAGATCTGTCTTAAAATGAGCAGACATAAAGGAAATAAATTTTTATGTGGAACTTTAAGTTTTCAGAATTTAAAAATATATTTTGTAATAAAAACAAATCAAGTAATTTCATACTATCTTACAGAATGTTTTCTCGATCTAACTTCAAGTGAGAAATACATGAGGCTTTGAGGGGAGACAAAATATTTAAGAATTGCTAGAGTGAAAGAAATAGTTAAACTACATGAATGACCATATAATTATTTGATTATTAGACAACACATGTAGTCTGGATTTAAGGAAAATATTATTCAAAAAGAGAGAATTTTGAAATGCTTTCAATTAGTATGAGACCTACATCATACGTAAGACATTTAATAGGCTTAAGGTCTATTTGTTAATGGTCAGTAATAGATGGACACATTCAGCAATATTCAGGACTAGCTTCTGGTTGTGGTAAAACCCAAAGGAGTAAGGATGAAGGTTAATTCTTACTTGGCATTTTCCCTGCTTAGGTAGTATACACATTATTTTTAGTCTGCATTTACTGCTTCTATCACCTCATTCAGTAAAGCACTCAAGTACTTGAATATTTTTAAAACCTGCTAGAGTATTATACCCAAATCCATCAAAACAATATGATTAAAGATACAGAAGCATGTGCTTAAGTAATTTGCTGAATGTGTGATGTTGAAGGGGGTAAATCAAATTATTGTATAGAAATTGATTTTTGTGGAACATTCAAAACACAAAGAGTATAAGAAAATTCACACTCAGACCTGTAATTTGTCCTCAGTACCTCAGTAGAAAATTTAGAAAGCACACGAAGTGATTAGGGTCGCTTCAGTAAAGTTCTTTGTTGTGGGTTGTTTTTAGTTCCAAAATTTCATTGTGTCATAGCTTCAGGGCAATCTATCTTGTATGAAGAGCCTCTTCTCTTTAAGTCATGTTCAAAAAAAACCAAACCACAAACCCTAGCCAAAACCCCCACTGCAAATCAGTACAGTGGAGATACTAAAACTACTGAGCCCATTAATAATGTTCTAATAAAGTATCTCCAAATAAAAAGAAATTCCAAATGTTCAAATCTGTTTTTGGTGTTTTATGACATAATAAATGCCTTATGATCTCATTAATATAGTTAGGCTTTTATCTTCAGGAACACAGGGAAAGAAAACATAGAAGCTCTGAACAGGGACTGTATCAGAGTAGGTGTGCAAGAAGAAGCAACATTGAGGGAGCAGCCGCAGTCATGAAATGACTTCAGGCTTTACCTGCAGTTCTCAAGTTTTTGAACTATTTTCTGATTTTTCTGTCACTTCTTTATAGCTTTCAAACTTCCATAATTTTTCTGCTTTCAGAGTCAGTAAGAATCTCTGTGATTCAACATAAACTGCAGTACTTTCTGTTCCTTGCTACTCCAGGTTCCAAGGCTCTACCTACGCAGCCTCATGGTGTGCCCAGACATTACTGTTGCCTCCTCCAAAGTAACCTCTTTTTGGAAGTAGCAGCAATTTTATTTTAAACCCCAAGCTTTTCAAAAGCCCAAAAAGCAGCTTAACAAAGATCTGAAATGTCATCAAGTTGATTTAAAGAGGAGATATAATTGTAAAGAAGTATTCCATTCTTTTTATTTGTCTTTTTATTTGTGTGGAAGCTGACAGGATTCTATTTCCCATTTTTAATTTGTAACCTTTCAGTGATGGAAACTTTATTAATTTTAAATCTAAATCAGATCTAGGAAGCTGACAATATTATAAGAACCATTTGCTGAAGCAACCTATTCTTAACACTACATAACATGGAAAATAGAGAAGGATAACTAAGATTAAGGTAATGCCATTTCTTGTTAGTCCAGCACATCTTGTTAATCGAATGCACAGTTTACACCTTTAGCTCTCAGTTACAGAAAAGGAATCTGTGTATTGCAAACCAACACACAGAACTTTGGCCACCACAATAGTAAGCCAAGTTCTTTAAACATGTCTGGATCTTCTGCATGCTCCAGTTTTTGGATACCTAATATGAGACCTCTTCTGCTGGAAATTATGTGTGGTGCCAGAGAGGAACACCATAAAAATGGTAACACTCCAGTTGTTTCTTTTTTTTTTTTTATTTGTTAAAAATAATGGAGATAAAAACTGGGGCAACAATAAATCTGTACTTCTCAAAATTCCTGGAATCTTCTTTTTTAGTGATTGATTTGTAATTTAATTTTCCATTTGCATGTAGATACTTTTTAGACTTTCAATTATGTAACCATGATAAATATCTCTGGCTCTGGATAGCCTGCACAGTACTTGTCCAGTTCCCTACTTCTCTTCTAGCCAGCTCCCTGGTCTGCTTGGAGTACTTTGCAGTGTACAATGAAGCTATATAATCCTGCTTTGGTTCTCCCTAAGTACTGTTTATAGAAGGACATTTGTTTATCCTATAAACAGATAGTCATATTTTCACCTTGTTCCAGGACCAGCTTCCACCTTTCAAATTCCAGATGTTAAGAAATGCCTCATTACAGAGTTTTCTGCTGGAAAACTCTTATCAGGAAACACTTTTCTGGAGATTTCCTATTGCAGAATATGTACTACTTATAAATAAGTTTACTTTGGCTCAGGATTGAGTCATTTAGGATGACATACATGAAAACTGCAGTTGAAGTCTTGTTATCAAGATTACTTTTAATGTTGATTCTGAAGTATAAGCTTTTTTGGATTGTCCATCTAATGAAAGTGCCACAAGTCCTATGTGAACTGCCTGCATAAACATCAGAAGTACGAATGCATTATATTTAGATGTCTGATACACAATTCTTGATATTTATAGAGCCAATGATTTGTAGAGAAATGATTGTAGATGCACCAGGATTTGATAGTTCTAAATGACAGCCTACAAACTGCTACCAGCCAAGAAGCTAATTTCTTTTATTGAAGCTGCAGAGATTAATGCTCTTAACATTTAAAATCCTAGGTTCGAACCCTTCTTGTGGACTGAGCATGTTCTGTTATGCTGACTTTAGGGAAATATTAACTGCTGATACTGTCCAGGCATGAGAAAATCTGGCAAGTGGCATCAAGGTTAAACCCTGTTTAACTGACACCATAAATATGAAAGGTTTTCACCCAGCTTTTTCAAGACTACGTTTCTATGAATAGTTGGTTCAAATATCCTGGTTTGTGTCTAATCAGTTGCCATGGTTTGGGTTTTACTTTCCTCAGATTGATAGCTACATCCTCAATGATTTTTATAAAGCTTAAACTGCAGGAAGATGTAAATTTAGCCTAGGCAGAGAACTTGACAGCTTCAGTCAAAGATAGAAAATGGACTAGAAAATTTGGGAGCAACAATAATTTCAGAGATAACTGAAAAATTGGGGACAACTTTTTTCACTATGGTTTTTCCTATTGACCTCTCATTGTTAAAGCTTCCTCCAGCACAGGAACATGTTGATCACAACTCTCATCTCCCTAACAACAGCACACCAGAGCTGCCAGAGGTGTACTGAAGCACTGCTCTCGTTGCTAAAATGTGAGATCTGACATAGAAAAAACCTGAGACTGTGCCTGTAACTCTTATTTAGCAAATTAAGAAAATCAACTACGATCACCTGAAAAATAGTTTCCTTCTGAGCTTACACACAGCTGTATATGATGCTGTTAATGTTCAAAGAAATTCCTCAGATCATTTTCTGAAAGGCTGTTGGGGATCTCCATTGGTTTTACTTTCACATCTTCTACCAACAAAAAAATGTGTTCCTTTGAGCACTGACTTGATCTTTGGAAAGGGGAGCCAGGTCTGGCCAGTAGGGTGGGTACTTATGTACAGCTATGTTATGAGATAAAAACTTTCTCACAGACAAAGTTCAGCCACAATATATTGCAAAAGGTTCAAGCACAAGTCGTTGCAATGCTCTTTTTGTTCCTCTGACAGCATTTTTTGGAAATATTTTTACAAAAACCTTTTTCATGTTCAGTTCTTCCATTAGAATGTGTTGAGCATTTTCCCTGTCCAAATGAACTTTCTAAGTTACTGCTTGAACATCTTAGCCTTCTGTCTTTTCAAATCATATCTCACATTTTTTCAATGTTGTTACCGGTAACTGCTGTGCATGGGTGGCCTGGGCTATCATCATCTTTCATGCCTTCTCTTCCTTCTGAAAATCACTGTGCTGTTCAAAAACATGTGCATGAGACATGCACTCTTTACTGTAAGTCTTAGTTGATAACTGAAAAATTTCTATCACAGATTTCTTCAGTTTCCCAAGAATCCTGACGTTAACTCACTGTTCACTCTTGTACATCAATAATTTCCAACTGAGAGTAAGAAAACACGTCCAGTGATCAAACTGAACCTTTTCTCACTGTGACAGGTTAGAACATATTCTGTAACCACCTTTTTGACTCTCCCCTTGCACTCTTGGTTCCTGAGCTACAGAATTAGTCTCAGGATTTAATTGCACTGTACCTTGTAGTATGATATATTACAGGATAAGGGCCTATTTTCACACCTAAGCAGCTCTTCTCCAGAAGAACAGTGAATCCTTCATCCTACTGATATTTCCAGATATAGACTAAGAAAATCCTAACGTGTTGGCAACAAAAACAAATTTAATATGATCCGTACCTAAAACCCAATAGCCAGGAGGCAAGTTTACTACAGGATCTTTTTTTTTGTGCTTTAAATAGAATCCATAAGCACTAAAATATTTGTTTTATTTCCTTTCCATATTTGGACAGATGGCCTATTTCTTTAATTAGTATTTAAGCACTTGAATGTCACTGATTTCCCTGGGAATTAGCTGCCCATGACCCATTCAGAACGTAATGTTTCAAAAAAACAATACATAATGAGAACACACTGTACTATTTCTCTAACAGCATACGCTTTCATAGTACATGCCTCCTTCTAAGGAGAAGTGGCAGACACCTGGTAAAAAATATTATTGTCTTTAGAAACAATAATAGGGACTTAAACCACTAAAAAATATTTCCCAATTCATAAAAAAATTCCTCTCTTCACATAGCTTTTCAACTTCCTGTGTTGGGTGGACAAGTTATGGGAACCAATTAATATATTTTTTAACTCCATTAATGTGCTTTCTCTTCATGGAATTTTCAGTGCATGCTTGGCATTACATATGTTTGTGTGGCAAGAAAGGTGTTTTCTGGAAAGAAAGCTAACAAACACTCATCTGGATTGGCCTAGGGAAGAAGTAGATACATTAAGTGCATGCTAGAGTTTGTTTCTAAAAATCCATTATTCCACAAAGAAAAAGAAAGAAGTTCCTTCCTGAAGATAGAATTTTGGGTTTTTTCATCTTTCTTACTTTTTTCTTGGTAGGAGGTTAATAAACCACCTAAATTTCTTAGATTTTTGATATCTTGTAATAATTTAATTTTAAATAAAACTCATAATCCTGTCTTCGAGGATCCAAGTCAAAGCATTCGAGCTGAATGACATCCCCATCATAAATAAAAGCATTTACAGTAAAATAAAACCAATTCCAAACCTTGTTTCCTTGATGATGCACTTAGGTATGGATCTATGACCTACTAAAAAGACAAAAAGGGGAGAAAAAAGGGAAAAATGGTGGATAGAGGCAACAGGTAATTGTAGCCTTTAGTTTTGCTCCCAACAAAATATAAGTACAGAATGAAGGACATAAAGATACACTTTTGATGTATATTTTAATTACTTACTCAATTTTAATAAAGCATAATAATTAAATTAATCAGGTAAAATACGTGTCAGTATATGGGTAGATGATGTTTTGTTGAGCTACTTAGCACTCACTAATGGAAACTATTAATAGTTGTATGCACGTAATTGAATCTGAAATTAGCGATACACTTGTTATGAATTAGAGGTGCTAATTTTGCTTTTTTTAAAATTGTTTGCATTATGTTTGTTTATTGGGATTTTTTTGTTTGGTTTTGGTCTCTTTTGTGGTTCTTTAATTTTTCTTTTCCTACCTGGATCATCTCTGTCTTTATTGTGGGCAATTAATAAATCGTGTGTGGGAAGGCCTACAAGAAGAAAAGAGAAATGTTTGGAGAAAACTCTAAGACCACTACAGGAAATATTTAAAAGTGCACCTTCTGAAAAGCTGCCAATAATTTCCTCTGTATCTTTTCACATCATAATTGTTTATGAGATTTTTCCCAAGAAGAACAATTTTCCTTATGTGTTATCATGTTTTATTTCCCCTGGGATGCCTAAAAACCTGGCAAGTCAAAGAGCAGCAATCTGGAGTATGATGCAGCAATTCTCTTTTATGAGCCGGTTCTTATGTTTCACCACAGTTTCCATGAGACAAGGGACTGTTTTGATGCTGTGGTTCTTCTCTTGCCACAGCATCATTGGAAGTAGGACAAGATGGGGGGTAATTAATTGCGTCTAATTATTTTTTTAAGTGTGTCTAACTAATTAATAAAAATATTAGGTTAGGCTAAGATGGTGATTTGTTCATGGGTTTCTAGATACGGCTTGTAGAGAGAAATAATATAATATGACATGCAGTCCAGGAAATAAAGACATAACAGTGGAGGGAACTGGGAGGCAGAACAACTTAGACTAGAATTGCTCAACTTCAGATAGAAATTAATGCTGTGTGATATGTTGATGCTTCAGACATTTGCTTTTTCCAAGCTAGATGATGCGACACTCCAAAAGTGCAAAAGCTCTTCAATTGTCCTCCTCCTCTTCTGATAATTGCTTGTTGTCATTATACATACACTGTTTTTCTCCAACCGTAGTTTGACTCCTGTAGAAAAAAATTCATAGCACATAAGAGCATTATCGTAGCAATAAGGGAACTAATAGACAAATTTTCTGGCTTATGAACTGCTAAGTACCTTTTTATTTTAAGCATAAACAGGAACAGAAGATGGAGTTTGTTTATACATGGAGGGAAATGATCAAAGTGTTATGTTTTTCACAGTGCATGACCCACTAGGACACAGGAGGATTGCTACTCAGTTTACAGTTTTTGCCTACAAGTTACATTTTTAAGAGGTAAGAATCAGGAAACTGCACCAGATGTCCATCCTAATGTCTCTCTCTTTTTTTTTTTTTTCTTTTTCAGATTCCTCTCACTGATTAGGGCTACTTGCAGCTATTAGACATCCTTGGAGACCACTGATGCTGCAGTCCTCTGTGAAGATATATGCCTTACTTTCTGGAAGTCCATCAAGACCTTTCTAAATTCAAATCATGGATGCAAGCCTAATCATTAAAATTTTCATGCAGTGTATGAGTGAGGACAGGGCATTAGTGCTGGAGAAACATATTGAGCAGAGTAATAGAGAGCTGCCAACCTAAATTATCTTTCACACAGTTTACCCAGGAAGGTTAGGGGAGTAAGAAAAAATGGAGCAAACAAGCCAGAAGAGAGACAAAAATTCATTCACAGAGCCAAAATTTAGAGCACATACTGATTTCCAAAAATCACAAGAAAACTGTGATGGAGAATTGATATCCTCTGGGAAAGATTGTATATACATTGGCATGAGGTTTTAGCAGGCTGTTCTCCTAATGCTCAGTACTGAAATCTCTCTGTTAAAGCCCTTGTAAGGTAAGGTTTGAGCTATCAGAAGTTTATCCTCATTCATGTTGTGAGTTCTTTAAAGATGAATATTGAAGAAAAGGAATCAGAGTACTGAATTCTCGTCAGGTAAAATGTCTTGATTTAAAAACATAAAAATCCATGGGAAACATGATAAGACATTTCTATACCATAGATTGGTTACAGTCTAAAAAAATTGGTGGCATTACATTTCTTTCGTTTCAATTGTATGTTGTTATACTAAACTCTAAAGCCTAGCAGCAGACAAAATATAAAAAAAACCCCCAATGCTAGTATCTCAGAACATGGAAGTAAAATGAAGGAATTGTGTCAAATATTACATTTTCAGTCATTGCATCCTTCCATTTTAATTTACATTCTGCAAATTACTTAACTTCTACTCAGTGTGTCCTGTTACTTTATTTTCACTGGCATTAAAACTTAGCTAAATAAAAGTATAACCTCCCCCAAACAGTACAAATTTTATATATAAAACTATTAAAAATGCTTTGCAGTTTGATATTCAATTTTTGTTCTGAAGGACATCATTGTACCATATTTACTCCCTTCTACTGAGTAACTCCACTCATTCCCTCTTTGCCCTGATACAAAGATGAATGAGGTAATCTCTCAAGATCCTCTTTAGACCTATATTTCTGCAAATTGATTTTGTGTTACTTGGTGGAAGGACTGTAAGAAACTGTTGCCAACATTATTCTTTCTGGTACAACTGCACAATGCCTATTGTAAAGGTCCCATGGTGTGACTTTCTAAAGGCACCCTTCTTGTAAAACAAGAATTGTGAAAAGAAAGGAGCGGACTGGGGAAGATTCCCTTTATGAAAACACAAGTGTGAAATTTCAGCTGAGCCAACTGTTAATGCCTAGCTGTTGTGGAAGAAAATAAATATATTGGATGAGGTCTTCTTTTAATATCAAGTTTTTGGGTCTGGATAACTGAGAAGATAGGGAAAGAGACCTGGAAGGTTTCTCTTCTGCCTTTTTAGCTGAAATGTGTCCCTTGATTACAGCTGCAAAAATTGTATCTTTGTTGCTCATTTGTCTCGTAGTGGTTCTAGTAAAAAAGTACTCAGTGATGACAAGTGTTATTGTAAAAAACAAAAAAAACCAAAAAAACTTGAACATCAGTTATCTTGTCAGATAGTTGTTCTCTGTATACATAAATCTAGGGGATTAATTTTATTTTGTTCATCAGAAAATCCAGTTATTTTTCTAATGACGTATGGTTGTGTGGTGGCTAAAGGTGTTAGATATAAGGCTGTAGGAAACAGCATCCTGTTAGCAGTGACAATGACTATACTAACAAAGTGATGTTGCTAAAGATGTAAATACATGCCAACAGCTGCTCAAAACTTGATAGCACCTCCTGTGGAGTCCGGGCAACTCCTGAGATGCCCAAAAGTGATCAGTGTGGCAGTGCTTAGCCATGTGCTCTTTCTTTCCTCGGGTCTGGGGTATCTCCACTGGTATCAAAGGAGCTTGGTTTCTAAAAGCCAGATGGTGTTTCTAGGGTGGTGAGACTCTTGCTCTGTCACTGCTGGTGGCACCTGGGGCAGCACTGTGACCCATGCCAAACTGCAGGAATGAGTGAGCGTGTGTCTGGAGGGGACTCAAAGGGAGGAAGAAGGAAGCATCGAAGTGGAAAGAATGGTACCAGGCAAGTCTCCCCTACAATTACAGAGGAAAAATATGAGGTATTTTAGAAATGTGCCACTTCTGGAGAGGTTATGCTGGTCTTGCAAGTACATTCCCATTGCTTGAAGTCAGATGGTAAAGCACAGACATTGGTGGCAATGCTTCTGTTCTGGGCTGCCGGTGCTACTGTGAATAGAGCAGCTGTTCCTAGTGAGCATGGGGAGACTGAGCAGACTTCTTAATATATTTTTTTTTCTAGGAAGAGTGGAATGAAGATAAAGTGCCACGACGTGCTCTTTATGGAGGAACATGCACAGATATGAAAATAAATTATTGTTTGGGGGTGTAACAAAGAAACATATGTATATAGACTATATTACTTTGTTTTTCCCTGTCAGGAATAAAACCAAGAAACTTTATAACAAGAAAAGATGAAAAGCAACACCTAAACACCAAGGTGGTGTTTACTGTAATCAAAGCTATTGGCATTTCAAGACAGGGGCAGCTGTGCATTTGAGCTATACCTGTCACAAAGAAACCCTAGTCAACACTGAGTATTCCCATACAGTATGTAATACAGATAGAAAGATAAGTAATGACGAAAGTTACAAATCCTATTGGCTTCAGGAGGCCACAATGCCAATAATGAGAAGGAAAAGAACACTTTAAAATGGATTTTCTGTTATTCTCTCTTATACTTTTCCTAAACTAGAAAAGAATAAAAACCCTAAGAATTAATCAGTCTCCTCTATTTTAGAGAGACTTATTGCATTGTCTAAGCCCCACGTCATTCTATGCTTTTAGTGATTTATATGAGCAATCTTTGAACAGAAAATGCAGTGAATCTGTTACGTAGGGTAACTAATTTATCTCCAAAAGCATTTGTTAAAAAAATTGTGATAGGAAGAAAAATAATGAAAAATCATATTTTTATTCATGGAAAAGTTTTGCATGGAAAAGAAGCTCAACTTCCTCAGTTTTGGAATGTAGTACTTGTCTTTAGCATTACTATGAACTAAATAATGCTTTGCAACTCATTCACCTTTGTGACCTTTAAAATTGCTTGTCTATACAGACAGAAAACAAATCTGATTTGATATAGTTCATTTCTAAAATTCCGGACCTAACCTAAAGTCTAGTTATCTTTCATTAGTTCTTAATGCACCAGGGTGAGACATTAATGTATTTCACATGACTTTAAAGAAGTATCTCTGTTTTCTCAGAAAGGCCAAAACTCTCCTTCTAAGGATATAGTAACCCAAATCTTATTTGATTGTATATGCTGCTAGTAATCTCTACAGTTGTATCTCAATATTATAAAATGAATAATCTAGGTAATACATTGTTATCTGTCTTATTCCTGCTATATTACAACACCAGTAGGCTCCACTAAGGCTTCTTTTTATCTCTGAGAAACTGACTTTAGACCACTCTGTGAATTAACTCAGGACTCCAGTATCCAAGCCTATCAACCTGTCAGATTTTGCTGGCCAAAAACTTTCTTTAAAACTAGTCACAGCAAAGTGAAAACCTCAGATGACTGAATAAATGAATCCCAAAATCTATCAGTTTAAGAGGAAAATATGGGGGAAGGGGGCTTTGTGAATGAAATTGGAAAGCAGCTGAACTCCAAAAAAGCAAAAAATTAGTCCTCTCCTCTGTGTTACTGTCTTCTGTTTCCATGGAAACCAAGGCTGGATTGTCAAAAATGGGTTAAGTGCTTTACAGTGACAGAGACTAATCACTGTTATTTTATAATATTACTATTGCCGGTGGAAGGGAGGGCTGCATTTTAAGGAGATGTCAGTTTGCAATGATTCTACTCCTTGCTGAAACTATCAAGACAGCAAAAACATGTGGCATGAGAAATTTTGATTAAATATATAGTAAATCAATACAGACTATACAAAAGCCATAAGAATGTGAGAAATACTGTATATGAGAGAACACTTAATCCCAAAGTCAATGAATAGCAAAACCAAACCATATAACTACTTGACTTTTCTAAATACTGAGAAAACACTCAATTACTTGGTAAATACAAAAAAAAATTAATCTGTCGTTTTTTTCCAGTCTGTGCATTAATCTTAGGGGGACTTACCTCAGAGAATCTGCAGCAAGATAAATTCACAGCCTGAATCATTATCTTGATAATAAGTTTTATTCCTTGTTGTCGAAAATCCAGACTTTTAGAGGATGAAAAAGTTCAGCATCAATGATAATTTTCCAGAGTTTTACTTATGGCACTAAAACACTTAAAGCATTTATTCTCCTTTGAGCAAGGTAGATCAGATGGAAAAAATAAATCTCATTTCCCTCAGAAACATTGTTTTCTGAAGGCAACAACATCCTCAGACTTTAGGTGAGTGTTCACAACTGCTAAGAAAAAACCAGCAAGTAGCATTAGTACCTTAGAATGGGAGATCATTAAATATAAACCAAATAATTTTTCTTTTGAGACTAATGCAAAACCTTAATTGATCAAAATTAAAAGTGTTGATGACCATGTCAGAAATGTCTTTGAGAATCTCACTGTGTATATTATCCCATAGTTTAAAATCCTTAAGTTATACTTTCTCAAGTCTCTTTTGATATCCTGGAACACATGCCATTTTTGTGAAGCGTTCCACACGCAGTATGTCTGTATTTACAAGCCAGCTTAGACTCCTAAGAACATCCGTTAAGGACCACTAGACTCTTTTTCAGCCCCTGTGTAATCCTGTAGATACCCGGAGGACACGGACTCTGAGTCTGGTAGGTAACCCCATCCTGACTGGGATTCCCAAACCATTCCCTCTCTGGGGCTGTGCTGCACTGTGCTGCACCTGGTTTGCCTGTTGGCTTTAACTCACCATGAGGGAGAATTAACAGAACAGGATGAATAGGGATCAGGGAAGGTCAGGCACTTCTACCTTAGCAAAAACCCCAGGGAGTAGGAGGCTAGACTGACATTCAGAAAATCCCTATCTGAGTTTTCCTCTGTCTGAATTATTACAAACACCTGGAATAATGTATTTACCTCAGTTTTCAAAAAAACTAGATTGCAAGATACATGAAGGTGGAGTTACCCCTTTGAAGTTGTTCACTATGATGAAAACATTTACCAGCTTCTTGGGTGGGGCTGAAAAGAGCCAGTGTTTCAAGAGGATTCACCACCAGACCTGGGCTCTCGGATTCAGGTCCCAATACTGCTGACAAAATCACCTTTTCTTCCCGGCCCAAACCAGCAGGTTCCTCTAAGAACGCATGTTAAGTCTAGTGATATACAGACACATATGAAGAGTTTGTGACTTCCACTGAGGCTTAAGGATGAGTAAAATGAACCTTAACTTTGTATCTAGCCTCAAGTCCAACAATCCCAGGGCAATCTCTACAGCTTTACTCAAAAAAGCCTAAAGCAGAACAATATCTCTTCTTCTCCTCAGTGTGACTTGTTGATTCATAATCCTGTGAACCCTGAATAACTGAAGCACCCTTTTTATAATAAAATGAAAAGATATATGAGAATAACATATATCAAATTCCATATGCCTAATGCATCTGTTAGAAGTGAATCCACAAGATGCTTTTATTTGAATTATATTTATATTTCAATATCAATGAAAAGGAGTTTTTACATCACAAGCAGTCAATTAAAATATTTTAAGAGGTGATACAATAACTAAGATATTCCAAATTGGTATTAGAATTCATGGCTTTGGTAACTAATACATAAAAGTAAAATCTTCTGAAGAAAGGACTGAGAATGGAGGTGAAAAAGCACAAAGCAAAGTTTGTGAAAGCGGGAATTATTAGATTCCATAAGAGACATAGGGAGGGACTGAATAATTGAGTGAAAAGAGGTCAAAAGTAAAGCATGTCAGGAAGGATTTGAAAGGTGAGGTGGAATGCAACTTTGACTTTATCCCCTGTTTTTCTTCAGCACAAATGCAAAAAGTGACATGTGGAGAAGAGACATGATCAGGGCTTGTCAGGGAAAGGAAAGCATAAGAGGAGATCAAGAGCCAAATCAAGTGAAAAGAAAAGAGAGCTGAAAAGGTAAAGAAATGTATTGCAGTCTCTCTGGAGGTTGAGGAAAAAGGCAAGGGAGTCAGGACCCCAGAATCATGGTTCTTGGAAATGACATTTGTTGTGGGAATGAGCACATGAGATCAAAGTACAAGGAAATGAGCTGAAATACTGATATGGTATGCAGAGTAAATAAAGAAAAAGAAGGCCAGAGTATTGTAAGTGAAGAGCAGCAAAATAAGTCAAAGGGAAAACAGTCAAGAACAGGAATGAGATTTTCTTTCAAGAATTTCTGGATGGTCTCTGAGGATAGAGTTATTCCCCAAATGATAAAAGAGAGAAGAAAATACAGTTTCCCTCAACTGGAAAGCAAAGAGGAAGGACTTATTCACCTGGCTGTATTTGGGCTGAGGGACAAAGTAGTGGATTTTCCAGGACAAAACAGGTGACACTTGTGAAGGAAACATGCCACCTGCTTGTATGTTCCTGGACAGGTTGTGATTTGCCTGAAGAAGGCATCCCCCAGGAGCCAGACTGCTGCCTGGCCACACCCACCACCCACAAGTTCCCCATGATATTCTCTGTCCCATGGCTCAATGTGGGTGCGGGTGGGGAGCTCACAGAAAGCACCCCTGTACCCAGCCCTACCCCCATGGAAGGGCCTGGCTTAGCCATCACTCCCCACCTCCTCCCAGGAAACCTCTCTTCTCAACTTACCACCCCCATAGCATCTTTCAGGCACAAGGAAACACAGCCACACTCTGATTTCACCCCCAGTGGCCTTTTCCTTTTGGATTTTGAACCATTTAGTGGACTATACCACTAATTACTCCTTCTTATCTTTTACCATCATGTTTTCAATCCTTGTACATTCAGCGATCCGGCTGTGTGTGTGTCACACCATCATCAAGTCAACAAGACTGTGCTGATGTGACAAGCTATACAAGGGTGGTTCTACTGAAAAATAAATTAAAAAATGTTTAGCAGTGTGTCCTAGAGGAGGTAGATTACTTGAGGTTAATTCCATTCATATTATCCTGAGGTTTGAAATACTGAGTCCATTTATGTGCATTTCTGTCCCTTCAGTTGTATGCACAATTTGAGTCATGCATTCCTCTGTAATTTTCACTCTTTAAATCTGTTGTGTGTTGGATCATTAACTCAAGGTGAGACTCCTCTTACAGTCATTTCCTCTAACCTCACTACATAAACTGGTCTCCTGGGTAACAGTGCTCATAGATGATCTGAACATCCCTTGTTTTAGGGCAGACTTTGTATTGCTCCACACCTGTGTAGTCATTTACACTGGCACAATGTGAAATACACATATGGTTTTAAATTAAGCTGTGTGTAAATGAGAACGGAGGCTAATGGAGAGTTAGTGCTCTCTTTGTCATATTTTTCCCTTTATCAACCCGGTGAGCAAAACCAGCAATAGTTAATGTTAACAGTTTCTCTTTTAGCCCTGAAGTAATGGAAATAGGAAGAATTGGGAGAAATATGGCAGAGACAAAATATTGAAAATAAATCAACAAAACCTGAACAAAACCCGGTATTAAAAGACATAAGAAGGCCTTTAACTGATAGTGTCTTCTTCTAGAGTTGGAATAAGAAAGGCACTTTCATCAGATGTTCTTTCACACTTGTAAAAGTTATATTAGAAATGTGAAATACAAGAACTCCCAAAATATACCTATAAACACAGGATGCAGGGAAGAGAACGGTGAGGCACCTTCGTAAAAGTTAAAATTCTCATCAGCTTGAGGAGTGACATGCAGGTTAAGCACTTTCGATTAACAGAAATTTCCAGGTGATATCAAGTGGAGGTAATCCATACTAGCCTTAAAATGCATTGCAGATAGTTCATAAATAAATATGTGGAAGCTTGTAGTTGATGGATAGCTTGGCTGCCATCTGGCACTGGGCTGTGTATTTGTTTACACACATGGAGGTCTACTTCTAGCACAGAAAAGAGATAGTACACTTCGGATTAATACTTCTCAGAGTATCACTTGCTGCCTTTAATGTGATAATGCACAGCCACAGCACCAGAGGGGGATCCTTCCTTCCCTGGCTGGCACTGAGATCAGGGCTGCTTCCATCCATGACACACCTCCTCAGACCTATCCAACTTGGAAATGGAAATTTCACAGATTAGTTGGCTTTTATTGTACCAAATGGGCAGATGAATTCTTTCACAGAGATTAGGGGCCAATACCTCAGCCAGGATAAACTGGCTCATTAACTTTGATATAGCTGATTGATGTAGGCGTTTTTTTTTTGCCATCCCCCTGTTTGGTCAAACCTCATTCTCGTATTTTCCTCTGAATGAATACAGACTCAAGGGAGGGGCTAGGCAGCATTTTCAGAGAACAAACAGTGAAACAGTCCCATGTAAGATCCCCTGTGGAACAGCTTCTCACAGGCTGTTTGCAGCTCCCGCAATCTGAGGTCTTTCAGGGAAATATCTTACTCTTACTTGCTAAAAGCGGGAAATCTTCATTCCTCACTCTTCTTTCTAAATCAATTTCTGCATCCTAAATTGAAGGGAAACAATGTATTTTGAAGCATCTGCTGTATCACCGTGATCTATTCATCTCCCTCATGTTAGTTATCCCTCCATTTGCATTTTATGACTAGTCTTTAAAACTGTAGCAGTAGCTGGCAGTTTTAAAAGCTGCTGGGTTTCTCTATTGCCATTTAAAATAAAGGAGATCACGAAGGTAAATCCAAAGAGATGTCTAAAATCAGGTAAGGAACTGGTACTTTGCAAAACCTAAATGATCCTGTGACAGCACAACTAGTTCCTGTTTTAAGTGTCCTGGTACCTCATATATTTTACACTAATATCAGAGTAGTAGAGAACAGTAAACAAAAGGGGGATAGCTTTTTACTTAAAAAATTAAAGAAACCAAAAAATGTTCCTTTTAAAATTTTTAAGGGTTGGATTTTTTAGGGGTTTTTTTGTTTGGTTTGCTTTGTTTGTTTGTTTGGGGTTTTTTGTCTTGGTTTGGTTGGTTTGGGCTTTTTCCCTATCGAAGGACTTGACTTTTAAAACAAGATTAGCCTACTTCTTTATACAAAAAAATCAAATGAAATTCCAGGGGCTGGAAGCACTGAATTTTCAGTGACATTTTTCCTGATAAAGAGATGGCTTTTCCCCATCCTAATACTATGCACATTTTCTGTACAGTACCAGACTTTTATCCAACACTTTTGAGTTTTTTATTATTATATACATAATTATAATACAAAGGAGTTTGTTATTATTTCTTGTCTGTTTTATGCTCCTTCCTTTGTGTTGACATCTAATAATAATGTAACAGAACAGGTACATGTTATTAAAGGGGATAATTTTTTAATTTTAAAGAGTACAATTTCAGTGATGACTTCTTTTGACAAAAGGGGTAACATTATTTAGTTACAAAGCCACTGCATCTTTTTAAGGGCAAGAACACTGTCTGATGTACTGTGAAAAATGTGTAGTATTCTAAGAAAAAATTACAACTGAAAATAATAAAAATAGCCATTTTCTTTAAATATCTATGGAAAAAGAATTAGAATCCACTAAGCCTTCAAGATTTTATAAAATTTGGTGAGAAAAACATCCCTTTGTAATATTTTATTGCCTCAGGTTTTTCTTCTACTGTAGCAGGAAAATTATCAGTGTTATTCTTTATTTGTTTCAGTACAGAAGGGATTTCTAATATTTACCAAATCCCCATGTATTACAGCTTGCTCAGTTTTAGCAAAGAATTTAGATTCTAAGACAGGAATGTAGTATTATTAACTGATCTGAACTTGGAAAAAAAATAATTTATTGGTTCTTACAATTTTCCTGACGCTATTTCTGTAAGTGATCTGCGTGGCAGGACAAGGAATTGCACTTTTGCAACTGTGCTATCAACTGAGGCAAGATAGAGCTGTGATGAAGAGAGTGGAGTTGTAGGTTCTTCTGCAGCTGGCAGTATGGATGACAATGAGGACTGCAGGCGACTTACATTCCATCTGCCCTTTCCAATAACATTTCCAGGTTTCTACATTCACATATTTTATTCATAAACAAGGCTAGGAAGGTTAAGCTGTGACTTGCATTTTGCACCACTGCAAAGGAAAGGGAAGTAGCAGGAATTCTTGTTGTGCCCCTGGGACCAGTGTTGTAGTAAACTGACGCGAATAAATGCTGTGAACCTGGTTATTTGTGCGCAGGAACAGGAACGGGAAGACAAGGGATGATCAATACATTAAGCAGAGCAGCTGAGTCAGGCAAGAAATATTGATATTTACTGTAGGTTTGGGCCTGCAACAAATAGCCATCCATTTCCTTGAAGCCTGAAAAACAGGAATGGACTCATGCTGTGGAGGTACGTTGTCTCTTGGGATCACTGCAGAAATAAGGTAGCATATGCAGTCTTAGAGGTCAGAGTCTCCAGAAACTTTTAGTTCACATTGAGTAACACTGCATTCCACAAGCTGCTGTGGAGACCTGGAAGGATTAACCTGGATGCATTCTCCTGAAGGAAGTCGATTTCCTAAAAAGGGTTTGCAGGAACTGCATGGAGAAGTTCCTCACCCTCTCTGCACAGGTCAGGGCTTATATATTTCCTTAGTGAAAGGCTCCTCTGTGTAAAGTGACTTCTTGAGACACTCCTTCCTTGGAGTGGAGAATGGCAGAGCTGACTGGGAAAGCTCGATGCACAGCTGAAAACAACAACAATCTCTGAAAAAAAAAATGGCACACCAGATATCACACAACTGAAAGCATATTTTTCTGGCACAAGAAGATAGAATGTTATTTAAGAGGTAATTTAGAGATTGCTGGACCTGAGGGAACAATAAGGGAGTTTTAAATTTGCAAAACATTTGTTAAACATGCAAAAGCCCCTTTCCTTGTACTTTGGCAGCTAAAGTTCAAAAGATTTCTTTTCCTTGTCTGGAAAAATGAGAGCAGGTAAACTTCCCCTTCCTGCTAATTGCAATTGCCCCTAAACTCAGCCTTAATTATTCCAGTTGTTTTCACTACGTTCACAAACATTTCTGTGTGACAAATAAAAGTGTATGAAGGGGAGACTGATCGTGTATGCAATGATGTGTAAGTAGCAGCAACAGATATGTTTTAAATATTAAGGTCTTTGGAGGCTTATGTGGTCAAACTTTCCCTGCATTTAGAGGTTAACCTATAATTTCTATGAATGTTAAAGTAAATCAACCATGATCTAAATCCTCCTCTCATGAAGTCAGTGGGAGTTTTGTCACCAATTTTAGTGGGAACAGGATTGAGCTGTGTAACTGTTATTTAATGCCACTGCCTATAGGAAAACTGAACACATTTATTTTGATTGGAAACAATGTTATATAATAATTCCCCAAATTCTGAGGTTACCTTGCTGGTAGGAAATATAGCTCTTGGGGGAAAAAGTTTCTCCAACAGCTGTCATTTGCAATATATCACAATGTAAATGTTAATTCTAGTTGATGTTAAAGGAAACTGTCTAAAATAATTTAAGACACAAAGAATTACATTTAATGGAAGGGAACTTAAACATAACATTATGATGTGCCAACAGGTTTATGTCAAAAAAACTGGCTTGCCAGGGAGTTTTCTCATTAGGCTAAATCATGCCATGAGTAATATCCAAAATGAAGATTGTGATAGGAGTACTCAAAACACTGAGCCTCAGAGAAGAGCTTGCCCTCACTGTACAGAGTAGGAACAGTAAGTAATTTGTGACGCTTGATTTCTGTGGTGAAGCATCCTTTCCTCACACAATGCACAGACTTTTGTTCCTTTCACCAGTATATGATGGTAGTTGAAGAGGGTCTGATGATTCTTCACTTGCTCCTACCATGTCTGGCCTGGGAGAAAATCCCACTGCCATGTTGGAACAGGCTCTGTGGCTTCCCTTAAAAATCTGGAGTTGTCTTTCTCCCTCTTGATCTTCAATACAGTTGCAAAATACAAAACATGTCACTTAGACCAAGCTTTCACCTTGAATATATCCTCAGGGTGAACACAGCCTTATGCATAATATGTAAAAATAGCTCCACAAAGGGTAATCTGATACCACTCAAAAATGTACATGCAGCAGGTACTTGCTATAAAGCAGTATGCATCACATCTTTGGCTAAAATTGAAATAATTTATTTAAAACTGGGACAACTGTGCAGTGGTAGAGTTGTAAAATTTCTCTTTGTATCCAGGGATATGTGTCTGACTGAAAGCTATCAAAATTTCAAGAGTGCTTGGTCACAGACATAATACTGTGCTTACTTGTATGATGAAAATTGCTGTCAGGAGCCTGATAAATCTCTGTAGATGTTATCCAGGGTAATATGCTTGACTAGCTAACTTCTAACACTGTCCATTCATATTTAGATGGAGTATATACAAGATATATTACATTTCTTATTGAGAAATAAAGTACAGATTGCTCAAATACTGTTTATCTTCTGACAGCTTCATGAGCAATGGTTTGGAGAAGGCTGGTGTATACAAAACAGTTCTGATTGCTACAGGCATCTAGGATTCTCCTCTCTTTATTCTTTCTGACTGTGTTTCAGATGTAAGGCCAGTCTCCTACGAGGCTGCAGTGCTGCCTTGAGTGGACTGGCTCATGCGCAGGGCAGGAATGGGACTCCTTGGCCTCAGGGTAAAGCCACAGGCATGCAGCCCCTGGTGCGTAAGGAGAGAGAGATCAAGGACTACAGCCTACCCTGTCTCTACTGAGGCTTTGTGTCATTGGATCCTTGCTGAGGGAGGAATCATGTTCCCTGGTGTTCTCCATATGATCTGCCCTTAAATGCTGCATTACAAAGCTCATCTGTGGACAATCTTACGATGCAGATAACTTTGTGAATCACTGTGTCTCAAGTGTTCCCAAATGCATTTTTTTTAAAGTGGTGGAAACTAAAACTCTTTTCTTCTTCACACTCTGAATTTGCCCATTAGACACCAGGAAGTCCTGAGCTGCACAATTTGAAGGCAGAAGCACTTCCACTCTGTAAGAAAAGGGCTAAAACATAATCATATTTGAAAATTTTACTCAATAGTTGCCTATATGACAAAGTAAGTGTCTCTGCTGAGACACTTCATTTAAATTAGTCATATAATAATCATAATCTGAAAGCATTATTTAGAAAGTCCATATATGACAGCCTGTATCAATCCTCATGCCCACAACCTTTGGTCTCTTTCCCTCTTGTAGGAAGAGACTTACATTTCTAAGGAAGCCTGAATGGTTCTGTTTGCTTAAGACTGTGATCATGGATCATGTCATCTTCAAGGCTCTTTGTCATTCATCCAGCTGATAATGTCCTGCTTTGAAAAATAAATCTTCTTTGCACACCTACATAGGTAGCCATGTAGTCTATGGTCCATTAGAGTACTTTTCCTAACTTGAGGCAGATTATGGGGAAAACAGCACTGATGCTTGACTGGGATTCTGACAGAAGATGGAGCCCTACATGCCAGCCTCCTATGAAACTACAGGACATACGTGCATATGAACCAGTCTCATTTATGATATCCCACCTCTGCTGATCTGCAGGAGCTTAATTCAGTAAAGGAATAAGCAAATTGTCATCGGGGGGGCAACTGGTGCCTAAGTAAGGAGCAGTAAGGCAAACGATCAGTATCATCTTCTTTGCCCGTACTTGAGGATGGCTGCCACCAAGTAATTGATTGTTTATTGTGACTGTAAGGAGGATTCCACCTGCTGCTATGAGACTTGCTCAGTCAGGACTATCCAGGAAGCAATTCTTACCTCCAAGGTTTTTTCTCTTCTTTCCTTTGAGGTTAGAAAGGTTTATATTCAGTATCCAGCAATATTGGCAAGGAAAATAATAAATACTTGTATTCACCAGTGAATACTTGCATTTGCACATGAATATCAGTGTCTCTGGGAGAGACATCACCTCTGTGATAGCAATGATATCCAAAATCTCTCTCAACAAATAATGACAGAGAGATGATCAAGGCAGAGAAATAATTTTGCTAAACTGAAAATCAAGGAAGAATATATGGAAGTGTTTGTGAATAAATCATATAGCCCAGCTACGCAGCATTTTCTTTCATGTGTTCACTATTTATAAAGCTTTTTAGAGAATTCCGTTTTGTGTTATGCTAACTCCTCTGTAATGTGAGAAATACTTTGTAAGATCATAAAGAGTACATTTTAAGAAAGAAGCAAAGAACCAAAGGAAAGATTGAGCTTTCAGCCTGACTTCTGTATTTCATGACATTTGAGAACTTGATTTATCAATCTTAATGTTACATTAACATAAGCAGACGATTTACTAGAAGCTTATCATCAAACTTCAGGATGAAAAAAAATAAATTAAGAAGTCTGAGTGTAAGAGCATTGTAAATTCTTTCCTCTGCATCTTGCATTGTTTCCACAAAGATGACCAGACTGTGCTTTGTAGCTTCATTGTCCTCTGAGGCTGGAAGGAAGTAAAGGTCATCTGTTCAGCAAAAGGCAGTTGTTATTGCAGAATCAGGAGAATACAATGTTTTTCTCCTTAACGTTTTGTGCCATCTGTAAGGGATGAAGGGAAGAGCAGTCTGTGGTTGTTACTTGTACCCCAACCAGTTAACCAGAAGAGGCATTTCAAAGAAAGTGTTCTGGACACTCTTTAATGTACTAAGCATGTATACGAATCTCATCAGTCTTACAGGGCAGACAGGCTTGCTCTTAACAGTTGCAATAACCCGTTGTGTATTAGTAACTCTTACAGTTACTGTGGTTTCTAACATGGGGTCAAATTTTACATTCAAAACAGATTCATCAGAGTTGTAGCCCTTTGAGACTTTATTTGATTTTATCAAATTTTTTCCTTCAGGAGTAAAACAAAATCACTAAATACAGTAACAAATATGTACTAAAAAATAATCTATGTTTCATTTAGAGATATCCTAGAGTTTTGTTCCTCAGTTCAAATAACCTTTTTGGTTTGAGGTTTACTCTGACTATATTTAATAATTTTTAATAATTGTCATGTTTAAAAATCAATTCATTACTAACTGGCACATTTTTCCCTCAATTAACAAATCATGGCAGCTTGAAGATAATCTTCTGGACTACTGATCTTCCTGTAGAAGCAACTGAACACCTTACTTCCCAAGATAAATGGGATTCCAGAAGTTTAAATATCCCACAGGATACTCCATGTTCAGTTCAAATTTCAGCTAGTAAACCTTAAGCAAAAAAAAACCTTATCAAATTTTGTGCCAGATTAATCCACTTATCTCCTAGTTACTTCACAGCTATTTCTTATTTCCTGTTGATTCAGTGCATGCCGGAGTTTTTCCCTATGCTTTCTAGTAAACAATTTCTTGGAATTTAAATGCTTTGAAGAAGGGAATACAAGAATTTCTGATAAGTACTTTGGTCCCTGACTGCAGATTCTTCAAGGTAAATCTGTCTTTTTTACATGTGCTTTATGGAATTTGGCTTATGAACAGCACACTTGTTTGGATTCTGGACATGTTAATAATGGTTCGGTGGAGATCTTCATTACAGCTTAGCCTGGATGTGTACTTCTAACCCAACAAATATGAAAGCACAATTATACTGCACTACTATTTCATCATTTATGCGTTTCATCTCTGTTTTTCTCTTTCAAAATAATTTTTTGACCATTCAGCACAAACTCCTTCATAGCAGGACAAGATGCTGATGACATGCTCTGTCAGTTGCAAGAAAAGCCCTGTAAAAATCCCCCTGAACTCAGCAGCGGTAAACTGAGGCCAGCTATGCAAAGCTTCTGCCTGAGGCAAGCCTAGGTATCCATGAAGTTCTATCACACTTTTTTTGTCTTGGAAATATCTGCTTTTTTTGACATCTGCACAACCTCAGGCCAAAGTAAGTATGCTACTGTGGGCTCTTAAACCTGATTAGCTCCCTGTCCTATTGGCAACAGCCGAGGTAGACCACCTGTGTAGGCAGGAGTAGTCTGTTGCTGGCAAGAACAGATTTAGTTCTAGTGGAAAACATTGATTAGCCTAACAATACTGCTGGATATTGATTTGCTCTCATAAAATGAAGCTAACTATTAATATGTACACATTCTCCACTTTCTTCCAGTAGGATTTATGCAAGTGTGTCAGTACCTTCAGGGGTATTTAAAATGCCCGAGGTCCTGTGTTGTGAATAGACATTCTGGAATATTTTTACAGTCATTCTACATTCTTTAGTAATTGCTTCCTTAAATTCTGCTATCATTCCTCAACAAAACCACCAAAATGTTTCTCACCTTATCCACAGTGTGACTATATAAATTTTTCCTTAATGCTGTACTAATTATGGTGAAATAAGAAAGCATTTTGTTACCTTGAATTGAAGAAGGAAAAGGAAGTTTCTTACATAAGGCATATTCTCAACAATGTAGATAAGCAGAGATAATAGATGGTGGTTTTATTTTCTTGAGAAGAGAAATACTTTAATTCCATCCCCATCACCACAGTGTTATTCTTCCATTTAACATAGCACCTCTAGCTGCTGCCCCATCTATAACCTCTCTAGCTACTATCTTCTTCTTTAGTGGGTTGAGATAAGATTACAACAGCTTCTGCAGAATATCACAGGCTGGTCCACACTTCTGTTTTCAGTGAGTGCTATTGTTGGGTGAGGTGTGTTTTGAAGTCTGCAAGAGGAAAGTATGGGGAGTCCAGGAGTTTCCACTGGTGCAGCTGCTGTGTCTGCAGTAATTAAAGGGTGTCATGGTTTAGACCCAGGCCAATGTAATCAGCAGCCAAATGCAAGCAGTTATAAACCCAGTTGCCTTCCCCAGCCATCAAAGAAGAGAATTTGACCCTATTGATCCCTCAGTTTTATACTATGTATGACACGTATGGGATGGAATACTCTGTTGGTCAGTTTTGGGTTACCTGTCCTGTCTGCCCCTCCCTACAGGTGTGACTCTTTTTCACCTCTGACTTATGATATTCTATCAGCTCCAGGATGGCCTTGGTTTCTATAGAAATAACTATATGCAATGGCTTTTCCACATAACAACGCCCCATATCATCACTTCTAGAGAGAAACGCTGTCTGAAAAACATTAACTTTAAAAAAAATAACGTTTCTTAGATGAGGCTTAGCCCAAGTTAGAAAACAGGTTCTATTTTAGCTCAAATGAGCACATTTTTTTTTAAAATTGTAGCTCCTTAGTTTTACTTTAGTGGGGTTGGGATAGCACACAAGTTAACTTGTCTGCCCTGCAGACAAAAAGCTGAAATCTAAATTGTAGTATCATGACACTCCTGTCAGTAATTAGGCCAAAAAAAATATTTTGGTCAGACCGTTCCCAAGAATGCAACACAAGAGTAAAGGACTGAATATACACTTGTGGTCATGAAGTCTATATATTTATTTTAGGTTTTGCCTATTTTCTGCTGTAGCATACTGCTCTCTTCAAGATTAGCTATCAGAGACTCTGCTCTACGTTAGCCTGTATCTTCACATCCATTTTATAATAGATAGGGTGAAAATAAAAGTAAAATTCAGCAATGTGGAAATATAAAGAGCAATGCCGTAATCAAGGTATTCTTATGGACTTTTGCATCTCATTTTGGAATGTGCAGCACTTCCAAGTGACCCTCTCTTAGTATAGCTGGTAGGAAATTATGACCTTATTAAACTTCCTCTGCCCTTGCACACAGAAAAGCTATTAACTTGTGCAGAAAGCAAATATTTATATATACAGCTAAGGATTTCAGTATTTCAATACAGATCTATCATTTCAGAGGTGAAATAAACTACATGATTTGGAACTGAAAGGGCTTAGAGTGAATTCACAGGGGTTTTCCATGCCTTGGTCCAGATTGCTGATAAGAAAATATGCTAAAATTAGGTGAGAGGAAAGAAAAAGTGATAGCAATAGCACAGGGTAAATCTTGAGCTTGTATGAGTCAGCATGGTACAGTTGATTGCAGTGATGCTGTATCAGTCTATCGCTACTGGACTTCTACTTTGAAAATTTTAATGGCTATCAATTCAGATTAAATAATTTGGATATATTGCTAAATAATCACACAGAATCACAGAATAACCAGGTTGGAAGAGACCCACTGGATCGTCGAGTCCAACCATTCCCACCAATCCCTAAATCATGCCCCTAAGTACCTCATCCACCCTAACCTTAAACACCTCCAGGGACAGTGACTCAACCACCTCCCTTGGCAGACCGTTCCAATGCCTAACCACCCTCTACATGAAGAACTTTTTCCTAATCTCAAGCCTAAATGACTTAGAGGCCACAGCAAGAAACAATATCATGCCACTTATTATTCTTTTTAAAAACAATATAAGCCATGTGTGAAAGAATTAAATCTATCTACCTTGGAATGAGTTCAGGTTGTCAAAATAATAATAGAAATTAAATTTCACTACCTATTTTATATGTTATCCATGGTAATTCCCTAGAAAATAGAAAGGAAACTGAAGAGGAGATTATCTTGTAAAGTGTTTTGATAAGATGATTATTGTTTTAACTACTTTAAGAAAAATCTGTACAATTCTGCAGAAAAACAGCTGGAAATTACAAGAACTGCAGTTGTTCGTCAGACTAAGATTAACTTCCACTGACCATGACCATCATTGATGAGATGACAGCCTCAAGCTTGCTTACATACGCACTCCTCACACTCAGCCTTGCTGTGGTGATAGTCTGGGAGACTGAAGTCAGGGACGAGAGTGGCGTTGAGATCTTGGTAGCTGTGGGGAAGAAGCAAGCCTTCAGAGGATTACCTTTAGGCTTTTCTTCTTTGAGCAGCCCCTTTCCTTTCCTAACCCTTTCGTTGCCAGAGCAGGCCCAGCTCTGTCATAAGTATCGGGATCCCTAATGTGCCAAATATTCATTGAAAGTCCAGTGGCCCCTGGACTAGGTAGGAGCTGGTCTTCATTTTCCTGTGTAACTTTTCTAGCTGTGAAGTGAGGTACTGTGAGATATTATTTCACAAGGAAGCTTCAGAGTGAGCTATAGCCTATAGGGTAACACTGCAACCAGCAGTCAGAAAGACCTAAACCTCAATGTACTTTCTAGACATTGAGATATTGCATAAGAGGAAAGAGGGGCTCAATGTAAGGTACAGAATGGACAGTCAGCTGGGATTTAGGCTCCTTTGTAGATTTAGCCCTAAACCAATGAATAAAAATCCTGTAAGTAAAAGTCAAGAACAAACTGCTTATTTTACAAAGAAATTAGAATGTTTTGAGGCAGAAATGTTTAGAAGTGAATGACTATGTCAAGTGTTTCTGTTACAGAAAAGATCATATTTTTTTCCAGGTCAAGTTTATACAAGAAGAAAAAAACCCAAGACAATCAAAAGGAAAAAAGAGATAATACAAGACCTTACATGCTGATACTCTCAACGACTGATGATGTTTCCTCTTCTGTCCCAATTAAATCACTGAAAATCAGAACTGAAAACTGACTATATCCTACACATTGAGAAAAATAGCAAGAACAATAAATGATTCACTAAGTCTTGCATGAAATAGGATGCTGTGAGTTTATGATTATGTAATCACAATCTCCTTACTCCTCCACAGGAATTTCTGTTTCCTTCCCAGATCCTTAAGAGGAACAAATTGGAAGTGGAGGCAGAGATTTCAAGGGTACATTGTGAATTGTGTGTACAGTCCACTGGGTGGAGAGGCAGCATTGGGTGGTTTTCTACTCATAAGAGTCTGATCTTTGGGCCACAACGTCAACTTGGCCTCCCTCTCTCTTAGAGGGAGGCCAAGGAGTTCATGTGCCTGAACCTGGTTTGCCTTTGCACCACAGTCTGCCAGAACACCTGACCACTAAGTGAGACCGTGCTGAGATTTGCAGTACTTGGCAAGACCCTGTCTGATCCTTGAGCTAAACTGCTCAGAGCTTGCTTGCTGATTTTCTCTGTTCCTCTGAAGCCTGCAGCATAGCAATACACTGATTATTAATTACCTTCTTGTCAGCATCAAGAAGGCTTGGTGGTACTTGGAGTAAAATGGTAGTGTTCAGGGAACCCGCATCCTCATCGAACCCAGGTATGAATGACAGGGGCAGTCTGTACAATGGAATGAAGCCAGATGTATCCCTTATCCATTCTGAAAAGGCCAGCCCTTGTAGCAGGAGCAGTCTAGTCACAGCACTCACAGCACGGTGTATTAGCTAATTAGCCTTGCAGACTGGCTATGCTAGCAAGCCTGAGCATAGCTCTGACAAGGCAACTTCAAGTTCACAGTTAGTATTTCTGAGCTCTGCCACACGGTGCTGCATAGATGTATTGTTTGCCTGGAGCTAGCTTGGGGCAATCCACATGAGGCTGCACTGGCAAGTACTCCCTCTTTCTCTTTGTGGAAGTTGCTGAACTTCTCTGTATCCCAGTCATTTCATGGCTGAGATCATGGCTTTTGGAAAAGGGTCTAATTTTATCTTTTAGCTCTTTCTCTAAGAGCAGTTTGCGTGTTTCCCTGTTACCTGGTCATATGGGAACAGTGTCATTCAAGGCTGAGTTAGAGCAGACATGCAGGATTAGGAAACTTGCAAGCTGATAATATAGCTATAAAGAAATAATTATATAGAGCTACATCACTCCCTCAAGGCATAGACATGCATTCAAAAGAGTTTTTCTGGCATGAATTGAATGTACTGTGATACTTGGCATACACAGTGACATAGCAAGTGCTTCAATGGTTGCTGCACCATACCACTGGCTGCACCCTCTCTGTTCAGACCAGCCTACCTTCCCAGCACAGCAATAGAGTCCTGTGCTTGTATTCTCCCAGGTACTGGGGCTGAGAGTCCATCCAACCACATGCCACAAGTGAAATCTTATTCCTCCCCCTTTTTCTGTGACCATGTAGACAAGGAGAGCAGAGCTAGCCGTGTATGATCAGTCAAACAGTGGTGCTGTGCTGCGAAGGTCCAGAGGAAGCAAAGTGTGTTAATTTGCATTCTCAAATAAGAAGAAAACTCCAGATCTTACTGCTCTATATCACATTATGCAAATAAAACTGCATGGTAGCAGCTCCCTTGTAGTCTAAGCCCTCATAGCAATGAAGCGTTCTAAGAAGTTTAACAGGAAAAAACAAGAACAGAAACTGAGTAGTTCCAAGGAAAATCTTTACAACAGGGCAGATGTAGTTCTCACAGTACAGTAAATGTGCTTTTAACTTGATTATTCAAAATGTCATATTTTTTTTGTTTTGTTTGACATTTTGAAAAATAATATCTGCAAAACTCTTTATAGACCTCAAGGAAGGTTTTAAGTGTGGCCAAGGAATGTGCCTTTTGTAAAGCAGGAGTCAGAAGTACCAAAGATGGTTATTTAATAAACCAAGAGTTATGGCAATAGAAGTTAAAGAATAGACTCAGATGCTATATAGGGACATAAATGAAAGAGCATATTAATTAGACATTAAAATAAATCTAAGTTCATATTCTAGTTTATATTTCAATGCTGAAATTCACACAAGAGTTGCATTACTTTCACGTTGGGGCTTTTCTTATGACCTTGGGAAGTCCTTGGATTTAGCAAAGTTTAAATTAGATTTAAACCTTCTCATTTCAGAATATCTCCAGCATAGCACATTTTAGGTGATATGATGCATTGAATGTGCTCTTTGTAGATATATCTGTTTTATTTGGTTTTGATCACGTTTTGTGTAAGGTTTCCTGGATATACATGTGTTTCTTAAGTGCCTGTCTCTCAGTTACCATTGTGGGGGTGTTATACAATTTCTTTTAAAGAGCATTTTCAAGCAGCGATTTTACACCTCTGTTTTCACAAGACACTGTGACAATGTGCAGGACATTGCAGCCTGTGTCATGCAGGCAGACTTCTGTGAGTTTAGAACAATCATCTTTACAGTTTACACCTGTAAATGATAGAAAGTATCAGCAAAGTGGCGTAACGGTCTATTTTGATAGAATATTCAAACTAAGCGAATCAGCAATATACTGCAGTTTTCCAAGTCCTCTGTCAGCCCATTCAGTCTGATCTCAGGTTTTTTTCTAGTGTCGATATAAATTTGCCAAGTGACGGCATGCCCATCAGGCTACATGAAAGAAAGCGTGACAGCCAGCACAACAAACTGCAGCAGGTTAATGACCACTAGTAGCATGGCCATTTTATTTTTAGAAATATTTCACATCAAATTTTCATGAATATTCTTAACACCTATAGTTAGAGGAGATTGTCCAGTCTTGAGATTGGTTTTGTTATTTGCCATTTCAGCATTGCTCAGTTATTCCAACTGTCTAAGCCCTTTTATAATACACAACTTCTCAGTCCACCTTTTTATCCATCCCTTTAAGCATTACTGTAGATAGTTATTCATGGAAACACACACATAAGAACGTTTCGAGAAGTGAATGTCTTCCACCATGAAGAAATTACTAAATGAAATTAGAGAAATCTCAACATATAAGAGATACAGGGACAGAAAAAAGGGAAGGCAGAAATTGATAAAAAGAATTGCAGGAAAGATATCACATTCAAAGATCTCT
This sequence comes from Clamator glandarius, assembly GCA_033459285.1. Taxonomy (NCBI): domain Eukaryota; kingdom Metazoa; phylum Chordata; class Aves; order Cuculiformes; family Cuculidae; genus Clamator; species Clamator glandarius. Next base: position 10,477,315 of record JAUNZM010000261.1, read on the forward strand.
ACAATGTAAGAGTAACAGTTTTTGAAAGCTAATGTCAGGGAAGCATCAGAAATAGCAGACAAACATGAGCAAAGTCATTATTTTGTGAGGTGGAAAAGACAACATTACTTGTCTATAAAATCCTGTCTCATAATCAAAGAACAATCTCCTACTAGAACGCCATTTATAATTTTTGTTGCTTAAATATTCTGCAAACTCTAAAAGGCAAGGCTAACACTGACATTCCTATCAGTTAATGTTTACAATACATAAGGTAAAAATAAGGAAGGAGGGGAAGAGAAGGAAGTTAAATATGCAAGCAAACTTTGCCATTTGTAACCCAGATGGGGTTTCTAACCTATTGCTTGGTATTGCACAAAACTGAACATACCGTGTAAGTGCAACTAGGGCTTTACTGATATTTATTAAAAGTGGGTTTTGTGTTTTGTGCATAGATGTGGACTTTCAAATTAAATGACTTGTCAAAGTTGAAATTGCATTATAGAGCAATAGGTGATTTTTTACCACAGCAATGTACTTGCAGCCAGGGATAGTTCATCTGTGTACCTTGCTTCTTTCAAGCTTCTCTGAAATTGTGTTTATTTCTTGATTTACACTTGGAAGAAGCAAGTGAAATACTCCATAATGAGAAATTTATGTAATTGATTTTGCCTGTCTTTTCTCTGCTGCCCATGAAATGCCACAAATATTTGAATTCGAAAAAGCATTCATGATTTGAAACTATTTGCAGGTTTCAACAGTTTCTGCAAATAATTCTTGCTCTTTGTAACAGTAAAACCAAATGGCAGTATGGATTACAACTGGTATCGGTAAACAGGGTTTAATTAAACAGTATCAGATGACTTTTTGTTTTGAACAACCATGTGTTTCTTTTCCTAGGAAATATCTATATTTTCTCTACTCTTTAGTGAAAAATATTAAATACAGACCACTTGACCTTAAACTAGATCAACAATAGCTCTGATTGTGTGACTGCCATGAAGCCAATGCCAAAGTAGCCAACAACCCAAATGTCTACAGAGAGGTCTAGGCAAGATTACTGAGCTTTGTTACACCTCTCTTGGCCATCAGGCTACCTAGGATAAGACTAGTTCCAATAAACAAGGTATACTCCTCAGGTGCAACAGTTTAGAAAAAGTCACTCTGTGCTAGATTTGAGCTCAGGCACCAAGGTATAAAAGCCCTAAACTGCTCTATCCTAGAAATAGCCCTAGATTTGTCTCTTAAACATATCAAAACGTTTACTGAAAATCATAATGTTACTTATATCAAGAGGTATAGTTAATATTTTTTTTGTTAAAACTGTTATTTACTCTTACATAGCCTGGGAAAAGCAGGGTAACACAGCATCTGGAAGCATGCCTGAGGAAAGTGCACTGAAGAGTCACCTCCTTGAACATGCTTTCTGTACCTCTTGTTTGACTACTTCACATATTCATTTTCTGGTGATCATTGCCATATTAGTTAATAAATTAAAATATTGGCAACAAAGAAGACTTATCAACCGTATACAGATAGTTATTAGCATATTTACCATGGCCAAATTGTTTCACTTGATTTATTTCTAAGTCAGAAACAGTTTCAGCAAGTGCATCAGCATTTCAGCTCAACAAGAAATATCTTTATTTCCTCTTCAGCCAAAAATCAAGTTTATAATATTCATAATAATAGGCTATCTATATTCATCCATCCATCCAACTGGAACACAGTTCTCTTAAGCTGAGCAATATTTGAGGTTGAAATTTCCCTGTTTGCATTTCTCCAGATTCAAAAAAACGATCTTTACAAAACACTTATGAGTCAAAAGGGTCTATTTTCATTCAGCATGTGTAGGGGAATTCTTGTTCCCTTAAGTAGGGAAATGTGTATATATTAATTTACCACTTAGATCTTTCACCCTTAAGCAATTCTTGCCGTTACTGCAGCATCTATTTCAGTATTAGTCTTACTAGTTTTGTTTGCCCACTAGGCTTCCTACTGCTTTACTTTCATAACACTACTTATTTTTCGTATAAGCATTAAGAATTTCTACTGCTCCACAGTGCATTCAAGGCTTTAGGTTTTATTTCACTAATGGATCCTTTTTGACGGGAGGATATTATTCAGTTTTTAGCTTTGTCTATTTTAGGGTGTTATGCTACTCTATTTTTCACCCATGTAAATATATGCATTGATGGGGCTTTTATGTTTTTTTTAAATGAATAGAGTTTACTGGGCTTTTTGGCTTTCCATTGCTTCAGAGATTACACTTCATCACTGAAAAAACAAGATGTGTGTGGGATGGCAGGAAAAAAATCAGCCCTCTGTTCAGCCAAGACCTTGAGGGAAAGATTAGGGGGCAGATAGGAGGAGTAAAAATAAAGGAGGTAAAAGAGAGTTTCTTGGCTAGGAAAAAAAGCATGCATTGAACAAGGTGAGACAGTTTCTTTACCAGCAAGCATTGCTGAACCTCTTACCATGTTGGACATATTCTTCATAGCATCAAAGTTAGTTCATGTGTTAGAGACACATTCAACTTTAGTCCCTCTTCAGACTGGGAATTTTTCTTGTGTTTTTAGAGGCTTTCCTCATGTGGTGGAAACTAAGTACAAGCACAGTAGCTGATTGTTTTGAGGCCTGAATTCTGAAAGGAGCAGGATTCTACCTTTTTTATATGCAAGTAAGCTTGAAAACTTAGGATGTAACTATTATCTAGCTTAGGTACATAGACAAAGTCATTACTGCTAAAGTGCCTCAACTCCTTACACTCTTGGAGAAGGACTGCTTGCCAGGCACTGCCAGTTGGAGAAATCACATCAGCTCCATGGTAGCCAAAGGAGGCTACAGTGCAGATAAACACATGTAGCCCTATGGCTCTTATCTTTCATCTTTTTCCCGGTTTTGTCCTACATGGGATTCTGGCTTTCCCTTGTGATTAATGTGTTTACACTATGCTTTGGAAAGCAAAAGTTTGCTGGGGTGGCAGAGACAGCTTTAAGATGGTCTTTTCCATCCAGATCAGGTGAGGGACAGCATGTTCCCCTAAGATGTCTGTGTCTGCAACATGGGTAGGAGGACAGTCTGGGCTTGAGAATGGGATTGGACCACTCAGATGGGCATCACAAGTGAAAAAAAAGTCAGAAACTTGCATAAAGTTGTGGGGGAAGATGGAATGGAGGAGGAACAGAGATGAGATCTTCCAGGATATTTAAACCCTGTTGCTCCTGGATTAATCCTTCTTTACTCTGACATGAGAAGTACCAGGGGTTGGGACTCAGTAAGAGAGAGAAGGCATCCAGAAAGTTCAGAGATTTAAAATATATGTGCACATGTGTGTAAGCATAGACGTATCTTCCAAAAAAGTGCATATAAATTCTTTTCTTCTGATAAGAAGTTTTCCTCATAGAAAAAGGACACACAAATTTAAAAGTAAAATTTTCTTTTCTTTTCTGAAGTTAAATGAAAACAAGATAAAATGTAACCATGCTGCAATAGCAAAGAATTTACATCCAAGAACTGCATAGGTGAATACAGATTTCATGCAATTGCAGTCATGATAAAGAATAATGCACAATGGTGCTATTGTAGCTTATTTCTACAATGAATTATAGAAGTGGGGTTTCCAGCTTTATTTTTTCCTATACTATGTTTTTTTTTTAAATCTTTGGGAACATTGTACACATAGCTAGTAATGTGTAAAATATATCTACATTTACCGACATAACTTTGGAAAGCTTTATTTTTCATCCTTAAACAGTACTAAATCTGTTCATTTATAGAAATTCATGAAAATGTAGGTCTTGTAGACTGTGTGAGTCATGCTCCTGAGACACTTATGAATTATATTTCCACTCTCTCATAGCTCTCCTAAAATTCTTTACTGTCTTACTTCACTGTGCTCTGGTCTGCAAATTGTAGTCAACCTCAAATTTTACAGGTGTATCTTTTTATATTTAATGACAGTTTTTATTGTTGCATTTATTTTATTGTTGTTCTATATTAAATCTTACTGTACTTAATTTTTAAAATGCTGTTGAAGATCATGAAAAACTTCTCATTCAGTTACTGTTCTTATTTGATCAAAGACTCCTGTTGTTAGAGGTCAGAAAGAAAGGGAGTCAGCTTCCTCCTCTCTATGATTATTTATACAGTCCTTTTTGTTTCTGTGAAGGAAGAGAAAGTACATATCCACTGCAAATGGAAGAGATAAATTTTGAAATTTCAGAATTTAAAAGCCCCCTAACTTCAAAAATTATAAAAATATAAACAAAACCATGTATTAAAACTTATTGTCCTCATACGCCTAGTAAATATACTCCTTAGCATATGAGCAGATGGCCTTTCTGGCCTGGTAATGGCAGTTCTGGAGGCAGTTTGAAAAAACCAGGAAATTTCCAAAGCAAAGGGGAAGTACTCCTTCCCTTCCAGTTTTTAACTTTCATTTAACTTCCCTTTGAATATTGAAGCTATGACTGGATTAACTTACAAGGCTCAAAAGGCAAAAGCCTTCTTTCCAAAACCTGCGAATTCTGAGCACCCATTAATTTGTGTGTGCAAAGCTAGAGAATCTTGCACACAAGTACAATTGCACAGGCATGCAAAGCAAACGCTGACATCTGCCATTTGCCCTTTCTGTTATCAAGTGCACAGAAGTCCAGTCCAGACCTTTGAAGATTCAGTCTGTACAAAGGGCAAAGTAAGAAGTATGACATTAATTTCTAGGAACATGCAGAGCTTCCCTCTGCCTCATCACTTTCCAAGACATGTTGAAAGGACTTTCAAGGCATTCAAAGTAATCCTTTTAAGTTGTCATAGAAACTGGACTATTGGAACTATTGGATATATAGGGGGTGTAGCCTTATTTATACATAAAGAAATAAAATCAGAGGAAATCATAGAGTAGTTTTATCTGTTTGTATATGTATACTGAATCTCTTAGAAACTAGCCTTCCTAGCTTTTTTCGTTCTCCCCAGACACCTTCTCTAGTTTCCTTGTCTTTGTCTGGAATAGCTTTACATCCCAGCTGTCCTTCATAAGATCTCTCTGCTTTCCCAATAAAAATACATTAACAAAAATTTACTTTCTCTTCAAACTTCTACATTTTCCCAAGGCAGAACAGCCATTAGCCAAGAAATAAGTGCACAATATATTGACCAGTACATCAGTTTTGGTAAACATCAGTTTTGTTTCTCCTCTCTGTTGCCCCATGCACCAAAGAGGCATCCTGGTTCACAACGTATTTACATGTGTCCAGGCATGTAGAAGCCTCAAATAGTCCAGAAATGAGCTAGTCTTCTCTGCTAAGCCTGGGGAGAGGAAGGAGCAGCTGGTAAAATGAAAGTGAAGCTTGAATCATAGCTCTCTATTTTGTTTGATAAAACATCAGAGGAAACGAGGCTAACAAATGAGTGGTACTTTATTTGTATAGTAAGCACACAAAATTATATTAACAAGATTCATATTTCCCATTTGTCATGCTTTCACTGCAGTGTGAGGGCTCTGAATTGTTACATATCTTTCAAACTAGCTTTAGACATGGAGCTGGGAACATGCAACCTAAGATACGCAAAAAGCAGGTCCATCCCCCTGTTGCAAAGGATGGCTGCCTCTTCCTTTCTCCTTTCTCATCAGAAGTAAGCAAATGTGCACTGCTACAGCCTTATTCCACTTCTGCTCTCAGCCCCTAAGTGATATTTGGCAAGCAACTGGCTCAGAGAGCAGCATCCCTGCAGGCATCTCTGCCTGTCCTGCTGCAATTACTCAGCATGTTTAAGAAACTCTTTCCAAGTATCTAGCTTCTGACAGCTAATTCTCACCAATTACATTATGTCTCACTGCTTCTAATCTACTACTTCATCTACTTATTTGTCCATTTGCTGACTCATCTCTCTTTCCGTTGATAATGACCTATTAAATAACTTATCTAACTCTTTCATTGATATGCTGCTGTCTGCTACTTATCTGCTTAATCAATTCATTGCTACTTGCTCTTTTTTTCCTCTAGGTAGCTGACTCGGTAACTTAACCGATTTCCTTCCTTTTAAACAGACGTTGCTCAGTTAATAATTTCATTTAATCTGTTAGTTCCTTTTTGTCAGCTGCTAAACTATGCTCTTCATTGCTTGAGTCCCACCCTGTAAACTCACTGCCCTGTACATTTGCTTTCCTGTCATCATTGCTGTAACAGTTTTCCTTCCCATTGCACTCTTTCCCTCTTCTTGGTCCTTGCTTTTCCAAACGTTCTTTCATGTCATCTGTGATTTGTACCATTCTTTACTTTTCTCATTTAACTACCCATAACACATCATACCCTTGACTATCCATCCTCTATCCAAAGCAGTCCTTTCCCTCCTTTTATCATCCTGTTATTTGCCATTACCATCTACAAAGATAATGCAATTACATAAATTATACTTGCAATTACGCTATAAATATGGAGGTTTGATACATGCAATTGTCACCATTCCACAAGCTGTAAGTCTGCAATGTGACCAGCAGCAACTGTACAATATGGCTTAATTATTAAATCTGGTCTGCAATATCATTTGTATGAAGCAAAAGAGCTAGAGGATAATAAGAAGTTAATAAAAGTACATGAAATCCTAGTAGTAATACACAGAAAAGCAAAGCAAAAGCTAATTACTACAGCTGATGAACAGATAATTTTAAATTTGTCAAAATACCCTTTTTGCCCAGGCTGCAAAAGAAGTAGTTTTTGCTTTTGCACTGAAATAGAATATTGAAAGCAATGATATTTTGCCTATCCACAGTTTTTTCCATTTTGAGATTTCTTTTGTCACTAAACATAAATACAGGGATTATGAATTTTCTCCCATTCTTTTCAACCTCTGTTTATTTAGAAAACTTAAGTAAAGCACCCTTCTAAATTTTTGAAGTCTTGAGTAACCTACTCCGGTTTTATTAAAATTTTCATTTTTAGAGTTTAAAACAGATAATCTCTTCTGATCATCTCTTCTGATGCCAAGCCAAATTCTGAAATTTCAGTAATCTTCTCACAATATAATCTTTCTACAGATCTAGCGATGTATACACTTGATAGGTCATCCTGTTTGCCTTCTCTTATTTCAGTGCAAAATAATTTTATCCAAAATAAAAGCTGTATTTTTCTTGCAAAAATAAAATACTTTTTATTACTTAAAACTCTATGCACATTTTAAATTTGCAATTTTCCTTACTTTCTGAAATTGTAAGGCAGAATAAAATGGTTGTAGACAGTCCTGAAGATTATGCATTTTTTGTTAGATAACTCAATGGACATATAAATGACATGAATGTTGTGGGACTGTCAAACCACCTCCTGCCTTTAGCAATTGTCACCGTTCTTACTTTTAGTCCACATCATTTTTTCTTGGCAATTCAAATTTATTGTTATGATAATTTTGCTGGATGACCAGCTGCAAACATTTTAAGGGAAAATAGGTTTGATTTTTATTTCCAGCTTTGATAAAAGTGGCTGATAGCTGAGAGGAGCTGAAGTTCCAGGGAACAAGTACTTTCCCACAGAATCAATAGCTTTTTAACAGAGCATTAATATTACTGCTTCATTGATAACATTGGCAAATATCAGCATTTCTAAATACCTCCTTCCGTCAGTTTTATATTGTGGCTTTTTTGTAATTTTTAAAAAGGCCTACTGTTACCTAACCAAGAAAATATGGAAACATGGAAGGAAAACATATTCTTCTATTTCCCACTAAATTTCAGGATGCCTAATGATGTCTTGGGTAAACTCTTGAATGACTGTCTTGGTGCTGAAAGTAAATTGAAAAAAAGCTGATGTAGTGTGATGACTTCCAGCAGAGTCCCCATTAATGCAGATAAGGAAGCTTATTACTGCATATAAGTAAATCAAAGAAATGTGTTACTCAAATAAAAACATCTCTGTGGTAACTAATGAGATAGAATTAATCATGTATATGTATATGTATATGTATATGTATATGTATATGTATATGTATATGTATATGTATATGTATATGTATATGTATATGTATATGTATATGTATATGTATATGTATATGTATATGTATATGTATATGTATATGTATATGTATATGTATATGTATATGTATATGTATATATTGCAACTTGGTCCAAGATGACTGATTCCTGAATACTAAATCCTATTTCACTTATACTAGATCCATATCAACCAATTCTATGCATTATAAAAGAGCTTTTCCTGATTTGTACATGGTGGGGAGAATCTATTAACTCTTGCATTAGGCACCAAATTTTGAATAACAGTCCAGCTCTACAAAGCAAGATGGACACATTCAGTGATAAATCATGGAAAATAACATAGATTCTTAATGTTTGTAATCAATAATTTGTAAAGTGTGACACTGTTTTTAAAAGAATGAGTTAGAAATGGCCCTGGTGGTTGTAGGGAGTTGTAGCTGAACATGGATTCACAGTGGCTCAGAGCAGAAAAGGTGCCTGTGGATGCTCAAACAGAGAACTGTGAGTAGAATTGGAAAAGTTATAATTATAGCAATAATGACACTGTTGCAGTCTGTGGTATACTGCCTACCCTATGGAGTCCAAACTTCAGAAAATAAGTAAAAATACAACACAGGAGAATGCTTACAAGTAGTTTTTTGTTTCCAGAAGATATGTCTTCCATCTGGATACTAAAGAAATTCTATGTGTTTAGCTCAACACAAAGAAGGTTATCTGAGAAATTTGATCTCATTCCCTCAGTACTATTAAATGAAGATAGGATGTCTTCTCCAAAAAAGCACTTTTTTTCGTTCATAATAATATATTTACCTTTTCCATCTGATATTTTTAATGCAAGACATAAAATTGCCCCATTTAGTTCTTCCATGTGCTTACATAATAATAATTCTTTGTATTAAGCTAAACACATAGAACTTCTGCATCATGTATTACATGTATATTTAGTATTATTGCCAAAACAGATATTCATGACCCCTGTATTCCTGAAATCTTGTCAGTCTTGTGTACTGGCTTCTCTCTACGTTTTTCACGACTCTCTAGAAAAGAACCGTCTCTGATGCCTTCAGAACATTTCTGTATAGACATAAAAAATTGGAAGTATGTCTACAAATGTGCAAGCGAGGAATGTGAATTCTACCATATTTGTGAATAAGACTGTTGAAGAGTCCCTAATTCCAGGAGCCTGCTTTGTGATTCTTTTGCTGTTAAAACCAGTATCTATCCCTGGCTGCTAAGTCAGCTTTGAATAGTAATTGTATACAGTCATCAAGTCTCAAGTCACTGTGCAGTAATACCTTGCTGTGCCTGTAAGTCAAGCATAGATCTTTGTTTTCAGCTTGTTTAGTCAGTGGTGGGAAGGTAGATCTGCAACTAGCCATTAATTTTTCCCTTTATTTCTTTCCCTTTGGGAATATAGAGAACCAGGGAAAAAAATTACATACATGGACACGCTCCCTTTCTCTAATGTCATTGATATTTATGTAATAAACCTCTTTCTAAGAGATGGGTAACCTTTTAATAACCTCTCAGGCTTTAATATCATCTCATACTCAAAAAGACTTCATCATGGAGCCTTGTGGGAATGGTCCCACAACATGCAACTTCCTGAATGGTTCCTGGGTCCTGAAGAGTTATGTTTCAGTATTTCAGCCCATGCCTTGGGCTACCATAGTAAGGTTGTAATCTTGGTGTCTCTTGAGCTTAGATATGCCTAGAAGCTTTTCCTGGCTATGTTTGCTAAAAGAACAAAGATGAAGACCTCCTATGATCTGGACTATGCTCTCAAAGAAGGAAATACATATGTTCTTTCAGCATGAACATGTGCCTGAAGAAATGCAAAAAACTAAATAAAGGGCTCCTTGCACCTCTGCTCTACAGTTTCTTGAACCTGGACTGTGGGCCATGCCCCCCTCTGAGTTCATTAAAATTTGTCCATGTTTATTAGGTATAAAAGCAACAGCTATCCAACTGTACTGATATCAAAACCAGAAACTGAATAAAGAAAATACTACTAATTTCTGTCACAATCCTGTGGGCTTTACTCATCAAAAAAATTTCCTACTGGCTTCCATTTTCAGCATCTCACTTGTTCCTGCAGTATACTAGAGTAAAAAAAAAACTTTTGGTTGTACATGGATATGCTTCTGATTATCAAGGCGTCGAAGCTGCCTCTCCTTACTGGGACGAGATCATAATGTGACCTCAGAAACAGCATAATAATATCATTCATTGTGCAATGATGTGGACCTGATGACGTTAATTCCCTGGGGTGTCTTGGAGTGTGATTTGCCAGGGATGGGAGCAATAGTTGCTTATAGGGCTGCACAGTGTCCCAGCATTTCTCCTAGGCCAGGGCAGTATGGAAAGTCAGAGATGTGCTGTCAAGCATACCTGTGGCTGAGCACTAATACCTGCTATAGATGATACTTTGAGATCTTCTGATGAGAAATACTTAAGAAAAGCTAGATGTTACTAGTTTTAGCTCTGTGAAGAAATGTGCTCTGTCAAACTGTGGTGTTATGATTGTAATTGTTCTATATTTTAAACACTGGCCCCAGTCAACACACACATCCTCCATATGCCTCGTTTTCCTTCTTTCTACAGCTCCTGGCATGCTTGTAGGTAGCTGTGTTGCAAAACAAACACATTGTTGTCCAAGTACTGTAAACTCTCAACTTGGATTAGGAAAAATAACAGCTGTAGTTTTCTTTTGAAACTGTCTTTAAGAGCATTTTCCTAACAAAATTGTTATAATCTCTGAAAACAGGCTTCACATTTTCCCCTCTAGTCATTACTGGAAAAAGTTCATGTATTTGTTGTATAAAAATGAGTATTTTACCATTTGGTTTTTTTGTGTTTTCATAAGGAAAAGTCTTTCTTTTTTTCCTCATCTTTTTGCTACTTTATAATTCTATCCTCAGTGTTGCAGCTATTGGAAGGATATATTTTCTTATGCACTGAAAGAAAATCTTTAGGACATGATTTTCAATAATACTTGGCATTTACTTAAGCCTGCCTTCTCTGATGTTTATAGTAGAGAATAATTTTACTATTGATAAACAGTGATGAATATTCCTCCCCTTGGATTAATTTTGAATAATTCATTCTTGTTCAGTACCAGTGCAGATAAGACCCTCTAATTTTTATCTTTTTCTTTAGGCTACTTCACCTGAAGCTAAAGGTAACATTAAGTACTGAAATAATCAAATCCCATATTTTCATTTGCTGTGTCTGTATGGACCAAGACACTGTAAGCATAATCAAACCCAAAAGCACTGACTACTTGCCATGTTGAACTCCAAGAATGGCTTCAGGAGCAAGATGATATTATTCCAGCTGGTGTTTCATATAGGAAAATGTCAGTTACAGGTATACTACAACACCCAGAGTTCTTTCACATAGCCAAAAAAAAAAGATGATACTTACTTGGGAATCACCATTTAAAGGGTACTCCCTGTTAACTTGTATGAGAAAGTGCCATGCCTATCAGTACTTATTCCAGATGGATATTCAAGATAATTCCTCTTAGCATGACCTCCTGACATGTTCCAACACCAAGTTACTATAACCTGTGCATCTTTCACAAATGATACGTCCAAGACAACACATCCAATGTAGTTTTTACTCAGCTTCCATATACCACAATAGCAGCCTAGTGAGAGACAGCATCTCTGGTTCTGGGATGCCTGAACATTCCTGACAGTTGTTTCATCCTTCTGCAAGGGAGTCCTGTCTCATCCCCATTCTTTGGCCAATACAGGAAGAAGACAAAAATTTGGCCTTGTCAAGAGAGAAAGACAGGAGACAATAATTTAAAACAGATATACAGGAGAATATATATGGATAGCAGTTGATATTGCTGCATTTTTATTTTCTACAGATCCTTATCTGAGATTTGATGATTCTCATCCTACATTTATTCTTCACATACGGCTTCTGGACAGTAGAAGAAAGTTGAGATCAATTCTACAGTCACTATTATCTGTGTAAATGCAAATACTAATTGTACAGTATGATTTGCTCTGAATATTCTGGGGTGACACAATTTAATGAGTAACTGAAACATAAAACCTGATTTTCTATTTGATCTGAATCACAATTATGAAGATCTGCTTTCACAAGGCCATATTCAAAGGCTACAGAAAAATGTTAGTCTGAGGTTTTATTTTAGGAGACACATTTTCAATGGCTTTTATTGGTGCTCTTGACTCAGTGAGCAGACAGTTTTTATCTGCTTTTTGTCCAGGGGTTAACTGATTATTGCAGAGCATGCTACAATGGCTCAGAAAATAAATTTCACTATGCAAAGGGCACCGACGTTTTTCTAGAACTATGGCCATGATGCTACAAGCATACTTTCCTACTGTAGCTGTGGCAGAGGATCCTCTTTCATGTGATCTTACCTGGGAAAGGCCAAAGAAGTTTTAAGCTGACCTACATTAAGAAGAAAATAAAAATTCATTCACTTGATGATGTCTTGTCCACATAGGGTAGACTTTCAATTTCTGCTTTCCATTTCCCCAAGATGTATGGTAAACCAGAGTAGACAGAGGACTCGATGTGGGTGAGTGCAACAGTTTCCTACCCTTCAGCTTTACATGCATGCACAGGCCTTCCCAGTGGAGTAGGAAACATAAGCAGTGTGAGCTGTTAGCCAAGAACCAGAAATGGCATAAGCTGTAGGGCTGGCTGCTATTGTCAGTGAGCGTGGTTGCCATCCCTCATGTGGTGCTGGGTAGATGGCAGGGCACAGTGATATTTGAGTGTGACAGCAGGAGACATCCCCCTAATCACTAGAGAGAGCATGAACATGAGCAGTTCCTGCTAGAGCTGTTTTAAAAGTTGCTGGTGAGGGTGCAGACGGGGCACTACAGTGTCCCAGGGCAGACCTTCAACACTTCTCAGATGCCTCAGTAGACATAATAACTGACTTTTTGACTCTGATAAATGTTTTTCAAAATTATTTCCATGTGGGTGTAACATTTACTCTGATGCAGAATTTCACAGTGGTGATATCCTGTTTCCTACTAGAATACTCACCTTAGCTAGACCATAAAATGACAATTTATTGAGTGATTCATAACCTTGTAGGGTATCCTATGATTTTGCACAATTTAGGAATCTTCATCAACAAAGTAGACCTGGGAGGCAGAGAGCAATATTGTGTTGGTTTATGATAACTTGAGAAGTCATTGGTAAAACAAGGAGAAACAGTAAAACAAAAGGCAATGACCACAGCTTGCAGCTTGGAAAACTCTTGAAATATGAAGTGCAGCTTTGGGCCAAGTCACCAGAGAAGTCATAAGCTCTACATACACACCTAGGCCAGGGCTTTGTGACTCGATCTCTTGCCAGCCTAGAAGCACTGCTCAAAGATCTGACTTGATGAGCTCTAGAAGTCTCTTACAATCTGTCATAGAATGTCTTCTAATTTTGAAAAGGCCATGCTAAAAAGTACCCTGAATCCGCCTCACATGAAATACCACGATCCATTAAGTTACTGATAATTTACAATTCATCTTCAAGGACAGTTAGTGGAAAATATATAATATTGAACACCCTCAAAACTTTTGAATCTGTGCCATTTACTGCAAAATGTCTACCTTGAATCTACAAAGTATATTTCATTACAGACATAGTTTAAATATTGCCCTTATTGCTCCACGTTTCCAGATTCCCCAGAGCATTCAGCTGCATATGACCCATCTTTTTTCTTTCTGTGCATCTGTAATTTATTGAAGAATCTGAGGCAGCATTCAGAAAAGAGATGGGAAGCATCATGTCACCTTTTCCTTTGAGCAGCTTTGAATTACTTTCCTGTAATCATTGCTGCAGATTAATGTCATCAAAGAGCAGTTCTGCAGTAGATAAGATGAACAGCTTCTGATAAATTTATCATTATAGCAAATCACACCAAGCAGGATTTCAGCTTGCAGAATGTACAAATGATTTTTTTTTCCTTTAAATAAATTTTAAAAGTTTCCCTGGCATGCAAGGGCAATCTGAAAGTCCTTATGAAAGTCCTGAAGGCATGCTATTCTGGCCATACTAGGGGAAAACTAATTAAATATATTGGCCTAAAATTTGGACTGTTGTACTGCATCACTGTGTTGAAAAGAAACTCATAGTAAGTTTAATGTCTTTTAGAGAAAACTTTAGTGTCTCTATAATGATATATTTGGGCGAAAATATCATTAGATAATTCTGTGTAATTTTTTCAGTTTTGTTTTTCTTTATCTTAAGTCATCATCACTTGCATTAAGTAGGATTTAGCTGACTTCCAGGTTGCACTGTAAAAAAAACCCAGATAGTAAGGGTCACCAGGTTTCTCTGCAGAGTAAAATCCTCTCATACTTTTCTGTCTTTTATCTCTCACCCATTCCTCTAGCCATTAAACATTAATGACTATATAGTGGCTCAGAAGAAGGGCAGGGGGCACTTGCAGAAGAAGTTCAAGTACTCTATTGATGAGCATGAGAACCTGAATAGCATAGAAGATATACTAATACACATATCCAGTCATATTTCTCCTTCTACAGAGGAAAAGGAAAAAGAATTTTAACACTAAGTAAAAGAGGAGCAATCATTTAGGCCAAGGCAAACATACAATACAATTGATGAGGCTGCACTATGGATCCAGTAGGTAGCACCATGAAGACAGAAAGAAAGTGTTATGGGACTGAAATCTGAACTAAAAAAGAACACCTGAAACAACTCTTGTGCCCACTTCTTTAAAGTCTCAGTTACATGTCAACAACCGTGGAGAGGTTGACCTGGACCTGAAGGGGCCTCCTGCAGCCCATAGTCCAGCTTTCCTGTCAGAAACATATATAAGCTCCCTTTGCCTACCATCTCACAGTGTTCCACTCTCTTTCTTTATGACTGTTTTCCTTTATTTCCTCTCTGATAGACAGGACCATAGCACACTCAAAAGTTCATTAATCTATATGGCTGCCAAGTGATAAAATGATTATTACAACACAAGTACAGATTCTTATGCTTTATTGCTGTATACTAACATTAAAAAGACAGTAATTAAGCAATATTTAACACTTTATTATGGCATTATAGTTTCACATTTTCATTCCAAGCTTCAGTTTTTCAGTTAAATATAACTCGGTATAATTCTCTGTAGGTCTGACATTGGTTTAGTTTTATCTCCATCTATGACATAATTGAATTCGACAATTCTGTCAAAAATCTCTGAGCCATCTTTGATCCATCCTCAAACATGGTTAATCAAAGCATGCTTCACTAGTTTCAGAGAAATAATCACATAACTGCAAATTTAATGATTAAACTACTCAAATTCCTTTCATTGTTGGCAGGTATATTGTCTTCAAAGAGCGTATGGCATTTTTACATGATCGCTGAGCTGCAAGTTGCTGAGGGAAGAAAATATTTTATGTGAATTCTTGTTGGTACGCTTCTTGTGTCTTCAAAAGAGGCACTGGGAAGCAATGAGGCTGAAGAAAGCATCTTGGTATTATAAGACACTGATTTCTAAATCATGACTTTAGCACCACCTCAGTACACAGTGAGGAACAAATTGTTTTACCATTCAGTCTTACTTTTCCCTCTGTAAAATGAGGATAACAGTATTTATAACACTTGCCTGTCTTTCACAATAATCCTAGGGATGTTAATGAAAAGTATATAGCAAGACAGTACTGTGAACACCTAAGGCATTGTAACAATGATTTGAGAATATCTCTGAATAGAAGCACACCAGTTTCCATAACAGAATATATGTTTCCAAAGGTGACGTATCCTTATTAACTCCATTTCTATAGATGGACACTGAAAGCCTGAGAGCAAATAGATGAAAGCAGACACGGAGTCTGCAGCTCCAAGAGTGATCCCAGCTTGTCTCTCTTCCTTAGATCAGAGTGGTAGGTGACCACACAAAAATTTGAATATGCTTTCCACCTTTCTTGTATTTCTCCATTGCCTGGCAATGTAAGGTAAATAAATCTAGCAGACTAAAAAAGGTTTTGCAGTTACTGTGTTTGAATCAATGATTTTTTAGTTTATTTTTATTTAGCTAATCTTTTGGAATGTTAATATCTCAAATGCACTTATGTCACAAAAGATGGCCCAAACTGGAGATGGGATATGTTTAAAATTTCACATCACTAGTCAGAGTTGCAGAAGTTACTGGTCAAAGAATGATAAATACATGCTTTGCAAGCACCTGCACTCAAATAGATGGGAAGTTCCGGGATGGGTGCTTGACAGCAGAAGAGTTTGCAGCATTAGAAACTAGTGAATAAGGGAACAAATCTCTCAACAGATGGTGAGGTGAACTATTTTTTAATGGAATTTGTCTTTCACTTGTGCATTCTTCTATCTCAATATAGTGACTGTCATGAAATCAGGATCAGGCCAGCCTCTGGGACATGACCTGATCCACTGTGGCATATTTTCTTCACTTCCATCTTCTTTTATGGGTGCTTTTTGCCCAGTATCTTTGTTAAAAAGAAAATTAGATTAAGGTAAACTAAACTGAAAATGAACCACGTTTTCCTATTAAGGGAAGTAGACTTACAGGGAGGAGTATAACAGGCTTTAGGAACAAGCCATTGCATAGAGATATTCCTCAGAAACTGTATCAATGACTCTTTCAGTGGGGTAAGGCACAACTCCAGGTGAACCTGGGACATATATTTTGGTTCCACCAGGCTTTTTCTTAACAATTGAGGAAAAACACGTATCTGAAATAAAATATCATGCCTTTCACAAATACACAGTGAGCTAAACACGCATCATAGTCTCATAGCTAATAAATGCAAATAGCAGAAGGAAATATATGGAGGGGGACCTTATGTGTGTCACTTCATATGAGACACAGTAGTCTTACACAGTAGTAGATGAAGTCTTAAGAACAGAGTATTGAGTTCCTAATAATTCTTTTTGCAGAAGTTTCTGTGGTAATGAAATAAAGTGGTCCTGAGTGGTCTCTGTTATACAGGGCTTCCTAAGGAAGTTAATGATCCACAGAGCACTGGAAGTTTCCCTGTTGTCGGCTGTTTGAGAATCTGCTTTTAAATGTCAGGACAGGACAGCTGTCATGTTTTCTAAGAGTCCTTAGAATATATCTAAGTATTATTCATTGCCAGAAGCTGCCATTTAAAGTGTGAGAACAAATAGGTTTAGGATTGATTTGTGAAGAATCTTTCTTTTTCTTATACTGATTTCCAGCTACTACCTTAATGATGGCCTTCGTTCAGGAAAGCATAATGTGAGAGAGTATTTTTGCAGGTTCAATATGAGTTATAAAGAAACAATACAGTTGTTCTTCCTCCATCCACCCAGAGGTCACCAGCAGGCTATCTCGAAATCAAGGTGAGTGTCAGATGAGTTTTGTTGTCATTTGTCATGTATGTAGGTACAGAGTATTTGTTTCATCTAGAAGTGTTTTTCTTCTCTCCACATCTGTCTCAGGTAGAAGTTAGAAATACTCCCATTTTCTGTTTTTCAGGGAAACTGTGAAAGGAAGATATGGGTTTTTTTTCCCCACTGAATTTCTTTCCACAGAACTTAGGGGAAGGCAGATGGAAACACAGAGAAACACCTATTCACTTGAAGCAGTAGAATTTGCCTTCTGGGGCTGAGATGGGGTCCTTGGCCATGGGCAGGTGGGGGGAGCCTATGAGGGACAATGAGGCCTGTAAGTGTTGTGGCATCATTGGAAAAATGCAGTAGTAACACAAAATGTTCTCTTGCAGATGGACTGGATTATAACTGTGTTTGTGTTCTAAGGCTCCATCAAAATGGCCCCAGTTCTAGAAATTCTGCTGGGAGGTGTAGGGGTCGATCTGGAAAAGCCATAATATATGCCTGGCCATAGATTTTGAGGTAATCTCCAGGATTCTATCACTGAGACAAGACGTAACACTGCTCCCTGTGCCCATCCCTGTGCACACTCCATGCTGCAGCAGCCCCTGCAGTGTGGACTGGGGTGCTCTCGTGAAAGGAAATCTGACCTTTCCTCTGAGCTTCTGTTGTGGGAATGATGTAGCACTGTTTGCCCTGCAAGAACAAATACTTTGCCAGTAAGCCATGAAGTCACTTCTCTGGTGTCTACAGCTTCTTTTCACGAGAGTGCTGCAGTTACAGGAAAGCTTGTTATGATCAAACAGGTTGTGTGTACCGACATGGATAACGTCAAGAAGTGCACTTGTAGTTAGACTAGAAACCACTCATTTTATTATTACCACAAAATAGTGACTGTACTGGTAAATGTGCTTGTATGGCAATAATTTGGGCTCCCAAAATGATTTGTCCTCAGTTATTATAACTCAGTCCTCATAGCTGGAAGCAGAAATAATGTCATGCCATTAAGGAAACTCATTATCAGTTTTGAATTATGAATAACAAATAGCCACCGTGACTGCTTTAAGAACAGATTACAGTATATTATTTGTCTTCATCATGTATTTGTAAAAAATAAGAGACAATGAATATATAAAAAAGTGACTATGCAAGATCACTCAGTGAAAACAATGCTTAATTCATGTCAGCAGTTTTTTCACAATGAAAAATATGACCTGGGTAATTTTCATGGACCACTCTTGTCCATGGGCCGGAACCACTGAAAGGATTATGACTTTTCATTCACCAAAAATAAAAAGCAGGTAAAAGATTTGGAAGGATTGGAAAGAATTTATATACTTGGGCAACATATCACAATAACAATAAATGAATAAGATATAAACAGTAGTTAGTATGGTGAGCTGGGAAGAAGGAATCAAAACCGAAATAATTAAAGGAATTTTTTTTATTAACAATTCTCCTTCCTGCAGTTTGGCATACTGTTCTGGTTTCCTCTCCTTTATCTTTTTCTTTTCTTCTTTTCTTTATTTTCCTTCTTGTGTGCGATATGACATTTTCCACACCATTACAGAGATACTGAGAAGCTGGATTACCACTTTGCTCGTATTTGAGGATATTTGGTGTGGGATCCAGTCAGCACAAAGTGATAATGGCTGTTAAGAATACCAGTACATCTGTCAGGGACACAGGGTCATTCGAGAACGGCTCAGGCTGTTCTGTCTTTACTCTGACAGTGGATGGTATCAGATGTTCCAATGTGGGCTAGTATCACCTCCATGATCAAAGGGCAATCTACCTGTTGAGAAACTGTCAGAACCCATAATGACTAATGTTGTGAGCTTGGCAGTTCCTAATCCTGCCACATATTTTAACTTTTCTAAGTGATGATGTTCTTCTATCTCCAAACATTTTTTCAGTTCAGCAAAGACCAGGGTATCAAGGCATAGTGAGGTTCCCTGGTTGAGTCTGAACTTGGCCTCAGGTCACTGCTTTTAAATGCTATCAAGCAACCTCCTCTTCTTATGACAGAGTTTTTCCTTTTCATTTTTAGTAATATTTCATATCCTCAAAATGTTCTTTATTATTTTAGTTTTATTTACAATATTAGTTGCTGTTGATGTCTCCACAAATCATGCAAGACTGAACTACTTAGAGGGGGAGAATGCAGAAATGCAGTAATCAAATAAATGTTTTATCCTTTAAAATTACACTAATCTGGCAAACAAAGTCTATAGCACAGATGCTACGTGGCTTTGACATTGGGTAGCTGGGCTCCTTAGAAGATGCATATGTGGGTATGTAAGAAGGATTATCAGTTTATTTGGTATCATGGTCTTCTGGAAAATACTGGAAAACAAAGGAGACATACAATTGACCTTGCATCTTACTGATAGACTGCAAGTGTATTATATTTATTAGCTTGTTAGGACCACCTAACGGTTTTATAGTTAAAAAAGAGCAAGTGTAATGTATTAATATCCCATTCGTTCATACCAAATTAATGGCCTGGAGACTGTGAAAGCTTTATGGTAGAACTGGGCTGTACAGTGCCCTAATCTATATTTGATATGGGTGCCTTGGCTTTCAAAGTGACTGAGAAGTCCAAAGTACCCAGGACATATAAACACCTGAGTGAGGAGGATTTATTGTTCTTAAGTAACATATGGATATGTTGAAATGTGCAATCTTGAAAAAAAAAAAAAAAAGAGAAAAGAAGATAAGAGTGGTATTAAAGGCAATTTTCCCTGCAAGACATGTACAAGTTCACACAGTCCTGCAAATGCTGAAAGGAGTTGTTCCAGTACCTCCATGAAAATTCACATTTCAAGCTTACATTAGTCTTGGAGGAGGTTCTTCATGTTCTGCTGCCAAGTGGTTATATCACTGTGAGTTTCATTTTGCTTTGTGGTTTTTTTTTTTTAATATGTCCCATTTCAAATGAAAACTGAAATGTTTAGAAGGGAGAATATGGTCATTTTAAAGTAAAGGTGGAGACTTATAAGAATTAAATATTAGGAAAATGGGGCTGTCGTCAAATCGTTTTAATATTTCCTTGACTTCCATCATCCTTTATCTGTAACACTGTCAGCAGAGGAAATAAAGAGCAGAGTAGTTATCACTATACTGCCTATTGATCATGTGGCTCCAGGTCCTTTGTATGAGCTGGATAGGTTAACTGAAGACAGTATCATACTAACAGCCAAAGGTACAGCATTAATTGGTAAAATAACTCTGCGTTGTGCAAGCTAGAATAGTATGCCAGCTCCTCCTGTCATGATTTCTTCATGCTCATTTCAAGATAGTTTTAATAGGGGGTGATCTGTGCTCCCAGTAAAAAATCTAATTGCATTTTGTTTTAACTTAGTGAGTCTAGGGGAAACTAACATGAAAAAACCTACACCACTAAATTAAAGAGATGAAGCCATGTGTACTGTCTGAATGTGACACCACAAAGAGAATATAAATCTACTATAAACATAAATTCCTTTGCTGTGCTTTCTTATTTTTTCATTTTTCTCCTGCTTGAAAATTTCTGGTTACTCCATGCATTTTTGGAAGGTATAACAAATTTAGATATATATAAGCTGATTTTAAAAACAGGAAATAAATTCTCTGCCTTGAACCCCAGTTGGATGTGGATTGGAGTACTCCTTCTCTTTTAATTTTTCACAGATACTTATTGTATGTTTTTACTGGGTTTTAAAGAGATACAAAAAAAAAAAAAGCTACTGTAGACATGTCCACATGGGGCAGATGTGTTTTCATATAGTGGCATCCTTGTTTTTCTTTCCAGAAGCATGTGCTCTAGGGAGGTGGAGGAAATGAATCACTGCTCTATAGATGAAAATCAGCACCCTTTTCTTATTAACTATGAGGTGGTGGAAATAGACCTTTTTCAACCAGTTTCCTTAAGAAGCTGTCTTACTATTCTTTTGATGAAGTATTACAGTTATTAGCCACCTTAAAAGAAATTTGCCTGTTTGGTGCCTTTCCTGAGAGACAGTTATTGCTATCTATATTATCTATATTACTGTATACTCCTTAGTAATTTCTCCCTTATTTGTCCATAATGAGATTCATGACTGCTTTCATGATCTTTTGTGATGTTCCTTCTGCTGGCAGTTATTTCTTAAAAAGTTCTGTCCTTTCATTTGCAAAAGTTTAGCCTGCAAGTTGCTTACACTTGAATGTACTTGTAATAGAAAATATAAGCCCTTGGTTTGTATCATGATATATAAGTTATATCCATTGTGTATATAGCCACCATGAAAATGTCAGATGCCTCTAAAATGGGATTTTATTTTCTGAAGAAATTTGAATGAAATACAGTTTGGTTTCTTGAGAGGAATTGTATTTCAACAGGAATTTAAATTCAGAGCACTTTTAACAAAGGATCTAGGGCAACATTAGTTTTTGAGTGTGATTGCTATTATGACATAGAATATATGTACACTACATATATGTTTAATTTTCAAATTATAACACATATTGGCATTTGATCAGAAAATCTCTTTCTCTGAGGTTATGAGTCCATAGTGTTGTGTATTAACATCATGTGTTAAGCATAGTATTTTACAGTTAAGCTGGCCAAACAATTTCAATAATAAAATAAAATTGATCACATAAGTTTTTTTCTGGGAATCAAAATTCTTTATATAAGTTTCGGTACTGGCTAATAGTTGTCTTCAGCATTCTTGTGTATTAGCATTCTGTATGAGAATCCCACATTCAAATGTGATTTCAAAAATGGTCATTCCAGGAAAGATCTGGGAGTACAAATGAAATGTTAAATGCTATCCAGATTTTTTGTTGTTGTTGTAAAATTAAAGTGAGAAATGTTGACTGCATCTCTTAGAGGAAATTGTTATCTTTTTAAAGTGCTAGATGGAAAAATAATCTGTAAAAACACATTTTATTATGTCCTCTTTTACATTTTCTGTGATTATTGGTACAACATATATTTATTTATTTAAATAAATACATGCATGCATTGCATGGCTACTTTGGAAATGTATGGTCATGCTAGCCTCAAAAATATAGTGACTTTTCTTGAAACAAGTCATGACAATTAAACAGCTAAGTGTGTTCTTTAAAAGTTAGATATGTGTGAATGAAATCATCCTCCACATCTGGAAAATTTCACAAGGAAGATGGCTTGCATGTAAACATCTGGGTCCACGAGTTTCTTTCAGTTGCCATAGGCTATTCAAAGCTGAAGGAATCAAGGGAAGTTCTCATAGGAATGAACTGAGAAGTGGAGGACCGTTACTTATATCAGTTCTGAACATAACAGAGGCAATTAGCTTTCCCAGAATGAATGAAATTATACTGCAATGTTCTCCTGCAGTTGTGGTATGACAAAAATCTTTACGGCCACATAAGGAAGTACTACTATGTGCTTGTGTGCTAGCTTTGCTCTTATGCTCTTCCCCAGCAACCACTGCTGGTCTCTATTGGGGATGTGCCAGCAATATAATCATTTGTCCATATCTGAGGGGTCACTTGGACTGCAGGCTTGGCAACATTGCCTGATAAACCTGTAACGATGTTATGTTCATTCAGAGCTATTGCCAGTACAAGATAAATTCTTTTTGCAACAGTGCCCATCATGATAGATTGCATGGCAGACACTAGTGCTTTCTCCCCCTGTGCCCTAAAACACTTCAAGTGAGCCCTCATTCATCTTTATGGTAAATGATGAATCCAGAAATTTTACATGGAAATTTTGCTGCCTTTCTGCTTAAACTTTCAGAAATTGTGTATGAGTATTTAAAATGTGTCAAAAGCAAGGCAAATGCAGACTGCTAAACAGTCTCACCCTTGTACCAGCCCAATATATCCTTAAGATAGAGGTTTGCAGCTAGAGCTAGTGAATTTTGGGCTTATTAACTCAGTCTGAAGTGATCAACTGCCTGTTCTAAAGATTATGCAGACATTCTGAACTCGGCTATTTCACCTCTTTCTAGTGACAATCAACCACAGCATTACCAGCTATAGAGAAATTCAATGAAAAAAAAGTAATTTTGAGATATAGTTTCAATCTTCTGGTTATAAGTAGAAAAGGAATTGCTGAATAACTTTGGGAGGGGAGAAAATAGCTGTATGATCCTAAAGAAGGAAGTTGTCCTAAGCAAACTTAGGGAAAAAACAACACCCTATCGTCTGCCTTCTCTTGCCCTATAGTTACATACATAATACATACAATTGAATACTTTCATGAATATATAAGTCTAGCACAAAACAAGTAAATAAAACTTTCACATGGTCTTCCATATCTTTCTGTCTATATTGGAGAGTTATGGATTTGGTGGCTAGACTGTTCTGTGGATGAGGAATTGGTTGTGTAATCACATCTAGAGGGTAGTGGTCAATGGCTTGCTGTCCAAATAAAGATTGATGACAAGTGGTGACCTTTGGAGGTCCATATTGGGACCAGTACAGATTAATATCTTAGTTAGTGACATAGACAGTTGGATCAAGTGCACCCTCAGCAAGTTTGCAGATGACACCCAGATGACTGGGTGGTGCAGTTGACACACCTGACGGATGGGATGCCATCCAGAGAGACCTGGGCAAACTTCAGAAGTGGGCCAATGTGAATTTCGTGAGGTTCAACAAGGCCAAGTATAAGGTCCTACACCTGGATTGAGGCAATCCCCATTATCAATACAGTCTAGGGGATGATGTGATGGAAAACAACGCTGTGGAGAAGGACTCAGGGATACTGGTGAATGAAAAGTTGGACTTGAGCCAACAGTATAAGCATGAAGCCTGGAAGGGTAACTGTATCCTGGGCTGCGTCAAAAGAAGCGTGGCCAGCAGGCTGAGGTAGGTGATTCTGCCCCTCTGCTCCACTCTGGTGAGATCCTACCTGGACTACTATATCCAGCTGTGGAGCCCTCACCACAAGAAAAATATAGAAAAATATAGATGGACACAAAAATAATCAGAGCGATGAAATATCCCTTCTGCGATGAAAGGCTAAGAGGGTTGGGTTTGTCCAGCCTGGAGAAGTCTCTGAGGAGACCTTATTGTGGCCTTAAAGTTGGCTATAAGAAGGCAAACTTTTTAGGAGGGCTTCTTGCAAATAACTAAAAGAGAGAAGGTTCAGACTAGATATGAAGAAAAAATTTTTCACAATGAGGGTGGTGAAACACTGGAACAGGTTCCCCAGGGGGAGGGTAGAATCCTCATCTCTGGAAATATTCAAGGTCAGGTTGAACAGCGCTCTTAGCAACCTGATCAAGTGACAGATGTCCCTGCTCAGTGCAGGCTGATTGGACTAGATGACCATTAAAAGTATCTTCCAATCCAAACTGTTCTATGATTCCTTCATTCTGATAGAGAAGAATTTAATGAAACAAAATGCAACGAGGAACTTGTTTTTTATATCGCCATGTTAATTATAAGCTAAAAAAAAAAAAGATGAAGTGCCATTTTTATTCTTTATTTAACTGGTATTTGTGACAGATTGATTTTCTGTTACCATAGCAATCACTGGACAATTTTATGGCGTTTTAAAACTACTAACATTTATCTGCATGTAATGTTTTATCTGGAAATCATAGATATCCAGAGAAAAAGGATCAACATCCCTACTTATTTCACCTTCTATGGACATAGATATTTTTATTTGGTATGTTTATTGGTATGTTACAGTCTCAAATAGTTCTTTGCTTATGCCCAGGTAGGTTAAACTCTGTGTGCTTTCTTTTGTTTACCGCATTGTTAACACTGTTTTCATTCATCCTAGTTTCTTACACCAAATTAACATAATACATGTGAACATCTGATATCAACTCAATACGAAGTTTGGATCCAGATTCTGATCTGAACATCTCCCAAGAATGTAGCTACTTCTAACAAAAGTCAAATAGATTCTAACCAAGAAATAATCAACATGACATTCTTGTTATAACTCTAATGAATCTGGCCTTGAGTTTCATTAAACCACTTCAGAAATCAGACTAATATTCTGGCTTTCTCATTCTATGTCTTGCTGACAAATTCTGTTACAGAGGGTCTGCATCTCATTGTCCATTTTTAATTCACTTCAGGGCATCCCATGTATGTATTGAATGATTCCATGAATTAAATGAAGAATGAAATGGAGGCAATGCCAATCACATTTTCAGATGACACAAAGCAGGAGGAGATTGAAAATTCATGGGAGAACAATAATAAAATACAATTTATGCATCATACATTGGAGAAATTGTCTGAAATCAATTAATCTGGATTAATGAAGTACACTGGCCAATTGGCCTATATTTCCTATGTAGGAAATAACAATCAGAACAAAAATAATGCAATCTAATACAACATGGAAAACTTTAGGTTAAAATAAGGAAAAAATATGACAAAATCCTGAATAACACCTAATGATTTCTTTGGTTTTCTTCCAGTTACTGAAAAAAAAAAAAATTAACCAATTGTTGTTTCCAAGGGAAGTTTTAGACTCCCTAACGTTGTCGAATACTATTTAAAATATGAAAGCACTTGAAGTATTTAATCAGAATTTACTCTAGCAGGATCCCTGAGTACTTGCATAATAAAAAACGTTCGGGGAAAAACTGAGACTATGTATGAAATTCCTTTCCATTCGTCTCCCTTTTTGAATCCTCTCAATAAACTCTATTACATTGCATGCCACATAATTAAATAGGAGCTAACTAACCCAAAAGGTCTGCCTCTCATCCCAAAAGACATTTTATGACTGCCAAACACAAAGCCTAATTCTGTACAGAGTCAGCATATTACAAGAAACATTCTTTTTCATCATTCATAGCCACACAGGACTCCCTGTCAATCCTGTGTTACAGTTCTTTCTCACTGGAGTTATATCTTTGAATTAATTGCAGTGGCAGTCTCAATTAAACTTTCTTGTACCACAAATACTAACTGGAGTGGTATAAATACAGAATGCTTTATACACTTAAAAAATGATCATTAAAGCAAAGAAATATGTTGCAGGAACATATTTGCCTCAAGAGAGAGGCAGAGGATTTAGCCTCTCTGTTACCATTGCTCTGTGTACTCTGTGTATCATGGGTCACACAACGGATTAAGAATTGTGTGTATGCTGAACCTCCCTCTTTTCTTTTTGCTCTCATTGTTTCAGCTTATGGTTGATTCCGTCCCTCCATTTTTCTAGGATTTTGACCACTATAAAAGATATAGAGGACATGAATTGGGGCAAACCCAGCCACGAATTTTCTGAAAATAAGCTTTTCTTGCAGAGAATCTGTTTGGAAAACTGAAAAAAAAATCTCATAATAAAATATTAAATTTAAAGTTCTAAAAAATTCATTAAGGTAGGTACTTTCTTTAATTATTTATTAGATTGCCTCAAATATACAGCCAGGTTTTTATAGCAGAAGACCTTTCACCAAATCTAGCTAGAGAAGACTAGAAAGCATACCGCTGTGCTGTTCTATAGTATTAGTTGAAAGCTACAGTACAGGATGCTTGCTTTCATGTCTTGTGTGGTAGCACACCACCTACTGCTGTAAGGCCAAGATCACCAGTTGTGGCATTTTGACACATTGCAGTAAACCCACCCTTAGGTGTCCTGTCATAACTTTTTAAGGAGCCCTGAAAGCAAGAGCAACATCCTTGCTCCGTCTGATTGAGGTATGGGTGAGTCTTTCAGAAAATGTTTCCTTCAAGAGGTCAGCAAGTAATGCTGAGCGTGTTGGAGAGCAGGCCAGATGTCTCTGAAGTTCAGCCTCATTTTGGGTTGAAATTTTCTTCTTCCAGATCAGAGACAAGTGCTTCTGACCATTTAAGTTCCAGAACACTAAACCTTCTCCTGAATATAAGCCCTGTGCTTTTAAAATATTTAGTAAGGACAGCTGGGATCACCCAGTTTATACTGTTGTCAGGTGCTGATAGGTACACTCAGCCTGTAAGGTGCTATATAAAACCACAATTTAAATTGGTTTATGTTTTTTTTTTGCCGGGGGGGTTATTTTGTTTGTTTGTTTTTCTTATCTCAGACTTTCCCTTGGGTTGTGTAAAACACATGGGGAAAAAATATGATTTCTGAAGAGCAGGGTTTCAAAACTGAACCTTCTATGGCCTATGCACAAGGATTCTACAGAGGTCACCCTCAAAGTAGTGGTGTTAGAGTCTTAGCCAAGATTGGCCAAGACTGTGAAAGACAACAAAAAGTCTTTCTACAAATACGTCAACAGCAAAAGGAGGGCTAGGGAGAATCTCCAGTCTCTAGTAGATGCAAAGGGAACAAGAGTAACAGGGGACGAAGACAAGGCTAAAGTGCTCAATGCCTACTTTGCCTCAGTTTTTAACAGTAAGGAAAATTGTTCCCTCTGTGCACAACCCCAAGAGTTGGATGAGAAGTATGAGATTCCCAAGGTCCAAGAGGATGTGGTTAGAGACTTGCTTGCCCGGCTAGATGCCCACAAGTCTATGGGGCTGGATGGAGTCCACCCAAGAGTTTTGAGGGAACTGGCGGATGTGCTGGCCAAACCCCTTTCCATCATCTTCCAGCAGTCCTGGATGACTGGGGAGGTTCCGCTGGACTGGAGGCTGGCTGATGTCGTGCCCATCTATAAGAAGGGGTGCAGGGAGGATCTGGGGAACTACAGGCCTGTCAGCCTGACCTCGGTACCGGGGAAAGTCATGGAGCGGGTGATCTTGAGTGCGATCACGAAGCACTTGCAAGAGAACCGGGTGATCAGGCCCAGTCAACACGGGTTCATGAAAGGCAGGTCTTGCCAGAGTAATCTGATCACCTTTTATGACCAAGTGACTAAACTCTTGGACAAGGGAAAGGCTGTGGACGTGGTCTTCCTGGACTTTAGTAAAGCCTTTGATACAGTTTCTCACAGCATTCTGCTTCGGAAACTGTCGGCCTCTGGCCTGGACAGGCGCACACTCTCCTGGGTGAAAAACTGGCTGGATGGCCGGGCCCAGAGGGTGGTGGTAAATGGAGTTAAATCCAGCTGGAGGCCAGTGACAAGTGAGGTTCCCCAGGGCTCAGTCCTGGGTCCAGTCCTGTTCAGTGTCTTTATCAACGACCTGGATGAAGGCATTGAGTCCTCCCTTAGCAAGTTTGCAGATGACACCAAGCTGGGTGGAAGTGTTGATCTGCTGGAGGGTCGGGAGGCTCTGCAAAGGGATCCGACCAGGCTGGACCGCTGGGCTGACACCAACGGCATGAGGTTTAACAAGGCCAAATGCCGGGTCCTGCACTTGGAGCACAACAACCCTAAGCAGAGGTACAGACTAGGAGAAACCTGGCTGGAAAGCTGCCAGGAGGAGAAGGACCTGGGGGTGCTGGTTGACAACCAACTGAACGTGAGCCAGCAGTGTGCCCAGGTGGCCAAAAAGGCCAATAGCATCCTGGCTTGTATCAGGAATGGCGTGACCAGCAGATCCAGGGAGGTTATTCTCCCTCTGTACTCGGCACTGGTGAGACCGCACCTCGAGTACTGTGTTCAGTTCTGGGCCCCTCACCACAAGAAGGATGTTGAGGCTCTGGAGCGAGTCCAGAGAAGAGCAACAAAGCTGGTGAAGGGGCTGGAGAACATATCTTACGAGGAGCGGCTGAGAGAGCTGGGGTTGTTCAGCCTGGAGAAGAGGAGGTTGAGGGGAGACCTTATTACTCTCTACAACTACCTGAAGGGAGGTTGTGGAGAGGAGGGAGCTGGCCTCTTCTCCCAGGTGACAGGGGACAGGACGAGAGGGAATGGCCTCAAGCTCTGCCAGGGGAGATTTAGGCTTGAGATTAGGAAAAAGTTCTTCACAGAGAGGGTGGTTAGGCATTGGAACGGTCTGCCAAGGGAGGTGGTTGAGTCACCATCCCTGGAGGTGTTTAAGGTTAGGGTAGATGAGGTGCTTAGGAGCATGATTTAGGGATTGGTGGGAATGGTTGGACTCGACGATCCAGTGGGTCTCTTCCAACCTGGTCATTCTGTGATTCTGTGATTCTGTGATTAGCACTTAGGAGGTGCTGCTTCAAATACCACCAAGAAATGTGCATAAATAATGATATTATGCCATCAAAGGTCAACTCAGTCATCTTGACAAGGAAACTAGAGGCAGAGGAAAGGCATTGATTTACTGGATTATGTTAGCAGGTGCTACAGTCCTGTGTAATGAAGCATTTGGGTCTGAGCTGGCATTGTTTGCCAACAGAAGGTCCTACTGGCAGAAAATATGTAACTTGCTGTGTTTGGTAGGATTCCTCTCTAAGCTAATCTTCAGTTGGCTTTTATGCCCAGTTGAAACTGGCCTATTACCTTGTTAGTGGGTATTATTGCTCCCTTAACAGATGGGAGTGAGTACAGGCATGCTGCTGAACCAGCTTATGGATCTTTTTTAATTATAGTTGCAGGATCCTTTTTGTGCAGGGCATCCAGGCATAAGGTTAAGGTGAGAACACACCAGTATGGCTCTAGCAAGAGAGCTAGATTAACTTGGAAAAATCATCCAGGTTTCTAGAAGTGTGGAAAGAAAAGGATGAGACTTTTTCAAAAGGGAATGGCATTCAGTGGAAATAAACTGTATTTCCTTTCTTCTTCAGGACAAAACCGTCAAAGTCTTTCCTGCAGCCAGGCAAAGTTCAGCAGAACAGCTGAGACAAGTGCTGTAATAGAATGCAACAATTTGTGTAACTAACTATGCACTATCAATCGCGAGTTCTCACTAGGCAGAGAAACTGGACTTCATAAGGTTATTTCTGCAGTAGAGTGCCACTCAAAGTGAGCAGTGCAGGTCCTTCATTGTGTTCTCAAGCAGAAGAAGAGGGAGAACGGAGTGAAGAGATTTAAGTTACTGCAAGAAGTGGAATGACTTTATATACTTTGATTTTGTTCCAATATGGATATGCATGACATGTCCTGTTTTTCTGGAGACATCCCTTATTATACTTGTCTGCCTTGTCTCATTCCTTTTTCAAGTCTTTCTAGTCACACCTTGCTATATAACTTTTCCTTGTGAGTGCATGTTTCCCCCATGTTTTAAAACATGTAGTACTAAAGTGAAACAAATCACATTCAGCCTGCAGCCTGAAAGGATAGATGGGAGGAAGTTTAGTCATTTCCTTGAAAATGAAGTATAAGATGAAGACAGGAAAGAAAAATAAGTAAAATAAAAGTAAATTATATTTAAGCAAAGTCATATGGTTTTTAGTTGGCTTGTGGGAGGATTTATGAATGGACCAATCGGAGTTTGAAAATCAGACTTTAAAGCCAGCTACAAAAGTTATGACATTTTTCCCCCTCTGGAAATATCTCCCGGAAAAGAAAATCTTTCATCTTATGCTTTATATTTCCTTAAGGAAAGTTTGATTTGCTTAGGGAGAGAAACTGCAGCTTTACAACTAAATTCTACTTCTCAACAGACTATTGAGCCAGGCTCTGTATGAAATCTGCCCTGAGGACCAACTTGTGATGCAAAATCCCTCTCTCTTTCTTCCTCCTCCCAAATGCAATAATAATTCATTGCCGACCAGTGCCCAAAACCAGTTGGGATATCCCCTTCACCATTAGTTACCTCAGCAACAGCCATCCATGGATGCTAGAGGTGGAAGGCTTTGGACCCTTATCCCTCAGGAAGCAGTATGAGTGAGCAGCCCTGCTGATGCTTGCCTGCATGCAACTGTCGGCTAAGCATCATTGCCCGCTGCATCATCAGCATAGGAGCATGTTCAGTCCTTGGCAGAGGTAGGGTCCCTGCCCTTCTCCTCCGTTTCAGCCTGGGCTTCCAAGTCACAAGCTGGACTTCACTCAGAAAGGAGAGAGAAATAAAAGTTTTAAAGGGAAAGCAAAGGTGAGTAATATATGGCAAAGTACAGATTTAGCAAACAGATCTCATAAAATGTACTCCACTAAACACCAGGGGGAAAGAAAAAGCATCCTTAATGTTGCTGCAGTTAGAAGACATAAAAGAAATTTAGTGAAACAAATCAAATCCAGGCAATTACTTACTCACCTGTAAAGGCTATAACAGAATGAGCAGCACCTGAAGGATTGTTTTTATTATTTGAAGAATTCAGTATCTCTTGGTTAGGACTACACAGACAACAGGAATATGTTACAGGGAAATAGGATAGCCATCAGAGAAAAACAAATTTTCATTTATCTACAAAAATATTTCATAGTTGTTTCTAGACAGAAAACTATTAAAAATACCTCTGTGGAAGTGAATTTCATGACGGGTATTAGCAAAGAAACTGGATTCTAGCATATGATGGCTTTACGGACATTACACCTGAATTTGAAGATATGGTCATAGAACTTGCAATTACTGAAAGAGGTAAACACCTTTTAGAAGGCGTTGTCTTTATTGTCTACTGAAAGGATGAATACAATGCAAAGTATAACACTGACATAAGCAGGAACGGCACGGCTAATAATTATACTATTGCAGTATTGAGTACATTATTAAAATGAAGTAGCTTCTGTAAAATGAAGTTTAGGTTTTTTTACCACAGAAACCTATTCTTTTTAAGTTCTGTTGATGTAAAAAATTTAATACCAGGTCACAGACCAAAGGTAAATATTTCTGGGAAAGTTTCTAGAAATCGGGCAGTTGACCTAGGTTATCAATATATTTTTGATTTGTTGAAAGTATTGTAGCCTGAGTTTGCTTTCCCAAAACTCACATACAGCTTGTTTTAACACTTCAAAGTTGTTGTGCGGTTAATCTTCAATGAGGATAAATACATGTGACACATTTGGAAAGATCCGTGCTAGAAATGAGAATGTGAGACATCTATAAATTTGTTAACCTTTTAAACTGCATCAGCTCACAGCAATGGATATTTTAAGATATGCCAAGTGTTCTTGAAGGTTATAATACTTGCCAGATACAGTTGTATTCTTCACGCTTATCAGCTGATCTGCTGATCTCTACATCAATTTTTACCTGCAGGCTGAAAGGGGATCTTGCAATTTGTCATGCTCTTTTCTACAGGAAAGCCTGAGCTGGGCTTTTTATTCATATTAAATTTTCCTCTTTTTGACATTGCAAATGTGTATATTCATGCTGGGATAAATATGAGTCACAGCAAATCATGGTTCTACTGCCTGCTTCAGAAAAATAGTAGTCTTAGTCTGAGAAATAGGTGATTTGGGGTATCTAGTTGATGAAGTAGGAATTTTCTGGTTATGCCTTTTTGTTTTTGAAAATATTGATTTACTGATATCGAACTATTTGATGTCGAAAGATTATTTCAACTTCATCTTTGCCTATTACAAATGAAAATTTAAAAAAAAGTTAGATCTATTATTTTCTACATGAAAATTTCCAGCTTGAATTGACATGCCAGTTTTTATGTTTATGCTAACAATGAAAATCAAAGCCCAGTACACAAAGATTTTTGCCTCTGATTGATTTTCTGAGGCTTGGGCTTAGATTGATGTTGGATGGAGACAGCTTTCTAAATCTCTCTTGCTCTTTTCTTTTTTTTTCCTTTCTTGGTGGGATTTTTCACTCAGCTGTAATTACCATATTTTGTTCTTTATTAGTTATAACATGACAAAGAATTTATCAAATATTAGGTTCTTGGATTGTAATGGAAGAATAGCAGATTGAACTGTGCAGACCTACGTAGATATCTGCAA
The DNA here is from genome assembly GCA_033459285.1 of Clamator glandarius. Taxonomy (NCBI): domain Eukaryota; kingdom Metazoa; phylum Chordata; class Aves; order Cuculiformes; family Cuculidae; genus Clamator; species Clamator glandarius. Next base: position 10,510,207 of record JAUNZM010000261.1, read on the forward strand.
CTTTTTCTCTAACTACCTGTCTTGGTTTGGAACTCAGAGCCTGAGTATAGTATTGTAACAGTAAACCTCACATGAAGTAATTAAAATGGAAATTCCAGGGTATTTTCAAAAGGAGGATATCTTTAGGTTGAAATTCATATTTTTTTTTAATTTTTTTTTTATTTATAATGTCCTCTCCTTTATATTAGCCCATTTCTATTATTCAGGATGCTTCAGTGTTTTTTCTGAAGGTACAAAAGACAGTAGAGTTTAATACCTTCCTATGGCTGTACACTTTACTACTACTATGGCTCCCAGTGAATTTCTCTCCTCTAAATTCTCACTTTCAGCACTTCAGGTGCAGTTTGACCTATTCCGTGCCAATTTCCAAAGCCCCTCAGCCCCCACAGCTCCACACCTTATCCCAATATGCCCAATATGTCCATATTCCTTCCAAAGCTCATCCGTGTTAGAGATCCTAACCCCCGCCTGTGCAGCTCCTCACATCTCCCACCTGCCAGTCGCCTCTGGGATGCAAACAGTGGGGCTGGCTCTGGGCAGCTATGAGGGTTCCAGCTGCCATGGGGGTGCTGAGGTGTCCCTGTGTTCCTCCTCACTTGGGACACCAGTGGTGTGACTTGCCAAAAGTGCCCAATTCTTAGTGGGCAAAGGAAATAGAAAGCAGATAAAGGTACTCAGCAGTGAGATTGTTGGTAATTCTCTTCATCTGGTTAAACACAAATCTCACTCCTCTTTGCATGCAATGAAGCATGCCTCTCATTTTTAAGGGACTTTCTCTGAGACTGGGAGAGCAGGACTTTTTTTTTTTTCCTTAGACATCCCATGTTTCTTTGCCGTGCTTATACACTTGTTTGCCAGCTGTGGCTGCACCGCTGGGAGGTTGTGCTGGCACTCACCCTCCCTATATCTGCTTCCCATTATTTCACAGCTTCGGGGCAAAATACATGCTCTGAGCTTTCATGTGTCCCCCAGGGCTTCCCATCTATCTCTCCCACTCCACAGTGGAGGAAGGGCCTGTGACTGAGGTGCTTGCACAAGCCCTGGCTTGTATCCCTGCTTTGCAGTTTTTCTCAGTCCAGGACAGAGTTACACAAGCTTGTCTGCATGCAGCGTTCAGAAAAATCTGAATCTGCAAGTCTTTGTCTGCAAGGCTTGGAAGCTGCAGGCATCCTATCTTTTCTGATCAGCCAGCCAGAGCTGTTCTGTCATTCCTTTCTTACAGAGGGTTATGTCTATGTGGTACTTTTTGAGTGGGTGTGAACTACATTTGCTCTCCCTGCAAGCTGGCTTGCACCTTACATAAGTGGCTGGTGGCATGCCTGGCCCAAAGGAGGACCTGGGTCTTGTTCACTGTGAAGACATTTGGCTCCTCTCTAGCATTCTCCATGTCATTCTCAGCATCTTGTTTCTTTCTTTCTGTTCAGCTCAGAATGTGGCCAGAAACAGCTCTATTGGGTCTCATGGTCAGCGGCCTCTGAGTAGAGCAGAGCAGCAGTACCCAACAGCCTGGGCATATGAGACAGCTGGAGCACAGATCCAGTCAGTTCTGTAGTTTGCACAGGGGAAGCTGGTTGCAAGAGTGTATCTGGGCTTCTTATGTAAAGGTGCTCGACATCCATGGAAAATTATTTGAATATCAGAGTACATTACCCACACCTGGGTGCAATTATAGGTTGATACCACAGTGTCTAACATGTTCACAATGGCCTCCAGGAGCCTCAATTGGACTCGATGGTCTGGTGGGTCTTTTCCAACCTAGTGCTTCTGTGATTCAAGTCTCTACTTGAGCTTTATAATCAGAGTCTGGACCCTGCAGAGTCCCTCTTGCCTAGATTTTGGGCCTAAGTCATCTTTATATCCAAACTTTCTCAAAGTTTGACCTGTTTTTTCTTCATATTCTTCATATTAATGAGGCTCTGGACACGTAAAATTTCTGCAGGCAATACCACATTCTTTTAAAAACTAAAAGCACTATATGCTGAATAATTCCTTCTTTTATGCCAGACTACTAGGAATTTTAAACTTGTGTGAAATGGTTGAAACCTTTCATGCATTGTGTTAGTCTAGAAAGAGAATAAAATTGGCTTTTATTCGTGATTTAGTCTAATCCTCTTACCTATGGTTTTTCTTCCATAGAAAAAATGGACAGGAGAGTCGAAAAAAAACCTTTACAGAAATGTTCACTCCTTTTGAATCACTTTATTGTTCCAAGTCATAAAACTCCTGCAAACAGTAATAAATTTCAGTTCCTCATAGTAAGTGGCACTGTATAGACTGAAGTGTTAAAAAATGCAAAGCAAGCATATATTCAGACAACCAATAGTGCAGAAACTTCGGCTTTAAAAGTGGTAGTAGAAGAAGCACTCATTTGTACTTATTTAGACTGAAATGATCCTTTGTCCTTTAATATTTTTTTCCTCCACTAACCATAAACAATCTTCTGATATCCTAAAAGCCTGGAATGTGGTTTTCTTCTTTAATATTAAATAAAGAGTGCATTTTAAAGGTCAGAAATTATTCTTTCATGGATAAAAATGTATCCTCTTCCTGCCTTCATAATCATCCTGATTTCATCATGCTGGCATATCCGCATCAGAAAATACCTTCACCTGAGCTTTGTAGTTATTCTTTATCTGTGACTTTTGAATAAGCTCTCAGGAAAAGAACAGGTATAGCCTTTTGTGAAGTGCTTTTCACCACCCCATGAGAAAAGTTCTATCTGCTTCTTATACTTGAGGGAGTAAGTCGTACAACAGCAACAATGGAGATGTACAATTATTTCTTGATTAATGTACTGAATTTCTCTGACCTGCTTAGTGCTACTGAAGGAAAGGCTGGAAATGCCAAGGCAAATTTCAGAGATGCTGGAATCTGGAACCCAAACAGGCTGGGACCCAGGGGTTCCTTATTGCAGGAAGAAGCTGCAGAGTCATAAATAAGGTGCAGCGTCAGGTTGCTAGTGAGCGTAAGTATCTTAGTTCCTCTGTCATTTAGAAGAATCTTTAAGGACTGCATGTGTTGTCAGAGCTTTATTCATATCAGATAGCAAATACCTGAGGACCTAGACTGGTACATCATACAGCCTGAAGCTAAGTCAGAATTCCCTTCAGGAGTTGTATTTTTTTTTCAGGATCTTTTCTTTTTTTAAATTATTGTTTTGTTTCTTCATGAACTGCAGTTCTTAGTTATATTTAAGCAGAGGGCAGGTGTGTTAAATGGTGCTCTCTGCAGTCCTGGTGCCTGGCTTGTGAGAGCAGGGAGGTAGCAGCTCTATCCCATCTGCCTACTTGGGCTTTCACCTCCTTGGCCTTAGGTACCAGGATGCAGAGGAGCAGGAAAATGGTGCTGCAGGACATGGGATTTCAGATCATTCCTGAATGATAATTCAAATATATTCTTTGAAACTATGCATAACTTCCAGATAATCTCATTGCTGTGAATTTGGGAGGAATAGCCAAAGCAGGATGCATTGAAAGCTCAAGTTTAGTTAATATCTTTTTTGTAAAAATCTAGGTAGTTTATTGAAGTTCACTGTATCTGTGCTTCCACTTTCGCTGATGCATCTAGAGAAAACGTTTGAATTTATTGCAGAATGAATATGTCTATTGGGAAGAAAGCATGTTACATTCATTAAAGCTTAGAATGCAGTCCATATACTGCCAGAGAAAAATGCTTTTAAATTTGCTTTCTATAGAAATTCCAGAGGCAGGTGTGACTAAGACAAACATGGGACTCTCCCTTAATTAGCAGAGTAATTAGGGATATGGGACTTATGAAAGTCATATAAACTATAAACACACAAGGACATTAATTAATACCAGACTAATTGAGACATTCTTGAATTATATAAATGAGGGTTGTTGAGATACTTAGCAGAGATCAAGCTCTCCATTTAAAAAAATATGAAAATATTTAAAAGCTGTAACTTTGGAGATGATGTGACCACTCTGCCTTTGCAAGTGACCCTATTTCAACAATTATTTTACTTCACAAAAGCATCATCTTCTACAGAAAAAGGCAGGGAAAATTCTGACTAGTCTAAACTTGAACAGGGTAGGATATGTTTGAATAAAGTTGGTAGAAACTTTTTTTAGCCCAGTTCTCAAGCTAAGCATCACACTCATTTTCTCCTTAATCTGTCACAATATTATTCTGTATTTAATGTATTGTATTAACATAAATAGTGCAATGTGTAACTCTTCATGGAAAACCAAACAGGAAACAATCTGAAATAGTCTGCATACAATTTAGCAATATTTTATTTTCATTCCTTAAAACTATTTTGCACTTGTTTTCTTGGGCAAAACATTGTTTTGACCGCACAACCACTAAGTGTTTGTCAGTAATAAGATAAAGAACACAGGTGATTGAATGGGTTCATCTTAAAACAAAGGATAAAATTCTGCATTTCTGGATAAAGGTACCTTTTGTCTCCCTGCCTTCAGCTAATCTGAATTTCCATTCTCCTACAGCTGGACTGTGTAGTTAGGGTGTTATTCTACACATAACACTCAGGGCTGATTCAAACATACTATTCTATCCAACCTTCTCCAGATGCTGACTACAACACAAAACCAGACTCCCACTCAGCCAAACTGATGTGTTTTGCCTTGCCCCACAAGCTGATTAAAGGGATTGTTCAATAACTGCTCATCAAAATGCCCACTGATTCCTAAGGTGGTTTCTGTTTACACAAAGCGTTTGAGGTTATGTCACAGAGGTACAGCATCCTGAGATGCTATTAAGAGGGTAATCTAAGACAGTTCACATGACGTTAGACTTTTAGAAGTATGACAAAAAAAATTAGCAAAGTAGTCCAAACCTGTTAATTTTTTAATAGAAGGGTGAGGACAGGAATTTTATAGCTTAGTGATTGCGATTAGAATCAAAATAATTAGAGACTCCCCTCATCCGTTCAAAGTACCATGACATTTTAAATGTGCCCTTTTTCTCTTCTATATATTTTTTCACTTTGCCAGAAAAAGTAACATTGAAAGTCAACACTTTGCTACTTCTTAGTATGCAAATTAGGAAAGACAAAATTCAAGATCCCTTACTTTTGCCTGATGTAATTTAGAAATTGACACTGCATCAGATGATGCTGTGAGAAAACCAAGGAATATGAAAAATATAGGAACACCCACAGTCTATAATTTCAAGTGTTTTTCTGATATGTGTAGTCATGTGAAAATCTTGCACAACTGCGGGCTGACTCCCTGGCAAATATTTGGACAGTAGAGCCTATCGGGTAGGAACTAAATAAATATGAATGTTTTGGATGTTTAGAAAGATTGCTAATATTGTATTCAGATCCCATAATGTTAATTAGGCTTCCTGACAGTACTAAGGAGAAAGAGCGAGCATAAAATATCACTGTCAGATGCTTCCTTAGTAATCCTTGGTATCTCAAGCATTTGTAAGTTACTACTAGTAAGTTTTGTTCCTGAGAACACATCAGAGAAAAAGAAGAAATGGAGAATGTACACTAAAAAAAAAGACAGTGTCTGAGTGTAATGACAACACAGGACCTTGAGAGAGTTGTGTAATGCCATATAGTTCTGACTCTGGACACACCAAGCAGTTGTTGAAAATACCTGTTGTATGGGTATAGCACCCAACCCCTCCGTGTACAGCCCTATGTATGACCAAAGAACTTGGGAGAGATAATAGGGATTTTTCCAACACATTTGTTCTCCTGGAAGAGGATGTAAACACTGACAGGAATGCTGGTTCTTGTGTGACAGTCATGTAGAGTGGGGAAATGCTACCCAGCTGGGCACTTGCAGAGACTGTAAGCTGTGTTCTTGGACTGAAACACCAATGTATTTACTACAACTGTGTAAACCATGTGGGAATATAGCCCAGAAATATTCCCACGTTTAAGCTCTGACACTTTTAGTGGGCTTTCCCCACAATAAATTTAGCAGATAACTTCAGTCTAAAACCTTGTATTCAAACTTAGATGAGTTAAATGTGTGGGTGCATGTGTGTACAGTCAAGATTATCCAAAGCAACAAGTACAAAAATAATGTCTTGCTTTTTATATTGTAAACTTCATTAAACCCTGGGTGAAATTTCAATAAGAACTAAGTGACCAACTACCTTAATAGTTGCTGGGGCCAACTACAGAGAACAGCATAGCTGGAATTGTATGTCTGCAGAATATTCCACACACATCTGCAAACAAAAAACACATTTGCAAAATCTGAGGTGAGAGTAATTCACTATCTGAAAAATGATCTGAATCTCTAAGAATATTTATTTATAACCTACAATTAAATCTTCTGTAGGTAGTATTCATTTAATATGGATGAAATTACTGATTGAAATATCAAGGGGGAAAAAAATCAAGCCAGATAAACTGATTCCTTCTCTAGAGGAGGGAAAGGTGAAGTTGATACCATTTAAAATTGCATTATAGTCTGCACCATGTACTTTTCTAAGTTTTTAACTACTTTACAGGTGGGTCAGCAGACCATAGGCTGCAAACCAAATGCCTGTCTCTGGTATGGGTTTGCTCTTGGGTACCACACTGATCACCATGGAGAGGGGACATTGCTAGAAGTGGCTCTGCAGCCACTGTCTCCTTATCTGTCAGCAGTTTATGTAAGGAACAGCCATAATTAAAATCTTTTGCAGGCCACGCAGAAAGGCACTGTGGGTCACCAATAGCATGACTACAGGGCGGTCTGGTGTACAACATGCTTATTACTTCAGTCATGTTTTTAGAAGAAAACTGTTATTCAGAGGGACTGGGTTTTTTTTTGAGGGGTGGGGATTTCACTTTGTAAGACACCATGAGCAAGAGGTGGCACATGAAAACTGGTCTTAAAATCAGACAGCAAGAATTGCTTCAAGTTAGTTGTGGGAATTTGCAACACCAATACTCTGTATTTCTTCCAGGCACAGATACTCATGATGCCAAAGGCAGTGCCAGAAAACACAAGAAACTACACTCCTGTGTAGTTCTCAAATGTTTCCCATTGTGTGCTACATTTTAATTTCAGTGAGAATTATATCACTAAATCCCAAGCAGTTACATCTCTATCAAAATGATTTTCATATCTTTTAAGTGTTGCCAGATTGGCAAAATCCGTGATTAGTGGGACAAATATATTCCTTGAAAAGAATAAACATGTTTCTGGAGAAACTGCATGTTAAGTCAGACTTCTCTACTCTGTGCTCTGCAGCACAATCACTCTGTGTTTCTGTAGGGTTTCCAAGGATTTAAAACCAAATTTAATTTTAGTTTGGCACCGGTGAATCCCAGTACCAGGCATCATGCAAGCAGTGATTGTGAAAACAAATGAAGCTCTATGGTTAAATGTGGCTTGAGTAATAAATTTAAGAGACAGAAGTTTGTAGAGGCTGCTATACATATTCATTTCCTTGGGTAGATGCCTGAGAGATATTAATGGGTGATTGTTAAAATCAGGGAGTCTGGAAACTTCTCTGATCTTCAAAACCCATATCCATCAGAAAACAAAAAATAAGGTAATTCATATACCGAGGGAGGGAAAGGGATAAGCAGTACATTGTTTGTGAATTTGCAGTACAAATAGGTCAGCTTTTCGTCCTCTTGCAGCCTTCCCTTCTGCCTTTCACTTCTGAGAGACTTGAAAGGCCTGTTTACGACCACTGCATTGATTTCCTTTCCTCTGACTCATTCCAGTCTGGCTTCATTCCCTTCCATTCAAACTAATTCACCAAGGTCTCAAATGACCTCTTTCTGGCTAACACAGGAATCTCTGTGTCCTCTTTGACCTTCCTGTCTAATCTGATACCCTTGATCACTCTCTTGTTGCTTGGCTTTTGTGGCAGTACCCCCTTGTGGCTCGCACCTACCCTCTTTATTGCTCTTTCAGCATCTTTTAGAGCAGCTCCTTCTCCCTCTCCATGGGACTCTCTCAAAGCCATTAAAGATTCCTATTTTCTCATCGTACACTTTTTTTACCTTGTTTTCTTCTATTAATCCCAGGCTGAATATTTTCATCTCCCTGTCCTGTCTGTTTCTGTTCTACTCTGTGAGCTGAATTGACAGCTTGGTGTATTTAGGATGATTTGTTGTCACCTGAAGCTAGGAATATCACAGGTAATTCTTTAATTTGAAGCTGCCACTCTTTCTCCTCTGCCCATTCCTGCTGACAGCTTCACCATTCCCCTTCAGGTCTCAAATACAGGGTCAGTTTTGACGTTCCTTTGTACATTCCTACATGCTTACATAATCATGGCAGGCTCGCTGCAAGGCCTGTGGGAATTAGGGAAATCTTTCTGGTACAGTCACAAAAGTTTAGACAATTCGCTAAACAGGGTCTTCCTTGCTTCTTTTAAAAACCCTAGCCCACATTTCCTCTCCAAGACCCATGCCTTGTCCCCCCATGTGGGAAGTTTTCCTTATCTTGATGATGCTCTTCAAGTACCTAATCTCTCCGATATTTCCCTTTCAGTCTTGTCCTTCAGGGTTGCTCAGGATTATGCCCTACCAGCTGACAGACCTGTTGTTCAGTCACTGTAGTGCTGTAGACTTGACAGTTCAAATCAGTTAAGGTTCAGTGCTGATTCTTGACATCCTTTGAAACCTGAGATTACATTTTTCTGTACACTTTGCCCTGTCAGAAGTTGTGAGCTGGACATCCTATTACTGTCTTTCACGGCTTGGTCTGGCATCACAGCATGCCAACTGTTGTACTCCTTTTTACACGGAAACTTCCTAAACCCCTTCTTCTCTCATCAGATGAATGGTTATCAGGGAGGAAGCAAGCCTCCAAAATAGACTTCTGTTGATGACTTCACTATAAGCCTTTTGGCCTAGACAAGACAACTTTAGGTGACAGATCTTATAAAATAAGGACGGCTCTGAGATCTGCAGTCCAGGTATTAATCTAGCTACGGACTTCAACACTCCTTGAATTCAGAGGTGTTTTTAAAGGTCTAGACCTCCTTGAAATGAGGTCATGTATTTCAGACAGTTAGTCCTGTCCCGAAGTAGTATAAGTATTTTTTATCCTTTCTAAACACAAGTCAATACTTTTGATTAAAACGAATACTCTGTGTGAAACTTCTAGCATATCCAAGAGTTAAAAAGTGTATCTTTAAAAAAGGTGCCAGTGGGATTTTTGTGTCTAATTTTTGAGTAAACTAAAAACTGTACACTGATTTTACTTTGAATTAATGTTCCTCGGAGACTCACAACACTGGAAGGCAAAGGAAATAGTTTTCCTTCAAACAACTGGGTGCAAATAAGTCACTGGACATTTAAGAGATCACCCATTAGGATCAATCTAATTTGCACCTTTCTGTAACAGAATTCGTTCCATGATGATGTTCCTTTTTATAGACGTACATACAATTTTTGCCAGTGGTTACCCATACATTAGCAATATTTTTTTTCCAAAAGGTGACCACTGAATTCCCACGGAGAAATTAATTGGCTGGACTATGACCTCATTTTCCTTGGCATGTGACAGCACCATGTTTTCATTCCTGCAACATAAGTCTCCGAAGTACAGCAACTGGGAGATGCTGCCAGGAAAAATGACAACCATAGCATAATTTACGAGAAGCCAGCAGTGACATGAGCATTGAAATATACCACCTAGGTTAACTGATAACATATATCCCTGTTCTAAGGGAATCATGATAGTCTTTTAGTCTTTTTGGTTTTAATTTTCATTGTAATTTGCTCTAAAGTTTGGTAAAGTTTGACAGTTTCCAGAAACATATGCAAGAGGTAAAAGAAAAAGAAATCAATGGATGAAATACTCACAGATCCTGTGATGAATCTTCATAAATCTTCTTGTTAAAGGATTTTCACCAGACAGTGGGTAACTATAGGCTTGCTTTATTTACAACTCAGAGCTGGGCCATCACATCAGTGAGTGGCAAAGTACCCCACAAAATTATCAGATATTTATATAGCATTATACAATACATATTTTCTTTGAAAAGTTCTTGATGTTTTTCTATCGGCTCCTAGTTCTTAATCCTTCATGGACTCTAAAGTCCACAAAAATCCACCTTGATAATTCATTTCTACTGTCTCATTTTAGTTCTCCTCAGAAGTGATGCTTCACCAGGTCATGTTCCTCCTCTGGTCATAAAAATCTAATACCTATGTTCTAAGTTTGACATTTCTTACACAATCTGTTGATTCAGCTGGACTCAGGATATATGTGGGAAAATTGAGCACATTTCTTGCAGTTTTCATAAAGATTAATTTCCAACACCTGTTCTTATTATATTCTTAATAATATGCTCTATTTTTCACTATCAACGATCAATAATAGCTACGTCCTACATGGATATATTTATCATATTTTCACATTTCTCTTAACACTTCTCAAGATGGAAATGGTGAGAATCAACGGCAGGGGTGGTAAGTTCTGCAGCTGAGTGCTAGATCAAGGCAGATAAGCAGAGCGAGGAGCTTCCCTGGAGCGAGGGAAGCCCAGGAGAGAGCTAGGGGTGAGTGGCTCCTGACTCCTGGAAGCAGAAGCTTGCTCATGGGTGGTGTTCCAAGAAGCATCCACGGGAGATTTAAATGGCCCCTAAGGAGCATGAGTGACAAAAGTGCAGTGAACAGGACCAGGCAAGCAAGCGTGTGGCATGTCAGAAGGACAATTTGCAAGGCAGTTCACGAATGCAGGATGAGTAGACAAGGATGTGGGCAGGGCACTGGATCTTGGTCAGAAGTACCAGGGAACCATGGTGTCCACTCAGAAGAAAACTGAGGCCTCTCCAAGCTCTGCACTAGCTGTGACAGGTGCAGCCACCCCAGATTTGCAGAGCCCCAGTGGGTGCACACTGCCACCTAGATGCCAGGCTGCAGGACATGCCCCCCATTCCCCTGGTATCAGACAACAGCTGTGACTACTCCTATGGGAGGTGTGCTCAGGTAGAGGAACACCTCCGCTTGGCTATGGAATTCAGGGCAGAGGTGAGTAGATTGAGGACCATTAGGGAGTCTGACTGGGAGACTGACAAGCAGAAGAGAAAGAATTCAGTTTGTAAGAGGAAAGCTAATTGACTAATAGCAACCTCATATACTATACCTATATACAAAAATGGAAAAAAAAAGTGAGAGACACATACAAGAATTTCCTAAGTAATTATATTGTATATATTTAAGGTTGCACATAAACATTAGTATGTGTAGGACTTGAACCTAAGTATCTCAGTAATAAAGTATAGCATTAAAATAATGAAAAGAAATTAAAAAAGAGAATGGAGATAAATCTGCAAATGCATGCAGATATCTATGTGGCAATAGGAACAAGCAAGATGTAGGTTTTAGTTTGTCATTTTTCTAAATTTTGCTGCTTGCCTTCATCTTTTCTAGTATATGTATTCACCCTCCTAGGAAATTTGAAACAGTATAGTGTTGACATCATCACTTTTAAACACACCCTTCTAGGAGCTAAGCACAGTGTGGGAGCTCTCTAAGGGCTGTAGTGCGTAACAGAAGTTTCTAGGGTCACTGGGATATTGCTTCTCTCTTTCATGTCAAGCTGAGACTTGTAATGGGCATTTTCCTGTCCTCCAGCAAAGTAGCCACAATCAGTTCACAGAGGAAAAAGTAAGCAAGAGTATGAAAAAGCATCAACTGAAAATAGCAGTGGCAATTAGCTGGCACCCTGTCTACTGCCTTTTGCACACTCTACAAAGCAGACTGGCTTCCCAAGTAAGACCAGATAAAGTAGCAGTAGGTGGCAATTGATTCCAAATGCACTAAACCTGGTGAACACTAAAAAAAAAAATGATACTAGAGTTACTATCTTTTATGGTATAATCTATTGAAAACCTTTATTTTTGGATCAGTAACCCATCTTCGCCTGCGTGTGGACTTCTTTAGCTTTTGCTTACACAAACACTACAGATCTTTTACTACACAGGAAAAAAAATTTTTCTTAGCAACACAATTTTCAAGACTGATTACCTTTAACTAGTAGAGTCTTACAGAAAATCACTGCATTACAAAGGTCTGCCTGACTAAGAACATTAACGTCTGTCTGATCGACAGCACAGCCTTCTCTCTGCTGTCTCCACTGGCTGCCTCCGGATACCTTAGCACATGGAAAGCTCCCACGCTTGCCTTCAGAGCCCTGAAGCATGTAGCACATCGGGAGGCATTTTCAGGGCACCCATAAGATAGGCTGATTCTAAGTGAGCTTGACCTTAGCCCTTCAGCCGTGATAGACTAACAAAGGCCATGAGTATGAACTGAATATCACTTATTTTGCTTGTCATCAGTCTGAGAAGTGGTAATGCAGCACAGCAGCTGCCTGCAAAATAATCTACAAAGATGAAGGTTCAGAACTTGTTGTCTCCAATGCTAACTCCCCCTGTCTACAGTTTCTTCATCTCTCTGTCCTCCTCCTGTGCAATTTTAGCACTTCTGGGCTGCCAGCATCTTCTAGCAAGTATGAGGAGACAAGGAAGCCAGGTTTCCCAGAGAAAGTGCTAAATGGAAACATATTTTTAGTTGCTCAGGTTGGAACATTGTTGAGTTAACAGAAAGTGGCTGGAAGGAGTGGAAACTGGTGAAGAGAAGAGGGAAGAATATAAAAAAACAAACCTCTGAGGGATGACTTTTTACACGTCTGCTTACCTTTCTTCTGAATTTTCACCTTCCACAGAGAAATAGGGTGAAAGTTTAAGTCTATATGAGGTGTTAAACTGAGAGTTGTTGTAAATAAATAAGAAAAGTGAGAAAATACCTTTTCCTCTACTAAACTTGCAGCCTTTGAGCTTCTCTGTAAGTTGCACTTGAATAGTAGTTACCGTGGAACAGCCTTTCATAATAATATCCAGCACGACCAAAAGCATCGTGATAAAATCACCATTATTATTCACAGACCTGTTGTGACCAGTTTGATTCTAAACAATTCACCAAAGAAATACTAGTTTGCCATAAGTTGAACTGTGCATTTTAAAACAGCATAGTACCATTTAGTGCCCTGCCCTTTCAACCATGCTGTACATACACGCATAGCAGGGACCTCTCAAATTATACTGTTTTGAAAGTCAGTTGAGAGAGTAAGAGAGGCCAATGTGCTACAATTTTTGCAAGACTGTACTTTTCCCCACACTGGAAAACATCACTAGATGCGTTTGTGTCCACTGAGCATGCAATCATTGCTGTGGAATCACTTTATGATATTCAGCCTCATTAGAAATAGACAGGAATTTCCTGACAAAAGATTTTTCATTGCAAAAACGTAGATCCATTGAAGCCCCTTGCAAGAATGGACCACATTAGATGGACCTTTCATCAGCAAAGATGTGACCATGGTAGGGTTCACAACAGGGACTGCCCCAGGTAATGAGTTAGACCCTTGTAGGGATCAGTCTTCTCGGACTTCAGTAAAGTCACAGTTTCTCACAGCATTCTGCTCAGGAAACTGTCGGCCTCTAGACTGGACAAGTGCACACTCTCCTGGGTGGAAAACTGGTTGGATGACTGGGCCCAGAGAGTGGTGGTAAATAGAGTTAATTTCAGCTGGAGACTGGTCACAAGTGGTTTCCCCAGGGCTCAGTGCTGGGTCCAGCCCTGTTCAGTGTCTTTATCAATGACCTGGATGAAGGCATCGAGTGCACCCTTAGCAAGTTTGCAGACCACATTAAGCTGGGAGGTAGTGTTGAGGGTCGGGAGGCTCTGCAAAGGGATCTGAACAGGCTGGACCGCTGGGCAGAGTCCAATGGCATGAGGTTTAACAAGGCCAAATGCCGGATCCTGCACTTGGGACACAACAACCCTGTGCAGTGCTACAGACTAGGAGAAATCTGGCTGGAAAGCTGCCTGGAGGAGAGGGACCTGGGGGTGTTGGTTGACAGTGACTGAACATGAGCCAGCAGTGTGCCCAGGTGGCCAAGAAGGCAAATGGCATCTTGGCTTGTATCAGAAACGGCGTGACCGGCAGGTCCAGGGAGGTTATTCTCTCCCTGTACTCGACACTGGTGAGACTGCACCTCAAACACTGTGTTCAGTTCTGGGTCCCTTGCTACAAGAAGGATTTTGAGACTCTGGAGCGAGTCCAGAGAAGAGCAATGAAGCTGGTGAAGGGGCTGGAGAACAAGTCTTTAGAGAAGCAGCTGAGAGAGCTGGGGTTGTTTAACCTTGAGAAAAGGAGACTGAGGGAAGACCTCATTGCTCTCTATAACTACCTGAAAGGAGGTTGTAGAGAGGAGGGTGCTGGCCTCTTCTCCTAAGTGACAGGGGACAGGACAAGAGGGAATGGCCACAAGCTCTGCCAGGGGAGGTTTAAATTGAACATTAGGAAAAAAATTTTCATGGAAAGGGTCATTGGGCACTGGAACAGTCTGTCCAGGTCGGTGATTGAGATACCACCCCTGGAGGTATTTAAAAGATGGGTAGACAAGGTGCTCAGAGACATGGTTTAGGGTAGATAGGAATGATTGGACTTGATGGTCCATGAGCTCTTTTCCAACCTGGTGATTCTGTATGATTCTATGAAAACATTATACTTAATAGTGAGAGACTTCTGCACCACTGAAATCAGGACTGGTGTTGTGTTGTAAATTATTCTGCTGGTCAAAAACCTGGTATGTTTGAAGTAACTGATTACACCACTATCTTCTTTGGAAGCTGGATTGACTCAAAGTAAATAAATGGGAAATACAAACAAGAAAAGAAAATATTATGGAAAGAAGGATGGAAAGATTTTTGCATTGAGGAGTTAGGTTCAATGTTGGAAATATATGGAGTCAGAAACATGACTCTGTTCTTACATATGAAAAGTGAAGGTGTTGCCCACATGCTATCCTCTACATGATAATTTTGAAGACCTAAATACTCAGAGTTCTTTAGTGTCTTCCATTCTACATCAACAAAGATGATGATAAAAAGGGGAGGAGCAGGGGAGTGGATTGCCATATGCTGCCTATCTTGTTCATGAACATAATTTTAACACCTTGAAATAAAAGAGATTAAGACTCTGACTATGAAAAATCCTCTCTTATTGTGTAAAATATTTCCACCTAGAATATGGAAGAAGATGGAAAGTGAGTGGACATTGTTTCCTCTATGAGCTAATTCAGCTGATATAAGGATGGTGAAAAATATCAGCTAAGATATGAAAAAAATGAAAAGGAGAAGGCGATACAACAAATCACTGGCCTACTGTAAGGCCCCTAAAGAGAACAGTTTACTCAGAATTAACAGAGAAGTAACTTGTGCAAAGATACATATTCAGTGGATTTCTTTTTTTATTTCATTCATTATTTGGTCAGTTGAAGGCCTGGAGGTAATTGTATGGAATTCAACAGTGATAAATCGTTTGGAAATCACTGAAGCCCTAGTTGTGCTTGAGGCATTTGCACTTAGATATTTCAAGTTTACAGCACAGCATTTCTTCTAGTATTTCTCCTGAAGAGAGGGCAAGGACACCATGAGGGCATTTTCTATGAAAGTAGGTGAAAGCCATTTCCCTGAGAATTATGCATCCATCAGTACTGTTATTAATCCTTACTGCATTTTCCATATGATCATATTTTTCAATTTAGAACATTGTATAGGAGAATATTAGGTAAGACAACTTGCTAATAAATTTACTACACATCCATCTTCATACAATGAAAATGTGGAGGCTATTTTTTTTGTGGGATTGATTGCAAAGAGGGTTTCATGAATGAATATCTGCTTGAAATTAGGAAGTGTCTTGAACATATATTTTCAGATGCGGATAAGGTACTTAGAAGTTAGAAGTAAAATACATACCACTGGAAATAAGTGTTATGGGTAATGTAATAAATCATGCAAAACCCATGGGAATAAAACATAAAAGATTAGTATATTACCAGGTAACTGATAACACGTGATAGCTTTGCATTTTAGATTTTATATATTAGCTGCTGTGCCATAGTAAGTTACAACAAGGGATAAAATGATAAACAGTAGACTGTTACTTTCTTCAGATTTTAAAATGATCTAATCTGTCAGGAATCATTCTCTTGTTAAATAATGACAGTTGCAGTAGTTGAAAACCAATAGGTGGTAGCAGGGCAAGTAGCCTTGTAAATTAACAATATGGAAATAAATTTGTAAGGAGAGAGTGGCAGCTGTTCCTAAACATAAAATACTTAGCTATTTTCTTCTTCCTTCAAATGTTTACAATGTTTGGATCTGAAGAAAGAATTAATAATTTGGCAATGCTATCATCAAGCAGAAGCAGGTATGCCATGAAAATCCCTCATAATACAATTAGTTTTACTTATTTCTAGAGCTAAGAACATTGCGTTATGTTAAAAAGAAGTTAAGGTTGCCAAGCCAAATACTCAGAAATGAAAACAATTGAAATATTAATTCTTCCTTCTTGTGCGTATGAAGTATGATCAGTCTTCAATGTGATTGGAAGAGATAGTCAGATGTTTTTCAGCTCCTTAATATGGCTTGAGCACACAGATATTATAACAACAACAATTTCAAAAATGATCAGAAAATCACTATTAAATGTAATGTTCACTTAGCAATGCTGAGGAATACTGGGAAGGAGTTTTCACCTTTTTAAAGACTTTTTTTTCATTAAAAATCAAACAAATATATAATTTAAAGACTCCTGCAACATTTAAAGAGGTGGGAGTGGTTTAAATATTTCAACAAGAGTTGGTTCAGGATGAGCAAAGCTGAGTGATGCACTAATCAGGTAAAAAGCAAAAAAAAGGAAGGGAGAATTATCATCATATAATTAAAGGCTACATCATTATGCTCTGGAAAGTGGTTGGTGAGCCAATCTTATTGTTGGCATTTCTTACTTTATAACTGCTTGACTTGGCATCCTTAACAACAGTCTTCTAACATCTTTTTTAATGAACTCTACCCATGCTTCTGGATATAACGGTAGGCAGAAATTCTATATGGTAGAAAATTATTTTATCCACAGAGCCACCAGCAGAGAACAGTATATTAAAAGTGTAATTAGCTTACTGAAAAAAATCTTTTGCAGTTTTTTTCCACATCTGAGCTCAGAATTAGCTTCTTAGCTCTGAGGCTCATGGAAATCTAATACAGCAGAAAACATTTAACACTTCAGTCGCTGCTGAATACCATCTTTATACTGTTGGGAGGCAGCACTCGGGCCATATTGCCCAAAAGCATAGAAGCAATTCAAAAGTCATTTAAGAGGCCATTTGGAAATCTCCCATGTCTTGAAGGAATCATGTCATTAAAAATCAATCATGTCAGGACATTATGTCGTCCCATCTCAGCCCTGTGCCTAGTACACAACAGTACTTGTGTTTCAGTGAGCCCTGAATGCTTGAAAGGGAGCAGTTTGGAGCTGTTTTAAAACTAGAACAGTAGAGTGGCATTCATGTTCTGACTTTACACTTTCTAGACTAGTCATGCCCTTGTGTGGCCACCATAACTGTAATCATATTACAAATGGTTCTTTACAAGTGTATGAAAGTGTACAAAACCTACACAACTACTCGAAATTTCAGCTAGACAAATGGAAATAGGAACGTAGCTTTGGCAAAATCAAGAAAAAGCTGATTTAGGAATGCATTTTCTGGCATGGGTAGTAGAAACAAAGCATGGAGATATAGGAGATACAACAAATTAAAAAAAAATCTTACGATTTCTCCTTGTATAGAGGTTTTCACACCAAGCACTAAAGGTCAAAAGACAGGGGTGAAGGATTCAGGAAGGCACTGGAACAACACAGATCTTTTCTAGCTGATTTTGTGTATTACTCAGGGAAGTACCAGAGGGGACTAAAATGATACTGACATTGCTGCTGATTTTAGCTAAGCCCTGATCTGCCTGGAACATGAGATTCACATTACTGCCCTAGTTCCTGTGCAACATCACCTCTTTACCGACTCATTCCTTGTCCTTCCTTCTTCTCTGTTTCAATTTTTTTTTATTTTTTAAACTAACTAACTATATTTCTAGGCTTACTACTAGACTTTACTACTGGAGCTCAGCCACTCCAGATTGCACCTTTTGTTGCCTTTTGGCTATGAGCACCTGACTGCTCAGAGTAATGCTGAAACAACCCCACAATGGTACATTCTTGCTGTATACAAGCATCAGCTACAAAACCATGAGCTGTGAAAACAGCTCTTCAGTAGGGATGCAACAAGTTCAAACTTGAAGGAGAAGCTTCTTAATCTTTCACTTGCCTTTTGAGTATTTTGTTTGTATTTTCTGCAAAGAACCTGTTTCAGAACTTAACAGCTACAAACGCCCTAGGACATCTCAGCTACCATTTATTTTTTCTTATAAAAATACTATTAAGGACTTTAATATATTGTTTTAAAGCATGTCAGACAAAATTTCTCTTGATAAAGGGAAAAGAGGAAGTGATATCTATAGACTGAAGTTGCCCTTGCTACTTCATGTTGGAGTTCCCAGCACTAATATTTTTAAACAATTTTACAGAGGTGATAGTGGCATTGTACTAAGCTGGTTGTCATTTCTCCATAATAAAAACCACCCAAGTTGTTCAGTTCTTTAATGTTTGGGAGTGTGATGTTAACATTTTTGTCTGTATGAAGCCATTTGCTCCAACAAATAGAAAAAAAAATGAAAAAAAACCCAAACCCAAAACTTGTCCTGCAGAGGTAGGTGAAGGAGAGAAAATCTGTATAATTCTCTAAGGATGCTGGTGGGTTGACTTTTTCAGAAAATGCTCTGGTTTTGTTGTTCTTTTAACATGCTCCAAGAAGAAGTGTTTCCAGGTCTTCTTTACACTTTAGGGTTTCTTTGGGAAACTCTAAAATCAAAGAACTTCATATCTGACAGCTGAAAGCACTATGAGTACAAAAATGAGTACTGGGGAGTACAAATGAGAAGGACAAGTCACTGCTTCCAATAATATTACAGCAAAGCAGAACTGTAATCTAAACTATAGCATATAATCCCAGATCTGCAATTTGCAGTTAGGTTGATCCAGAAGGATTGAGGATTTAACAAAAGGATCAGTATTCTCTTCTTATATTTTGGTAAAGGATAAGGTTAATAAAGTCTGTGCTTTGCTAAATCTACTGAAGGACACATTCAACATGGGAAGGACGGCCTGTTCCCTGAAAAACAGAGTGTGCCTTTTAGTTAATATTTTTCTCTAGAACTACTTTGCCTCACCTGAGAAGAATGACTTAGGAAACACCTACTGTGAGATGTAATTAGAGCACGAATCTGTACAAAACTACAAGGCTGCTGAGACCTTGCCAGGAGCATGAAATAGCTAGTTCCTTTGCTTGTCTGCAGAGGTTTAGGGTTCAGAAACATTCTCCATGACTCATGCTCTGCAGGTGATTATATGCACTAGGAGTGCAAATAATTTACCAAAAAAAGTGGGTGGCAACTTGATTAACATACACTGAGAAGGAAGGGAGGCATAAATTACATAAAAACTCTTCTCTTAGTCATGTATGCTTAAAGCTACAAGAGCAATGAGGTTGAATATGATCAAATGAATGTTCCATTGCAAGGGCTTTGTGAAAACCATTTTAAACTGTTGAAATGATTCCTGAGACAGAATAATAAAGATTCTCTGTTTGGCTACCTACAGATGTAAAAGTAAGTTATATAATATAGGGTTTTATTCACTAGTTATTACCCAACCTACACAGTTTCTGTCATGCAAAGAAAAAAATATAATCTAAGAATCATAGAATCATAGAATAACCAGGTTGGAAGAGACCCACCAGATCATCGAGTCCAACCATTCCTATCAAACACTAAGAATGTCACATTACTTGCATTATCATCTGGTTAAGACAAGTCAGAAACCTCATAAGTGGTACATCTGGACTTGTGCTGAGCAGCAAAGATATCAGCTCTAGGACTGACTGATTTTCCTCCAAAATAACACATTTCCAGCTCATTACCCAACAGTAATATTACCTAGGCTGAGGAAGAAAATCCTGCCTAAAGGCTTTTGTGGTGTAAATTTAGATTTCTGCTTCATTAATGAACCTCAAGGAGTGATTTTCTTGATTCTGCTGGCCAGATCCTCACCCCTAGTTAAGTCCCCAGTGAAATCAGTGGCAATAGTCCTATTGCTTCAAACTTGTTCAAATGTCAAGTATAAAATTGGAAGGTTTTTTTAGTTGTGATAGTGGATTTGTTTGTTTGTTTCATTATCTTCTGACATTGTTCAAAGAAATCTGAGGTCTGATAAGTAACTTGGCCAGGAATAATCTAGGGTGCATGTGAAGGATGTGAAGGATAATTTCAGACCAGTGAAAATAACCTGAACACATCTGAAAGCAAAACTTCTTGGTTTTGATGTTGAGCTTGAGAAGGTGGAAAGGAATTTTATTTTTCAGTTTTCCAGAAAAGCATAAAATATGTCAATTACCTGGGAGTCTTCTACAAGGTAATTATTCCTAAATATTGAAGAAATATTAAATTTGAGGGAATTCCCTCCAAGTGAGGCCAAGACAAGGTCCTGTTGGAAGTGGGATTTGGGTCAGGAGGGGATGAGCCTTAGTATTGTAAATTAATTTCTTTTTAGCAATAACTTGTGTGCTTGTAACTCTAAATAGGCTATATTCTTTTTCCAGTTGCTTAACTTCTACAAGACTAAAGATAAGAAAAACTGTATTATTGAAGAAATAACAACTAAACTAAGTTTCTTCTCAGATAAATGTTTGCTCAACATCACCAGTATTAACTAAAACTGATCTGAAAACTAATGGGACTTACCTATTATAGAGTTGTATTCAGTAGTCCGTAGTAAAGAGCCACATGAATGTCTCAGTGTTCTAAATGAACTATTTTCATTTAATCAGCCATGGGAAATAAAGCTTCAAAAATAAGAGAAAGAACAGGACACCTACTTAGGTTTCAGGTACTTCTCCCTGCATGCTCTGGAGTGGCTCTCTCTTTCATACCCTTATTTCTAGACTAGCTAATGAAATGCGGATGCAAGGTCACCTGTATCTCCATCTTTTAAGTGTTGTCAGTACTCTAGCTGACAGGAGCATGGTGAGCCCTTGGTGTTGAAGTTAACCCATGGGCAATTGATAGAAGTAGTGAACACTTAAGCTGCCAAACTATGCCAAACATTCCTAGTACCTTTTCCTAGTAAACATAGTCTAGAGATCATGTGCTTCCCTTCTTTATGACGTGAGGTAATTCCTTCCCTCCCTTTCACTATTTTTTTTAATCTTAACTCGTGTTTTGGGAAAAATCTAACTAACTAATGAATCATTCATGACAACAGAAGGTCCTCAGGTAATCTAAATCAGCATAGCTCCATTGAGGTTGGTCTGTCTGCAGTACATGTATGCCAGCTGAAGGATCAGCTTCAGTTTTCTGTGCTTGAGGGATGTCATGCAACCCCGATATCTTGCAAAAGCACTCTAATGTCTGAAATTAAACAAGGCCTCCACAACCTACAAAGCTAATGTTTTGGTCTCCCCCTGCCCCCAAATTCCATCTATGTGCGGAGTTTCAGATATGACAGACTAAAAATCATTTACATGTTGCCTAATATATTGACCACTTGCAATCAGAGTCACGGAAACCCTTTTGTTTCTGTTTCATTGCTGTCTTCTCCTCTTTCCTCTGCCTAAAACCTGCTTAAGAAAATATATACTATCACTTTTTATCCCTTTGCTTTCAGAGTATTTCATTTATTTATCTTGTCTTTTTGTCACGAATATTTTCCTATTGGGGTCTTAATTCTTGAAACAAAATCTAATTGTGAGAAAGTGCTTCAAAATAAGTTATCTGGTCTTCTCTCTCTTGTTTGAAAAGCAGCATAAGAAGAAAACAAAATGCTTCTTATCAAACAGCTTGATCATTTAAAAAAAATTTTTTTTTCTTTTGTTCTACTCAGCAGGAGAATCAAGAAATGTCCCAGCAAATTATATGTGGATTGGCTCAGGAGATACAAACATTTTCCAGCTTGTCATTAAGAAGTCTTACTATAATGTCTAAGATAACTCTAACTGGCATGGCATAAACACTCTCACTACTACATTGGCAGATAGTTGAAAGCATCTGAGTAGTCTGAGCAAGAATGAGTCAATACAGCAGATACATCCCCTTTCTTTTTCCACAACAGCCATGTGTGCTATCTAGTATATTTTGAATGACAAAAATACAACAAATTATGGAATGGAGATCCTGTAGTTTTCCACTTACTCTGTGCATTCAATAAATCTTCATCCTTATCTAAATAAACCTGTCTTTTAATTACAGTTTTCTTTCACATTAATCCAGTGCAGTTCTGGATAAGGCTGGGTTTAATTAAACTTCTGTATTGCAAGGTGAAAGCTTGATACAGACCCCAGGAAATCAGCCTTCTGTGACCCAGAATGTTGAACAAGATGACCTATGCTGTTCTTTACGACTCTGTGAGTCTCGGTTTTGTATTTCGGACTATGTGACTGACTTTTTAAAAATGTAGCACTGCATTTTTAACATGCACTTACTTAGCATTTTACCTGGTGAACTGTTAAATCCCCATGTCTGTGGGACAGCCCCAACCATAACCCTGCTCTTTAGAATGACAATGAATAGTAATTAGACTGACCAAAAATAATTTCAAAAGGTATGTAAGATTCAAATGTGAGATGTAAGGGTTTTTTTGTTGTCATTGTGTGTGTGTGTATGCAAAACAGGAAAGCTTTTACAATTTTAAATTCAATTTGAAAGAACATGTCAGTTGCCTTTTGGGCATAGCTAAGAAACAGAAACAAGGTGACGTGCAATCCTCAAAAATCCTGAGTGGGTACTTTCCTCATCCCAAAGCCAGAGGATCAGCCTTTTGTCTGATGGACTTCCCAGCTTGGAAAAATCTCTCTGATGATGCTAAAAAGTGTTCTCTAGTGACAGATTTCCATTTAGCCCTAAACTGTATTTTTTTCTGGATTATGAGCTAGAGATCTCCTTCAGATATGTTAACCCCTAGACTACATAATCATTCTTATTTGCCCTTTACCAGTATCCTGCCAGATTTCTTGAATTGTCCTAAGAAGGGCAATTCATCAAGAAAAATCTGCCCGCTGATGATACAAGTTTGTATCTACTCTGCTAAGGCAATTTGTGGACTTGAAAGTAAATCCTCTGCTTCTTCCTTCTCTTCATCTTTGATTTTATCTAGTCTTCAAAAGTACTCAGAGAACCCAATTCAAATTCGAGACTATTTACTGGGCCAATGCACCATTTTTGCTGAAAGGCTTTCACTAACTTTTACTTGTGCTGCATGGTATTTTGGGCTATTTCTCTAAATTCTCTTATGTCCTTCATCTTCATTTGCATATTTTAGTAACTACTAACATCAGTTTTTCTCAAAAACCTTTACTATGCTTTCTGCTGAAGAATCATGCAGAACCACCCCCAAGTATTCTTCTCTTTGTAGCCCTGACTTCTCCCATTCCTGCAACCACTGCAGCAACTGAGATGTTCCTTGATCATTCTGCATGACCTGTCAGCTAACAAAATTTTGATAGCCAAATTATATGTGAACTACTGATTGCAAGATAACATTCTTTGTTTCACAGCAATGGTGGTGGCTGTCTGACAGAATCATGCATCTTTAGATTCCCTGTCTTGGTTCTTGAATGTATAAGGTGTATAAATGGCATTGGTGTTAAAGGGGAAGAAAGTAAGATATATCCGTAAGTGCAGCTATTGGGAAAAGCTCCTGCCTGTGGTGATTATAAATTCTGTGCAAGCAAAAGAATCCTACTGGATAATTTATAGCTCATGATGGTGAAGGATATCTGAGTTTAAACAACAAAAGGAAAAGAACCTCTAATTCACACACCAAGTGTGTGATCCAAAGAATATTGAAGTCAGCAGTCATCTTTCCATTGGCTTCAGCAGGCTTTGTCAATGATGTAAAAGTGGTTAAAGGGATTTTACTCAAATGTTCCAATATTTACCCTCTGGACTTGAAAGCAGCTGGAAAATTTCAGCTGAGAAAGAGGATTTAAAAAAAAAAATGAGGGGGGAGCAGCTGAAAATAAAGTATGAAAAAATTACCTGCAGCTGAAACTAGCATGACTGAACAGAAGTAACAGAGAAGCAGGTGCTAGATCTTTCAGAAAGACTCACTGCAAGCAAATATAACCAAGGCACTGTGACTCAAAGAAAGACAGCTAAAATTAATTGGGCTTTGATGTACAAAGGTCTGAAAAGTGGTTAAGGAAGGGTTAAGGAAAGCTAGCTTCAAACGTGCCAGAAATTGGTAATGATGTAATTTGGATGTTTAGTTTTTAGCATGTACCTCTACCCCTGGTTGCTGGACATTGTGTATTGTGCTATTGTCCTTTTAGACTTTACATCAGTGCCCTGACTGACCTTAATAAATTTTGGATTAGGCTCTGAATTAATTGTCTTTATGACAGCTCTTCAATGAAGAAGGCAGATATTTTCCTTTTCTAAAGCAGATATGCCCATTAAGACTCCTACTTAGTATATATATTTGGTGGCCTTTCAATTTTCTGTAAGGAAGATATCAGCAGTGAATCCAAAAACATTGTAGTCCACTTTTGCAGATAATATACTAACTGCTTGATATAACTTTTAACAATATTAGGAAGAGTTAATTAATATTGCAAAAATATTTTCCAACCAGCTACATGATACTCATGGTTGAAACATGGCCTTTAATGATTGTTTTACCATGCACATGAAAGCTATTGATTCAGCAATATGTGGTTTATTTTGAAACTGCTTATAAAATTATTCTCCCAGTGCCAACAAGGGAAAAATGTTTTTTTTCCAAAATACCTTTAAGGAAATTTTCAAAATGTTCATGCAGCTTACTAGGAAAAAATATATGAAGTAGCATATATTTTTAATATCTCATTGAATTACAAAAAGTGATACAGATGTCTTCACCAGCAGAAATTCATATGTACATTAATGAGGCTGTTCACAGGATCTGAGGGGGGAAAGCCCAGTAGAGTAATCCAGCACAGCAAACAAAACCCCTCCTCTGAGAGAGCAGTGGGAAATGGCAACATACTTTAATTTTCCTGCCTCCAGGGAAAGACTTTCAAAACAGTTCTGAGTATGATGTCCAAAATCTACATTCAAAGTGAAAGCATATAAACCACTGCATTCAAAGAGCATTAAGCATCTGTCTTACATTCACCAAGGTAAGGAAATTCAGAATTAAGACTGTAACTCCATACTTAGCTCACACATTTGTAGCCAGCCCATAAAGACTGACAGATCACCCACTCCTAAGAGGCATCTGCAATTCCAGTTTTAATGTTCAATGTCTTTGCTCTTTAAGTGCTGAACTGGATATGGAATGTTAACCTATTTGTTAGTTTTCTTTTTCTTTTTTTTTTCAGTAATGTGAATAAAAGCAAATGAAACATATGAAGACTGTATGTTTTGAAATATTTTTTCTTTTAATTTTTGTAGTCTGTATTTTTTTTCAATTATCAAATTTGAAGAAAATCTAATTATGGGAAAAATATCCATGGTTTTTGCTATGATCTTATGCCAAGTTTCAGTCCAGAGCAAAATTTTACAGTCGTGCGAACCCCTGAAAAGAGAGGTTTATAATGGAAGCATTGACAAACCCTTAAGTACAGCAGGGCAAGTAGGTGTCTCCACAATATTACTCAATAAGAAGCTTGTAATTACAGCTTTCAATAGAAGGGGGAAATATAGAGGGAATGAAGGATTTTCCTCCATGTGATATTTCTGGCACAATTTGGGCTGAAAATTTTCCAGGGTCTGTTAGCCATAACCACAGCTCACTTCTCCAGTAACAAAATATTAATGACACAACTGTTTTTCACTAGACTTCAAGAAAAAAAAAAATCTCGTTTTCTTACCGATACTATATTTTATTCCTTAATCTCCATTTATAGCTGAGAAAATATTTTGTAAATTTTTCGATTTGTGAAAATGGACCTTCTCTTGTGAGAGGAAAATATGACATTTCAGCAAACTCTCACTTCATTCTAAGGACATAGAATTTGTGGGCTTTATTGTGTAAGTTCAAAATCTCCAATATCAAGCCCTTTGAAACTATTCTTCTTCATCAAAATTTAAATAGGCATAAAAACTTTCAGTGATTCTTTCAGTCAGGCTATCCAGCTGCAGATTAATCTTTAAAACTTCATGGCTATGATCTTCTGTCTGTAATTCTTTCCATGTGTCATTAAAGATCATCCTTGTCTGCTAGGTTGTGTCACCTTTTATCCAGCATCAAGACAGTGCTCCTGTAGCATCCTCTGGGAGAGAACAACCACCAGAACAGTCCTTCCAAACAACCCAGGATGTGATCATTAAGAAGAAGCTTGTAAGTGGGATCACTTGTAGGATATCTGTCTCTATGGTATTAGGCAGGGTTGGAGTGGAGAAAAAGGAAAGAAATTGCATAGTAATTTCATATGCAGAGAGTCATGGAAAGATAGGTTAAAATTAACAGCAGGGTGGAAATGGACAGAAAAATTTAGGCACTCTGGTGAGGTCAAAGTCTATGAGGGTAAAAGACGTAGGCTTTTGACAACTGTTTCTGAAAATGAAGGTCCTTTTTTCACTGCGTACTAATGACCACTATACTTGGCCCTCATTCAGGTAACATTTCCATTAACCTGACTTTGAGCTGTTCTTTTTTTCCATATTCTCTTTGATTTACAGGACTTTAAGTAAACTCAGATCAACTCTCCTGAAACCAAGTGAACTTTATGCCAGCATAAATGTGACGTAGCTGAGAAGGCAGCTCAGCTTTGAGGACATTAAGATTTGGCTTAAATGGTAGTATTAAAAATCCCACAGCATTAAGTCCCTTCTTTCAAACCTTGTATGGGAAAGACAAATAATACCACTTCAGATCCTGCTCTCAAGACTCACTGTATGTGCCCACTACTAACCTCCATAGACACTCCATTTTTCTCACTGCTGAAACAATGAATTTATCTTCTGTTCCTCTATGCTGGATGAAAGTTTGGCAGTGGTGTAAAATGAAGGCTAAAGGTATTTAATCCAATCAGACAAAATCCCTTTGGCAGAGGTGCTGAAGAAGGCAACATCTTCCTCACCAACCCCAGTCCAGGTTGAGGCTCTGGGAAGAATTACAATTGCCTTTGGGGCTGGTAAGGTTTTCTTGGACAAATTTGATTACTCAAGGGGGCAGGATTAAGGCTGTCCTTTGATGATCTAACATCTTCTTCACTTCCTTCCCAGTCTCCCTGGGCCAAGTATTGTGGTCTGTACCTCACACAGCTACTGTATTGTCGTGAAGCCAGACAAGACTGATTACACTGACACAGCTGCACTGACTATTTTTGACTGAGTTGACACTGAGGCCACAGATTTCCCCAGGGCTGCTCCACATTATTGTTCCACCATTATTTGTCCTCCAAAACTGTTGCTGAACCATAGTATGTATTTTACTGCCCATATGGTCTTCTTTTTGAACAATAATAGGAGAGTGTATAAAAACTCACATATGAATCACACTTGCAGGTGTATGTGGAAATACCCTTTGAGCTATATTATTCTCAAAAAATAACAAAGGAACATGCTGTCTTTACTTGCATGGGATTAATGACCTGTCCTTCTTTTGTGGTTGTTATTCCACCTAGCTATATTTATTCCCATTTTAACATTATATAGAATCTCTTCTCTCTTCTTTAAACCACCGACTTTTAAGTATATTCTGTCACATAATCACAAATTGGATGAGCAACTATGTACCTGTGGTCCAGCATCTACTAAAAGGTTTTTTTGTGTTCAATTAAGGCTTCCAGTGAACACTAATAATCTGTCATAATATCAAAATCATGAGCAAAATGGAAGAAAATTGTTCTGTATCCACAGAGCACCTGAAAATCCACCTGTAAGCTCACAGCCACACTTACATTTTGGGGCCTAATGTTCATTTACCTCTAGGATGGCTAATATCATTTCACAGAAATGTCAGGCAGTCCTATGACAAATCCAGGCTGAGTCCTGTGAGTTTAAAATGTCAGGCTAATAGAGATGGAAAAGGGTAAACTCCCAAAAATTGTCTCTAGTCAGCCAGAATATACACCCTATACAATGGATGGTATTAATGCAACAATAAAAATGTTTATGTATTTATCAGAGTGGAACAGCAAATGCAATATGTCTGCAGTTTTGCCTTGAAAAGTTACATCAGTGATACATGAATAATTTTTTTTAATTTGGGAATTTAAGCCTATAGCCCTAATAACATTTAGATTTCAATTTCTAAAGTTCTAATTTCTACTGAGTGTCTGAAGGAGAAGAAAGAGAGAGAAGAGAGACAAAGAAAATTCATAGTGTCACTGGTAAGTACATATCACAACCCGCTATCCACAGGACAGAGCACTGGCTATTGTGCTGCCTGCCAAATGACAGGCTGTGACTTTGCCTGAAGACACAGGGCTGCTGCAGGCTGCAGAATGCCCTCGGTCCTCCAGCGCTTGTGTAATGTCGCTTGGTGCCTTTGCTGAGCCACAATCCCCACTGGCCTCGCTCTTCCTGAGCTCCTCTTGGGAGGCTCTTGCTTAAGGATTCCTCATGGCAGATCGAGTGTGTGTGTCTGAGAGAGACGTGTTCTTACAGGTCTGCAGCATTGAGGGCAGAGCTGCAAGTGACAGACCTAACAAAGCATAAAAGCCTTGGTTGTTGTTTTGTTGGCCTTGAGGTGAAAGTGCAGGAAAAAACCGCCTTAGCTGCTTGGACTTCTGAATAATTGTTGTGCTTATACAAAGCACAGATAAATATACGTTTCAGATAAATGCTCCCCTACATGACAAGAAGAGCTGTTTCAGTGTGCATAGAGAAAACCGTCTTTGATGGGCTACCTCTTTCTTTTGTGAGAGGCCAGTTTGGATGCTGTGCCTACATTGTACCAAAATTTCCATTTACTAAACTTACTTAGACCATTCCTCCCCTGGACATACTCCCCGGAACAGTACTGAGTCCTGATGAAAAAATGACTGATTGATAGTGTTCCTTCTGTTGTATTTTGCATATTAGTTTAATAGCCCAGGAAACCATTGCTAAACTTCCAGCCCAGTGTAAAAATCACTGTGATAAATCAGACCTGTGCTTAAGTTTCCTTCTGGGTTCATTAGTTTTATATCGTTTTGGCAAAAAAAAAAAAAACCTGAAAAAGCTACGGGATATTCTATCCTTTTCCGTTTGAATCTTATGTTCAGTTCTGGTTTTCCACAGTAAAACTAGAAGAGGGAAAACTGAAATGGATATGGACAAAGATACCAGCAGCAAAATGGAGAAACTTCCTCAGTAGCACTGAGGGAGCTATTCAGCCTGAAAAAAATGAAATAGCATGTGCACAAGAGCTGCATGTACTAAAAGACTAAGAAGGTATAAACAGTCCAAACAATATGATTAGGAAAAGATTATTTACACTGTCTCAATAAAAAAAAAAAAAAAAAAAAGAAAACAACAAAAAAAACCAAACAAGGGAGATATCAAGTCAAAAGATCTGTTGTCAGGGTGAAAGCATACTAGTAGTGATACTTAGGCATGCAAAGTCTTCGTGGAAATCATTGAAGATGTTGTGCAGCCCAATAAACTGTTTTTTATGACTGGAGAAACCCATGGAAATACAGTCTATCAAGGGCTCTTAAAATAAACCTCCTGTCTCTACCTCAGAAATCCCCGAACTGCGGGTTACCTAGATAAGGAGAAAAATCTAGATGAAATGCCATTTATCACAGACAGTTAAGTGAAGGAGAGAAAAGCCAGTGCTAACTTTCTTACGGATTTATAAGCAATTTCTAATCTCTCTGGATGTCTTCAAGATAGAATGACCACTCTGGCCAGCCTTACCTCAGAAGTAATGTTAACTGAGTTTAAAATTTCATAGGGAGAAGATAAAGCAATGGTGAATTAAAACACCTCATAAAACCAACAACAATAGGGAAAAAACCCTAGGAATCTATAGAACTTTTGAGCATTAACCTTTGTATATCTGGCAGGGGAAGAAGGGAAGGCTATTTGGAATCTCTGCTAAAATTTTTATATAAAAAAGCTATAAAGCATGTTAAATTTAGATGAATTTAGAAACTGAAGGACTCCATGGATACCCAGTGCTAAAACCCACAACAATTCCAGCTCCTTAGCTGTAAAGTTCAGAAAAAAATTTTGTTTCATAGGCAAATCAATGAGCAACCAATAATGAAGAGAAGATGAGGTGTAACAAATTTCACATCTGTAACCACAAGAATATCAGAGATGAAAAACTACCTTATATGACACTCCCATTTCTACAGAAGAAAGAAGTGCTGTGAGTTATGGCACTCTGTTGTCTGCCACACTAATTGTTAGACCAGGAAACATCTCAAGGAAATATGAAGAGCCAGAAGCAGAAGAGACATTCTTGAAAAACCTGGAAAGTGAATTGCATTACAAGTCAGATTCCAGTAAAGACAAACTCACTGAACTGGGGTAAATACTTTAAAACTATGACCTGATAATGGAAGAAGCTAATTGGAAAAATATTTAAAGGAATAAAGAATTTCTGGTTGAAAACAGAGGAAGTAAAAAGACAAAAAGCAGCATAGTATACAACAGAAAAAAAGGGAAAGTATTCCAGGTGAAAGACAGTTTCTACAGTCAGTGTAATTGATGGTATTATTATCATTATAGTGATAAATTGCATCCTGGAAATACCTGTTCCTAGTTTTCTGTCTCGGATGTAGGTATTTTTGTGTTTGTTATGGGAGATAAATGCCATGTTGGGTCTTCAGGACCCCTAAAAACATGTAACCTCTGGACGCCAGTCAGATTATGCAGTCCTAGGATTTCTTAACTCTACTTTACCTTTTAGACTTTACTCTCTCTTTACTTTTTTTGTTTTCTGGAAAGGTAGTTTGCCATGGATAATCCAATGCAATTGAATCTGCTGAGTCTAAGTGTGGAGGCCCACATGCACCCAGGAATGGACTCCTTCTTTGTGCTACAACATCAGATGATGGCTTTGCAGCATATCTGTCCTATTCTAGAAAGAGAGATAATCACTTGGACATAGATCTCACTAAAACTTGTGTGACTGCACTTCTTATGTGCCATAAAAGAAACAGTGTTTTGCTCCCAGAGACGAGAAAATGGTGCATTGCTAACACAGAAGTTTGCCAGATCCTGTGATCCCAGCTCTGCAGTTACCCCTTGGAGAGGCTCGGATAGAGTTTCCTGATCCACACTGTCTCTGAAGAAATGCTGAGTTTACCTGTGAGAACAGCTGTTGTGCAGTCACCAATGGGTCGTCCTTTTTAGCTATGTTGCTATTAATACATGATTTTCTGAGAGTATGCAACATTTTTCCTTTGGCTTAATGACATTCTTCTTCTTTCCAGACAAGGTTTAATTTCTCCTACTAATTAATCTCTTTTTGGAGAACAAAATTATTTAATTAAAATACAATACATTACATGCTGGTTTTGTGGGGACATGGTAGGCTTTGAGGGGGATACTTCCAATTTCAGACTTAGAGGTTCTTTAAGTCTCCAAATCAAATAAATAGTAATAGCTCCTGTTGTTGTCTTCCAAAGTGGATGGTTAGTACCTGAAGGGGAGTTAACCATAAGAGGTTCAGGGCTTGCCTCTCACTCCTTTTTGTGGTTGTGACAGTGAAACAGTAACAATGTGAGGAAAGCATAAATTATGGCATGGAGGCAAGAGAAGGTAACAGCTGAGGCAGAAGCAGGAATGTGAGCCATGGTAATAGCTCTTTAAGTATGGTAGAAGGGATTTTAATTATATGTTTAAAACTGTGGGACTTTGCAGCATGAATAAAAATTTCAGATCATTGTAATGTTAACATGGAACTGTCAATAGAGGTTGTGTAATTGAGAGTTTGACCCAATGCCTTTGCATTGTTAGAGAGATCAAGTACACTCTATTTTGATTTCATATAAACCATATATTATTTTGTCTCCTATTTCAACAACTTTAAGCAAATTCAACATATTTAGAGGGTGGCAGTTTGGGTTTTTTTTTCCAATTCTGTTTTTCATCTGTTGTCTGTGTGTAAGATGATAATCCTGGGAAAACTTTGAGGACAACAGGAGGTTCCTTGTCATTCTGTTTAGCCTCAGATTCATAGAAAAATCCCTTTCTAGACTCTCAGTTCCAGTGAAATTAGGCAAACGTGTGGCAATTAAAAACTTAAAAATAGAACCTTGTTTGCTTACAGATCTCCTGGTTCTTATCTTTATAGAATTACTAAGGAAAAAGTACATTAATTCCAGTTTATCAATGAGAACGTGATTTTTCTTACAATGGGACAAAAACTCGAAGAAGTAAATGAGAAATTGCAAAACTGTGACTTCCCAATGGAAGTACTTATTCCAAAGCAGTTGTAATAAGACATCTAAGAGAAGTGGTTTGAGGACATGAATGTAGCATCTGCTTCTGAGTGCCTAATTCTTGTTGACATGATAGAAAAAGAAGCTGTCATGGTCACAATTTTCAAGTCATAGTCACAGTTTTCCTAAAGGAGAGCACAAGCATTTTTGCCACGTGGGAATAATAACAGCAGACTGAAATAATTAAATTAGTTGCCAGTTTATATCAGCTAAATTTTTGTCTATGGTTGGTTTTGGGGTTTTTTTTTGAGCTTGCACTATTCTATGTTAAAAAACCTACTGTTCTCAAACAATATTTATGTTGACAATCCACCGTTGTCGTGTACAATAATAAAACCATGGCAGAAGTAACTTTCATCGAAACATATGTTTTCCACAAGCATGGTATTTGTTTGTAAGTAGTGTCTGAACATGAGCAAAGCTCTCTACTGCAAGCCTCTGCTACTGACAGATCATACTGGCTTGGTAAAACTGTGTGATTCAATGCTACTTTACAGTTACAGACTATTCTGCATGAGTTCAGGTACCTGAATCTAGTCTCATGCCACAGCTTAAGTGAGAGGTTTTGGATTTGATCTTTCACATGAAATCATGTCAGAGTTCAGCTTTCTGGGTAACATCTGATCAAAAGCCTGTGCCACAATATAGACACCCCAGATGCGTATAGAAGTGCAGAGGAAAGCAACTTGTTTTACAGGAGACTTCACTAAGTGAATATCTACTATAAGGAGGTTAACTGTGCTTTTTGGTGAGATCCTACTGCTGAGGCAGTTCATTTGGTTGACCCTGCACACCTCTGCGGTCACCATCTATGATGTATGATAGATAAAGTTTTTCCCAGAAATTAAGCATCTGACTGGAGATCTGTATGTTCATGGGTTCACAGCCAGGAGGTCTTACCTGAGCTGTGAGGACAACCATGTCTGGGAGGAGAATAACGTGCAGAAGCTACTGTATGTGGGGAGATATTAGCCTCTTAGTGATGTGCTATCAAGTCCCTGCCATTTAAGGATGTACTTCTTTTTTTCATTTTATCTTCTTGGCTTTCTCTCTCCAATATTAGTTTCGTAAAATAGAGGCTGCATGCAATGAAGTAGAAAAGTGGGTCAACTTCATTGCTCAGTGTATCTGAGAAATTAATGTGCTCTCTATTGCCCTAAAATGAGAGGAAGCAAACTCTTTCCACCTACATATTCCCTTGATTTTACTTGGCATTTATCCAGGAGCTATACTAGAGATGTACAGGCTTCCCACTTCTTTTCTTTATATCACTACATCCATACTCAATATTTGTGTCATTTGCTGACCCCTGTTTATTTTTCCACATACTTTGGCACTTGTTCTTCTACTGTCTTCATATTCCTACCTCAAAAAGCCCCAAAGTAGCCTCAGCCAAAATAGTGGCCCTATGTGGATTAAATATTAGGTTTAAAGGAAATACACTTTCCCCTCACCACACAATCACAGAGAGAAAAGGAGGAAAAAAAAAAGTATTCTGAGCCTTTAATCAACATGAAGTATTATATGGTAAATCAGCCAAGTCACACAACACAAATATTTCCAGCACAGAAAGTTATTTTGGTTACTGTAGAATTCTAGCTGTTTTGTAGCATCTATCGTGTTGATCCATGAATGTTTCATTTTAGAAAATCGAGCCAAAGAACATGCTTTAATTTGATGCACAGATTGTATGGCAATGCAGTTCACTTGACACTTTCTGTAGTGCCTGTGATTCTCTCATCCTATTCACAGTTCTGAAAATACTGTCCTGGCAAAAGAGGTCATCACAGAGTTTGTCAGCTGGACTGTTATGTCTGATAGACGATGTTTTCATTGTTGGAGTTTATACCTTACATATGTCATTCTCCAAAGCAGGGACAGCCTTCAGGCGTGTCCCTGTAGTGATTAGCCTCTTTCAGTGGCATTGCCTTAAGAAAAAAATTCTATATGCACCCTAAAGAAGCAATAGAGATTTGGAAGAAGGCAATGAATGAAGGAGAGAAAAAAAAAAAAAAAGGAGAGAAAGACAAAGGCGACAAAGGCACAGTAGAGACTTTGCGGACAAGGTTGGGGAAAATAATGAAAGTGTACAGAGGCTCCCTGGAAAGTCTGGTGCATATCATGACAAGGCACTACAAAACTGCCTATTTAAACCTCTCCTATTTCACTTCTGTTTAAGGTTTTAGCTTGGCTCATGATTGTGTGTGTTTAATAATACTTTTTACTGGTCACAGTTGTATCCTTTTCTACTGTTCACAGCATTTAATTTGGCATCTTCATTATTATTTATTAAAAATTCATTGAAAATGTATTTGCATTCTTGGTTTCCAGTCTTGAGTGATTCATTAAAATGCCCACCTTCACTTCACTACTTCATTAAACAATTCATTAATATGCCTGCATCCACTGAACCTTCAGATTTTTTATTTTAATCTCTAAATGTACACTGTGTTAAAATCCCCATATATAGTATGTTGAAGTCCCCTCACGAAGCATGATAAAAGTTTTAAAACATTGTACCTCCTCTTAACACACATGCTAATTACAATTAAATCTCATATGGAAAGTCAGGCACATTGTTCAAAAATGGCCTTTATATTTAGAGGAGGAGTGGAATACATTCCTCATTTTATTCCTACCATGAAAAGTAACATGTCAGAGTAAACTCTTCACTGGCTTATCAGTCCAGCAATCTGCACTATCCCTTCCTTAATGTCACAATTGTTGAGCAAGTCTCAGAGAAGAACTTTTGTAAGAGCTTGGGTTCTCTTAACAGTCTCTTCCTTTCCACCTCATATGTCCTTTCTTCCTATTCTCTGAAGTCAGTGCATCACTAAAACCTGTTTGCATTCAACACTACAAACCTGCTCACCAGAGTTTCTTACGTGCTGCTTCAAAAATGCCTTTGTAGTGATGGATGAAACATGAGATATGCACAGTCCAATCCTAAAATTGCTTTGTCTTCATTTTGGCCTCCCAGAACATGCAATATGCAAAGCGCCAGATGCAAATGTAAGATGTGTACAGCACAAAGGTAGAGCATTGGGCTTTCAACAGCCTGATCAGAAAAGGGAATGCTGATTTCAAAATGTCCCATTGCTGGGTGGATGTAAATGACTGCAAGTGAAATAACATTAGCTGCAGGACAGCAGGGCATGCACAATGCATGGAACTGTCCTTCTGAGTCACTCAGTGGAGGTTTGGAAAAGCTGGACCAAGTTTCAATTATAAACATGTGGTAAGAATGGAGATATGTTCTCCAGACGAGTGCCTGAATAGTTTACAACTGCTCTCTCAGTAAGAATGCCCTGGAATATCTTCTTATACAAATATTAGTCTTTGCAAACATAGCAATTGAAAACCGTCTGGCCAACTCTAAATTTCTTTTCTTAACAGTGATGGTAGTATAGCACTTCTTTTGAAGGGTAAGTCTCTTACAGTAAGAAACACAGATGTGGAGTGTGAAGGTTTGGCTTTCACTGTCAATTTCTGCTTTCACCTTCATTTTTTATCTACTGGAAGATGTTAGAAAGACTTCAAAATATCAAGCCATGCAATATGCTGACCAAATTGGAGGAGAAAGTTTGATTTTAAGAAATGCAAAAGGGCACATTCGGAGGAGAAAGAAACAGATAGGATTAAAAAAAACTTTGGTCTGAAAAATGACCAGAGTAAATACAGATTTGTGGTGTATGAATGAACACCTTATTGTATTTCCTTACTTAGTGGTGAAATAAGAACAGTTCCACTTTTTGGAGGAAAAAACCTTTCCATGTTATCAAATGTCTATAAGTCACAGAATTAATGAAAATCCTTAGATTCAGAACAGAAGAGCAGGAGCCAGAGAGTAAAGTATGACAATTTTTATTTCTATCTTCTTAGGAAAAATTATACATTTGCTGAAGAAATCATTTATTTAAGTGGTTAATTGTCATTATTCTCATGCATCATTGAACAATATATGCAGTGATCTATAATTATTTTTCATACATGTGAAGTCAATAACTGTTTAACAGACTTTTCAATAAATTATTCCTGGTATGGATTTCCATAGAGTATAAAATATTCCCAGTTGTAGTTTTTAAAACCCATCAGCCTCTCAGCACTGGGATAACAGTGCCATTTTCTGACTTCTTCAAGCTGTGAGTGTGAAACAGCATCCTTGCTGGGAAGCCTGGGGATGAATTATTCCCACTGGGTAGAATTGAGCAATGTTTTTGAATAGTCAGTTCATCAAAAATGCATCTTGGATGATACTGAAATGATTTGTGACAAATCAAGCCATAATTTCAGCCAAAAAAAAATGGGAAGGGAGTAGGGTAGGAGTTGGAGAAGTTGAAAAATAAACAACAAATTTTCATTTTGAAACTGAAAAACAGGTTAGGAGGAAAAAGAGAGCTAAACAAACAAAACAAAGAACAGCTAAAGAACTTCAAACAATTTAGTTCAATTTAAAGCAGTTTCTTAGTGTTGCAAATATACACACTCACCCAACCTTCTTCTATGTCAGCTTTGAAAGAAACTAGTTCTTGCTTCCCTTATCTTTATATTGGTAGTGCCTTCTTCTTTATGATAAAAAGAAAGCTAAATTTATAATATACCTTCATTTTCATAAGGTGGCCTATTTACATGTTGGATAATTCCTTGTTCTACAAATCAGCAGTGTTTCATGTTTTCATATTCACTTTCTCCCTCAACTCTCGATGTTGAATGTGATGGTATGGGATGTTCTGGGTCCAGACTTCTCTCTTAGTGCTAAATATAATTTGACAAACTATTGCATGTATTGTGGTTTACAATACAACTAAGAATGTCCTGGCAGCAAAATTCTCTTTTGACAACCTTTTGGAAATAAACCAAAATTTTTGCTAAGAAGAAGATGGATATTAAAAAATATCTTGCTGATGACCACATGCTATTAACAGCTCTTGCTTTCATTCCTGTACTGGAGGTTATATATTATCCTGTGTCTGTTTGGAAGTTTGTTTGTGAACAACAGCTCATTCAGTTGTTATGTAAATATAAAGTACAAATTCACTTTAGAAAGTAGTTGATTGCAGAGCTAAACAGAGCTAATAAGAACTATGAAGCTTTCTATTAAATTATATTTTTACCAATATATCATGTCCTGAATCCAAATGTGAGGTTCCTTGTGTATAACATAATATTGCATACTGATTTCCTCCATATATGCCTTTAAAGGGATAATAAATCTAGTCTTTCAATCCATACAGAACCCTTACTTTAAGTGCCTGCAACTTTTCATCTTGGCAGTGGTTGGTATAATCCAAGGCCCAGTGAAGTCAACAGGAGTCTGTTCATCAGGTATTGGGAATGTGGTCCGAGGATGTGCCTTGCTATATTTTAAAGCAAGCTATTTGTAAGATAACCAAACAAGTCCACCATCATTTTGTTCAACTTTCTTATTGAAATCAAACTGCTGTTATAAGAACATATGGTTAAATTTGGTTTAAGCAGGAGAATACAACCTCTGCAAGGTGCCTTTTGAGTGAACTGAAGGTGGCATTTCTGTAGGCACAAATTTCACCACAATGTTGAGTACTTTGTGAGCGTATCAATCAGACAGCGAGCAATATGTGAGAAACAGCAACTCTAGCTGCCCATCCTGCAGTTTCACAGGCTTTTTCTGCTATGGAAAGTATTGGTCTAAACTATATATATATATATATATATATATATATTGGTCTATATTATCCCCTTAGGGCTATTTCCATTGCATACAGTGAAGACACATCGAATGGACAGAGAATATTTATGGAAGATTTCTTCCTAGCATCCTAGCATGTTACTGAAATACAGTGGTTCCCATAGTCAATGTGCTGGGTGCTGTATAAAATATATTCTTTGTTTTAATGTGATTGCCATTTGCACAGAAAGTCTTTGGTTTTTAGTAGTTAGGTGCTCTGTGCGAAGAGTGTATGTTATATCACAAACTCCTGAAGTGATACGCTAGTTGAATACTGCCAGATTGAGACAGGACAATAATCTAAAAACTACTGCAGAGTTTCACAGAGAAAAAATTTACTAGGTCACCTAGCCTGTGTTATTACCCCCCCCCAGCAGGGAGTATTAGACATCATGCAGTCCTATTTTAAGTATCCAAATCAATAGATTTAAACAGGTTCTGCAGATTTGCAGTCTTCTTTAATTTATCAGTTTAATTTTGTCCTGGTTTGCCTAGGTAATTCTGGCTGTAGCATCCAGCATCTTCTTGCTTCCCTGGCTATTTCTTTATTTCAGCATGTGTATTTGCCAGATTTTGAACTGCAGCTGATATTTATTCAGAAAGGAAAATAATTTTGAGATTCTGACACCTTAGACTATCCATACTTTAACAGCTGGGTTTTATCACTTGCTCCTCTGTTGTTCTTCTCTCTCTGCTCTTGCCCTTGTCTTTTTCCTGCTTCTTAGACTCACTTTACTTGTGTCAAGTTCAAGCAAGGGAAAGCAGTTCTCCATGACTTGATACCTTGAGATCAGGATCTACCTAAAAATATGTGCTATCCAGATACTATGCTGTATAATCTCTCGATTTTTCAATTTGATGAAGAAATCTGTGTGTTGAGTTTTGAACCTTATATTGTGAAGGAGGAAAGGACGAATAACTGCAAATGCTGCTCCAGAATATAATGCTTCCATGCTTCATGGATTTCTATAGCACCTTACAAAATGAAATGGATTGGGTTACTTGGCCAAACAGCAAAACTTATTAAAATTATTAAAATTAACAAATGAGTAGAGCAACCTGAGTTCTAGAAAGGCCTTCAAGTGCTTGGTACTGCTTTTAGTCACATTTTCCTAAAACAAAAATCCCCAACCCATTGCTTTTGTGAACAGCATGTTGAGCCTTACTTCCTCTACAAAACCGTCCAGATATTATCAGGTAGCCATTTTCTGTGTCCAATTTTTTCATAAGTGATCACCAGAGAGAAGAGACATTAGCTAGGTTTGAAAATATTTTTCTTTGACATTGTAATCACTAGGACTTTCAAACTGAGTTTTCAACAAGGGCTGATCATATTTGAGCTTGCCTGGCTTCCTAACTGCCATCAGGATGTTTTTGTGCCAGTTGGCTTTGGAACTTGTTCTGTCATAACTTAGCATGAGAGTATTTGGGATTGTGCTGAAAGATGTTGATGCTTTATAGTTTTGTGAAAAGAGTAGCAGCCGCCTCTGCTTCCCTGCCTGGAGACACATGCCCAGCAGGTGCCCAGACCCTAAAGCATATCTCAGAGTTAGAGATTTATCCAGACTTTCTGCACATCAGGTCAGGGAACTACTGGATGATTTAACAATTTCAGTCTGAGATACTTCCTAGACGACCCCTTTCACATTTATGTGACTTTCCCTGCCTAAAGAAAAAAGATTTCCCAATCTCTTGTTATGTGAAAACATATTCATTGCTTTAATCTCACGACTATACTCTGATATGCAGCACACTTTACATATAATGATCCATCTATAACTGTACCTTCATCCTCTAGCACTATAAATTCAGATGCCTGTCTGGCACTCTGCAGTGGTTTTGGTCACTGGTTTCCTTTATGGTAGTGAGGGGCTTTACTAAAGTCTAGGTAGACAATATCCACAGGACTTCCCTCATCTGCTAAGTGGGTCACCTCATCAGAAAAGGAGATCAGTTTAGCCAAGCAGGACCTGCCTTTCCTAAACCCATGCTGACTGGTCCTGATCACTTCATTATCCTGTACATGCTGTGTGATAGCACTCCAAATGGTCT
The DNA here is from genome assembly GCA_033459285.1 of Clamator glandarius. Lineage (NCBI taxonomy): Eukaryota > Metazoa > Chordata > Aves > Cuculiformes > Cuculidae > Clamator > Clamator glandarius. The sequence continues at coordinate 10,550,258 of JAUNZM010000261.1, forward strand.
GCTCCATAATATTCTCCAGCACTGAGGCAAGACTGGCAGGACAGTGATTCCCCAGTGTAAGAGACTGTTATCGGGACACCCAGATCCTCCTTCTGGCCCTTCTTGTGGACAGGCATCATATTTGCTAATATCCAGTGAAGTGGGGCCTCCCCAGTTAACCAGGACTGGTGATAAATAATTGAAAATAGCTTTGTGAGCAGTTACATCAGTTTCTTCAGTATTCTTGGGTGGATCTCATCCGGCCCCATAAATTTGCATGTATCTAGGTGGAGTAGCAGGACACTAAACATTTCTTCTTCTGCTCCCCATCCCTGTCTTCCAGTTCAGAGGGCTGAATAACACAGATAACAACTGCTCTTACTATTAAAGACTGAGGTAAAGAAGGCATTAAATACTTCAGCTTTTTCCTCATTATTTATCACTATGTTTCCCCCACATCCACTAACAGATGAAGATTCTCCTTAGCCCTCCTTTTGCTGCTGCTATATTTATAGAAATATTTTCATTGTCCTTTACCAAAGTAGGCAGATTAAATTCTAGTTGGGCTTTGGCCTCTTCTAATTTTCTCCCTGCATAACTTCACAATATCTTTGTAGCCCTTCTGACTTGCCTCTCCCTTCTTCCGAAGTTCATCAACTCTCTTTATTTTTTTTCTGAGTTCCAGACAGAGCTCTCTGTTGAGCCACCTTGATTTTCTTCCCCACCAGCTTACCTTCTGGCACATGGGGGAAGCCTGCTTTTGTGCCCTCAAGACTTTCTCCTTGAAGCATGTCCAGCTTTCCTGGACTCCTTTGCACTTCAGGGCTGCCTTCTAGGCTACTCTGTTATCAGTTTCATAAACAGGCTAACATCCACCCTCTGGAAGTCCAAGGTGGCAGTTCTGCTGACCCCTCTCCTCATTTCTCTGAGGATCAAAAACTCTTTATCATTTCACAACTGCTGTGTCCTAGACAGCTTCCAACCATCACATCACTTTCTCTGTTCACAAACAAAAAGTCTAGTGTGGCATCTTCACTAGTTGGCTCACTCACCAGTTGTGTCAGGAAACTACCTTCCACACACTCAAGGAATTTCTCTTGTTTATGCAGAGAAGCATCTTTGCTCTCCAAGTAATTTGGAAAAAAAAATAGAGAGAGGAATGTGATTACAGTAAATATAATTAGTCAGGAGTGATAGGGAGAGAACTGACCACCCAGTGTGGTAAAAGGCCACTGCCTTTTTTTAGTTATATAATATCATAGGAAAACTGGATGTAATTCCTAAGTATCTGAAGGATCTGGAGTATCCTGTCTTTTAGAAGTATTTTTTTTCAGCTATTTTTAAATTTTCCTTTCCTTCATCTCTGACTACAAAAATAAAAATTGGTTAGAGACACCTTTACTTTCCATGAGGGTTTGAGCTGGAACATGTTAACATGCTTTTTACCCACTCCCAGCATTTCTTTCATTCTTTCCACAAGCCCAGCACTTTCTCTGCTTTACAGAATCCTTTGGACTGAAGCTACTCAATGGTAGAGGTTTTTGTACTTTAGGGCTTAAAAATAGAAACAGTTTTAATGAATTCAATATGTTCACAGAGCAAACATTACGTTTTCTGATATCCTTAGTGGGAGTATACTAACCTTAGGTTATTATACATTTGTAAACAACCACACCCATTGCTTTGTACAGGGTAGTTCACTTTCTGGTCAAAAAGTCATAATGTAGCAAGGTGAAGTTATATCTCCGACTTTCAAAGTCACTTTTGAAAAGCTGTATCACTGCCAGCTTGTTCCCATGTCCTACTTGTGTTAAGAAATAAGTCATGAGTCATAACAACCATGTCACTGGTTATAAAGAACTCCTTGACAGGGTGTTGTTTCTGACGGATGTCTGAGCCTGAAAATGCAAGAAGAACATGCTGTTGAGAAACAGAAACATATAAAGGAGGCCAATAGGACCTGCATTTGCTGCATCTGGGGGCTTTGGAAAAAGGTGTTGGTTTCAAAAGAGAGAGACCAACACCTTTTTCCAAAGCCCCCAGATATCACCATATGCTTGAGAGTCAGAGCTCAGAACAACTGTAAATGAAACATTTAAGAGCTGATGTTAAATTAAATCCAGCTGTCTGTGTTGAAGTCTATTTTGAAATTCAAGTCTACAGATTTTCAGTATCATGCAGTTCCATAAGTTCCAAAAGGGGTGTTGACGTAATTAGAATAGTAAAACAAGATGGTACTTTTTTCAAGGCCTACTGTTCAAGAGACATTTTGCTTGAAGAACAGGCATATAGAAATGATTGCTGTATTTTCAGATTAACAGCAAGGTGAGGTTCAACAAATCCTTCTTGTTCTTATCGGGGATGTTTTCAAAGCAACCATAGCAAAGTGCATATTGGCCTAAAGCAGAAATATATACTTTCTAGCAGATTACAATGAAAACCACTTACTTATTGGTCTTGTAATAGGATTTGTGTCCCTGTCCCTTACTCAGAGATGCATTTAGAGCAGTATTCTCTAACATAAATGCTGATGATGTTATGAAGGAGACCCTGCTCTAATCTGTAATTATCCTGATGCAGTAGACTTGAGAGAACTCACCGTCATTTTTATATTTCCTCCAAAAGGTAGCTTAAAAAGAAGCAAAACCAACAAAAGAGGTTCTAAGCCCTTAAGGACTGTCTCCCATGGAACTTTATCAACCAGCCTTCTGAACAGACCAAAATGTGTCCTCCAGAAGTCCAAGGTGGCTGTTCTACTGACTCCTATCCTTAGTTCTCCTAGAACTAAAAGGTCCTTGTGATTGTTATGCCCCAGGTTTCCTCCAACAATCATATCTCCTTCAAGGCATTCTCTGTTCACAAAAAACAGGTCCAGTGGGGCACCTTCCCTAGTAAGCTCACTCACCAGTTGCATCAGGACATTGTCTTCCACATGCTCCAGGAACCTCCTAAACTCTTTCTTTTCTGCTGTAATGTACTTCCAGCAGATATCTGGCATGCTGAATTGTCACGCAGGAACAAGGGCTAGCAGTCATGAGACATCTCCCAGTTGCTTGTAGAATAACTCATCAGCCTCTTCTTCCTGGCTGGGTGGTCTATAGCAGACTCCCACTACAATATCTGACTTTTTAGGTGCTCCACTGAATTTTACCCATAAGCACTCAACCCTATCATCACTATCATTAAGCTCAAGGTGATCAAAACACTCTTGAACACCTCTCCTACCTCATCTATCCCTCCTGAAGAGTTTATAGCCAACCACAGCAGCACTCCAGTTATGTGAGTCATGCTACTACATTTCCATGATGGCAAATATATCATAGTCTTCTTGCCTTACAATTACTTCTAGTTCTTCCTGTTTATTGCCTCTACTGCGTGCATTGGTGTAGATGCACTCCAGTTAGGCTGTTGACCCTGCCCCACACTCCTAAGAGGAGTGGTCTTAATTCCTAGATGGCTACACACTGAATTTTCTAAGCCATCAATAATATTTACATAATTGCTGTCATTTGAAGTGCTATAAAGATATTAAAAAGAACCAGTCCCAACACTGGGCCCTGGGGGACACAACTTGTGACTGTTCACCTACTGGATTTAATTCCATTCACCACAACTGCCTAGGCTCAGCCATCCAGTCAGTGTTTTAACCAGGGAGGAGTATGCCTGTCCAAGCCATGAACGGCTAGTTTCTCTATTTCTTTGGAAAATCATGTCTAAGACTTTACTGAAGTCTAGGTAGACAAAATCCACAGCCTTGGTCTTTAATAGGACCAAATTGCCTCCTGTCAAGACTCTGAATAGAGGAGGCCTTTGTTGGAGTTATTGCCTGGGAGTGATTCTTAGCCTACATATGGTATTATGCATAAAACAAACGAAGAAAGTTTATGGAAAAGGAAGTGGTTTGTAATGCTACCAGAGGTGAAATAGAGCTGGAGTATACCTTTATCTGAAAGCAAGATGTGTTAGTCAAAAAGAAGTAAAAGCCAGGAAGTGGACTTATTTGCTACAAACTATGTTTTAAACACCTTAAGGCAGGAAGAGAATTTAATTATAATACTAAACTTTAATGTACTTCATGAATATCTGAAATGAGAATGACACATTTTCAAAGAGTAAGCCAAAGATGAACAACTGAAGAGGTACTGATGGATCTGAGGTGGAAAGTGAGTCTTTCTTACAGTACTAGACAACGAGTCCCTAGAATAAAACATCAGATCTTGGCTATGACCTCAAGTCAAACTGCAGGAAGAATTTCTGAAAACTAGGAATTATTCATTTCTTACAAAGCAACTCAGAGATGCTGAAGAAAAGGCAAATCACAATCCAGAATGATATTTATGGAGTGCAGAGGTTACTCCTGTAAATAAAGAGATTGTACAGAATTTAAAATATTTCCAGTGAAGGGACTGGTAACAGGAATCTGGCAGCCTCAAAAAGTAGCTTATGAACATCTACATCCTGTAGCAAACACCTCTCACCACTGTACTTGATAATTTTTGAAAAAAGATGTAGGAAGTTCACTGGATTTTATCATGTTGCCAGATATTGCAAATACCAGCAGAATATGAACAGATAGCAAGAACAAAGAGGATGACCACAGAGTTATTAGCTCAGAGCTGTTCTTCATTGCAGTGATTCCAAGGTAGGAGGGGAAGATGAATGAACTGTCAGCCCGAAAGCAAATGGAACACTTTTTAATTTTAAGTTGGACAGAGGCGCTCAAACCAAGGTGGTATCAGGTACAATGATATTAGCTCTGAAAAAAAAACAAAACCAAAACCCCAAAACCCAGATGCAAAATAATAATATGTAGAGCTTGGGTTTACAGCATTGAATGTCTGTGTGTTGAGGATGCCTAAGCATTAAATATACACAATAATTGGAAAGATACATGAATTACAACAGAATGAATGTATATCTTTTACTTTAAAGCTTGCTCCACTGAATTCTCAGAAATGAGGGTGCAGACATTAGAAAGACAGTAAAAGATGTCCTTACTCATTGCAACAGGGTTGAACTCGGTGAATTTTAAAGGTCCCTTCCTACCCAAACCATTCTGTGATTGTATAATAAAAGACCAATGACATTGCATATCATCCATCTTCCGGGGGTGAGAAATACAGAGCTAGGTTGGAAGTGCCTTCTTATTCCATAGCCCCAGTTAAGGTTTCTGTTACTCCAAGGAAAATACTTACAGCTCTAAATTCCCATTTCTTGGATTCTTCAGCAACCAAAAGAAAAAAGAGAAAATTTTAAAAAAAGAGATTAATTTCTAATTTTGTACATAGATTCACTGACTACAAGATATTTTTCAAAAAAATTATGAGTTAAGTATTTTTCTACAATTGGATTCCTCAGATGTTCTCATAAAAAAAAGTAAGTGCAGAAAGGACTATGTCGTGGTGGCATAAGGCAGCCCTAAAAAATATGTAGCCAGATTGTAACAAAAACAAAACCAAAATTTGCCAGATTATCAACATGATGGGAGAACTAGGATCATTTCTCCTCCAGCTGTCTACATTAACATATAGGAAGAGACTGCTATAGCAACATTAGAAATTTGGAGATGCAGGTGCTGCTGACCAAATAGGGAAGACTTTGGATGAGATAATACCCAGTTTTATGTCTGTATTTCTGAAAAAAACCCAGATTTTTAAAGACTGGTGTTATCTGAGACTGATCATGGTACAGTGCAAGTACTTAGCACCATGGGGGAGAGCTATACAGTGTAGCTCAAACAAAGCAGGAGACAGACCCTGAGTGCTCTCAGAGGGGTGTTTATAAAATACACATAGACATTTAGTAGTATCTGGTCAACAATTAATCTCTTGAAGATGAATCCAATAGCAAAGATATATATCAAGTTTACAAATGTTATTTATCTTAACAATACGTTATTTCTATATGCTTCAGATTTAAAGAAATTGGTTAAACACATATTTATACATAATAGTATATCAAGTTTGTATTTGTATAAATATAAATGTTTAGCTAAATCATCTTTATGACATTTATATTGTTTAACATGATTGTTAAATATTTATATTAAAATGTATGTCACTTGTACATAGCATACAAGAGATTTATGAAGGAATAAAGAAATAGAAAAATGAAAAGGTTTAAAAAGAAGGGAGCCACTGAGACATTAATGCTGAAATAATATGTTCTCCAAGATAAAACAATTTTTTTTGAACTAGGTCCTATGTCAGCATTCTCAGAGACATTTCCCATTATTATGAATTCAAGAAAAGATAAGGGCATAGAAAAAGGTACCAGCAACTTAAGAAAACAGTAATTCTCCAGACCTGCCAACTACATATATTAAAGCATCACTGAAGTCTTTAATAGCATAACTGGAACACAGTCTGTGTTTCAACTGTGATAATACTCATCTGCAAGTGCCTTATGCTTCCTTTATACACCTTTCCGGGTATCATAGAATAACAAAATCACTAGGTTGGATAAGACCTTTCAGATCATCAGTCCAATCGTATCTGTCCACTGCTAAATCATACCCCTAAGCAATTCATCTTCCCATCTTTTAAATATCTCCAGGGATGATGACTCAATCACATCTCTAGGCAGCCTGTTCTAGTGCTTCATAACTCTTTCTGTGAAGAATTATTTTCCTAACGTCCAATCTCAACCTCCCCTGGTTCAACTTGAGGCTATTCCCTCTCATCCTATACCCTGCCACTTGGGTGAAGGGACCAATACCCACCTCTCTACAACCTCCTTTTAGGTAGTTGTAGACAGTGATAAGGTCTCCCTTCAGCCTCCTCTTCTGCAGGATAAACAACTGCAGTTCCCTCAGCTGCTCCTCAGAAGATTTGTTCTCTGGTCCCTTCACCAGCTTTGTTGCCCTTCTCTGGACGCACTCCAGGACCAAAATGTCTTTCTTGTAGAAAAGGGCCCAAAACTGAGTACAGTATTCAAGGTGTGACCTCACCAATGCTGAGTACAGGGGCAAAAACACTTCCCTGGTCCTGCTAGCCACACTGTTTCCGTTACAGGCTAAGATGCCATTGATATTCATGGCCACCTGGACACACTGCTGGCTCATGTTCAATCAGCTGTCAACTAACACATAGAATCATAGAATCATTGAATAGTTACGATTGGAAGGGACCTTAAAGATCATCTAGTTCCAACCCCCCTGCCATGGGCAGGGACGTCTCACTAGGTCAGGGTGACCAACACCCCATCGAAGGGTGGGATGGGGGCATAATTTCTTATATTTATATTTATTACTTTCTTATTATTTTCATTACTTTTATTACCATTTCTCTAAAGCTGTAGTTTTAGTTTCCAACCTGCAACTGTTTTTCCTCTCATTTCCCTCTCCACTTTCCCTGCCCACTGTAGGGGGAAGGAATCTTGAAAGCTCGACTGTACTGTTTTACCTGACAAGATTTAGCCCAGTGGGGCTAAACCATGACAGTTCTGTAACTAGAAATTTCGTATTAATTTAAGTGTTCCCTTCAGCTTTCCATGCTATCTAGGTTTATAATTTATTGCTTAGAAACGGCTGATGCTTGAAGCCAACAGAGTTTTTGTGTGAATTCCAAAAAGACCTTCAGTCTACTGGAGCCAGGATAGGAACTGTGGAAGTCCATCAGGCGCCCCGTTTAAATCGTAGGTAACAAGAAGCATGTACTTGCTGTTCTGACTCACCCTAGTTTCTCATGTTTCTGAAAGAGACCCCAAACTCATGGACAATCTTGTACAGAGTGTTTCTTAAATCCAGCATTAGTATCTGGTTTCTTACTTTCTCAGTTTTCTTCTGTCCTTTTTCTAGCCTCATGTAATACAAGTGAACTGGCTATCTGTAGGGTAGTGCTAAAGGATAGAGATCTCTTGGATTCCATATAATTGCATCTCAAAGGCAGCCATCAAAGGGTTTTCCCTTTGCCGTTGACTGGGGGAGACAGGTAGCGCAAAATATTACTGATCGTACATACACTGAGGCACCCAAACAAACTGCAATCCCAGAAGATCTAATAAGTTGTGTATGCAAAAAAAAAAAAAAAAAAAAGTAGGAATCTCTTTTTTGACAATTTAAATGCAGCTCTTTGGTACTCACATAAAACAGGTGAGGATCCAAATGTGATTGCTATTGGACTCACCCTTCTGCTCCTCCTCAGTCATTGTAGCAGGCTGTCAAGTTTATCAGGCATGATTTGCCCTTTGCAAATCTGTACTGACCACTCCCAGTTACCCTCATCCTTAATATATGTGGAAATGTTTTTCTGACCTTTTTGCTCTGTCACCTTCTACGAACCCAGGTGACATTGACTGACCTGTAATTACCTATATCCTCCTTCTTTCCTCTTTTAAAGACAAGAGTGACATTTACTTTCTTCCAGTTCTAGGGAACCTCTTCTCATAGTTGAGAGTGGTCTTGCCTTGACATCCATCAACTATGTATATATCACTTCAGGTCCCATGGTCTGGTATATGTTTGATCTGTTTTAGTGTTCCCTAATGTGATCCTCCTCTACCAAGGGTAAGTCTTCCTTGCTTCAGAGTTTTCTACTCATCTCAGGGACCTGGAATTCCTGAAGGCAATTATCAGTATAGATTATAGATTATAGATTATAGCAGGTCCCTGAACAGGCTGTCTGCTTGCTCTGCTATTGTTGTTTTCCTATTTGACTTGTTCCCTTCTCTCAGGATACTGATCTTCATCATAGCATGGTCACTACAGCCATGATGGCCCCCAGACTTCATACCTCAAAATGAGTTTTCCTTGTTTGTAAGTATTAGGTCCAGCAGAGCACCTCCTCTCATTGGTTTCTTGATCATCTGTGTTAAGATGTTGTCATCAATGCACTCTAGAAACCTAATGATAAATACTGAGGTGGTTAAAGTCCCCCAAGAATACCAAAGCTTGCAAATATGAAGCTTCTTCAGGTTGTCTAAAGAACATTTCATCTAGTTCTTCCTGATCAATGTGCCTGTAGGAGAAACCCAAAATACCAAAATTGTAGGAGAAAACCAAAATAATGTCACCCATGTTGTCTTTCTTCTAATTCCTCATCAGGCTTACTGTCCATTCCTGTGCAGAACTCCAGGCAGTCTTGTTGCAAAGCACAACTCTCCCTCTTGCCTTCCCAGTCTGTCCTTCCTAATTCTCTTTGATCAGTTCACACCGACATCAACCAAAATCCTGAATCTGCTAGATAATGAGGTTACTTAGACTGCTTATTGTGCTACGAAATTTTCAGGAACAATATACAATGACGTGATTTGAACACTGACATGCTTATCTTTGGAGAAAACTGCTATTTTTTTACTGTTGGAGAAACTGAATTGCTACTAGGGAGCAATTCCAGAGAATTAAAAAAATGTTGTTTAGTATTAAATCATGATTCAGATTATGGAGAGTAAGGATGCATTTAAAAGCCAAGCAAACAACTAAACATATCTGAATGAGGCAGCTTGTATTCCTCTTGTAAAAGAGGGTAACAATGTAAATTAATCCCAAATCAATATTTCTTCACTATGGAACACATTTCCAAGTTAAGACATGTGTATGGAATTTAAACAAGGACTTTCACAATTTTATCAATAATAACAGAAGATGTTCTTGGCAAATATAATTCCAACTACACACAGAAACATATTTAAGTACTCTTTACTATGATAATGATTAGGATATAAGACATTTTCAAATACAAACCATTTCTAAAATCAAATTTTTGGCCATGAGTTCTACCATGGGCTTAGGAGATTTAGATTTAGTTTTATATTTAGTTCCTTTCTCTGCCATTAGCTCTATTTGTTACATAGAGTGAATCGCATGATTTCTCTTTTGTGGTAATAAAAATTCCTCATTCTTCCTTTGTTTTGGTTACAGTTTATTACAGTAGAGCAATCTCTTATTAGGTGAATATACTCTGTACAGATCACAGGACTCTCAGTCTGCAGTGATGCATCTGAAATTTTGCCTGTCCATCAAAACAATGAATCCCTATGGGCACATTGAATTTTTTTCACAAGCTGGCTAATATAAAAAGTTGTGATAAAACAGTAATTTGGATAAATAATTAGTATTCCAAATAACAATCTGACACAAAATCCTAATGAATCATTTTGTTTATCTTACTCTATTGTTTAAATAATTTGGAACTATCAGGCTATAGCAGGCTTTGGTCCTCCTTTCAGTGAAGAAGTGCTCCTCACTGGCAGATGAATAACACGCCCTACATACTCCTTATTCATTGAGACTTAAGATTCCCTATACCTTGCAATGATACGGAGGGAGATGAACCTTTGTGTCCCTCAAGAGCTTTGTTAGTAAGTACATTACTGACAAGTTCACAGGACAGAGAGGAATCCCACAGCTTGCTTCAGTGTTTTGGCATAGGCAACTGGCTCTAGCAGAGGTTCAGGGCTCTGAATCTCTAACAGGGTGATTCTTGAAGAGGAATATTAATATAATATAGTATAAGAGAGTGATCTGCTTCTCCTCATTTTCTATCATCCCTTTCTGCTCACAACTTAATTCAAGGAACTGCTTTCAGCAAATAACTCTTGTGCAGTGCACAGGTACTGTAGGAACATTTTGACAGATGCCAAAACACTTGAGAGCTAAGTGTCCAAGAGTTAAATCCTACAATACTTATCACAAATTCTTACTTCTTGATGGCATGAGATGGGCTTAAAGCATTTCTTGTCTGACCTATCTGTCTGTGCAAGACAGTCAAAGATTGTCAGGCAAACTGGTAGGCGCAACAGGTCCCCAAGGGTGGGGTGAGTACTCCTTTACAGGGATAGCCAGCCTAATTGCATGCGAAATGTTTACACTCTGTCACCCTGCTCATTAATTTGCTTTAGATGAGCTGCAGTGGAACCAGTGATTCCTAGATCATCACCACCTACCTAATGCAGCATATGCTAACCAGGCCCAACCTTCAGCATTTTGCAGGTCAGTTCAGGCAGGTATTTTAACTTTTTTTTGCAATGTGTTTCTCTACTCCTATTTAAGGTGGGAAATAGAACAATCTGCAGATCTTCTGCTGGCTTTCTGTACGTTTTGCAGAGACTATAATGCTAGCCTGTCATTTGCTGCTACCTTTTGTACTAATGCCTCAATCCCTTGGATTATTTTGATGCATGTGTCTAATTATCTGCAAATACATATGCCAGCAGAATAATGTGCTAGATGTGATTCAGAATAAGGAATCTGATACGTTCACTGTATTGGGACTTGCTCCTTTTGGAACAACATGGATTATATCTACCTGTCAATTGAACGAAAGCAGGAACAAATGTAACAGAAAATCAGCATATATTTTCCTCCATTTTCCATTCTGAATGGGCAAGAGAATATCATTAAAAATGGAGAGGTGGAAAGGGGAAAAGAAGGGGATGGAGAACAGAGCCCGTTTTCTGTTTTCCTTCCTTAATCTTTTTTCCTTCCTAATAGGATTAAATCTTGATCTATTCTGCAAAGAATGTATCACTTGTGGCAAGCAAGTGCCAGACTTGTGTAACATGACAGCATGTTTTTCACTATTTTCAGCACCTGTGTGAAGGTATGAATGATTCACGGTTTAAATGATTCACTATAAAAATATGGTACAGTCTGCCAGCTTATTCTAAGGTGAGCTGATAATACTGCAGAGTTGGTTTTAAAATTGACAGTGCACTGACAACTCAGTTTGAAAATAATTATCTCTTAAATGCACCCACTGCAGCATTTCAGAAGATCTGTCAGTTACTAACTCTATGCATATCTGAACTCTGACTTATGGAATCAGAGATTTGCATCAATTTCTATTTTTCCCCCATAAAGCCATACATTTATTTCCACACAAAAGTCACTTATATGATGTGTCAGTGTAAAGAAACAGTTAATTTCTAACTTTACTAGTTATTTTTAGTTTTAAATAAGTTATGTGAACTTTCCAAATATTCCTTTACCTCATTCCAATGCTTCGGGCTATACAGATGGACCAATTCAGAATTCAAGAAGCAACAGCTTGTATCAATCACTTTCTTTCTGCCTCTCCTTATGGGCTTTCTTGAATCCAATATTACTTTGCCCTTCTAATGTCTTTTTTTTTCCATGTGACATGTAGCTCAGTCACAAATATACTAATAACCAACTGCATGACCTTCATTGTATTTTTTTAGCTTACAAAAAAACAGAGTAAACTTAAATAGCTTGAAAGAAATAATTTTCAGGCTATAAAGCATTACCGAGAAATTAGAAAGGCTAGTAAGGAGTATTGAAGAAACGTTTGGGTATTAATTTTTGAGGGTTGAGAAGTGAATAAGTTTAATGATCTAAGTTTGTCTTGAAAAGATTAGAGATAAACACCTCAATTTTTTTAATAAATATCCATATGTGCACTTCTACAGTGCAAGATTTTCCACTGAAATCACTGGAACTAATTTCCTGCATTAACATTTGGAGTTCTGGGGCCTAGGCAAGCCTGTGATTAGAAAATACATAGAAAAAGAAAATAACTTGTGGCATGGGAACCAGGGCAGCCAAATGCCAAGGCAAAAATGAAGAAAACACTTCACAATACCTGTAAGAGTTGGTTCTATAAAATCTAATAAAATCCTACTGTATGGTCTTTAGTTTTAAAAATGAATCCCTCAAAATAAAAATATTATCTAATGGGAAAAAAAAGAAGACATGCTGGAATGCAGTAAGTATTGCAATGGCAAAAGTACTACTATCATACCTTTTTCTGGATGAAACCCAGGCAGACACATATACATTGGATCAAGAACCTCAGTTGTAACAAAAGAAGATTTTTTTAACTCGGCTGATAGTTGTTAAAAACAGGTGAATCCTATATTCCACATCAATGGGTGCTGTTTAATTCTTGTCATTCAAGACGAGATTTCACAACAGGTGGAGAAAGTGTTAGATAATGAGTCTCCCAAAAATGAAAAAGTGTGGCTTTGTTTTAAGTATGCCTGCTGTATCATGGGCCTAAACCCAGTCAAACAACCTGAAAAAGCAGTGAATCAAACTGAAGAGACTTTCAGAGGACTGAATCAAGCCTGAGTCATAAGGCTAGTTTTCAGAACTTTTATGTTAGTTGCATAAAAGTAAAGCTGGTGAAATCATTTGAAAACATATGTTGTGGATCAATTTTCCACTGTCAAGGAAGTTAGTAGAATGAGTTTACACTACTCTTATAAGGGTCATACACAATTATTCTTTGCATTGCTCAAAGATAATTTAGCATAAATTTGCAATGTGTCAAAAGACACAAGCAATGAAGTCCAATTGTTATGCAGCACAGTAAGATGGTCTAAAACCAGCAGAACATGAAATTATTATAGAAACATAGTATAGTTAGGGTTGGAAGGGACCTTAAAGATCATCTAGTTCCAACCCCTCTGCCATGGGCAGGGACATCTCACTAGGTCAGGCTGCCCAACAACCCATCGAAGCTGGCCTTGAACACCTCCAGGGATGGGGCATCCACAATTTCCCTTGGCAACGTTTTCCAATGTCTCGCCACTCTCTTGGTGAAGAAATTCTTCCTAATGTCTAGTCTAAATCTGACCCTCTCTGGTTTATACCCATTGCCCCTCGTTCTATCACCACAAGCCTTTATGGACAGTCCCTCTCCAGCTTTCTTGTAGATTCTCCAAGATCGCTCTTGGAGCCTTCTCTTCTCCAGGCTGAACAAGCCCAACTGTCTCAGCCTGTCCGCATATGGGAGGTGCTCTAGCCCTCTGACCATCTTTGTAGCCCTCCTTGGACCCATTCCAAAAGTTCCATATCCTTCATATGATGAAGATCCCAGAACTGGACACAATGCTCCAGATGAGGTCTCACAAGAGAGGAATAGAGGGGCAGAATCATCTCCCTCAATCTGCTGGCCACACTTCTTTTGATGCAGCGCAGGATACAGTTGGTCTTCTGGGCTGCAAGATCACATTGCCGGCTCATTGGAGCTTTTTGTCGACCAGCAACCCCAGGTCCTTCTCTGCAGGGCCGCTTTCAATCATGTCATTCCCCAGCATGTACTGAAATCGGGGATTGCTCCGACCCAGGTGTAGAACTGTTCCAAAAAACTGTATTACACAGAAAGTGTCTCTTATTATTTTTTACCTTGAGTCATAATTCTAGGCTCAACTTCTTTGTGTAATGCAAAATGCTCTATTTACATCATCAGACCATATTAAATGTATTGTTATTCAAAATATGCATAAAGTATAGTTTTAAAAGTCTCATTATTCAGCTAAAATGAAAAGAATTTTCCCTAAAAATCTGTAAAGCATCTGTTGTTCTCCAATTGATATCCTTCTGGCAAATCTGAACTTTCTACTCCAGTTTGCTAAATATATGCACAAATTGGGTCAATTTTTACTCGTTATTGTTTGTTTATTAAGTAAAGGGGGAAACTAATTCTCCCCTAACAGCAGTCTTAAATGTTGAAATACTCTTTTTCACCATGTAACTTTTTATTCCTACTGAGAGAAATGTGTTTCAACAGCTGAAAGATTTGGGAAGTTTGAAGTGGAAGGATATAGACAATTTTAAATATAGCTGACTGTTTAAAATACATTCCACACTTGCAAATATTAGCTATACAATACAAGTTACCAAAGTGTTGTTGTTCAGACATATATGTTTTACGTTTTACATTCTCTCGCCTGTGCATCCTGCTTAGGCAATGTGAAAAGTTGCATTGTTTCATGCCATGTTTTCCATGTGGACTCCTTGACATTTTGCAGCAAATAAAGCAGTGAGAGCATAGTTTGCCTTTTAAGTGAGATAAATGCTCTTCTGCCACAAGTTTAGAGGCATTGTTCTCCATTGTGCCACACTTTTGTTCTGACTTGGTGAGCAAATGAACCTTGAGCTTCATGTAATTGTCTAGAGGTGCTGGGCATCTTGAATCAAACAGGATTTTTTGTCCCTTTCAGAAAGCATAGCCTGAAATATATTTTATATATTCTGAATTGGTATGTTCCAATAGTTCCATACATGATGTCTGTCCTTAATTCATGCCATTTCTTCCACACTAATCATTTAATTTTTAATCATCGTGAGGCAACTTTTACCCCCTCTCTCCAATTATAAAACAGTAAAACCTTGTTTTTCTCTTAAGGCAATTATTCCCTGCATGTTGCAGATGACAAATCAGACCATAAATTGAGTTTAAAATCTTTGGGCAAAATGTATGAGTTTGAAATCACTTTGGAATAAAATGGGTGATAGTCATTCCAGTTAGATTGGGTACTTGAGTTCTCCAAGCAGATTAAAGTAAGTTTTTCTGATTAGAATTGCTGAAAATTTAATATCTTAAGAAGTGTGTGGAAATCATACTTTGCTGGTAATGCAATTAAATGGTGATATATCTTTGGGGAATATCATCCATAAACATCTACATTTCAGTATTGATTATATGAAAGTCAAAATTAGCTAGACTCTATCATGTAACATGAATTCAGCAGTGTCCTGGGGCTTATTTCTCTTTCCTTTATAAACCTGGGCTAATGCAGCCTTCATGATTTTTCTCTTGATCCCTCCTTTTCTTCAAATGGTAGCAGTCAGCTATTTGTTTTCATTCTCTCTCGTTAGGTTTCTATCTGTTTACCTGCCTTGTGCTTTCTGCAGGTGCTGCAGGCACTGCAGTGGTGGAGGTTACCCATAGCTTGGGAGAACAGGGCTGTAGGGAGCTGGGGACCATACCTGCTGCAGCATCACTGAGGCATGGACTGATGGCCCCAATGGTCTAGGAGAAGGAGTCCTGGGTCATGAGCAGGGTGGGAAGAAGCTGGAGGGAGGTGGGAGGCAAAGGACACTGTCAGTGCTTTAAGGGGACTTTATCACGTGGTCACCATGTTATTTTGAAGCATTGCAAAAATGTTAATTCAGAACTTATACATAGTCTTGTTCTCCTTCCTGTTCTGTGATATTTGAGTCTTCTCTTTGGATTTTATTTAAAACTTGCTTGCACAAACTAGCTCTAGCCTGAAAAAAAACGATTTCTATCTGACCACACTGAGGTTAATAACACCTTAATTTGCCTAAGGACAATAAGTAAAAGAAGCTATTTGAAAGCATTTGCATACTTGCTGTTAAAAACAGCAAAGCACTATTATATAGTTAATATTTAAAATAAGAATAATATTTGAAATTAAGATTAAATACTTAGACTGTAAGCATATGTATGAAAAGATCAAATTGAATCTTAAATTCAAAAGATAAAGTACTTTTATCTCAGATCAGGATGTGGAAACACTCTCAAGCCTCCACAAGGAATACTGTCTGTAGGAAAAAGATTCTAAGACAGGTAACACTTGCTTTTGATGAAGCTTCATTCTCTCATGCAAAAATACTACACTCCTGAGTATGGGGAGGTGAGTAACATGGCACACAGGTACAAAAACAAGGTACAGGTGAAGCGATTGAACCATCCCAAAGAAGACATTGAAGATACAAAGGAAATACTGGATCCACAAAGGTTCAAGAGAGCTCTGCCATTGACCTCAAAAGAGGCAGGATTTCATCTCTGCAGCAAAGCTCTGCCTTACCTATCCACAGTTTGTGAGTCGGAAATAAACAGAAAGTTTCCTCGTTAATTTTCCTTGGCTTTGAATGAATTACAACTTGCAAAACCACGTAACAATGGCATCTGAGAATAATTTTCTTATTTGCAGACATCTACAATTGAGGCATAATGCTGTGAACTATAAATGGCTGGAACACAATTTGGGGTAACAATTTCATGCTGAAACTCCTGATTCTGTATTCACAAAATAGTCACAAACATTCTATTGCTTCCTGAAATCTCACAAATAATGTATTTTAGATGAAACAACAGCTTCCTAACCTTACTTTAACAAAGGAATAGAAAAACTGTCTTCTAAGCTCAATGGAGAAAAATAAGGAGTACAAAGAAAATGCTCACAAAACCAGAAGTGAACAAGACAAAGAAAAGACCATCTGCTTTTTTATAAATTTTAACATGATTTGATGCAACTGTAACACAGAGTTCTTTCTCTCAGCAGAACAAGAATCTCCTAGTATCTCTAAAATTAATGAAAACACAATTCAAAGACAGTCCTGAGGTCAAAATTTGTTACAGTTTTTACAACTGTCAGTTGCTGCACAAAGGTTTCCCAGAAGCCATTAGTATTTCAGTATCCAATTTATACAAGACAAAATTGAGTAACAGTTCACAGTCCAGTCCTGCCTGTAGCTTATGATCAGTTCAAATACAACTTTCATCAAAACAAAATTGATCAAGTTATGTTACTTCTACCTAATGTTAGGCAAAATATTTTCAACAAATAGTTAATTTATTAAAGAATGTGCTTAGGTTTTTCCAAGTATTTGCAAATTCAGATTTTTCCTGGAAAAAAAAAAGAAGGAAGTATTCAAATAAAAAATAGAAGGACTCTTGAGGAAAAATGGGAGAATTTGGGTAATATTCTTATTGCAAAGAGGGGATCTGATTTCAAGCCTGTCAGCCCTGTGTTCTTAACTATGCAAATATGGGTTTTTTTCTCTTCTACACTCATAATAAAATATTCAAGCAGTTATTGAAAGACAGTGAGCTCTCTTTCCATCTTGGGAATCTGAAGGGAGGCCACATCAAAATCCTGGTTTGTTCTAGTGTATGATGACCCTCTACAAATCTTCCAAAACACAAGTTCAGGCCATCTTTCCCAGGCCTGGCAACTGGGAACACATTATTATATACTAAATTCATTAAACCAACAACTAAAAGAATAAACCCATCATCTCTTTTTTATTCATGGATTTCAGCTTTTGTTTCCTTTTCATTTCTTGAAAACAACTACTAACACAACATTTTCTTTCAGGTTAAGAAGAAGTTCTTCAAAAGGAAAATTAATGACTCTGCTTAATTTTTTGGTTTCTATTTCAGTCAGACAAGCAAATAATAATAAATATTTGTTTGAATTAAGCCCACTCCTCTCCTCCACCACCACATCCCGCCCTCCAAATATTTTGGTTTCATTGCTGAAGTGGTTTTCACAAAACCTTATGTGGTCTATAAAGTGTTCAGCTGGACATGCCTTGTGAGTTTATTTACCTCAGTTTGAATAAAAAGTTCAAAGGAAGAGCCTTCACAAGATAATTCAAAACAGAAATGAATATTTATTTCTAAGTCAATTCTGTTTATGGAGGGAGGTGAATATCTTGAAAGAGAGCTGGTTTTAAGCTTTCAATTATAGCATCTTCTGCAGCAGAAGAAAAGGAGATTTGCTGCATTTCTTCCCATTGTGTCTTCAAGTAATAATTCCAGCATTACAGAAACATGAAGTCAGTGACCAGCCCCCTGCTAGGGTTAGTGGTTAGTGGGAGCAGCAGCATTAATCCTGTGTAAGCAAGAAAAGGAAGTGGGATACTTCCCCTGCACAGCCAGCTGGAAAACTTCTCTGTGAACAACACAACCATTAGCTCTGGTCTTCAACAGTCCTGCACACTTGCTCCTCTCCCCTTAGAATAATCACAGCCTGCTTAATTGCATACGTCTAGGAGTTCTCTCAGCAAAGCCCCTATTACATCTGATAGAAGCCCAAACAGACCTTTGCAGAGTGAGCTCTGCTTCTCAGTGGTCCCAGGCACAGACTTTCACTCAGCTTTGTAGCAGGCTGTGTTGCCTGGGGAAAATCTTCCTGAAAAAGCATCTCCTTTCTCTCCATATACACCACCATTTTATTCCTCTCTTGTCATTTCAGGAGGGAATAAATTTAGTTTTGTTTTTGTTGAGGACATTCACTTTACTCCTTTCAAAATGTATCAGAAGACAGCTGTGAATGGGAAATGCAAAGCCTGTGCCTTTTAAAATGATGAATTTAAGTTCCCAGTTACAGGTGATTCTGCATTTATATTACAAAGACAGTAAATAAATATTTTAAAATACTGAAGACTTTAGAATTTTGAGCTTCATTCCACTCAAGAGTGCCAAACCCATGCTAGAAACAGGCATATGTGGCAAAGCTGTCAAGAACAAAGATTTGATTCACAAAGATAAAATTTAGATTTTTATATTAAAGAACGAACAGTAAGACAAAAGTTTTTGTCTTGGGCCCAATTAATATTTAACTGCAGCCATATGATTAAAGAAACCCAAGAGTCTATTTCATTATTTAAAACAAGATATCATATAAGAAATATGTTTTTTTTCTTCTATTAAACATCTCCCTTGTAATGTTTGTCAATGTGAGGTTTAGTTTGAAATAATAACTATTTGGGGCATGTTTCAGTATTTGGTACACAAAACTGAAACAAAGCTGTAGTATTGAACTGTACAACAAATTATAATACAATGGGCATTTGCTCTTCTAATGAAGTAGAGGTGGTGTTACTTCCCACAGCCATAGCAGGAGCTATAAATTATTAGAGGCTGTGGTCAGATTCAGTTTAGTAGTATGAGAAGATTTCACGATTGAAGTTGTGGAATAATTTAGGTTAAAAGGGCCTTCTGGAGATTATCTAGGCCAAGTTCCTACTCAAAGCAAGGCCAGCTTCAAAGTTTGATCAGGTTCTTCAGGGCTATATTCATCAGATTTTGAATACTGCGTACATCACAGTCTTCCCCATCTCTATTTTTGGACACAGTTGGGTGCTGAGTTAGGTGAAGGTTCGATTTAGCTCTGTGCATCTGTTTTTGCATACGTATTCAAAGTACTATTTCCTTGGCATTCTTAGTGCAGCAGTCCTCTCCTAGGAGCAGAGGAATGGTATCTGACTTTGCTTGAAAGCACTTTTTTTTTTTCTTTTTTAAAATCAGCAGAGCAAGGAGGCTGTGCAGATTGCTTACTCTTAAGGGGACTCCTATCTGTAAGTCATCATTTTTACACACATGCTTTGTGACAGGAATGTGAAAAGCTGAAGCATAAGCTTGCTTGTTATATGTGAAACAGTAGGTGGAAAGTAGGCTGAGGCAGTGGATATTCAGAGCCTGTAGCATCTGAGGAAGTTTACCCTGTTCACTTAATGCAAATCCCATATTCCAGCTTAAAAGGATTATTCTTTCTACTCTCTCTTTTGAGAGTCAGTTTTTCAAATCAATCTCCTGACTGGTAGTACTACTTATTTGAACCGTCTGGCTGATTACCTTGTAAAATAGAAGCAGAGACACTGTAGCAGGACTCCCAAGTAGAAGATAGCACAGCTCTGTGGCTAGCTAGCTTTGGGGCAAAAGAAGGATGTGCAAAATGGAGGGAAGAAATAAAAAACATTAACCATAGTGGCTTTTCTTAATTTCCAGTTGGTATGTAAAATATATGAACATTCAGATCAAGCTGTTATTTTATCCCATCTTATTTCTAGTATCATGACCCATTATTATACATGTAAAATGGTGACTCAGTGTCATCCTTATGCACCAAACCACATCTCACCTTTTACTGCATGTAGGTAACATAATGACAAATTATTTCCTCTGTCTTATTGCAGGCCTCAGGGTAATAGTTTCCTGAATATAACTCCCAGGTGGCAGTGCAGACTCATTTTCCCATGTATACAATTCATTTCCCCACTTATTCACCAAACAATGAGGCCAGTAAGATTTTCCCCAGTCAGTTACTGCAAGTCAAAAGCAAAGTAGGATGCTTCCTATTGCCAGGAAGTAGCTAGTTACAGCACAGATCATGGGGTGGCAAGACAATTTCATATTCACAATTGCCAAATTCCAATTAAGAAAGCCCTTATGCAATAAACCAGTAGATATTACATGAACAGATGAGGTGGTAGGTAGAGTGCTCTTTAGAATTTAAGAAATCCAGCTACTTATGACAACAGGTCAGTGGATGAAATGGAGCAGGAACAGAGAAATTAAACCAATCCAAGATGAATCTCTATGGCAGTAGTCATGCCTTGGAAAGGACAAATGGCTGCACCAATAGTATGTGCCACTCACACAGGATGTAGCATCAAAACTCAAGCACGACTTCTTCCACAGCAGAGTCTAGGGCTGAGAAACTGAATACAAGTAGAATGGCTACTGTTCTGTTGCTTTCCTCTTCTGAGGAAGGCATTCAGAATACCAGAGGTTGTTTTAGACTATAAAATGGAGCTTTGTCAGTCAACAAAGTAGAATGTGACAGGACTTGGACAAAGGAGACAGCTGTAGAATCCTGTATGACTTGTGCTCCTGAACATCTAACTATACCTAGGATATAACTAAAACTCAACTTTAGCTATCTTCATTATCCCTTTCTATTGCTCTGGACAATGCTCTGTCTGTAAAATTTTCAAGCTTTTCCCAGACAAAAGTCCTGGGCATATTTCTGCCATGCTTCAGTCACTTGCTATTGTATTGAGAGAAGACCAACACATATGCTGTAAAGGAGAAGTGATTACTTGGATTTCTCATGCTGCAGAACTTTGTGTCTTTAGTCCTGACTCTGACCATGCTCCTCCTGGTAAGCCAAGCATCCTGTCAGCAAATGCAGCCATGAGGTGGGATCCTTCTTTCCTAAAGGAGACAAAAGCACAGGAGTACCACTCATAAAAGATGTGAACAGTAAATTTGGGGTGCAGTATCTGAATCAAGGGGGCTCCCTCCATTTTAGACACAGAAGCTGGAACTTGCCTGGAGTTTCAGGCAGCCCTTAGGGCTGGTTAAGGAATCCCTAAGTACTAGGAAGAACATAAGAAACATACCTGCCTGTGCAGACTATTTGGCTGCCACACAGGCTAGCAGTTCTCTGGGGGCTGGGATCCAAGAGCAGTTGGAGCGCCCTGTGGAGGGTCTGGCAGGGGGCATCCCACTACCCCAGCCAGGATGAGGGCTACCAAGGGTAGCCAAGGACCTGAGTATCAGCCATCTCCCTGCAGACACAGCTGCGTGGAGGCTGGGCAGGGCTTTGGCCCACATGGTGGGTCAGGATCAAGCCTCGCTGCAACATTGACCTGGGGGTCAAAGACCTGGGGGTGTTGGTTGACAGCCAACTGAACATGAGCCAGCAGTGTGCCCAGGTGGCCAAGAAGGCCAATGGCATCTTGGCTTGTATCAGAAACGGCGTGACCAGCAGGTCAAGGGAGGTTATTCTCTCTCTGTACTCGGCACTGGTGAGACCGCACCTTGAATCCTGTGTTCAGTTCTGGGCCCCTCACCACAAGAAGGATGTTGAGGCTCTGGAGCGAGTCCAGAGAAGAGTAATGAAGCTGGTGAAGGGGCTGGAGAACAAGCCTTATGAGGAATGACTGAGAGAGCTGGGGTTGTTTAGCCTGGAGAAGAGGAGGCTGAGAGGAGACCTCATTGCTCTCTACAACTACCTAAAAGGAGGTTGTGGAGAGGAGGGAGCTGGCATCTTCTCCTAAGTGACAGGGGACAGGACGAGAGGGAATGGCCTCAAGCTCTGCCAGGGGAGATTTAGGCTAGACATTAGGAAAAAAAATTTCATGGAAAGGGTCATTGGGCACTGGAACAGGCTGCCCAGGGAGGTGGTTGATTCACCTTCCCTGGAGGTGTTTAAGAGATGAGTGGACGAGGTGCTAAGAGGCATGGTTTAGTGTTTGATAGGAATGGTTGGACTCGATGATCCGGTGGGTCTCTTTCAACCTGGTGATTCTATGATTGCTGCTGTGATCTTTCTGTGTGGATCTCCACGAGCATGGGATGTGCTCAGGGTCCTGGGAAGGGGCAGGAGAAGCCTCAGAAAATCAGACAAATAAAATGGAGGCACTTCTTCTGCAGAAAGTCTGCAAAATGGTGACTGATGCTTTATTTCTATATTACTTGCTCCCCTCCATACCAAAATTTTAAAATTGACATTTCATCCATTCTCTTCATACTGTCCTCTGCGGTATAGCATCTTCTGTAGTCTGTGGTTATAATTCATGTACCTTTAAAACAAAACAAAAAAAATTTAAAAATAAAAAAATAAAATTGAACACAGAAAAGGGAGAAAAGTAATGTGAAAGGAAAACAGATGTAAATTCAAATGTTCCCACATGCTCTGTAGAAATAAGGCAGTTCCGACAACAAAGGCTGGGCTCAAACCCAGTAGTGACTGCAAGTAACCAAGCGCTGCTTCCAAAACTGTGTAAAAATATCTTCAGCCACAGGCACACCACTGACAATCACATATAAGTGCTTACAGATATAATGATAGCTCAGTAGCTTATAGATGCAAGAATGAGACTATGTGCTACGAGGGCATCTACCCCCTGAAGGGAAAGCCAATAGACTTATGTCTGTGTTGCTCATATGCAACTGTCTTTGAATGCAAGAAGTGGATAACAGGCAATGCACATCAGGACCACTCTGTTAAGACTGAGGTATCACTTCTGAAGGAAGATGTAAAGGATGAGACAGTAGAGTATGTCATGGACCCTAGTTGCATTGTATTGAAACTTCCAAATGTAATACTAAAACGAAGTAGCCAAGTGCATGAGTATATGACTGCTAAATTAATTTTACTCATGGAGCAGTTTCTGTCCCCAGGAGAGATGTTATAGAATTGGCTACATCCACATACAGGGTTAGCGCAGCTTTATCAGATCCCCTGCACAACACCTAGCTCAAGTCTTTCTGGTCATCATATGCTGTGCTGTTTTAGGAGGACTGGTCCCTGGAGTTAGATGGTCCCTCATCCACAGGTAGCATTCATCTCAAAGGATAATTTCAATCTAAAGAGTTTACAAACAAGTCACTACATCATCATCATATTTGTTGTATGGACAGTTGGGGCATCTGGATCTAGGATGAGGTCATTTGACCATGTACGGTATGCTGTGTTTGAAGACAATGAGCAGAGTGATGATCTCCTAGCTCATAACAGTCAGTCTCAATACAATGAGTTTTATATGTGTAAATCTACAAAAAAACTTATTTTACCAAATTATTTTTTTATTTTCTTCTCTTTTGATAGGTAATGGCAATAATTGACATCTAATTTTCCAGACTTTATATACAGAAGACATATGGTTGAGTCCTGAGAAAATCCCACTTTTTCAGTTCTGCTCCAGCAACAAGCTACATTCATGCAGTAAGAGGAGAGAACTAGTTATATTCAACATTGAGATATTATAGCATAATTCTATAAATCTTAAAACTATGGTTGTGCAGTGCCTATGACTGTAGTTCCCCATCCTGGGCTGGGAATATAGTCTTTCCTCAGAAAAAGGAATGGTAACAGTAAATTTGGCTCCACCTGGACCTCTATTGGATGAAAGTGAATTTTCCTTTATAAATAGGAATATACTTAAAATTGTATCTGGAGTGGTTTGAAAGTTTAAACATTTTGATAGTTGGCTTTTTAATATGAGATAAATGATTACTAGTAGTTGAAGGATACGGACATGAAGGAATATGAAGATTTAATTTTTTAAAAAAAGTAAAAGGGTTTCAACTCGAGTACACGATGAAACTGTTGGGGGAAATATTAAGTTGAATAATCTGTGAAGAATTCCTATCAATGAGTTGTATGAAATACATTCTTCCAAGATAGTGGTGGGATTCCAAAAACTTGAATTATCTAAAGTCAAACTCACCCTCCCCCCAAATTTGTAAACCTGTATAAAACAGCCTGGCAGACTTGCCAGGCAGAATGCTTTACTTTCAAGCTCTCCCTGACTTTATTTTCTAGATGGATCAGAAAAGCCAAATTGAGTACTTTCAGCATTCCTTAAAATCACAGGCATTTTCCTCAACTGAAATTGACATAGATGCCCCCTGCTACTGAGCGGGGGGCTAATAGTATTATATATTTCTCTATATGTACAAAACGTACTTAGTCTGTAGTTGACAGTTCAGTCTTTCTTTTAGGCAAAGATATAGCAGCCTGGATGTTCTCTCTTTCCTTCATCCCAGAGATAAATATCCTTTAATTAAAGCTTTACCACCAGAAGCAAACTGATTAACAAAACAGCATTATTGGAATCTAAACCAGAGGCTTGCATTAGAGCAGCAGCCGCTTAGCCAGGGACAGTTTATTTTGGATTAAGCATGGTATATTAAGTTTTTTAAGCTCTCAGCTAAGCTAGGAGATCTTTACGTGCATAAAGTGGCCTATAAGAGCATTGTTGGGTCTGTTCTGAAGCAAATTAAATATATTACTTATTTAGAAGTCAGCCCAACATAGTGTGAGAGGTGAAACACACACTGTTCATGTTAAGTGTGTGATTTACTATCATGCCAAGATATAAGGGTAGTCTTTTATTTTAATACTGTTCATATTTATCTAGTGGTAATTATACAGTAAAATGTTCTTGGCTTTTGCCTTTGAAACGTATTGAACAACACACTTCTGTTCATACTTGACATCAGGAAAAAGAGTGGCTTGACATAGTGTACAGATATTTTTCTTCCCTATTGGAAACAGTGATGGTAACTGCCCACTGTTTTGTTTAACAAAATTAGAGATGAAAAGTTAAGTATCCAAAAATATCGCATCCACTTGAAAAGAAAATAAAAGGAACCATCTCATCTACTAATTACTGCTTTCTGACTTCAGCCAGAGCAGCACCTTAGTAGAGCAACTGGAGAGACTGAAAAAATTCCAGGTGTATATCCAGTGTTTAGTTACATGGCAACTCCAGTAGCTTCATTACCACAGCTGTGTTAATACTGGAGGAGGAAGTCAAGAGAAGTTTCTTTTGGCAATGTTAGTCTTGGAAAACTTTGAAAAACTTCTAAAATCTACATGAAAATTATATGCTAAAAAAGGTGAAGTGATATTTTAAAATAATTTCTCTTTAAAAACACAAGGGGTCATGAGAACAGTGCAACATCATATATCATAATATGAAAAGAGATTATTTAAATTTCTGAAAAAGCTTTGGCATCAGTTTATGAATAGTTAAAAGGGTTGTGCTCCAATGTATGTTTAGTTTCTGAGATCCAATGTCAAATCAGACATGTTAAAATAGGACAAAATCATGTTTGGAAGCACACAAGCATATTCATTCCTCTTATACATCATCTTTAGAACCATTTCCTCTTTCTCTCCCTCCTAATTACTCAAAACCAAGATATGTGTCAGAAATGATAATGAACTCTCTTTGAATATTTTTCTGTCTAATTCAGTCACTAAATGTCACTGTCACAGACAAAGAGTAAAATATAAATAGCAAAGAAGTTCATTTATAAAGAAGGACAATAACTTTTGTGGTGAATCCTACATAAGACAGCATTAACACCCATTCTGTGCACTCTATGCCCTTTATAAGAGCATGTATCACAGGAGCAAGGAGAATCAATGTCAAACTAGTTTCCAAGGGACATTTGCTGCCCGGTATAGTGGAGAGGCAACACCCAGAGTGGCTTCTTTTCATTGAAAGTCTCACTCGTATTAACTGGATTGCAAGGTGAACCTGTGTGAGCTCTAGGAGGAACCTGGAAAGCTTCTTGAGTCCCCCTCATTCTCCATGTGAATTTTATCACAAATGAAAATATCACAGTCTTTGAAAATCTTTTCTCTAATATCTCAGGTGAACGTAAACTGTAAAGCAGCTGAAGTTAAACAGATTTGTGTGTTTCGTTATCAAGAGGAGGAATACCATCCAGTTGGCACAGGCTGTTGTCCATGTTCATTTGGACTAACTAGGCAAAGATAATGCAGTGCAGTTATTCAGCCTTCAGAGTTCAGATTTTTATGATTGCATAACTGAGTTTCAAGTGTTAGAACATACATAATTCAGAAAATACACTTTATATTCCAGGTAGGTTAGACTTATTTTAAAAAGCATCTGTTTCTTCTTTAGTTGAGGTCTAAGAAAATACAAACTAGATACATATTATAAAAAAAGAAAATAAAAATGGCATACAAGATTCTGAACTACCATAGAAATTGGAGGTTGGATTGGAAATCCTCTGAGAGACACTCACTAATATTATTTCTACTCCATCATCACAGAAATAATTTCAGAGACACTAAAGGCTTGAGATGTTAGGTTTGGGACTGTGGCCCTGTATAACAGCAATGGTGACACTGTCCAGTTCTGGACAAAATGAATACACTCTTAATTCCTAAGTGGCAGATGGGTAGAGCTCTGATGTGTAAAACTGTAACCCAAACCACAGTCCAGACGTAGCATAGAATCACAGAATCACAGAATCACAGAATCACAGAATCACAGAATCACAGAATAACCAGGTTGGAAGAGACCCACCGGATAGTTGAGTCCAACCATTCCCACCAATCCCTAAATCATGCTCCTAAGTACCTCATCCACCCTCACCTTAAACAACTCCAGGGACAGTGACTCAACCACCTCCCTTGGCAGACCGTTCCAATGCCTAACCACCCTCTCCGTGAAGAATTTTTTCCTAATCTCAAGCCTAAATCTCCCCTGGCGGAGCCTGAGGCCATTCCCTCTCGTCCTGTCCCCTGTCACTTGGGAGAAGAGGCCAGCTCCCTCCTCTCCACAACCTCCCTTCAGGTAGTTGTAGAGAGTAATAAGGTCTCCCCTCAGCCTCCTCTTCTCCAGGCTAAACAACCCCAGCTCTCCCAGTCGCTCCTCATAAGATTTGTTCTCCAGCCCCTTCACCAGCTTTGTTGCTCTTCTCTGGACTCGCTCCAGAGCCACAACATCCTTCTTGTGGTGAGGGGCCCAGAACTGAACAGAAGGAGCAGTAATCTAGAAAGGAGCTGGTTTTATCACAGACTTAACACTACTAGGCTGAGAATAACATAAAACAAAGATAAAAAAGTCATCTTCCAATAAAATCCTGTAGAATGAAACTGATGAAACTGAAGAAATCACTGAATCTCTAGAGAACTGTGGGATTTAAAACACTTTATTCTTGGTATTGATTAGCTGCAGCTAGTACGCTCCTTAGGAGCTTGAAATTTCAGTAGCTCTTCTTAATTTTTTCATACATTGTGCAGTGAGCCTGAGCACCTGGTTGTTATTTCAGCATAATTCCAGGGAGCAAGTGCCAAAAAGACAGGAGTTTCAACAGTGCTGCTATGCCAGTCCTTTTCTTTCTGCCTGCTTACCTAGTCCATTACAGCCTGAGGTCTGCACAGCAGAGCCTACATTTAATGGTTGGACTCAACGATCCGGTGGGTCTCTTCCAACCTGCTTATTCTGTGATTCTGTGATTCTGTGATTCTGTGATTCTGTGAAAGGGGCTATAGGAAAGCTGGGGAGGGACTATTCATAAAGGCTTGTGGTGATAGGATGAGGGGGAATGGGTATAAACATTAGGAAAAAAATTTTCACAGAAAGGGTCTTTGGACACTGGAGGTGTTCCTGGCACAGGTGGACGAGATGCTGAGGGGCATAGTTTAGTGTTTGATAGGAATGGTTGGACTTGATGATCCCGTGGGTCTCTTCCAACCTGGTTATTCTATGATTCTATGAAACTAGAGAGGGGAAGATTTAGACTAGACATTAGTAAGGATTTCTTCACCATGAGAGTGGTGAGACATTGGAACAGGTTGCACAGGGAAGGTGAGGCTGCCCTATCTCTGGAGGTGTTCAAGCCCAGGTTGAATGGGGCCTTGAACAACTTGATGTAGTGCGAGGTGTCCCTGACCATGGCAGGGGGTTTGGAACTAGATGATCTTTAAGATCCCTTCCAATCCAAACTATTTTATGATTCTATTATTCTATACAGGCTTTGCACAGTAGTCATTCCAACTTAAAGCCTTCAACTGACTTCATTTTTAATTATCTGTGTTTGCAGCTGCAAACAAAACATCACCTTGGAACTTCTTTTTCTTATTGTCCTTTCAAAAACTCAGAGGGGGAATAAAACCTATTATTTTAATAAATACTCAATCATTGCCCAGATTACAGGGACACAGGAAAAATCCTAAATAATAGAATTTATAACCATTATAATAATTGTTCCAATTACAAACATCACTTTATTCATTTAACAGTCTCAGTTGCTTTTCATTTGCAGTGTTGTTCACTAGTAAGACTCAAATTGGGCTTTCCTAATGCAATGATAATATAATGGCACTGCAATTAAACACTTCCAACATATTTAGCAACTATTGAAATGGCTTATATATACCTGCTTTACCTGCTCATATATGACAGCAAGTTTTGTTACAACATCTCATTTCAAAGCAGAAAGCATTTTTAATGGATGATAATACTATGGTGGGAATCAACAATAGTAATGGATTTAAATACCTCAATTTTGAAAATTGAGGAAATTTGCATTAATTTGTATTGTGTAGTGCTTTCAGAATAGCTTGAATTTACATCAAATACTTATCTGTAAATAGAAAGGATCCTAATTGTATAATGTATTTTATCACTGTCCCACCTGTCACAGTCCTTAAAAAGAAGAAAAAAAAACTTTTCTGATTAGTTCAGCATTGCTTTACCCTTTTCTCTGTTTTATTAACATATTTAATCTGAAATTTTGTTTTAAACAAGCTGAATAGGACCTATCTACCATCCTTAATCACTAAAAATCATTTTAAGAGTGAACACACAACCATTTTCCCATCCTTCCTATGAGCTGAAATGTAGACCATCTCACTGGAGAATAAAGACATTAAGGCCTAGAATAAAAACAAGACAAGACCCGGTCCTTTCCTTCATTCCTCTGTTGTAACTATGCTATAAGGAATAGGGAAATAATATGTTGAAAACAAGGATAATTTCATCTGGCAGCAGAAAGTCTGACATGAGCCTGAACTTTTATGACAGCTACTAATGACTTGTATGCGAGTAAATAGATATTCATGCTGGTGTTTGCACAAGATAGAAGGGGAAATCATTGGTCAATGAGATAGGAGAGTTCTAGAGTAAAAATAATTATATATTAAAGCACTTTACTGTACAGAAGCTTAAAGTGTGTAAAACAACAACTCATTAGATCTAGGTAGGTTGTTTTTTGTTTTAAAGCAATAATTAATTATCTTTCACTAGAAAGATATTGGAAGTCCTTGTAACCCCAAGACATGCTTTGTTCAGCATGTAAACTAGAAGTAGTATTCCTGATTTCAGCTGCAGCCCGTTTCTCAAATGGCTGTCTTTCTCTGAAGTACCTGCAGCTGGAGATGAAGCAGCTCAAAAGAGAGAAACAGAGTGTTTGAAAACAAACAGTCTTTAAATCTATTAGCAGTTTAGGACTCGGGGCAGCAGCATCCACCTAGATGTAGGCAGATTTAAAAGGCGTTTTTAAAGTAATACGAATAGGGTCTTATGATAATTCAAAGGCAAAAGATGCAATGAGAAGTGTGAAACATTTTACCTTTGAAGCGTTTGACTCTTCTAAGTGACTTGTTCTTAAGAACTTCCAGACACTAAAAATGAATTATACTTTCTTTTGAATTGCTGAGATGATAAGCTATTGTAAATTAGTTCCATCATAACTTTCGATAAAGGCTAGGTTCTCTGGGATATTATAGAGAATTTCCTCTATATTTTGAAACAATTACTGGTATATTTGCAAAAGTAATGTTAATTATAGAATCATACTGTCATGGAATGATTTGGATTGGAAGGGACCTTAAAGATCATCTAGTTCCAACCCCCTTGCCATGGGCAAAGACACCTCCCACCAGACCAGGCTGCCCAAGATCCCAACCAACCTGGCCTCGAACACTTCCGGGGAGGGGGCAGCCACAACTTCCCTGGGCAACATATTCCAGTATGTCACAACCCTTATCATGAAGAATTCCTTCCTAACGTCTAATCTACTGGAAGGCTGCTATAAGGTCTACCTGGAGCCTACTTTTCTCAAGACTGGCACCCAACTCTCTCAGCCTATCCTCATAGCAGAAGTGCACTAACCCTCTAATCATCTTCATGGCCCTCTTCTGGACCTGTTCCGACAGTTCCATATCTGTTAGGAATTCCAGAACTGGACATTGTACTCCAGGTGGGGTCCCACAAGACTGGAGTAGAACAGGGGGAAGAATCCCCTCCCTCAGCCTGCAGGACATGTTTCTTTTGATGCAGGCCAGGACACGGTTGGCCTTCTGGGCTGCAAGGGCACATTGACTGTCATGTTGGGCTTCTTATCAATCAGCATCCACAAGTTATTCTCTGCAGGGCTTCTCTCAATCGCATCCTTCCCCAGCCTGTATTTAAATTGCAGATTGCTCCAACCCAGGTGTAGGACCTTGTACTTGGCCTTGTTGAACTTCATGAAGTCCACACATGCCCACTTCTCCAGCCTGTCCAGGTCCCTCTGGATGACATCCCATCCATCTGATGTGACAACTGCATCACTCCACTTGGTGTCATCTGCAAAACTGTTGAGGGTGCACTCGATCTCGCTGTCTATATTATTGATGAAAATATTAAACAGCACTGGTCCCAGTCTGGACCCCTGAGAGACACCAGTTGTCACAGCTATCTTTGGTACTTAAAAATAATAAAAAATAGATATGATTTGTTAGTTATCAAAGCATTTGAATTCTGAATCTCAGAGGAAAATTTCCAACCAATCAATTGTTCATTTGGTGGCAGTTGTTTTAAAGGAAAATAATATCCCAGCCTTGGAGTACTGGTGGATTTACAGAGGGTTCATCATTAAGGGTAAAATTAAAGCAGTCAAAAGTAGCTTTGCAATGTATTCTTTACTGTTTTGTGAGGTTATTAGAATCATTCTCACTACAAGTTTCCTAGCTCATAGGTGTTAATATACAACACTTCCTTAAAACCTATATTTGCAATTCAAATGACATGTAACTCTTTTTAACAGAATTTGAGAAGAGAAAATAAGCCTTAGATTTTTTTGTAATAATACGACTTAGTCAGAAATAAAAAGTTGTAGGCTTAAAAATTAGAAGAAGATAAAGCTACAAATGTATTTTCCCAAATTACTCAAATGCCTGGGACTGGTATTTTTCCCCATCTTATTTTGTCTGTAAAGCTGTCTTCTTTCTTTCAGAAATACCACTGAAGAACAGGTTATTCAGTGAAGAAAAGCAACAGGAGCTGCATCAAAATAACTGCTTATTTGGTTTTGAACTGCCTTTTGTACACATTTCCCAACTAACTAACTTTAGTGGCAAGTCAAAGGCATGATAGCCATGGAGTGGGTTGTGGAGGGGTGCCTGTATGTCTGTAGCTAAAGAAGTGAAACCTGACAATGCCCTGTGCAGCTCAACAATCCCTTCCCTATGGACAAGCGTAAAGCATTTTTCCAAAGTTACATTGCTAATGCACATCTGCTCACAGCTCATCAAGTGACATTCATTCCACTGTTTTGAATTTTATTTAGATCAAGATGGAAGCTATAATCCTCTGTTTTCCATGTATCTTATGTACACAGATAGGGTAAGTACCTTATTATTTATCCATTTGTCTTGCTTTCATTAGGACTGGCTTAATTACATCACTGCCAGATATACAATTGAGGTGATATTAAAGTCAGAGACACATATAGTCTTTTATTAGCAGAGCTGCAGAGGCCAGAAAATACAAGCTCCTAACTGCTTTTAAAGCTAGCTATATTACCAGAAGAGCTGAGGACTCCACATTACACCATTACGGGGATCTTAAAGGAATATATCATCATTATGGAGGGCAGCCTAAAACTGGGAGGTGACAGACATGTCTTGTCAGCAGTACTAAAGTGCAGCTTGCAAAGGTTTCAGTTGGGAACGTATTTGATGAGAATGCACTTGATTCTCAAAGGCATCGTGTTGTTAATGGAAGTAAAAGTCTCAGGGATAAGCACAGGGGTAATAGGAGTCAGGAAGTGCTGGCTCTTCAATATCAGCATTAGCAACATGCCTTGCAGCTTGTTCTGAAAAACAGCTCTTACAGTCTCCCAGACAGAGCAAAGGAGAGCTCTGCGTAAGCAGCCTTCCTCATTTCTGAATATAAGTGATGACTTTGGAAATTAATAAGGGCAGAGGTGATAAACATGAGTTTGGCTTGATCTATGGCAGGCTGAACAGTCAATTTCAGACTTAATGTATGGAAATTATCATAAAAACCTGGAAATGGACTAAACATAAGTAGTAAAATAACCTTACAGAAATGAGGAATGGATAATATCCACTTGCCTGAAGTGTCATAAATTTATTCATGTACTCTTTCAGGGGGCAAATTCAAAACTCCAGTTCTCTCCACACCTATTAGCTCCAGTATATATATTTATTTGTACCTGAAGAATGGAACTTGCATCTCTGCTGTATATATTTGGATGACAGTTCATAATTTCTCTACACTTCAGATGTAAAGTCCAGGTTTAAGACAGGCTGTCTATATGGGTGATTTGGGGAAGACTGTTCATGAACGTCAGCCTTTCAGGGTCAAATAATTTTATAGTAGCCTCCTCATAAAAAACATCTCTGCCCCAGAGCCGGTGACATCCCAGGACAGATGTGCACCTAAGGATCCTGACTACCCTGACCAGTACCATGAGGCTGTCCCATCTAGGAGCCCTCTGAATTTCGACTGGAATATGAGGTGGGGTTTGAGCTGGGTCATGGGTATGCCTGTGGCCAGACTTGTTCTTCAGGTGTTGACCAAGCTTTTCAGATTGATGTAGGACTTCAGGTACCATCTTGTAGTCAACTGAGAATTGCTAGAATGTTGATGGGACCTGTCACCCAGATTACCCAGTGATTGTCCTGCAGGACAGTAGCCACCTGTGAAGATGTTTCTATGGTGCCTTGTTATGAACACCCTCAACCTCCACACGAGATCCCTTCCTGGGGTAGCCCTATGGACATTCATAAACTTCCTGAGAACTTGTGATCCTTCCCTTCACCACAAAAAAATCCACTGTCTAGTAAAATAATCCACTTGGTTGTTTGGTTGCTACAGTCAGCATTTCCTCAGTGGGTGATGGTGATGTTGAATAAATTAGAAGTAGTATTTTTTACCATATAGTTGCTGCTGCTCTCCAATGCCACAACAAGCTATGGGAGTACAGAAACTCTTTGTTAGCAGATAAGGCAATGGCAGGAAACAACGGAGTCACTGATGAGTCTCAATGACAGTACATCACTTCTCTTGTCTTACTTTTCACTCTCTTCCTTTTTCTCAAATAATAATTGTGTTGGATATTTTCAATGACTGTATCTGGTCTAAGGTCAAAAGCCTTGAGAACGGATGGCATACAGGCAGTCATAAATCCTTTAACAAAAACCCCAAGTATTTTTAAGTTACAATTTTCTGAGTTCATTGCGCAAACTTTCCACAGCACAAGAAAATACATGTTGTTCATCTATATTTATTTAAAATGGATTTATTGTACGTTATCCTTGTAACAATGGCTTCCATATATTTACCACATTTCATATCATCCACCAAAATATTTGTGTAGCAGAACATTGTCTTTCAGTCAAGGACTGAAATACAAAAGAGAAAATAAAGGTACTTATAAATAATTGGGGTTGTGGAGATGACTTGCAGTTCTACATAATGCATTGTAGCAACTCGCTTTGTTTTGAGAAGAAAAAAAATTATCAATGTTTGCTTTTCAGAAATGCTTGGCAGGAAATAACCTTTAATTCCCCAAACAATGAAGAGTTATGATTTTAATTTAGTTGTTCTACTTTACTTCTGTGTCAAAGCAGATCTCCAAAAAATAGGGCACTCATAAAATATATTGAATGTTCTCAACAGGAAACATATGCTGGAATAATGGCAGAGCTTACATCCCACAAATGCAGACTCAGTTCTCACACCTGCACACCTCAGACACCTCACTGAGACTCTCTCAGAAGTTGTATCCCACTTCCAATGGAACAGCCGAAATGCAAACCTACTTCTGAATATCTCCTTTAGATACCTCATACACTACAGTGCTCACTAACTCTCCCCAGTGCTGTTTGTTGGCGTCTCACCAGTATTGTGTGATGTTTGTCTCACAGTGTCTACTTCTGCTAGTTTTTCTTCTGAAGTCTTTTTATTATTGTTGTTTTCTCAGTCTGCCTGTATAAATCCAGTTTCCAAATAAACATACTTCTCACATTCTTTCTAACTGTTATTATTTCATCCCATTTAGTCTGGAAATGAATGTCCAGGATAGATTATGTTCCTATAGTAAGCAAGGTAATATCTTGGATCCGTGGTCTGTGAATTTATATATGTATATTTATATATGTATATACATATGGAAAACCAGAGAGCTGACTTTCAGTCTGAGTAAAACCAGGTTATGGTACTATCTTAAAGGAAGCAATTGAAAGATGTAGGGAGACTACTGTCCCTTTAAATGAGCCCATACTTTATTTGTAAAACCTAATAAATGCCCATAGCCCCGAGAAAGTTACAGTCATATAGACTGTATGAATTTGGTCTAAAAAGAATGATTCTCCTGTGCATTTTCTTAAAAGACAAAATCCTTTAGGGGTTCTTTTTTCGCACTGTACATGCAACAGATCTTCCTTCAGTATTTCCATCCATCTACATGTTTTTTCTGTTGCCTTGTCCCAGCTGAACATGGTCTTGAGCAACATGAAATACATCCAACCTTGTGAAGGAAGCTCTTGCAGATACTTTACTGCAGCACAGGTAATTAACCAGGAGATGTAGGCAGAAGCTTCCCTTGCTGCTTGCTTAATTCAATGTGTAATTACGCTTTGGTTTTCCATTTTACAAGTAAAGAATTGAGAAAGAGTTTTTGAGGAGTTGCTACTTAATCTGTGAGCTAGAATTGCCTACTTCCTTCACTTTATCAGTTTGGAAGACTAAGTTTATAGTGTGACCATTAGTGATCTACCAGATTACATAAAATCTAGACACATATTTCAGGTGCTTCAGCCATGGAAAAAAAGGCTTTCATAATTGCTTCATCAAGCTTCAGTGATTTGACTAGCCTGGACAACCTTTCCCCTAAAATGTGCAGTTAGAACAAAGTGTTTGTTAAACATTTTATAATAAGTATTTCTTAATAATGTGCAAGCATTTTTCTACTGCATGTCAGGGCTTCAATGTGATGCTGTTATGAGGCAAATGCAGCTTGGATTTCATTTTTTCTTTGAATTGGGAGATAATATCCATTTTATATTTAGGTTGCAATTCAAGTTTTGTCTAAAACTAAGAGTTAATTTAAGTTAGATTTTCAATATGTAAAACTATTAAAAATGATCAGTAATTAACTGACCGCATGCAGTAAATGTGTAAGATAAGATAGTTAATAAGTTTAAAATTTTCATATATTTTTTTTTAAAGCAATCTTAGAAGAACAGTCAGTGTTGTATTGATAACTATACACAAGCAGAATGTTTCAGTTGTCTAACTAAAAATTTTTATTTCAGGAAATTCCACAAAAAGTCACCTGTTAGCACTAAACATTATTTCACTCACCTCAGTGACCCAGGGCTCTTAAAGGTGATTTTGAAATTATTTTCTTAAAAATAATTTGTGTTCATAGGTGAAATCAAAGCTGTAGTAAATCATAAATCAAACTTTTTGCCTGAAGCTGGCACACATCAAAAGGTACACTGTGAAACACTGGTTTCACACAGAATGTTTTAGCCAAACTTGTTGATTCAGCTGGGGAAAACACATTAAAACATACACTTTACCATGTTTCTTCTTTGCTAGCATTGGTAAATGGTGCATTGGCTTAAGCAACTTTTTATTCTGGATTACGACAGTTAGTGCAAAACAAGAAAGTTTTAATTTGGCCTGATTAAAGTCAAGGCAAATCAGAAATGTTTTCTGAGTATCTTTATTACATTAGAGACAAATAAAACTGTTTACCTCAAAGTGATATTTTGCTGAAGCTGTTGATTGAT
The DNA here is from genome assembly GCA_033459285.1 of Clamator glandarius. Classification (NCBI taxonomy): domain Eukaryota; kingdom Metazoa; phylum Chordata; class Aves; order Cuculiformes; family Cuculidae; genus Clamator; species Clamator glandarius. The sequence goes on from JAUNZM010000261.1 coordinate 10,586,831, forward strand.
TGAAGCTTCCTCCTCACACCTTGGAAAGAGTAGTTTTACAGGATTGTGAAGACAACTGAAAATTACAGAACTGTCTGGTATTCCATTAAAACTATGATTGTCAGCATGGATGATAAACTTATTTTCTTGACATTTTAACAAGAATTTATGATCAAGTTTGACTCATTTAAAATCAATATAAAAAGCTCAAAACCAACCCCACTCCCCAAGCCCCACACCTATGAATTTGATTATTTGAGGAAATTGGATAGATAGAGTTATATTAAAAGCAGAATTTTCATTTGTAATACATTATATTCACATGTTCTTAAATAGAAGAATCAAGGACAACTTACTATAATCAAACATCAAATGTAAAGGAAGTTTTGCAGTTTTTATGGAAAAAAAAATAAACCAAAGAAACACATCTTCCTTAACCTTTGAAAAAAAAAAAACCAAAGCTTAGAGAATTTTTTCCATCAGCTTTCATATGTAGTGATATCAGCTGTATCTGGCTTTAAAACTATCCTTCTTTATCTACATGTTATTGGCTATTGTAGATGGAAGTACTACACTGCCTTAGAGCTACAGAAAGAAAAGAACATAAATTCCATAGTGACTTCTCTCATCTCCAAGAAATCATTCACAACAGAGTGACCTTATAATTCACAATACTTTACTGGGATCTTTTCCCTTTTCCATGAAATCTTTCAGAGATGTTTCTGCACACCTTAATTTTTTGGGCATCGTGCTCAGGCTTGCAAGCTCACCAGCCTCATAACCTCAGGCTGGGCTCAGATGCAATTCCTGATGTCAGCCATTGCATAACCTCAGCTGAACGATTTATGAAGATTTAACTTGTGAAAATCAGAACCTATGAATGACACAGAGCAACTACAAAAAAATGGTGAAACACAAGCTGGCTGACAGACCTTCTCCAAGCAAACTTCATAAGACCAGATAGCACCCCTTTTTCCCTACATTAGGTTAGCTGCAGGAACAGATCTTATAAGATCAAAAGAGGCAGGAGCCATCATCCAACACAAGGTTTCTAGCCTGAACATTGTACAGCTCAAACTGTGATACTGCAGAAAAGTGAATAATCTTCTGTCTGACCTGTGATTAAGTTGAAGTTGCAGAACACAGATTTTAGATTTGTGAGATAATCTGGATAGGAAGGGTGAGAAATACTGGAAATAACATGAAAGATTAAGAAGGAAATGGAGCAATAGGAGAATATTTGAAGTCAGTTCTATTATTTTATAAGATCACTAAAATATTAAATCTGCCATCCACAGAGAAAAAAAAAGAGAACTCATTGTAACTGGACTAGATAGTACACGCTTTTAATCTACCTCTCCAGCCACATACTGCCTACCTTTTCAGAAGTGAAAAAGAGGAGCAGTATATTTCAGGGTTTGTGAAGGCCATATTAATGACATTCACTACTCAGTAACAAAATAATGCTCCCTGTGCAGTTGTGATTTTATACCTAATTTTCACATTTAAATGAGAAGACAAATGTTGCTTTCAAGAAAAAGCTCAATAGCCAGACAACATTTGTTAATCTTTTGCACAGAAGCATACTGTATCCTATATTATCTAGAGGAACTCTTGCACATAATGGCCTAAATCAAAGCAAATAGTGATGTAAAACTGTTAGGAAGTGATCCTGACCAACACAGGTTATAGTAATTGTTCCATGGCCAGACAATGAGGATTCATTTAAACTTGAATGGTGGGAAAATTCTTGCTAGCCAAGGGTATTCTTGTCTGCAGTATTTGCCCTGGCCACGGTGGGATACAGTACAGCTTGATATAGAACCACAGATGGTGTTCTGTGCCAAATTTGTGCTGAGCCGCTGCATGTGTAATTTAGACTGATGTTTAGCTTCTTTCTGCCAGGTAGATTGTCCATGCATTTCAGAGAATTGTGCACAAGAAATTCAGGTGTCATTAGAGCACACAGCCATAAGCCATGAAAGGCTACTTGCTCTGCTGCTAGCATCTTCTGCTTAAACAGAAGCAGGTAGAAGATTTGCCCCTTTGGAAAACCAGGCTTTCTGAGGGTGGTTGTTAAGGATTTTCACCAGACAGTGGGTAACTGTAGGTTTGCTTTATTCACAACTCAGAGTTGGGACATCACCTCAGTGAGTGGCAAAAGCCCACAAAATATCACCATATATATGTATATATATACACACATATGTGCGTGCGTGTGTGTGTGTATATATATATATAAAACCACAGTATTGTACATTAGATATTTTCTTTGAAAAGTTCTTCGTAGCTTTCCATGTGCTCCTAGTTCTTTATTCTTCATTAACCTGAAAGTACGCAAAAGTCCACCTTGACAATCCACCTCAGCTGTCTTGCTTCAGTTGTTCCTCAGAAGCAATGTTTTTACAGGTCAAGTTCCTCCTACAGTCATAAAAGTTACTTATCTTGTCTCTGGAGACACATCCAGCCTACAAGAAAGCTGGAGAGGGACTGTTCATAAAGGCTTGTGGTGACAGGACAAGGTTGAACAGATATAAACTGAAGAGGGGCAGATTTAGGCTTGATATAAGGAAGAATTTCTTCACCATGAGAGTGGTGAGGCACCGGAACAGGTTCCCAAGGGAAGTTGTGGATGCCCCATCCCTGGAGGTGTTCAAGGCCAGGTTGAATGGGCTTTGAGCAGCCTGGTCTGGTGAGAGGTGTCCCTGACTATGGCAGGGGGATTGGGACTAGATGATCTTTAAGGTCCCTTCCAACCTAAACCATTCTATGATTTCATAATTCTATGATATAATGCTACTAGCCATCTTTTATACTTCACTTTCTATTTTGTGTAGGGCCAAATGTTTTATTTCACAAAAAAAAATTCTTTCCACTATATAGCCAAAACATTTCTGCACCTGTATTACTGTCAAATCTAACCTGGTATTTCACACAGCTTTATTTATAAAATTAATAAAGTTTACTTTTTGTTTATTGCAGAAGACATGGATTTGTCAACAGATGCATGGTAATTCTCTTTCAAATAATCCATAGTGCATGTAGGGCTAAGAACTTTTACCATTTTGTAGTGGATAATAAGATGTATATATATACAACAAATTTATTACATATTTATGAATTTAAGTTACTGAAATTATGACTTCTGCTAGTTAGGAATTTTTATGATTTGCCTTGGTGCTTGCATGCTCATATGCTCTGTAATTACATGCATAGCTGATATTTTTCCCACAGAATCTCTGCCTTAGCAAGTGGCACAAGTGGCTGCACCTGTGGACACAAGATCCAGCATCAGTCTCCATCCTTCCACACTCCTTGATTCTGTCTTTCTTTGGTTAGCAAAATGGAAAACTCCTTTCATCCTCTGCAGTTCCAATTATCCTTCCTCTCTGCCCACCTTCACAGCAGCTTTATTTCTCCTCCCTTCATGACAGAATTATTGCTAAATTGTTGGCATATGTGCTTGACCCATTTCAGTCTATGGTTGTCAGAACATCCTTTTTCCTTACGCGTCAGTTGCAGATGTTACAGTCAATTTAGGCACTGCACTATATAAATGTATAGAGATGTAAAAATGTACATCTTTAAGCACAGAAATCTTTCAGGTTCTTATAACTAGTTAATGGTTTCCTGTGAACAATGAAAGGAACAAGAAACAAAGAATATTTCTTTGCAAAATGTGAAAACCTCTAGGAGAAACCTTCAGAACTTCATACTGGAACACAATAGTTATCTAGTTTTACTTGATACTGACCAAATGAATTGTTCTCGAACTGTTATCCTCAGAAGCAAGTAAACAATTTTGTCTGAAGTTTTTCTCAGAAAGTACAAAAATACCAGCTTGAAGTGGCACCAAGGATGATAGTTTGGCAAAATCAAAAGAAAGAGTAACAGTGGAAGGGATAGCTTTATAAAAATCTGTATCAATACTACAACTTGGAACATATATTCTAATAATCATGTATATGTTAAATGCATGTCAAGTATTCATATGTAGAATAGGGGCGTAATGATAATATTCAAAAATTAACAGCAATACTTAAAAAGAAATAAAATAAAAAATATTGCTGAAAAACATTCTCACAACTGCTTAAAAATATCTCTGCTGTTCAGTTATCTATCATTCTTAAGGTTTTCGTTGTTGTTATTGTTGTTATGAGCATGCTAAAAAAAATCTTCCCCCTAGAGTGATTATTGCTTTATATTCATAACATTTGAAAAGCTGTCATGCAAAATATGAAACACATACACAAATGATGATGGGGTTTCCTTCCCTAGCATGAATGAGAGAGCATAAATCTGGTCAGTCATATATTTATGTCATGCACGTTTTTTAATTGCCTGAAAAATAACTGTAGCTTAAATCATAAGGTACCTTTAGTGATTTGCTTCAGCTGATAGATACAGCTTTTGTAACACTGCAGCAATAACAATTTAAATGTATATTGCTCTGCTCATGACTAGGCTGCAAAAGCATTATGCAATGGAAAAGGAGAACTGAATAAATGAATACTGAGGAAAGAAACAATTTAAATCTCTGTCTTTAAAGAGGACTGCAGCTATGAGCTCCCCAGGCAGCCTATTTGACAGTAATCACTGAGAAGTAAAAGAATTTACTACAGCTCAGACCTGAACACCTAACCAGTAGGACAGAAAACAAGTCCAAGTTGGCTGATCACAGCACATACCAGCTACCTGTGTGTACAATATATGATCTAAATTTAGTAGGATGTATTGGAGTTAGTTGATTACCAGGTCATTTTTTCCTACATAATCACTGAACTGTTGCTGTGTGTTCTCTTTTTATTGGTATGGTCCACTTTAATTGGACTAATTTTCAGGTTTTATACATGCTGCTGAGAGACAATATTTCCTACAATGGAAAAGCAGTATTAGTCAGGCACCATCCTACTGTGGCTTGGAGACACTGTGCAGATAACCTGCCCAGAGGGCAGATATAGGCTGGGGAATATCTGGAGTCCAGCAACAAAAGTTCTGCTGATCTCCTCTGAGACAAGATGAGTGGCACGAAGAAAAACAACTAGCTTCAGATCTTAAAAATAAGGAACTGCAGGGAACTAAAGAAAGGCATTTTCTGTGCTCTGTATGGAAGCTATGATGAACACATAAGGTACTCCACAGTCTGTTTTGCCAACCAGTACCTTTCTATTGGTTTAGGATGTACCAAGACTTCTTTTAGAACTAAGACAGTCCTGAAAAGCTGAGGTTAGATCATACACATAATACTGCAGATATCAACAGTGTTAAGCGTGAGCCTAACTACTACACCAAACTGAATACAGTTTCTTGGCTCAGTTTCTGAAAAAAGGCAGTCATCTGTGTGGTTGGAGATTATTTCAGACTCCAGAATTCTCACATATTTATCCTTTTCCAAAAATGCAGTTTATCAAGCTAAGGAGTAGTCCCTGACACTTCCAGTTCCCTGCATGCGTGCCCTTGTCTTACCTTTGCATTAAAGCCATGTCTCTCACTGGGATGCCATTATTTTCGTCACCATGCTTTACTTCACCTAAACAAGTCCAGTCTTCCTCCATACATGATATTCAGCCTTTGAACTTGTGCCTTGCATATGACTCTCACAAGACTTCCTTATTATTTAGGACAGACTTACTGATGCAGCAGCTGTTCCAAAACCCAGACTCCTAGGTGAACAGTCCGAATCTGGTCACAGTTGCACTTCACGTTTGGCCCTGACAATTTAATTTTATTACAGATCTTTGGCAGGAACAAAATTAAGCCTCATTTCGTATTCATAAAGATGTACTGGACTTAATATTTTGATGCCTTAGACTTATGTTCTTAGGTTTGATGCCTTTTTCACTAAGAATTCCCAAAAGCAGTTATTTCCAGATATGTATAAAATTATCATCCAAAACAAAATGAACAATATAAGTGAGTAGATTGCTTACTTACAATGAAGGAAAGTTAAACACAATAAATAAAGAAAGCATTTAGAGTGCAAAATATGTCTAAGAAAAAAATTGAAATTGTATGTGCTAATAAATAATAACAAAACACAAGTCAGTCAAAAATACCACTGGAAAACTATTATTACATTAAACCAGCTAATTCACATCCCCCCAAAATGAAGAGAAGTTATCTCTAAATAGCTCTATTAAAACACTTTTTAAAATTAAGGGTTGGGATGGAAAACAGAAGTTTGGATGGAGTTTAATTGGATTGTAATTTAAGTAAGGAATAAGCAGCAAACAATTTAAAAATTTAACATCTGGTTGAAATAAATGAACTTTCAGTATGGCAACAAAGTGCTTTAGCTTTGGAAACTAACTGCTTTTTTATCAATTATTTTAAATTCTCAGTCCTCAAAATCTATTACCCTGAAGCTTTTCTTGAATGTATCTTTTGTAGCGCTATTTATTTCTTATACAATTTAAATTACCCCAAAATATCTATTTCATATAGGAAAAACAAGGTCATCAATTTATTTATTGATCTCCTCTTCTAACTCAACAGGCATTTATATAACGCAATCCAATACAGCTGTCAAATTAAAATTGATTAATATTATACAGTAAATACACAAACAAGATTAGATAGAAAATTATTCTTCTCCACCCAGACATGTATCCTTGTATGCCTTACTTAGAGGATCAATGCTACTCAGACTGAACAAGAAGCTGCCACAAGGGAAGATCACCTGGAAAGAAGTCTCTTGTACTCAGGTTTCATCCAGTTATGCACAAAGAAACCTGAGATTTGTCAAGGATTATGGATTCATGTGCTAACTTGGAGATTGATTACAAATACTCATGACTGCTGACACCCTGTAAAGATTTTCTAAAGACCATAAATGTGCATGGCTTTTTTGGAGGTCCTGTTTTGGGCTGGTATCTCAAACATCAAAGATACACAGCTTCTTTATGGCTTTTTCCCCTCCAAAGAGGAAACAGGAGATTCTTCACATGGATAGAATGTTTTGAGATTGAGACTTAAGGTAGCATAGACTTGAGGTGAAGGTATAATTCTTTCAATCCTCTAACACTGTAGTTCTCTTTCACACCTGGTCTTAAATTTTAGTTCAAGAAATCTGCATAATTTAACACTTTAATGCAAGGAAAACAGGCCCAAAAGTGATTTCTGTTAATAAAAGATATTGAGAGTAGGAAGAATTCAAATATTTCACTAGCTTCTCATCATGTTCCTTTAGGGAGTCTTATCTGCAATAAATTAAGCAGGATGATATTAAGATACTTGGCATGAGCTGAATACACAGACACACACACCAATCACCAAAAACAGCATATTTGAGAGATGTCTTAGGAAGAAGGGGCGGTAAAGAATTGAGAATGGAAGACATGTTTTCTTTATTGCATGGAAATTCCAAAACAATGTTCTTCCTTCTTGGTGCTGCTACAACAGAGCAAACAAGGGAGCATGAGGGACTATTTCTCTCAGTAAGGACACCAGAGTCTGGCTGTTCTTTGTCAGTACTAAAACTGGAGACATCTATAATGCAATATAAAAATATCGCTCTTATGACCTCTCAGCATGCAAACCTTCCCAAAAATCATCTGCAAAAAAAATGAACAAATTGGAGGAAGCATAAGTTTATATAAATGACATTAATTTAAAGGAAGTCAGAGAAAGATGTACAGTAAAAAATTTGATACATTTCTCACAGATGGCGTCTACATTTTGAGATCAATAGCAAACATGGATGATAGTCCATCTGACAATATGCATTTGACAACTTTACCAGCTGATATATCTATGACTTCCATACCCAACTCTTTTCTTTACTGTATCAGTAATTGGTGCCACACTTCACGTATTCAGTGCTTTCTCTGCAAAATTACAAAAGGCAACTTCTTTATTTATATAAAAGAATGAATCAGAGCAAATCAAGTTACTAAGTCTTATAAGAGAGGGTAAAAGTGTTTCAATATTTTTTTTACAAACTTTGAGAAATATTCTGAACTCCTGTGTAGTGTATGGTGAAGTCTCTAACTTTGTGTTTCTTAAATGTGCCAGAAAATAACATTTTATCTACTTGTTCACTTACCTTATATTCAGTTCTCTAACGTAAGACAACTCTTTATTTACACCATCACAATAAGCATCAGTTCAAACCCATAGCTAGGGTCTGGAAACTTTATCAGATTCTGTAGAAGGAGAATGACCTAGGAACAGTCACGTTTGCCCCTTTTTTCTGTAATGGCTTTACAGAGTTTGAAATAGTTCAAATGTGAGCATCAGATCCACATGTGGGCAGCGTGGACAGATTTTCATAAACAATAGCATACAACAAACTTCAGAAATGAAAAATAGTCATGCTGATTCTTAATATGCATCTTGCTATATAGTAGTCAGGACAAGATGAAAACTCCTAATGTTTATCAAATGACAGCACATGTAAACCATACAAAAAATATATGTGAAAGCCAGTTAAGAGGAACTGTATGTATTTTTTTTTCTGTTTTTTTTTTTTGCTCTAGCACATTTTTTTGTTCCCATACTTCCCTTTGACCTAGATTATTTCTTTTCAGAATGTAGTTAAGGTTTATTGAACTTGAAGCTTAAATCTAGAAAACCAGCACATACTATGCTAAATTGACACTGAAGTGTAATAGGTGTTTTATGATTTATACAACGTTTCAGTTGCAGAGGTTTTTTCTCCAAATCTAGTTATTTTGCTTATAAAGACTGATTAATTTTTATCCAATGCAGTTGAAGACTCAAAAGAAACTAGTGTACTATGTTGAAGAGAATGTCTTTGAAAAGAAGGGTTTTTTTTTAATTTGAAAAGATAAATACATACGAGCAACAAGGGTTGGAAAGAGAAGCAGATGTGGAAGAAGCTTGATCAAAATCTCAGTTTCAAAGGCAAGATTCATAATAATTATATATAGAGAGAGTAATATATAGTCTTTTACTTTGTGCTGTACGTAGGGCAACCTTTTCCTCCCTGTAATACTGCAAATGCCATATATGCATCTGAATACCAAAGGAACAGGCCCTGTTGCTGGTCTCCTTTATCAGCTTTTACTGAGCTTCCTTGCTCATCTCTTACAATTCCTATCTCTCTTGAGACAACCTGGTATCTCACCACACCCATTTGATTTAAGTTATGAGTTGTCAGGGGCAATCATTGTTATGAATTTTTGCAGCTGGGTATACGAAGATTTGGCACATTGGGATCCGAATCCAGCTACATTTTTCAGGATGATCACTATTACTATTCAGTAATAACAATTATAAATTTTCCTCGATTTCTATGGAATGACCTTGGAGTTTCCCATATCTTGTCTATAGAGATAATTATTTCTTTTGTCCAGTTGTTTCCCTGTTCGAAATTAATAATGGTCAGAGGTGGATGTGGAGCCAGTGTAAGTAAGGAGGGTTCACTGCAGGGGAATGCAGTGTTGGGTCAGGACATCAGAAAGGGCAGGTGGAAGATGTTTAAGACAATAAATAAAGAGTTGCTGAGCACCACAAGGAATAAACAAAGATACAGTGAATGGTAACTCTGGGACTCAACTACCATCAATCTTCTCTCTTTTTGCCCCTTAGTAAAACCATTCATAAAAGGCCTGGAAAACTGTTCACCTCCTAATTATATATTTTTATAGGTAAACATGTCTTGTTCTAGGTAAGCAAATGTAACATTGTTTTCTAATGCACAATTATCCCTACTAGAGTGGTCAGATCCTTACAGTACATCCTGAATTCCACTCAGTACAAAGAAAAATTATTATTTCAGATACTGGAGTTCCTTCTGTTACAAGGTATTTGTGCTGCAACTTTAACAAACCCAGACTCTTTCTGAGTGACAGAGGATTAACACAGACATAGCCTTCCATTTTATTGTGTTCAAAAACTGCTTATTTTCATGACATTTCATGAACCTAGGCATATTTAGTAGGGTATTGGTTTGGTTCTGGGTTTTTTTTTTTGTACATGTTTTATTTTGGTTTTAAGAGACAAGGTCCTGGATGCTTGTGAGCATCCATCTTAATTAAAAAGAGCCAAAAAAACCAATTACTTGGAGAAAACTGAGCAAAATACATTTAGTTCAAAATCCAAGAGACACAGCAAAAATTTCTAAAATGGTATTTTTTATTGATGACTTCAAGTTGGTTTTTAGGAATTTTTAAGATCTGTCTGATATGCTTTAAACTATTTGATTTAACAGTACAACCTATTTGTCCAATTTGCAGCCGTGATGTATTAAAATATGTCTGCTGGGTGTAGTCCTATTACAAGCAAGAAGTATCGATTTGCCCTTTTGTCAGGTGCCTGCATGTAGGTTAGGTTATGACTTGCTTACAATTGCCAGTTAAAAACAAACCAAACCAAAACTACAAAACAATACAACAGATGACCACTGTGGGTAAATTGAATGCTGGAACCATATTAATCCTGGAAGAAACATGCTACTGTCCCAACACTGCCATGTAACAGAGGGGGCACGCAGAACATTTTGAGATCTTTCAACTCTATTTACAAAATGCTGACTGATAATAGCATTGGTAAAGGATGAGTGCTCACCCAACCCAGGAAACTTTCTTCATGCTTGTTTCTTCTAATATATGTCTAATTTTTTCCCTCTGTATCAACAAATTCTCTTAGCATGTGTCAATTTCTTGAGCGTTTTATTTAAAACACTTGCTCCCATCTATTCTCAAAGGCATTGGCTTCTTACATTTACTGGTTTTACTTTGTGAAAAGCTTTCTTATTCTTGTTATTTGATATGGCTTACCATCTGCTTAAAGGAATTAATTATTTCAATTATTTTTCCAGGATTTTCTTATCCTTTTCTCTCATCTATTTTCAAAGTTTGATTCGGTCACATATTTTCAACTATTCGATGTAATCAAAATCTGTACTTACGTGCTTTTGGAGTCACTTAATTAATAAGGGAGGCAATGAAGCACATCTGCCTGTCTGAGGATGAGACTGAACAAGTGAACCATCTATGTTCACTTTTCATTAGACACAGAAGTAAATGTTTTAGTCTTTGTTTTACTCCACTGATCTTTTTGTCTTTTCTGACACAAGGACACCTAATTGATTCATCCGTGTAGCTACCATTTACTGCTGCTTATTTTGTTCTTAATTTTCCTTTCCAGATCTTCAGTAATAATATGTAATGAGCAGAGAATAAATTTATATTAACCAAATCTAGACCAATTAGAAGACTGTATCAAGACTGCAAGACTGTCTTGTTCTCCCACCATCCATGACTACTGTTGAACAACAGAAAAGACTACACTGATGTTCTAAAGAACGAGGTGGTCCTTTAAGATTGAATTGAGTAATTATCTTCTTACACACTTCACAGTAACCTCAGCTCACCACTCACCCTGTTCCTCTTTGCTAGGGCTAGTGTATTAATAATTCACTTCTCTCTGAGTACAAAGCTCTTGTAACTTAACTTCAAATGCTGTTTGAATGAATGTTGTAGCAAAAGCAGTGAAAGGGCATGCCAAAGAGCAGAGTTACTGTGCCCCGGAAAGCAGCTTCACTCCCCACCTTCCACGTGTCATAAATAGCAGTTACAATTGTCAAGGATACATGTAAATATGGTTTCAAATCTCCAGCAAGGGACACGGGGGAAGTTGGTAAAGAACATCAAGGAAAATCTCATGATGATTGCTAATAAGACAATTCAACTTGAAATTTGGACTTTGATGCCTCTCAAAATCCCCTAACCACTAATTTTACAGTTGGACCCAATGATCTTTAAAAATCTTTTCCAATCAAAATGATGCAGTGATTCTGCGTGATTCTGCTGTATGGAGATTCCTGAGGAAAAATAATTGCTCAAAACACAAAGCCAGGCAAGACAGAAAAGTTTGCATGAAGGGACAGAGGAGGAAAGTCAAGCCTCTTTTTTTATGCCTCTGATAAAAATGAGATGACTATACTATAGCTGGAGGTATATCTGGCTGATCAGTTTTTCAGATACTGGCGTAAACTGGGAGTCTTGTCAACACCATTGCTACAGCAGATTCCAGATCCCAGCCTTACTGCACCTCCCTCTCCTGGTTGTGACCCAAACTCAAATCAGAAGAGAGATATTTTGATCCTTTAGAGATGGATACACTATTGTTTCAGAAGCTTATAAGTGCCTAAGGGCCTTCTAGAACACAAATAATCAAATCATGGATTTAGTGATGAATTGAATATGTTACATGTGTTCAGATTTCATACATAAATATTGCAAATAAATTCTTATTTTTAATGCACTGTTTGATCTATGCAGCCTAGAAGATGGTGGAAAAATGTGGCATGACTGACAGAAGTATTCTAATGTCTACATCCATGGAAAACACATATTTAATATCATCCCCCTGTCTGGGTGTCTAAGCACATTGGAAGTGGGTCCAAATAGTATCATCAGTCCAGGTCCAGGGCTTGGGGAGCAAAGTGAATCTGACCCATATTTTTTCAAATGCAGAAACATGAGACTCTACGGGACCATTTATTACATTGTCTCCAAGAGGTGATGCTGCATTTTGTTCTATTTGCAAAGCATTCTCCCCCCAAAATATCCGGCTAGTATGTCACAGGAATGCAGTCAGCACTCCCAGGTGGAACCTATATGCTCCACACTGCAGTCACCTAGGGCAGGGCTGTCCAGTTAAAACCCAGGTGTGCAGTCCTGGAGAGGAACTACAGGTAGTTAATAACTGATGACTTAGATGGCTACATTTGGTGAGGAAATTTTCTCTCATCCTTTAAAACCTGTGACTACACTTTTCAAGCTGTACTTGTAGAATACTGACCCTGGTTTTCTAAGCATTAGTTTATTCTGCATTTTATTTCCTTTGCATGATTTTTAATTTTTCTCTCCAAGCCGTGACTTAACTGACTTGAAAAATGCATGCAGCTTTCTATACTCGATAATGAAAATGACTGTATTTAAATTAATGTAGTAATACTTCCTCCTCCATTTAAGCAAACTTTCTAATTTCTTTGGTTCTAAAATTCTCATTTTATTAAAACTACATTCTGCATCAGTTTGAAAGTTTTGATCTCACTTTAAGTACTGTCACTCATTTCCTTCAACAGGAGGACATAGCTGGTAAAATCATTGTTTATCCATCATAACTGTGTTACATCATAATATTTTATTGCATATACCTATCCAATATTTTGTGGGGTTTTTTCCTTAGGAGAAAGATGTTTCTTATTCAGTGAGTACACTTAGTCTTAGTCTGAAGTTAACTAGACAGACTGATTCCCTGCTCTCAGTGAATATTTAAACACGGTTGAAAGCTATGAACCACTCTGGAGTGCTTTTCATATAGGCAGTATGGGCATTATGTTGAGCCAAAGTCCTTTGCTTTTTACATTCTACAGCATTAAAGATATTTTTGACCCATTTGTGAAAGCCTAAGAAATAAATTCACTACCTGTAAAGCCTGAAGTTCTGGAAGAAGAAATCATAAATCAAATGCCAGCACATGCTAAACTGGGCATATTGAAAGCTAAAAAACCAGACAGTGCACTGATGGCTTGGGGAGAAAACTGCTAGATGGAGGAAGAGAGAGAAAAGGAATGAAAGCAAATATTTTGGAACATGAGTAAAATCAAACAAGATTTTTACAAGTTCTTTCAAAGTACAGTGTGTTATTTCTGAATATTGATTTCAAATTCCCCAGTAAACAGAAAAAAAAAATCAACAGAAGTCCATCTTTAAGTTCATGTACAGGAATATAACTCCTTAAATTCAGTAGGATTGCTAAGCATGAGTATGTGTATAAATAGTTTGTTGGGTGAGAATGGTGTTTGCCTTCCAAAGGTCTTTCTGATAGCAAGGCTTTTCTTGAAAAAAGAAACTTTATTCCTTTCAATGAATTTTTAGTCAGGGGTAAGGGTAGTGGTTGGTTTTGTTACTATTATTTTCATCATTATTAGTATTAAGGTTTATTGGATTAAACCAGGTATATCTTTTTTTCTGAGCCCAAAACCTATGTAGTCATTTACAATAGATCAACCTGAAGCCCATGTGCAAAGACTGTACAAATATGAGCATTGCAGAGTTGGAAACATTTACATCCACTTAGTCCAGGCAGGAATAGAAAAGGGCAACAGAGATTTCAACAATTTGTATTTTGTATTATCTCCCAATTTATGCCTTAATATTAAGAAACCAAAAGTAATGGGACATTGGTATGCAGAAAAATACATTTATATTATTTCTGTGGAAAACAAGGACAAACTTGAGTAGAGGGGGAGGAGGGGAGTGGAAATTGCACCTGCAGAGAAGAAGATACCAGGACAGGTAACTAAAACTGATGAACAGAATATTCCATTCCGTATACTTCATCCTCAGTATAAAGACAGGGGATCAAGAGGGTAAAGCTGTCTTCTTCAGTGGCCAGCATCTAACAGGGACATCATCTGTCCTTTGCCCCTGATCCCAAATCCGTGGGTTCCTGAATACAATTCCCCAGCCTAGCTCCCATCTGCTGCTGAGGCCAGCCTGGAACCATTCCTTATGGCTGTTCTGCAGGATCAATGGTGACATTTAGTTATTGGGAGGTTAAATTTTAGGTATTTTTATATATATTATTTTTTTCTTATTAAAACTATTTTCCTTACTATTATTGTTTCATTAAAGCAATTTTAGTTGGTTTCTAACTCACAAGTCTCTCTCTTTTCCCTTGCCCCTTTCCTCAGGGATGGGGATTGGAATCAAAACTGCCTGCATTTAGCAGCTGCCCAATCTGGGGTCAGGGACTGAACTGTGATAGGTGGTCCTGTCAGAAATTGTCTCCATTAAACATTTATGTTCAGCCTTTTGAACTTATAGTAGAAAGATATTCTTCAGGGTGTTTGGAGAGCTATTAAGTCAACTGCTTCATGTAACTCCATGAAACTACACTTCCCTGCCCAACAGCATATGCTCTTGTCGTTGAGATAAAGAGTCTGCTACTGGTATAATGTTGTAAAGATATTATTAAAGTAATAGTTGAAATATGATTGCCTCAAACAGTTGAGTAGTTCTTGAGACTTAGTTAACAGAAATAAAGAAGAAAATTGTGGCAAACAATATAGAGATAGCTTTTTGTAGAAAATTATAATTTCCATCAAATCATATATACGATACTATGAAAAATAAATTTCCCTGTGGTTCACTGAAGAATTCAGAGGGAGTAGTATAAATATGACAAAAATTTTAAGGTAAACACATTTATCTCAATATTTGGGATATTTCAGATAAAAAAAAAACCTGTACTGTGAGAATTAGGTTGAGGTAATTGAAAAACTTTCCAGGATAATAGGAAACCCATGAGAAGTATCCTGCTGCATTAAACTAATACTGCACCTAGCACAGGACTTGGTTTCTGACAGTGGCAAAACCTAGCCATTTCTGCTGTCTTTCCTGGATTCCTAGGACTCGTGACCACTGAATTAGGACTATCGAAGGGCACGTTCTTGCCTGTTCCATTTGATGCATACTCTTTGAAATATTTAACCTGGTGATACTGTCTTCTATCCTCCATCTCCTGAGGCAAAAAGTTCAGTGCCATCCACTCTACTCAGGTTTCTGTATTGTGAGATTTGGTGAACCACAGATATGCAGTCAGCTTACCACCACCTGCGTGATTTTCTTGGTCATGCCTTCCCTCAGTCTTCTCTGCTCCAAACTAAGTAGTCCAGATTTTCTAGCCATTTCTTCTAAGGAAGCTTCTGGGTCATTTGCACATTTTCTAGCACTTCTACCTCAAGAAGCAGAGACCAGAACTGCACACAGGCTCAGCATGTGACTATACCGCAAAGGTTTTATAGTAGCAAAAGTCTGCCATCTTACCTGAAAAGTCACTGCTGAATTAAATTCTGAAATGAGTACATAAACTTTTTTAATTCAACACTAAGACATAGCATATCCAAGGAAACCCCACAGATCAGATTCAGAATAGGTCTTTAGGGTCAAAACTGCTTTTTCTCTGTGTGACACCAGAATAAATACATTTTACATGAAGTATGAATATCAAGCAGGTAAGATGAAGAAAACCTTCACCAACCCTAGAGGCAGGCTATGGCACAGCTTTGTAGCCAATCCACAGTTTCTACTGAGAACAACCATACCAGAGCAAGGGCTTTTTACACGTACTCGTTACACAATAGCTTTCACACATGAAATCACATGTTGCCAGTTCAAAACATCATTTACAACATATTCATCCTGAAATTAAAAACATTCATGAGGGAATAGACAATGATATTAATCCTGCATCTGCTGGAGCTTGTTTTTTCAATAAGAGAGTAGACAGACAGGTAACTACCTCATTCTGTAGGGAAGAAATAAGTGAAAATAAAAACAGGGAACTGTGCTTTTGTTAAAATTGTTATATTTTGGCTAACTATTCTGGAGCTGGGAGTGAAGAACCATCCTTCTTCTCAGTACCAGCCAGCTGAAAATGCAATTGTTGGGCTCGAGCATAGACTTGTTTCTTCACATTTCCTCAAGGTAAGTGAGGATGAAAAGAAGAAATTACAAAGTCAGGATTTATGTGAACCATTCCAACCATGCAGGGAGAAAAATGTGCTGCTGCTACCCTCTGAAGGGGAGTGACTTTGGGTTTTTCCCTCCTGGCTCTTCCAAAGACATTTGTGCTTCCCCAAGGTACAACATACTCAGGGATGGAGGGCAGAATAAGGAACAAGTCTGTGCTGTCCCCCTGCACTGCAAGATGTAACCCATCCCTGAAGCATTTATCCATCTCCAAAAATGTGGGTGAAGGGTAAGGACACACTGAAAACTTACTCATACACAAAATTACTAGTTATTTTCTTATCTTATCCTTTTGATGTAGCCTAGGTAAAAAGAAGTTGTATATCTAACTGATCTTACTGGGGTAAAGATTACAATGATAAGATTAGTTGCTTCTATTTATGCCAACACTCTGTGCATGTTAATATTTTAATCTGTCTAATTTTCATAAAAGAAACATGTAACCATGCTTCTCATCTTCCACAGACAGAAATGCCCTCCTCATGCACTGTCTTCATGCACTTCCTGGCAATAACATTTCTCTCAATATGGTGGCATCAATCACTGCTGATGAACACGGTTAATAATGTCAGATTCGCAGAAGGTAGAATCAATGACTCTCCTAAGGACACGGCTCATCAACTGGGTAAGAGTATGTGGGGAGAAATATATAAAGATCACTCATAGGACTGAGTATATGAAAGACATAAAAATAAAACAAAATCTGAAAAAAAAATTAAGGAAGTCCTAATATCCTCTCAACACATACCATGTTGTCAAATTAGGCAACTTAAGTATATTAATTTCTTTGTATTCTCTCCCCACTTATTAGCACTTAATTTGTACTGCTGCACTGTGCTGAACACCTATGTGGCTGTAGTCACAGTAATGTTCCTGTATGAGTATTTTTATTCCTAGCAGTACACACCTTCTCAAAAAGTAGTTTAATTTCAGCAATGTGGTCTGGCTTATAATTCCATATTTATTTACAATAAAGCAAGTGAACTAGTGCTATTTCTAAAAAAATAATGACTCTTTAATCTTTTGAATATCAATGCAATAAAAAAAAGTTTGGAATATAAATAGAAATCAAGACTTGAATAATGTGGTTAGAAATTAAGAACTTATAATGTGGTTGCCAAATCTCTACACTGGACAGAGTGTTCTGTGATTAACAAGGGCATAAATATGGTAATTACCTATTTTTAAAAACAAAATTTTCCTTTTTGGCTTGCATGTGTCCTACCACAACTGTTTTCAAAGAAACATGCTAGCATAAATTACTACATTTTGAGTAGATTGGATTACTGAAACAGAAAACAGAACATTCCCCTATAATAAAAAAAAACTGAGAAAATCCTAATTTCCCAGTTTGAGGACTTTTGTTCCAAAATGTACATGCATTCATTTAGGAAATGAAAATTTTGCAGATAAAATGCAAAAGGCGAAGTAATGAAGATAAGTTTTCCTATAGACAGAACACGTTAGAGTAAAAATTTCATAAATTCACTTAATATAAAGCATAGTAAAGTTTTTTCTGGTTTGGTTTTCTGGAATTTTTATCTATTTAGTTATTTATGCCAGTTACATTATTAATAAGTCATCATAGAATCATAGAATGATTTTGGTGGGGTTTTTTTATAACTTTTCAAAGGGAAATATATTGAACACATTTTCATTCACTAAAACTGCTTGTTTTCTGAATCTCATTTTGAAAATTAAAACTTCTCTTATATACTTGTAGCATTCTTTCTTTTTAAGCTTGTCAGCAAAACGACAGTGTAGCCCGTTGACAAACATTGTTTAATTTAGAGAGAAAAATAAAGGCAAAACTAAAATACATTGTTTATTCACAGATTTTACACAAAGTCTGTAATAACATGCTTCTGAAATTGCTATATTAATACAGAAAGCATAAATGTTATAGGCAGTTTAAGAAGTAGCATGTATTGTGTCAGTTCAGAATTATTTACTACCTTCAAAATAATGTTATTTTAGAATCTAATGCATCATTTAGCAGAATCAAAATGAGTGTCTGATACACAATTTTATTTCTTATGTAGTAAGTGCATGTAGAGCATCTATGGAAAAACATGAAAAGTAACACTTGAAAAAAAAACAGTGCATCCTTTCACAGATATACCAATAGTAAATTAAAAATATGGTTTAAGATTTTTTTTTAATCTGAATGCATCTTTTTTTTTCATCAGGTGACAACACTATCAATAAAGTTTGCTTTATAGAGTTTTCTGAAGTTGGAAATCTCTGACCCTCTAGACATTTGATTATCAAGGAGGCATTAGTTTTCTTATAACATGGAGATTTTTATATGCAAGTGTGCAACTAGTTTGATATTACTACAGAAAATATTGCTTTAGGGAAAAAAACAACAAACAAACCTGTTCTACTTAGTCCCAGAAAAACTGAATATTCTAAAATATCTTTCCCCATTCCTCTCTCTACCATATAAATTTCTCATAGTCTTTATGACAGTATTTTCACTTACTCCATATTATTGTTAAACATGGAATTTGTTTTGTTTTGAATTTAAAGATTTACAGACCTTGATTCAACAAAGGACACACTTACTTACACATATAATTAACTTTTGTGATGTCTGTGTCTCCAGCAATATCAGCAGATGGCTCACCCATGCCTAAACACTTTATGGATCCTTGTGTTACAAAACATTTAGCAATAAAATATTTGCTGTAAGGGAGGCTCATCCAGGGTAAGAATAAGATATTTTAAGATCATTGTGAAGGATGAAGCAGGGAACCAGGAGCTCCAGACCATGCAGTGCACATTATTAACCTCAAAAAAGCAGTCATGCACTTCTGAATGACACTCAAATGCTATTTGATTCAGATGCGGGCTTAAACAATACCTAAAATATTATTGTAGGTTTACTGGAAGATAATATGATGTCCATTATGGAGTAGTTTTTTCCCAGTGAAAAAAAAAAAAGCCACACTTTTCAGTGATATTCATCAACACAGACAAGAAACACTGGCACCTGCATTTAACTGTGTTAAAAGCTTAGCAGGGCGCACACTACAGTGAAAAGCAGTTTTCCTGATTTGTAGCCGGCATCGGACATTTTTCTAGTACCCTAGAAATGATTTGGACTACCCAGATTCGTTGCGAACCTTCACTCCAAAACTCTCCTTTTGTTCCATGTAGAGCTGTTGTCATCTTCCCCAAAGAATCACAGAGAGGAAGAGCCATGGGAGCACCCTGCAGACAAGAAAATGGCACCAATAGAGCTTACTACTCCACCACAGGACAAATCTTGATAGGGCATTCTGCCAGTGAACTCTGCTCCAGACACTTTATTCTCTCAGTTTCTTTCACAGGGTCTCCCAGGTCACTCCAGGTGTTTGCTGGACAGAAATAACACAACATCATGTTGCTGGTAACATGATGTGAACATCATAGTCCTGGAGCTATTAGCGGCATCCAGCTCATGGCCCTTGGGCAGACACTCAGACCCCCTAGAGGTTTTTTTGTGCCACAAGCCAAGCCACTCAGCTGTGGTGATCTCAAAATTCCTACTGAGCTCTCTGTGGGTCCTGAATCAAGAATAATGTCCTTGGCATAAAGACAAAAGGTAGCAAATTAACAAATGTCTGTGGCACATCCTTGAAGACAAATTTTGGCAAGGTGAGACCTTATAATCCTGCAGTGAACACCCAAGGGCACTATTAAAAATGTTGCCTCATTTTTCAGACAAGCCTAAAGATTTTACCTCAAGGCTACATTCTTCGAGATTTAGTTTGCTTTATTAATTCTGTTTGGTTTATATATTTGCTCTTAGGTATCTCTGTTTAGCATTTACATGTTGTCTTGAGTACTCTTTTACAGATAGAAAAGGCCAATTTTCTGATTTATTTGTCAGATTGAATGTATTTTTATTACTTTCCCCCAGGAAAAAAACAAAACAAAACCAAACAACTCAAACAATAACCCAAACCCAATAACTGTGTGAGTAGGTAAAGATATTTTTTAATTTTGTTAATGTACCATTAAGTTGACGGCAAGGAAATAAATACATTTCACACATGCTTGTACACCCAAAGGACAGAAAAATTGTATTACTTTAAAATAGGTATAGGAAACCAATAGAAGAAATTTGCTGGATTTCAAGACAAACCAGACATCTTCTGAAGATGTTGACCCTTGACTTGATTTGTTTGTTTAATCAGAAAATTCAATAAGCAGTAAGGAACAAGGGAAGACAAAAGTAACAGCTGAGAATTCATATGCTTAGAGGGCTTAGTGTGTACATATATGCATTTTCTGAATCTTGCGAAGCTAATTTGCACATGCAGGGATTTGGGTTCTCAATGCAGCTTTCATTAGTAAAATAATTAACTGCATATGTATCATAATAAAAAAGGAGTTTAAGGTAGGATTTGAAGAAGGAGGTTGTTACAGTATTACTGATTAATCCAGTGCAATTGAAAATATATATGAAGTATTAGCGTGGAAGAATGTGAAACCAGTAAAAAGAGTCAGAGCACCAAATTCAAAATCTGATGTATTGGCAGAATGGTGTGTTGCCTCAGAGTGGTTTCTTTTGGATACAAGAACTGAGACCAGGAAGTCTGAATATAATGTCAGGACAGAGGCTAAGGACTCAGTTCAAATAGGACACCGTGACTGAGGTTTTAGGACAAGAGCCCTTCTGTAGCAGCTGTAAAGAATCACAAAGCATTTCTCCCAGCACTCTGAAAGATCATTATTAGAGTATGGAAAACTATCATTGGCCCTAAAGCCTCTTTTCCTTCATTTAATTTGCTACCCTGTCTTCCCTACAGTTCCTACTGCCTAGTTTCCTTTTACAGCTTTCAAAGAAATAGCAGACTTCTCCATAGAGGCTCCCTTTAAACTAGCTCTGTCACTGCTTATGTATTACAGCTTCAGCAGGTCCTCACTGTGGCCCCAGACCTGGGAAGATATCTGGTTTTAAATTGCTCCAGTTCAGTTGTTGCAAGCATCTTTTTATATAATTACTTGCCCCAGTTTAAGCTTTGATTAAAACATTCTCATACTGCATTAGGAGATTATGAAATAACACTAAACTGACAAAGCGAGGAATAAACTGGCTTAACCAGAACTGTGATTCTGTGGCCTTAGGTAGAACAATTGAAAATTAATTTAGACAGATAACTGTAATGTTACAAGGAAGAAGAGTACAAGTAAGGCCATATAGTAAGTCTTCTAATTTGAGGCTAAATTGCTAGGGGACTGTTAAATGCCTTAATTTATCAAAGCAGGGACACAAAGAATATTCTCCTATTAGCTCTTTTAAATAACAGAAATGTATAATTCTTTAATCAACCCTTTGCAAGTTTTCTTGTATTCATCAGACCCGAGAAAGTCTGCACTTGCCTATATTTATCATGCTGTGACACACAGTATCTATGGAAAAGATGCTGTAGTGTTTATGGAGATAAAAATAAGGGACTCTTGAAACTACAAATGACAAAAGACATGGGAGAGCTGTTAAGGACGTACACTACTGAAAGGAAAGAGCAAGTCTCTGAGTTGAATAGAGCCTGTTATGGAGAGCATATAACAATGAATTGGGATCAGAAGAAAGAAATGGAGAAGCATTATAATTGACCTCCAATGTAATACATATTTTAAAATTCCTTTGTTGGTATTGTATAATCTTTCTGCCACTTAAACTTCCAGTATTAAAGAGCAGACACTCATGGTTCTCCACCTTTACTATTAGGCCATAGTGTGGATAGGGAAATTGAATTGACTGATGTAGTTCTGATTGAATTAGCTTGTTTCAAAAAAAGAAATATATTTTCTTTGATTTTAAATTATGTTGTTTTGAAAATGAAATAAATAGACCTTATTGCACCTACTTACATATCTTCATGAAACTGTAAAACAAATGACTACAGCAAGGAAAGTTTAGTTTTTGAAATGAACATATAAATACACTTTATTATAAGTAACAGGACTTGGAGGTGGTTCTGATTTTGGTTTTTTTTTAAGAATTGAAAAAAGCCCCCATGGATCATATTCACTCACAATGCCTACAATTTACAGAGAATTTGTGATAAAAGCATTCCAGTACCTGTTTCAAGTTACGTTCCAAAGTCTGGAAGAGAGATATTTTAATATCAGCTGCTGAATGGCTCATATAAATGAGATCCTTAGTCTGTTACACTGCAAGAATTTATAGAGTAAGCTTCAAATAGTGTCATCAGCAACCAGAATTCATTTAAAAACACTGGGAAGATTTCACACAGTAGATCTTCAGTAACTCATGCTTTTTCATGAAAAGGACTTTGTTTAAATGTGATGTTGATGTCCAGAAATTATCCAAACTTGTTGTCTGGTCATTATGGCCAGCAGATGATTCCAGTGACTCCACTGGGGTTTTGGCTGGCAGCTGCCAGGAGACCCTCCATGGTTTGTTGAATTGCATTGGTGTATTGCATACAGCTTTTCACAGGAGCTTCTTTAGCTGTTCTAAATGTTTCAACGACTTCACAAAAAATACCTAACAGTAAAAGCTACAAACTCCTGAAATCAATAGATGACTTAAATAAGAGGTCAAAGGGACTGCTTTTGTTCATAAAGTGCAAGTTTAACCACACAGCATTTTGCTTCACTGCTGGCTATATGGGTGCAGGTGGTTTGGACAAAATCCCAGCGATCGGCTGAAAGCTGCAACATGCTCTCAGCGACAGAGAAGGAAAACACAACAGCTACTGGCACATCTTTGCTTTGTGTAACCAGGTATCATCTAGTACAGCATTTTGTCAGTTCAGCAACCCATACCGTGAGGGAACTTCTACATTATACCTTGTGTGATAATTTCTCCAGATTTGCAGCACACACTTCAATGCAATATATAAATTTGAAATCACTGTGAGAGAGAAAATATCTTCCAGTAAATATAGGTGTTATTTTTGTTGGTAGTACACATGGTAATTTTCACGTATTTCTGTAGATGAGTAATAATAAACACTAACATAAAATTTTAATGATTTTATTATCTGCTCCATCTTATGCTTTCCTAATATATCACTTTACCTGAAAGTTGAGAATTGGAGGTATTGGAGATCTATGAAAAATAACAGCTTCGGTGTATCATGAGCCTGACTTTTTAATTTGAAATATGAGCTAAGTGAGAACTGTTCTGATCTCTTTGTAGATGATCCCCACTGAATTCTGCAAAGGTGTATGTTATTGTCACTGTAGCACACAGCACAGTGAACGTCAAAAAGCAAGCATTACAGCCCAAGCAAAGCAGGTTTTTGGTGTTGACATATGCAGGCTTCTAGATTGAGAGCCAGAAATGACAGGGTGTCACCTGGGAATTTCTTGTTTTACAATATTTCACTCATAGTAAAATCACATGAGAGGATCCACAATACATAAAATTTGTTTTAAGGTCTCTGAAATACTTTCCTCTGGTTTGTTTTTTGAGGGTTTTGTTTGTATGTTTGTTTGTTTTCCTAAAGTACTGAAGGCAACCACATTAAAATTTAGATTGGGATTGCTTCACTTTGGATGTGGTTTCACATTACATTATCTTTCAGCTTTGGCTGCTCAAAGACAGTTAGGAATGTAAATTATATTGATTTCAAAGAAAGATGGGCACTGAAATAACTTTGCAGATCTGGACCTCAGCACCTTTTCAGCAATGCTGTTTGAAATGAATGGAAAGTGGTAGAAAAGACCACAACAGCAAACAGAATCTCAGATGGTTTAAATGAGCAGTGCTGAACTGTTGTCCATTCACTTACACCAAAAGAAAATCTGACCCTTTGAACACAAACTGGGTCTTCAGTTCTAAGCAGAACTTACTTCTTTTACTACACAGAGTAATAGCAAAAAAACCCACAGAGGAGTTTAGACACCTCACCCTGCCCCCCATTATCTTGTTTTCAAGTACCACATAATTATAGGAAAACAAGTCTTATAGTAGTGGTGGCCCTCATTAACTGTTTCTAAAGCAAACACATGTATTTAGACTACTAAGAACCTATCATTTTTAAGAAACATAACTCTCATTGTTGTATTCTGTATCAGACACTAAAACTTTTAAAAATACTTCTCAAGAAACATTAAAAAATACGTATTTTGTTAATCTATGGAAATTTTCAAACTTCACACACGGTGGAGAAGTAAGCTATAATTAATTACTCAAATTAATCTACATGTAGAAATTACGTTGAATCTGGAAGCAGTCAGTATGTATGTGAGAGAGAGAGAAAAATATTAATAATAATAATTCACACAACCTTATTCTATTTTTTCTCTTTTTCTCCATAAAAGTAGCAGCTTCAATTATACCACACAACTGAAAGTATGTTTTCTGGTTTTTTTCAGATGTGATATATTAAAATAACTATTTTGTTAGCCTCCAGTTAGCACCCAAAAACCTGTTTCAGTGAGGACCTAGGGATTAAACTGTAAATGTGCAGTGAACAGTCCACAGCACCTGTCTGGGAAAGGGTGATCTTCAGTAATTACTTTTTTATCCCTTGTGGGACAGTATGAATAGAGCTCCCAGACCAGAGGGAATGCAGTATTCTGCAGACTTCACCAATTTTAAAATGAGCTAATTTATAATATGTAATTAAGCATGTATGCTGTAGAAGTAAGATTTGCCCTGCAAATTGTTTTGTGAATTCACTTTTTACTAGGCTGGACGGGTTTTTTTTGTCACTTTCATAAACAATGAGGTGTTCATATTACAGAAATCTTTCACCCACCAATCCTAACACTAGCATCATCTTCGTTTTAATGCAGAGCTGTAGATTTTGGCACAGAGAGGACAGGGGCTTGATTTAAAAGCTTCTAAATCAAACAAGATCATTAACTTCAGTGGTTTACACATAAGGAAAAATACATGCTATGAAATTCCTTTAAAAAAATTAATCCAACAGATAGAGGCAATATGAGAAAAGAGTCTTACAGGTCCATCATTTTTTGCAATAGGACCTACAGATTCATCTGTCCAGGGAGTACAGGCAGTGCAAGGACTCCTGCTCCTCTTCTCTAGAGTCAGCAGTCAACCCTAACAGAAACAAAATATTCTGCTTCTTTTTACTCACTTTAGTAACTGATACAGAGAGAAAGTTTGTAAAATAATCACATTCTCTGCAAGTTATATTTCCAGCTGGATGCATTTGCAAGTATAGGTCTCTGTCCAAGAATCTTCAGGCAAATCCTCTTTTAGTCTCACTTCTTCAGACCTCTGGCAGCGTGCTGATACCTAATTTCTCTTGTCTTTGACACAGCTTCTGAGTCTGACACTGTGACCTGAAGGTGACATAATGTATGCAGCAGTGAATAAGTGAAAAGAATCTGACGGTAGAAGCAGCTTGGAGATTATACAAATGGGAACCAGTAATCTGGCCCAAAGGAAACAGCAATTGTGTCATGTTTTGTTTGCATCAGTATAGTATCTTCAGCATCCCAGAGGTGAAGTTCTCCCCAACAGGTTACAAATTGTAGCTCCCTCGCCATGCAACTGCTTCACCGTGATGTACCAAATTGCTACTTCCTCACCATAACATACTGTGGCTTCTCCCAGGTGACTGCCACTGCTAACAAAAGAAATGCCATGCCTTTTGTACTTTTGAAGATTAAAATAAAATCTGAAAATTAGTCTAGTATTTGACAGTTTCTACATTTGATTGGGAAGATAGCAGAACACTCCTCTCTCAGTCATGCTCCCCCACACCCAGATCAGATACTCATCAATTTTGGCTTTAAATCTTTTGAAGCTCTTAACTTTGACTGTTTCCCTTAACAGCCTATTTCCTAGGACTATATCACTTTACATGGCAATAAAGTCTTCTGAGTATCAAGTCTATATCTATTGTCTTAATTTTCATTGCATTATGCTATGTTGAATTAAAATTAATTCCCTAATTCTCTATGAGTTTTTGCACACACACATTATTCATGTGCCATTACTGAGCTTCCTCTCAGGTACCTTTGTACCTTTAAGTTCATCTTACTTATCCCTTTGGCTGTACAAAAGTATACCTGGCAGTATGTATGCCAGTAATCCATTAGTTCAGTTAGGATTTCTGTTCCTTCTCTTGGGAAGATATTTCGCACATTAACAGAGCAGCATCTCCCTTGGATCTCTTCAGGAAAAGTTTTTGTTTTAAATGAGGGGCCCATTTCCTCTTTACGACCAGGCAGGGTTTGCTTTTTCCAGTTCTGTTTATTTCCTGATCAGCTCTTTCAGGGAAAAAGCCAAAGGTACTTTATGGGAAGACAAGAAAAAGAAGCCCTGCAGAATTACTCCTGCCCAGTTGCCTTGCTATCTGAGAGTGCCTGGGAAGGGCAAAACAATACAAATAATGAGAAGATGACTGAAAGGCAGCTCTCCCCAACCACCCTTTTCTCCAGAGCAGTGTGCAGGAGCAAAACAACTAAAATCTAAACCAGCTAAACAAAAACTGTAGATTGTGATTGCAATTCTAAGGTGTATCTCCTCTAGATGTGAAGCAGCCTCCTACCTTCCCCATACCAGGACAGCCCAATAACCCCTCTAATTTCCACTTTATCTATAACGAATCACAGGTTACAAGGACAACATAGATACTCCCCCAGCTGGCCAGGTTACTGGACATAAGGCTGAACTATGTGTTCCCACAACAGGATGTTTTGTCTCTCAAAACCTTTTCCTCCAGACCACTTTGGTTTTTCTTTCTCCTGTCAAGTGTTTCCTCCCATGACACAGGCAGTCTCTGTTTCTGGATCACTCTCATTTTCCCCAGCTGTCATGTTGACATTGGAACCACTGTTCTTGCCAACCTCGACCTCCCTTACAGTCCTATTCCCACAGCTTTTGTAGCAGTAGCTACACAACTGTAGCAGGACTTGCATACATTCCTTCAGTGTTGCTGTGGTTTTGGAATGGCTAAACAGGTCTCAGAGAGGGAAGGATCAGGCCAGCCAACAAATACCCCGCATTCAGGTAGATCTGTACAAGAAGAGAATTGCTGTAGCTAAAGACATTCTAATTATGAGATATAAGCTCTACAGATATATATACTCACATGCACATTCACATATAAAATCATGCCAAACAATCACTTAAGTGAGAAAATTAGACAGTCACATATCACAGCTATCTAGATTCATACCTATTTTGAAAAAGGATGAGTTCATTACCTTCATTACATTAACTGTCCCTTTAGTGAATTTTAAAATTCAGTCCTATGTTACAAGAAATATGAGTTAAAATTCGGTCCCAAATAAGGTGTAGATCAAGCTGATGGATGTAGTCATAGATATTCCACACAAGAACTGCATTTTGTGATGTAAATAACTCTAAGTTTAAGTCAGTAAATGTGAGAAATATCCTGAAAAAAATTTTATAACTCATCTCTAACTTTTATGTGCTTCAGCTCTTCCTTCATATCTAAAATATAGATAAGTCCTGAATAGGCAAGTGAAGCTTCAGTCTTAGCTATATATATTAAAATACCCCACATTTGTGTTCCTTTAGAAGTCTAGTCTAAGAATGAGAATATTTTTTCTCTCTGTCTTACAGGTTCAGGCATAACAACCGTCTCAGCTTCACTAATTAATCATGTCCCAGCTTCTGACTCCACAGGTGATGAGACTCTCCATTTGCCACCTGGGAAATACTGCTTCTGTAATGGAGAAATGTTCCCATCTAAGAGAGTCTTAAAACCTTGATTAAATGGAGGAGGCTGAGAGGAGACCCCATTGCTCTCTATAATTACCTGAGGGGAGGTTGTAGAGAAGAGGGTGCTGGGCTCTTCTCCCAAGTGACAGGGGACAGGATGAGAGGAAATGGCCTCAAGCTCCACCAGGGGAGATTTAGGCTCAACATTAGGAAAAAATTTTTCACAGAAAGGGTCATTGGGCACTGGAACAGTCTGCCCAAGGAGGTGGTTGAGTCACCTTCCCTGGAGGTGTTTAAGGCACGGGTGGACGAGGTGCTGAGGGACATGGTTTAGTGTTTGACAGGAATGGTTGGACTCAATGATCCTGTGCGTCTCTTCCAACCTGGTTATTCTGTGATTCTATGAAATTTTTTAAAAAAGTCCTTGGATCTTGCCCTTGGAATTGAAGAATATTGGAACTTAGAAGTTTCGGAGATAAATTGCGAAATAATAAGTTTGGGGGTTTTTTTCTTTAAACCAGCTCCATTTTCAAACCAGGATAGTGATAACTGCTTGATTAATAAACTTTTATTTATTATTTTTTTCTGCCATGCACCATGCAGTCATTTACATAGAGTATCAGAGTTTTCAATTAGCTAACTGTCCAGCTTCCTGGAAAAAAATCTTGCTTTCTTGCTATCTACTAACTGAACAGTATGCACTGAAAATGGTTGCATTACTAGGTATTTGTTACTTTGCCTATAGCAACCAGAAGGACTGATCTCCTCAGGGAAATATCATGAGGATTATTTGCTACAATTATGGTGAAAAGAAAGAGTACATGGGGATGCACACCCAGCAAGACTAGTTGATGATGAAGCTCAAATAAGCCTTTGTGACATTTTGCCAGTATTGATAGGATGTTTTCATTTATCTTCCACCTACACTGTTCATTAGGAATTGATTTCTAGCAAACATGACCTGAGAAAGCAGTTTGAATTGCCCACAGTTAGAGTGAGCAGTATTGCTGGGGTTTATTATTCGCAGACCATAAGGTCAGTATGTTTGTTCCATCAGCTGCTCTCTTTGATCAAGGACAGTAACACAATCTAACTGCGTCTCTAAAGACCTGTCAGAGACAAGGCTGCTTGTGGATGCTGACACATGTTTATTACATGGCGCTGACACATGTTTATTACATGGCGCTGACACATGTTTATTACATGGCCCATAACTGTAGCTCTTAAATAGGTGCCTCTTCCTTCCAATTGTAGCTGTCTCCCTTTCCACCTTCCATGTCATTTATTGTGTTCACTCTAAATTGCTGTGGCCTCCCTTGCTGTGGCCTCCCTTTTGTTTCTGCCATCCTGGGAAGGGGGCCGAGGGTTTTGTAATATCACTAGTGACTGCCTGGTTTTGCCTTTCTGCCTTAGCAATGCTTGGCAGTTTGTTTTTTGCTAGCTGAACTCTTGCATGCACAGGCAGAAACAAATTAAGGAGAAAATTGGAGCAATTATTCTTAGTTACATTCAGAGATTTTTTTATTCTGAAAACAAGGGGATTTTGGGGATAGCTAGACAATTTGAGGATAATTGGGAAAACTTCATTGGAGCCACAGGAAGAAGTCCAAAGCAGTCAAGAGCAGCTCAGTGACTGATCTAAACAAGTCTACAATTGCGTAGTACAAAACCTGACATTTGCTTGGAGGTCTACAAAGACATCCTGCTCTTGCCTGTCCTAATAGATTCAATGGGGTATGGGCCCTGAAGAAAAGGGCAGATCACAGCTGTGCTCCAGTGACTGAACTCTTTCCCTTTCCCACTACTGTCCCCCAGACAAGAGGGCCTTGTATATTCAATTGGCTGGGAGCTATTCCTGGGGCAGAATTACCTGGCAAATTATGCCTTGACATCACCAAAACTATACCAAGGTTCACGTCAATAACAGAATCTATACATATATTATGTATGACCAACCTAGTGGCTTTCTATGATAAGCTGACCACATGAATGGACATGGGAAAAACAATGGATGTAATCTATATGGATTTCTGTAAAGCCTTTGATATGGTCCCTCATAAAAATCCTTCTCTCTAAATTGGAGAGATATAGATTTGATGGGTCGACTGTTTGGTGGATAAGGAATTGATTCAAACAGTAGAGGTCAAAAGCTCGATGTCCAGATGGATACCCGTAATATGTGGTGTCCTTCAGGGGTCAGTACTAGGACCAGTGTTGTTTAATATTATCACCAATGATATAGACAGTGAGATCAAGTGCACCCTCAGCAAGTTTGAAGATGACACCAAGCTGAGTGGTGTAGTTATCACACCAGGAGGATGGGATGTCATCTAGAGGGACCTCGATCAGCTGAAGAAGTGGGCCTGTGTGAACCTCAAGAGGTTCAATGAGGTCAAGTACAAGGTCCTATACCTGGGCTGGGGCTATCTACGGTCTCAGTACAGGATGGGGGATAATGTGATTGAAAGCAGACCTGTTGAGAAGTACTTGGTGGTTCTGGCTGATGAGAAGCTTGACATGAGCCATCAACATGTGCTTGTGGTCCAGAGGGCCAACAGTATCCTAGGCCGTATCAAAATAAGCATGCCCAGTAGGTCAAGAGAGGTGTTTCTTATACTCTACTCCACTCTTGTCAGACTCCACCTAGAGTACTCTGTCCTGTTCTGGAATCTCTGACATAAGAAAGATACAGAACTCTTGGAACACATCCAGAGGTGGATCATGAAGGCTATCAGGAAGCTGGAGCATTTCAGCTATGGGACAGGCTCCAGAGAGACTTTATAGAGGATTGCCAGTACCTGCAGGAGACCTACAAGAAAGCTGGGGAGGGACTTTATACAAGGGTATGTAGTGATAGTATGAGGGGGAACGGCTTTAAATTGGAAGGGGGAAGATTTAGACTACACATTAGGAAGAAATTCTTCACAATGAGGGCACTGTGACACTGGAACAGGTTGCCCAGGGAAGGTGTGGCTGCCCTCTCCCTGAAAGCGTTCAAGGAAAGGTTGGATGGGATCTTGATCAGCCTGGAAGGTGTCTTTGCCTATGGCAAGGGTGTTATAACTGGATAATCTTTAAGGTCCCTTCCAACACAAACCATTCTATGATTCTATAATTCTATGATTATTCTTCAAAACAAACATAAAGATTAGCTTAAAAATAACGAATATCTAAGGGGTGAATCATCTACCTCTTTTCAGTTGGGATTAGTTTTATACACGGGCCAATATCAAACTAAAAACAAGCTGGAAGGCTAGCTTTTTTCTCTCTTAAAAATGTTTCCAAATATGAAACAGAAATCCAAACTTTGTGTCTGCTGCACATGACGAACAGAAGTGATTTACAAGAGAATGTTTCTTTATAAGTAATTCCAGTTCCCTTTTTCAGAAGCAATAATTCAAAATGTCCTGACAAATTAAACAAATTCCTGGATTCGGAATGGAAATGAAGAAATAACATGGAATATACTGTTAAAAGGTGCAAAAGCTGTAATTGAAAATTGTGCCAGATCTTACAGCCACACAGGAAAACAGATTGTACAGGCATTTTAAAAAAATTGATCATACTACATTTGACAGGCTTCATTAAAGAAAAGCAAGTAGAACCTATAGGAAGAAACTGTTACTCTAAGAGGAGAGCTTAAATGTGCTACTTAGAAGATAACACTGTTCTTAATGAAAAGCTCAAGTTCGAGATTCTATGGAGAAAATAGCAATAAACCTGATAGAATAATACCCCATCGGCTTACAAAGTGCACCCAAAGGAACACTGACCAATCTAACTGAAATTAAGGCAGCCATTAAACATTTTTTTTCAGTATTATATATTACTCCCAGATAAACAGAGCTCGTATCAATGACATGAACTGCAAATTAGAGTTCCCTGTTTTCATTTCATGATTGTAAATCCTTTTTTTTTTTTTTTTTCTATTGCTGCTGCTCCCTCTTTATTTGGGATTCCAGGAAAGGCAAATCTTCAGGGCTAGATAGGTTTCAGATCCACTTCGGTAAAGTGATGAAGCAGTTAAGAGGTAATTGCTCTGTTTCTGACTTTCTTTTAAAATCTAGATGGTGTCATTTCTCACTACATACTACTGGCTTACTGAAGAAAGTTATCTTTAGTGTATCATAAAGTGACAGAAAAACATCACAAGGGTAGCGTTTCCAGTTCTTATCAGTTCTCCTGTACTCATAGTTGAATTTCCTGCACCTAAATTTGTTATAGAAGTACTTTTAATTAAAAAAAAAACAAATAAAAAATTATTGCCTAATACCAAAACAACCTAGAAAGGAAAAAGAGTAATTCTACATTAAAAAATCAGATAAAATTTTTAAATCAATCATGTGAAAGACAAGTTTATCTGTTCACAGTTAGGGAATGAAACATGGAAAATCTGAGCAGACAGACATATTTTAGCAGCAGAAATAATTTGTTACTTTATCTGAATTTCAGTACACTCACAGGATTTGTAGTTGTGGGAGATGTTAATAAACAAAGAAAGAATAGCAGAGGGTTACTTGTAGAAGTAAGGATTTCACCATCATACACCTTCTCATTCTCCTGTGCTTGACCTCTAAACCTATTACAGGATGAAAGGAGAATATAAACTGTGTATACCATCAAACCATAATGAAAAACAGCTTGGGCTGACAGTTGGGAGAGGGCATGGGGAGCCTCTTCAGATGCATATATAGAGATTATCATAGCTACAAAAGGATGGGGAATGACAAGAACCAATATCTGGCAGAAAATCTGAGAACTCATAGGAATTAGTCCTGTCAAAAGTATTAGAAAATGCAGTTAATTGATCCTGATAATTGCTTATTTTCACAAATAAGAAATTCAATATTATTTTTACTTGCCAAGTCAAAAGCACTTTTTTGTAGACTCATTATCCTCCACAAGAGATTGCAAGATTCAAGCATTATTTGACTACTGACAATATTGATCAATGTCAGGTTTTAGCACAATAAGATAAATACAGCAGTGAATATTTCTTCTAATAAAATAGATGATCCAATAGAGAAAAAAAATCAGAAATATCAAAAGTAAAACAATTCAGAAATCTTGCACTAGGAGCATAGATTCCTCCTGAGAAAGCAAGGGGAAACAATACTTCACTTTGCATATCACTCATTGCTTCTGAAATTTTCTCTTCAGCATTATCTATTTGCTTTTTCTTGCCCTTCCTATTGGCAAAATGAGACAGAAGGATGAGAGGAAATGCCTAGAAAAATCTGAAGGTTGTTTTTTAGGGAACCAGGAGGTTACTACAAATAGAAAACATGATACATGCAAGCAATTACCTTCTGCCTGCTGCTCACTACTCTTGTTAACAATTTCCTACTAGCACAAGCAAAGTTACCTGCTATGGTGGGAAAGTATTAGGTGTTGAGCATTTAGTAAACCTCTCCTTACTACCCTCCTCTTTAATTATATGGACCACAAAATGCAAATTATATTCTCTCTAGTCCACTTAAGATACCTGCACCTTACCAGAAATTCTTTGTGTTTGCTTTGCCTAAAAGCATAAAAACATTTATCATGCTCCTTTTGATATTCCCATGGAGCTTTTCAATGATCAGTTTCACATTTGGTAGTTTACCATTGGAAATGAGAATTACACATGCTGACTAATGCCTTCAAATAGCTCTCCATTATTTCAGGCCTGACATTGACATCAAAATTGTAGTAACACATTAAAACAATCAATTAATTATTGTTCATTCACCAGAAACTCTATAGGGGAGTATAATTACTTCATATACCACTATTCCCATGGAGCACATAACACATAACAGGTCTAATTTGCCATTAGCATGTTTTCCCCAATTCAAGCAGTGTTGTGAATACAAAAAAAACAGATGGGATTACACTTTGACAATTGCAGATTCTGTGTATTTTCCCTATGTGGGCACTGACCTGACTGCTGTGAAGAAGTAGTATCATTTGTAGCTCACCTTTGCACCCAACCTGCTCTCTACATTTGAGCTCAAAACGGAGTCAGGAAGGTGCTTTTACAGACCCTATGTGTTCATTTGTTTGACCAAGAGCTGAATCTGGCAGAAGCCTCTTTAATTCACCTCCCAAGATTTTGTCACCTTACCAGACAGGCAACAGAAGTTTGAAATTAAGAGGAGAGGAGGCATGATTAGCCCTTCAAACCTCTCTTCCTTCTAACCAAAACCACTGCAGCCTTTTCAAGGCTGAGGTTCAGCCTTTAATGATTTCTTTTTCACTCGTGTTTAAGAGAGTATGGGAAATGACTTACAACATATTTCACAGGGATATGTTAACTAATAAACTATGTAACATTGTAATACGCTTTCACTAAGGTCTCACATGGTGAGGATAGAAGTGACCTCTATGGAAACTCTTAGGCTTAGTTTTCTGAGACTTATTGAAACACATTTCTCTAAAGTGTTTTTGTTCTCCTGTGTGTTTACTTCAAGGAATAAAGACCTTGTCAAACCTAAGAATGAGCAGAGAGACTTGAGCAGGTAGCTACAAGCATCCTGCTGCCACCCATACAAACAGGTTGGAGTATATTTGCTTCTTAAAATACTGGAAGTCAGTGGTGGTGCATGGGCAAGAATAAACCCAGAATCAGCACTACACAAGAAAGGTCTCTTCTGAAAAAATGAATGTTCTAGTTGTACCATTGTGAAGATTTTTAGTTTCTTTTAGGACCTTAGAATATGCTACCCTGATTCAGCTGGGTGTTTTTACCCTACATTCTGCTCAAAAGAGGAACCAGAATGCTCCTGGAACCAATTGTTCTGCACCCAGGATATAGTTCTTTTTCTCAAACTGCCTACAGCCGAGAGTACATCTAAAATGTACCAGCCAAAAGTTGCATCAGCTGTTATTTCTTCCTACTCCAAACCATCTTTCCTCCATCTCAAGGGTAAATATCATACATTTAATACAGGTGAGAGTGCTACACTTCAGTACTTATTATGCTACATAATGAGGATCTGACTGCAACACAGGGCCAGACAGTAGAGATCACTCTTACTCAAGCAACTGCTTCCTGGAACATACTGAAGTTCATTAAGGAGAAGGCTAATCTATTCTGCATATCTTTTAATATTGTTTTTTTATAAACTGAACTGAACAGAGTCAGATGATAAAGTATGTACAAGTTTTGTAAGAGGAAGGATTTCTATCTAGAATCATTATTTTTGCACTTTGTTGGAAGTGATTTGCCTGCTCTGACAATGAAATGTAAATTGGACTTCTGTACATGCTTTATAGGTTATAAACGTGTTTCTACAATGACTTTGGCTGATGCACTTAAAACCTGTATAGAGATTGAATCGAGGTCCTATTTTATAAAGATGTTTTGTTAAGAATACTTCTGTATCAAATATTCATTTTCTAAAGCATTAAATTGCCATTTTAAAGAGATAGTTTCAGGTCAAA
Source organism: Clamator glandarius (assembly GCA_033459285.1). Classification (NCBI taxonomy): domain Eukaryota; kingdom Metazoa; phylum Chordata; class Aves; order Cuculiformes; family Cuculidae; genus Clamator; species Clamator glandarius. The sequence continues at coordinate 10,622,378 of JAUNZM010000261.1, forward strand.
GAAATGTGTTTGTAACCTCCTACAAAACCACCCCATTAATTGACTAAGAAGGCAGTATTTTTAAAAATCTCTCACTATGTAGCCTAAGTATGATCATTGAAATTTTATGTGTGTAACTATAGTCACAATTTGGTCTTTTATTTATTTCTCTGCCATGCATATGTTTTGCATTTCTCTTAGCTAGGGTAAAAAGCCTAGACTTCTGAGTTTCATATTCTAATTCATTGATTTAGTCCAACAATTTTGTGCTTACATTGCAAGACATTTTTTCTCTTAATTATCTTTCCATCAGAATGTCTAAAAAATGGGAATACTTCTGTTAGGCCCTGATTGCATTAAATACAAAACTTATCCAAATTGTTAACCAAAACTAACCTCCAGTTGCCATTTAAGTTTTAAACATGATTCTAGGATTGTTTACAATTCACTAGCTCCCCTAATTGTACATCTTAGAGCTCTCCAGGTTGTAATGCTTGTCTCAATATCAAAATAATTAGAAAGGTTAGCACAGTTTTATTAACTAATTATTTTCTATGGAAAAACCCAACTCTATAATATGAATAGTGCTGTAAAACCTTGAGGTGGTGATTAATGGGAACTTTGATATTTTTTAAATTATATCAAGTAAACCTTTAAGAGAAAGTCAGGGGAGGAGGTTGTATTTTCCATCCAAGTTTTAACATGGATATTAGTTGCTTTTAAGTAGAACATATACAGAATCACAGAATTACTAGGCTGGAAAAGACCCACTGGATCATCGAGTTCAACCATTCCTATCAGTCACTAAACCAGGTCTCTGAGCATCTCGTCCACCTATCTTTTAAACACCTCCAGGGAAGGTGACTCAACCACCTCCCTGGGCAGCCTGTGCCAGTGCCCAATGACCCTTTCCACGAAATTTTTTTCCTGACGTCAAGCCTGAACCTCCCCTGGTGGAGCTTGAGGCCATTCACTCTTGTCCTGTCCCCTGTCACTTGGGAGAAGAGGCCAGCATCCTCCTCTCTACAACCTCCTTTCAGGTAGTTATAGAGAGCAATGAGGTCTCCCCTCAGCCTCCTCTTCTCCAGGCTAAACAACCCCAGATCCCTCAGCCGCTCCTCATAAGGTTTTTCAATTTCACTCGCTCAGTGACCATTAGTATGAGAATATATATCATTAATTATGAAAAGTAATCCATCTGCATTATAAGTGCTGATCTGTTATGTTTTCCTGTGTTGCCACAAAGGGCTGAAAGTGAAGGTTCTCATAGGGACATATTGGATCAGCTTCTGGAGTTATAGATTACAAAATACAATTAAAATCAAAGAAGCTGGCAACACGGGGAATATAAATTGAAGAAATTAATTCAGTTATGGGCCAGTGGGTTACAGTGGATCTTCTTCCAGAAAAATAAATAAATAACAAATAAAGTATTTTCTGTTGTTTTTTAATTCGGAGGGTGATTTTCAGTCTGTAAGAAGTAAAAAAAGTAAAGGCTATCAAGATACAGGGACTGAACTCCGGAGTTTCTTCTGTGTTCAAGTCTTTTAAACTCTTCTTTGTAGAACGAGAGAATAAAAAGAAATTAATAAATGTTTCATTTTCATATCCAAATAGGCAAGTAATTTCTTCCCAAAAATAGATTGTTAAACACCATGAAAGCAGTCTGCAGGACAGAAGACTAGCAGCCTAGTGAAACATCATGGATTCAGTACAAGTAAGGTAGCAAAATCCAATCCACAAGCAGGAGACTTGATAGAGCCACATGAGACTACTCCAAGGGTGAGCCTAGGCAAGTGCACCTACCGCCATAGGTCAAATCATTCGGTTTTAGAAAGAAAATATGAAGAACAAAAACATACACCACAGACAAGTGGGCTGAGACTTTTCCCATACCTAAAGAGTGGGCAGCTTCCAATTGTTCTTACTGGGGAAGGATCCTCTCGATTGTCCCTTGGGGAAAGGAGTAACTTCAGTTGCTTCTGCAATTCTGGCAAAATTTGCAGGACCATTTGGATAAGAAGCGAGCTCTTTTTTTTTTTTTTTTTTTGCTAGAGCCGCTTAAAAAAACAGGAAACAGGAATGTTTACCAAACCTACCTGATGGCGCATCATGACTTGAGTTATCAGTTTATCAGTTTTTGCCATCAATAATCCTTTGACGGGTCTGTGTAGTGGTATGTGGCTTTCATTAAGAAAAAGGGGCTGGAAGTAATTCTTTATAAAGGCCCCAGATCAGTTCCAGCCAACTGTCTTAAAAAAAAAGGACCTGTCAGTGGTTTTGGGTGGTTTAGTGCACGATTTTTAAAATTCTTGTATCAACAATGTTGCATTTTAGCAGTTCAAGAGGCAAATGAATTTGTACACTTTTCCCTTTTCATGTACACACTACAATAGGCTCAGGAGCTGCAATATACACACTGAGGGTCTTTTTTTCATAGTCCTGTAGTTAGCTTATCTTGGGCTGTTAAAATTCTCCAATTTGGAATTAACTGTAAATCACATTGTGATCTTGGAGTTTATTCAGTCCCTGGCTGAATTAGTTCCTTTTTAAAGTGAAGTGTTCTTGGGTAATCACTTCAATAAGCAAGGAGGGGCTTGAGCATACAGAATGTATTTCTAACAACAAAAATGATGGAAGTTAATTTTTTTGCATCTCTTTTAAGAAGACGTCTCAGAAGATAAACAAGCACTATGAACTTGCCTGTGCAATGGTGAGCAGCAGGAGCCTCTGTATTAATAGCATTAACATCTACATAGGTCAAAAGGAAGAGTTCAAACAGGAGGACTGGGGTGTTGCTTTAAGAGCCCCTTCCACCTGCCCTGTTCCTTACTAGATTATTACAAGGTATCATGGCTCTAGGAATCTAATAATACTACTTAGGCAATTAATGAAGTAGACTCTTAAGTTGTTTTTTTTTTAAAGTCAACTTGTTTGCTTAAGAAGATTTAAAATGATTTTTTAATAAAAACCTGCTCCAGTGGGCTATGCTGCAGCTTCAATAGGTTTCATTTTGTCTGGAGGACTACAAAGACCAGAAGAGAAACAGGAGGTAGAGTGAGGAGAGAACAAACAAAACACCACAAAGAGAAAACATAATTATAAGATCTTGTTCCTCAAGCCACAGAAATCAAGTGTCTGCAGCATCTTGACCTGTTAATCTACCTCTAGTGCCAAAGCCTTACAGTGTAGGTATGTTATGTGCATTAAACTTGACATTTCTGAAATAAAAACCTTCAGCGTTTTATTTGTAGATAAGCCACTTACTGTTCTCTCATAGCATTCCAGTACATGCTTCTGACTGATATTTTTAAAAGCTTTGTTTTGAAGTTTAACTGAAGAGAACTTCAAACTGGACTTGGGTAAAATAAACTGAGTTATACCACTTCCCTGTACTTACCAGTTGACAGCTGAATGCCCACTTGATCATATCACAGAATATATTTCATTCATTGTTCCTCTGAGCAATTTATTTGGTTGTCAAAGTCATTAGAATATGTCTGCTAATAAAAGATGTATTCTCTATTATATATGCAGTCCTATTGTTTGAAGTTAACACAAGCTTGTTTGAAAACAGCAGTTTCCATAGGAACAATTTTTCCAAATAAATCTTACATGGAGAAGTATGTCATAAATAATTGGTCTTGCCCTGAGGGAACCGTTAAACACCCAAAGAAAATGCATGGGTAGAGACACAGAAACGAAAAGCCATCAGAAAGGCATAAAATGATGGTAAATTGGGAAAAGTGCATATTTTTTTGCCTGTGCAGAATTCTTTTCAAAGTAAAAAAATATGAACATCTCTTGTTTTCAGAACTTTGCAGATATAGAATAGGAGTCCATATTTTACCTCTTAGGATCTTAGCTGTATTCAAGTTACACTCCATGCAAATATACTTAAATTATATTCTGGCGATATTTTGGTTTTTATTCATCCATTTATATTGCACACCACCTTTTTAACCAGCAAAAAGAATATGTATGTGTTTGTAATATGATTTTAGAATGTAAATTTTAATATGTATAAATTATATATAACATCTCACAGGAATGTTAAACATTTTTTAACACCTCCTCAGACAACAATACCTCAGGAAAACACATGTTTGCATCCAATAAATAATTACTCTCCTTGGAGAACACAATATAATGGCATTTTCTCTGTTTGACCCTCATGGGAAAACTGGAAAACATGTTTGCTCTCCTTTTAAGTTAAGGAGAATTCATTGGACAAGTCCCAAAACCAGAGAAACAGTAGTATTTGATAACGTCTGTAATATAGCAGGAGCCTTCACAGATCAAAAAACAGATGTTAGGTACCATTTCTGGGCAGGGATGTAAAGAAAGGGCCTCAGACACACATTTCAAGTGATGTTTCAGAACTTATAATTTTGGTTACTTAAATTTATCCATACAGATGTAGACAGTTGAATTTTTCTTCTCTTGAGCAACAAGCTCAAAAAGCCTTGTCTGAATCACATTTTCCAAATGATGAGAAAATTCTTAGTATATATTTAAGTAATTGTTTGCTTTTAATTATATTTTAATTCTGATTGTATTTTGACAATTAATTATAAGCTTGGTCTAGGAGCCTCAGAAGCAACGGCCAAGGCAAAGAGCTTCCAGCTTGATTAAAAGCTCTGTAGAGGATCCAGAGCCAGCTAACTTCTGTAGGCATGAGCCTTAATTTCCTGAGCTTTTGTCCTCTGCCACAGCTTTAGGATGGACCACACAAAGGTATAGCTTTGTAAAAATATGCAGCTTTCAGGAATCCCTGTATGCAGAAAGGAGCATATCCATTATATGCAAAAAAGCTGAGTTTTCTATTTTTTAGTGATGAACTAAATCACGTAGCAAATAATTGAAGAGACTGAGCAGGAGTAAAAATACTTTTAACCACAATACCCTTCAAGGTCAGCTGCCAAGGAAATGATTTCTTGTGCTGCCATTTATAATAGCGGGTCAGCTGGCTAAGCTGTCTGGCTAGGTAAAAGAAATTCATCAGCACAGTAACAGAAATGTAACTAGCAAGCAAAATACTTTAAGTGATCTGTTATATCTTACTGAAAACCTTTTACTTATGACAATGAGTAATGACCCTAAACTACTGAAAGTCTCCTCTATTTATGCAACCGAGACCTGCAATTATATTATTTTTCATTTGGAAACTTGACATGTTTGGCTAGCCAAAGCTCTAAAAGAAAGTTATATTCAAAATAAGTTGAATTATGCTATTCAGTAAAGAACTGGCCTCCAAGATCCTCATTCAGTGCCTTTCCACATTGGAACTTTCACTTTTACAAGGTCAGATTTTCTTCATTGGACTTACTTACACTAATTTACATCTCAGAAGAATTTTGTTCTACTTACTAATCATTGTCCACAAGTTTTGCTGTAAAGATGTCCAGATAAGCTCATGGGCAGAGTGAATAAATAGGACATAGGATGTGCAGTGGTGGTGGATCCCGTAGGACAGTTAATGGTTGTGAACTTGGAAAGGAATTCAGATCAATAGAAATATGCTTTTAATATCTTACAGTCTTGGCCCTCTATATTTCAGCCCAAATACACAAACAAATATGACAAAAAAATCTTTAAATATCACAACTTGTTTACTTGTACCAGGGAGATTCAATACCAGCTCCAGAGAACAATGTAGGAATGCACTTAAGAGGTTATGCACAAGTACCTGGAACTATGTTATGGTTATTTCTCATACCTCCTAAATTTTAAACAAAGGCATTTGGTTTGAGAGGCTAATGTCTGCTTCTGGGAGTGCCACCATCACGGTAGTACTCCCCAAGGAGGAGTGCGTTAAGTAAATATTTATAGGCAGAGATAAGACATGCAGTCTACACAAAATCTGGTAGAAACATGGTGTCTGCAGCTATAGGTGCCCATGTTTCAGCACTGTAGTATCAAATTCTCTTCTAAAATCTTGCAAGCCTGTGAGAACAAGGAAATCTCCTGGTACCAGATGATCGTAATGAACACAAGAAGCAGTGCTATCACCTGCAATTTTATATAAATGTAGCACAAACACTTATGTAGATTCTATTATAGTCTTTCCAGATTATGGGCTCTGAAATTGCTGTGTTATAAGAAACGCTAGAGAAAGCGTAACAGTGATGGAATTTAAAACACACAATTTGATTCTATCCCAAAACACTGAATTGCTGATAGAAAAGTCTAAGAGTTGCTAAAAAATGCCACTCGAATGAGAATGATAGCATTTCCTCTGCAGGAAATTATGTTAGTAGTAGAAAATACCTAAGTAGTAAACGACAGAACCCAAAAGCCTGTAAAAAAATTGTTTCTGACAGGGAAACATTCCATAATCAAGATAGACAGTATTCCCATAGTCACTAACAAACCAGCATACTGTGTGCACACCTAATGAAAGTGCAGAACTGAATTTGCTCTTTCTGTAACAAAACATATGAAAAGAGAAGTTCCATGGCCTTTCTTTCTTTTTGCCCATTCCTTGGTTCATTTCCTCAAAATCTTTCTCTTTCTCTGAAGTCACAATCCTTTCAAATCCAGAATGGATCCCACAGACTTCAAAGGTAGTTAGTTAATTCTGTCAATTAAACAGTAACTGTGACATTCAGAAAAAAAAAGCGCTGAAGTTATCCTGCCTCTCCCATTCAACTGTTGCCTAGCAATGCTTGCAAACCATGAGTCATCCTTATTTCCTCCCCCAGCAATCAGATGATTAAATAATAATAGTCATGCTTTAGGGATTTCTTTTTATTTGCCTTCTGGTTCCATACCTTGGACTCACTTCACACGAAAAGGCTTCTTTCTCCATAACTACAAAAGTTAAAAAACTTTCTTTAAAATTCAAAAGTAGGATTTACCATAAGATCCTGATTCCAGGAATTGGGACTGTGAGAACTACCCTGAAGTTGTGAAATCACAATAAAATCACAAGAGTTGGCAACAGTGATGTTCCTCCATGAGGATGCTTTGATTTTATTATTAGTTTCCTAAGCTTAGGACATAGAGCATGGAAGAAGGGATGATGGAAAGGGATTTCCTCTTCTGAAGCCTGGGAAACTGGAAAAGGTGCCTGGTAGATCCTGCCCTCTTGTTTCTACATTCCTGGGTGACAAGAGCTTATTCCCAGGGAACCTCTCACCCACCGGTGGTGGAGATCAAGAGCACAGGGAGGTGGAAGGGAGAATGATCCTTAAAAATTTAAGGGGAAATGAGTCTCAGGTTTCTCACCCCTGGGGGATGGAGGCAAGAGGAGACAGGCAAAGGTGAATTCCCTGTGAGACGACCAAGCCAGGGAGCTTCCAAATTCTGACACTAGCATTGTAATTCAGAGTTACACAGAAACCCTCAGCCGTGATCCAACATCACCTAGAGAAGAAGACTGTCTTCTGCTGGCAGCTTATATGGTCAGGCAGCCTCGTTCAGTAAGAATTGTGTATTATAAAGCCTGCATCTAAGTTGAAGACTTAGGAAGATACTTTTTTCTTCCACTTGAAAGTCTGAGAAGTCAAATTCATATTCCGTGGTGTAAATGCTGAAAATTAAAATTATCTATAAAAACCATGACTTAACCTTTGCATTTTTTTAAAAACAGCAAGACTGAGAGTATGTATTTTTATAATTTCCAGATTTTCTTTTCTTAGGAATAAGAGTTTAACAATAACATAGCAAAAATGACCAGTGCTGATGTTATAATTAAAGGGGTGGTTTTATTTTGTAATAAGTGAAAATATAGAGCCACTCTCAACTTCACACCCTACCCCTCTCCTTTTTCTTATAAACTGAGTCATCTGATGATCTTATTTGAGTTTAATGGCAAAGTTATTGTTGAGGTGTTGTCGTTTCTTCTCAGCGAGAAAGGACAAACTTTATGTTCTTCAAAGCTATTTACATACTTTGAGCTGGAATGTTCAATTATACACAGACATTTCAAAAAATATATAGAAATATTCTCTAAATTAATTATGCCCTTCAAAGACTGGATGTTACTTTTAAACACAATTTTGACATGAAGATTTTTTTATCACATAAATAAGCAGAATCTTGAAATCTGTTTTAGCATTGAGGCAAAATTAAGAAAGAGGAAAAACAGAGCACGTGCTTTTTGCCAGTAGTGTTTAGTGACATTACAGCAATTACAGAAAAAATATATGAATAAATAAAAACTGGAACTGAAAAAGTAATCTGATAGCCTAGATGTCTGACAAAATTGGAGACCAGTGGTTTGGGGAGTGAAGAATGAATTCACACGAAGGACTAGCTCAGGAGAATATATAATTTTTGTGAATTTTGGGAATAGTTTTAGACCTTTCAGAATGGAAGCTGGAATGTGGAGAAAGAAGAAAAGGATGAGATGTCCTATGTGAACATATTTCAAAGGAATTATTTAAACTTTTAAAGACTGAAGTGGTCAGGAAGTGATTCAGCTTGTGGTTCAGGTGAAGGAGTTCTATTTTTTACATCAGCTTTTCCAAACTATTCTTTTTCTTAAAGCACAACAGTCGGGAGAGGGGTGGAGATTTGACCAAACAGACAAAAAAGTCTGTTGCTCTCTCATGTCTAGCCATCAGTCAATAAAAGGGGTTTAATTATTATTTTTGCATATCCTACATAAGGTTGTTTATGCTCTGTTCTAGGGGTAAAAGACATGAAGGAAGGCTGCTTTTAACAAAGGCCTGTGAACAGTTCCCTGTTGTCTGGAAAGCAGGCTGGGAATGCCTTTGCCCCAGCCTGCAGCATAAGGTACACCTTTTACCAAACTTCTTTAAAAATACAGAAATTCATTCCTTCCCAGATTGACGAGTTATGCTGCCCCATCTTCATACAGTCTGGGGAACTACACCAACATTTTACTTGCACCTATTCCCTGAAGGCTGTAGACAGATGCAAGATGTGAAATGCTTTTGGCTTTCAAGGAACTGACAACTGTCCTGGATGTACTAAATAGCAGGGGAACAGGTGGCAATGCAATCACCATGAATGGTTTTTATAAGATACACCTGTGTGGCTGGTTCATGATCCTAATTCCCTAGGTCAGTATCAAGGAGGAAGGGTGGCTCCTCTCCATTGCCACCAGTCTGTCATCATAAGTGGTGGAAAGAGGTCAACAGCTAATAAATCTTGTGAGCAGACTCACCACTTTCAGACTTCAGTCCCTTTGGAGATTGCTGCTGTCTTTTTCTCTTTTCTTCTTTTACCCCCAGTGAACCTTTATATCCTTAGAAGCGTTTGGCTTTTCCTGGCCTCTGACAAACTGAAGAAACTAGGCTTTGAATAGGCAGCTTTTGCTGTTGCAGAAAGAACCAAAGAAAATACATAGCTAGATTTTTCTTTTTCTTAAGACTTTGAGATAAAGGTTCATGTTAGAGATGGGGCTGTGCAATTATATGAACTTTTTGAAAGGTAATTTTTCTCAGAAGCTTTCATTAAATTATTGAAAGAATATTACATAAAGAAAATAGTGCCATTTAGCTGCCCTCTCTGTATTTTAGAGCTAATCGTGAAAGAGCTGTAGTACAGTCTGTTATAGTATTGATGGGCATGTTCATAGTGTCAAGTTCATCAGTAACTGCTAAGAGTCAGCAGAAAGGCAGCCTAGAGATCCACACTTCATTTGTTTCTCTCTTGTGCAAAAAACCAAAATGGTCAGGAAAGTGCAAATGAGTTTGCATAAGGGATGAAAATCTGACTCCTGAGTTGTATATGCGTTGAAGTATTTCATAGTAATGCATTATGTTTTATAGTTTTTAGATTTCACGCTGTCTTGCTTAATTATTCCTACTTCACTTTGCTGTTGGTATTGCAGAGGCAATGTTAGGCTGTTTCTTATTCTAGAGCAAAGGCAGAGACTCTCAGATGTCTGGCTTGAGCAGACACAGCCCAAGGAACTACTATTTTCTCCAGAAACAGACACAGTTAAGTGACATCCATCTGCCATAGATACAGTATTTTTACCTTCTGAAGACTAGTGGCAACAGAATGGGACAAGACATTTGTACTTCAGACACAGCCCCACAAGAACCAGATACCTGACTGGCTGGAAACTGCATCTGCTAGGACAATGTCTTGCACTACATGCAAAGAACAAAGGTGTTAGCCTTAAGAAGCCATGTTCATTATTGAATAGGAGAACTACTGATTAGATACTATCAAATGTAGTTACTTAGATACCATATTTTCCTACGTTTCCTTTTATTTCTGGAATACAGTGTCTCTATGATGTGCTGTAGCACAATCGTGCTCTGAAAGAACTACATTTCTGATAACAGCAACAGAACAAAGACAATGTAGGAGCTCTGGTGGTTTGATGTTATGCCTACAAAAAATAAACCAAGCAGGGGAGAGTTAGTATTTATTCTGTTCACTTTTCTAATGGAAATGAAACAGTCTTGTCTCAGTTCCATGATACATACTTTTTTGGTCCATTTTTTAGAAGTACATAAACATTATAGAACATTTAAGTACAGGTCTCATATTGAATATTTTTGACCAATCCTCCAGTTTATCACCATAGAAAAAATTTGAATATCCATGAGGCCCAGTGAAATCTCTCCCATCAAGACCCTCAAAGCCAACTCAATTAGTTTTTTTAGACTATGTAGTAACAGGATCAGCTTTCAGAATACTCACAGAATTTCAGCTATTAAAAGGACTGAATGCATCAAGTCTGTTGATAATGAAAGTCAGGAGCTGCAGTGATCTCATTGCTTCTTGTTGTCCTAGCAGTAGACTGTCAGGGCAAGCTGGTGACCGATGCTGAAGAAGTACAGACTTAGCTGTTTCAAGGGCAACCTCTCCTTAGGAAAATTTGTCCACTGTGGTTTCATCTGTGGAAATTAGCTGATCAAAATAATAACATAGGAAAGTGAAAGCACTTTTATGAGAAACAGATCATTCTCTTCCCATTCCAACACTTGCTTGGGAAACTTAAGATGTTACAAGAGAGCAACAGAACTGTGCAGCAGTAGTAGTTAGAGTCTGAGATATTGTGAAGATATATGGCTCTTTCTGTGGCTTCTCTTTCCCTGTGAAACACCCAGGGGGTGGAAAAATCACAGGCTACTTTGGTATCTTTCATTGGTATCTGATTCATTTCCCCAGGACTGTGAAGGGTGCGAGAGGCAAGAACAAGGGAGGTTCACCAGGAACACCTTTGATTCCTGCGCTGGGCACCTTCATCCCATGGCCATCTGCTGAAAAGCTGTAAGCCAAGGGGGCAAAAGGGCTGCTTGGTTTGGAGTCTTTCAGAAGAGGCATGAAGGACATTATGGGCAATGGAGTTGGGGACAGATAATAGCCAATTCCATTTCATAGTGTAAGATGTGAAGATGACCTCTCACACCAAGATACAACACTGATCATACACAATTAGCAGTCTGTAATCTCAAGTATACCTCAACATTTCACATGTCAGCAATTTACCTGTATGCAATGTAATAAAGTTTTCTTGGCGTGCTATACTAAATCGATGAATCCAGCACTCATTTAGCGAGTGACAAGTTAAGGACCATGTACCAATTCCCTTGCTAAAAAGCCATATGGGGAAAACAGGAGCAATGTGTTTGTTTTCCAGATGTACTTTGTTTCCTACGTTGTTCTTTAATGGAACTTCAGTAATTTAAACTTAAATATTAGGAAATGTTGTGTTAACATTGCCCATATATACTGTACAGTCTTGATTGCGTATAATTCCTTGCTTAACTTTTTTGGCAAACTCACTGCTGGTTTATAAATACTTAGTTCCTAGGTGAAATCTGCTTTAGATTTGAGAAAACAATGAAAGAAGCCAAGACTGTAACTTCAGGTCAAACCCACAAGAATATAGCTGGTATACCTCTGGATTCACGAGTATAACTCCAGTTATAGAGCTGAATCCACAAATGATCCCCTTACTTTCATGCCATGTAGGCACAGGCTAATGTCAGATAACACTGCAACATGTGCGCATGAGAATCCCAGAAATATTCCACTGTTCTTCGATGTTTTGTGCTTTTATGTTATTTGGTAGTAGATGTGACCAAATATTTCAAATAAATAAAAAATATGTCCATTAAATGACAATTGACTACAGAGGAAATCGACAGCATCCTCAGTACCCTTCTCTTCTGCTGTGTGCTTTATAAAACGTTCCTGTGGCATGGTTCAGACTCCAGAGGGATGTGATGTATATGACAAGCAGCTCATTGTGAACAAAGGGTCAGGTAGAGCGGAGAGCTCTGAATCCATTAATTTTCAGGGTCACTAAGCTGCAGGTTGTATGGAAAACACCTTGCACATCATACCACTGGAATTGTAATAGGAATGAATAGAAGTGGGAAAGGTTTATGCAAATCAAATAGACATGGTATCTGAATATTAAAACTTACTCAAAAGGAGAAACAGAACGAGAATATCAAAACTGAACTCTGGAACTCTGGAAGTTCTTTTACTACTAATAGCTCTTGTATCACTGTTGGCAGAAGAAAACCTGTATATAGGAAGAAGAACAACCATCACAACTGAAAAACAATGAATTTGTGTTTCCTCTGATTTCTGTGCTTTATGGTCCACAGAGGGCACTGCACTCTCTCCAAGACAATCACTCACATTTCCTGATTCATAGAATCATTGAATCATAAAATAGTTAGGGTTGGAAGGGACCTTAAAAATCATCTAGTTCCAACCCCCACCCCTGCCATGGGCAGGGACATCCCACTAGATCAGGCTGACCAAGGACTCATCCAACATGGCCTTGACCACCTCCAGGGATGGGGCTTCCACAACTTCCTTTGGCAACGTTTTCCAGTGCCTCATCACTCTCATGGTGAAGAAATTCATCCTAATGTCTAGTCTAAATCTACTTCTTTCCAGTTTACACCCATTCCCCCTCATCCTATCACCACAAGCCTTTATGAATAGTCCCTCTCCAGCTTTCCTGTAGGCCTCTTTCAAGTACTGGAAGGTTGCTGTAATATCTCCTTGGAGCCTTCTCTTCTCCAGGCTGAACAAGCCCAACTCTCTTAGCCTATCCTCATATGGAAGGTGTTCCAGCTTTCTGATCATCCCTCCTCTGGACCCATTCCAACAGCTCCATATCCTTCTTACGCTGCGGATTCCAGAACTAGACACAGTACTCCAGGTAGGATATCACAAGAGCAGAGTAGAGAGGGAGAGTCATCTCCTGTGACCTGCTGGCCACACTTCTTTTGATGCAGCCCAGGATACGGTTGGCCTTCCGAGCTGAGAGCGCACATTGCCGGCTCATGTTGAGCTTCTCATCGACAAGCACTCCCAAGTCCTTCTCTGCAGAAAATCTCTGCTGACACAAAATACAGATAACATTAGAACGAGTCCTTGCCATTTTCTAGGGAACCCAAGATGTGGTTTCACCAAGTTTGCTATGACACGATAAAAGCATCTCGGCTTAGTCTAAGCAGCCTCATCATGCAGGCTGAAGGCAGGAATATTCCATGGCTGGAGGCACACAATCAGATGACCTTTTGCAAGTATGTCTTCAACAACATTATGCATGATACAAGGAAAAATCTTTAATGCACTATTTTTTAAAAAATATATTTATTTTCATTTAGACAGTATTAAAATATTCCCATTGCAATATTCTGAGAGCACATGCGATTAATGTTGTATTTATAACTCTGAACAGGGAAGAAAATACTCATTTTGCAGAAGAACATAAATATATTTTGAGCAAGGCAAAATTATACCTGGATGTTTTGGGGAGAATTCAATACTAATCCCACCTGAACCTTATGTTTTACTGAAATGAGATCATCAATTACTGTCTGTGTTTCCTCATGAGGTAATGTTTTATTTAAATTGTTCCTGATTTCTTCTGACAGTTTAAGCAAATGTAATTTTCATAAAAAGGACTTTTACTGCTTTCAGCTTTTTCCTTCAATCTATAATTTCTAATAGAATTTTTGAGGCACTGATGATTGCTCTATTTTTATCTCTCTCTGATGTGGATGCATGCATAATATGACACCTCAAAGATTTACCTTTCTGAGTTGTGATTAAACATGGTTTTAGTCATCTGGATTACTGCAAATTCAGGAAGTCTTTTTAGATATATCTATATATCTACATATATATCTCTAACTTCGTTTCCTTCATTTCTTTGCCAAGGAAAATAAATTACTGTTTTATTTCCCAGCTGTGGAAGTGAAGAATAGCTCTACCAGTTATCATCACTAACCTCCTCAAAGAATGGCTTGCTTATAAACAAAGTTGAACATCCCCTCACAGCTGTTTTCTGTGGTGCATAATCTTGTATAGTGTACACAAAATTTGTGGCAACTTCGACAAAGTGTGTGTACAATCAAAGCTTGAAGAGGTAAAGTCCAAGAGGAAAAGTCTTCATACTGGAGTAATTACTACTGTTTCTCACAGAATTTGTTTCCAAGTAAAAACAAATGACTGAAATGCAGCTATTTCTATGCTGAAAGCAAAATAGGGGCAGACCTAGAGCAAGTTGTTTTGCTGTCAGCATCAAAATATCACTTCAGCCATAAATTTTATCACAGAGTACAAGAAACTCACAAGAAAACACAAGAAACTGTGCCTTCCAATAGCTTATATTCCAGAAAAGATCAGAATTCAGGGCTATTAATGGCCTATTTTCACACACTTGGTTCTTTGGCAGGAAAACACTATGCTAGTATACTGCAGCATGACTGAAGAAACTTTCACTGGAGATAGCACTGGAATGACTAGAACTAAAGACAAATGATAGAATCATATGGATAAAAAAAAAGACAGAAGTAAAGACTCAGTCTGTTGTTATAATCTATAAACTTCCATCTTACTGTAGGAGCAAGGAGGCAAGCACAAAAATGGGAAGACAGTTGATAAAAAAGTAACACACACTAGTGATACAGATCAGCTCCTGATGACCAGACGCATTCTGTAACACTCATTGAATCACACCTTCTAATTAAAACGAAAGTCACCTTCACAAAGCTTCAAATCCCTGAAATCTGCAGGGGTAGGCCCTTGCCTTTAATAATTTTCCTAGTTGCTAGCTGAAATCAAGGCTACAACTTGCTTTCATGACTCACTCCCTACAATTCCCAAACTGTATCTACCCTTTCCGTATTTCTGTATCACTTCTCATACATTCACAAAACCTCTTTCACAAAATAGCCATGGAATTGCAGCTGTTCTTTCCTCTTCACTTAACTTGCATATATGGCAAAATTCAGGAAAAAAATTACACCAACAAACAGTTCTTCTCAACCTGTGCAGAAAACAGAAACACAAACATTTTTCTCTGAAATTGCTAGGCAGAGTGCACAGTATCACTTGTATGACCACCTCTCTTTTCCCAGACTTGACAGTGGAGGAGCTTTAGGAGAGTAACACTTTCTAAATAAACAGGATATATATTGATCCTGCCTCCTCATCCACTACTATCTATCCATCATTCATTCACAGAAAGGCCTAATTGCCAATTAATTCTGCAGTCTGACTTATATCATGAGTTGTCCACCAGGCACCCTGAGTACACACGGGAGAAGCATGCTCATTAATCTAATAGGAATATATTAATTCTAACACTATCAGTCCACTGATCTAATATAACATTTCACAATGCCTCAATTATACTTTTATTCACTATTAAGTGAGTTAACTGAAGCCAGTTATTGTCATTTTTGGGGTCTGGAAGAGGTAATTTTGGGACATATATGACAAAACACAAGTTGAAGTCACATTTCATGAAAACAAATATGTACCTTTCTGGATGTATTGCAGAGCGCCCTCAGATCAGCAATATAACTGCCAGAAGAGCTCCAGCTCTCAAAAGACAATTTTATATCAATTGAAGTATTTCTTAAGAAAGTATGAAGGTGTTTGGAGGAGGTAAGGGAGAAAGTAGATGGATATAAACCCAGTGGCACCATAAAGAGGAGACAATGTTTGGCACATCATATCAAGGGCTAACCAGAAGAGGAGGGGTTGCTGGGGCAAATAACAAAACAGAGACTCCTCTTAGACTGAAGTGTATCAAGACTGACCTCTGATTAGATCACAACAACTTCAAGGGAAGGTATTGCAAGTGTCGCCCTTTGAACATGACAAAAGTGCTCAGAGTATTGCAGTGTTGAACGAGAATCACTCCATATATACTTTGCCCATGAGGTCAAATAATCTCAAGCTCAGCATAATATACCATGCCTTATGACCTTGTTTCAGATCTGCTTAACTCTAGCAAATGGCAGTGAACATAGCTGGCTCTGAATGTGATGGCTACCTCAAAAAGAGTGCTGCCTTTCCCTCCTTATCATCCTTTCCACTCTTGAAACATTGAGGTTCTACTCTGCAGGTTGCAGGATAGCTTGGGAAATGAAGTGAGCAATAAGGACTGATTCCCTAAAACCTAACCATATGTCTAAGTTAGACAAGATGCTTCTTAGTTAGAGGTCTTCTGCATATTCTACTCATGTTATCTAATCTCAGCATTAGATAACATTTAAAAACAATTGTAACTAATATGGAAATTAATGTTTTCATGACAAATTGATTTATGGCATACTAAATCTCTGTCACTGAAACTGTATCACTGTCTTAAGTTTGCTTCATCAACCAATCCAACGTCTATTTTGTTTGTGAAGTGCATAAAGATTTATGAACACGATAAGCAAATTTAAATATTTACAGATGTCAAAAAGCATTGAAAATTGTTCTCATGCTAGCTCAGCAAATTAAATATGTTTAAATACCCACAGATGTCAGTGTGTTGCAACAAGTCCTCGTGCCATATCAGCAAATAAAATTTAAACAGTTGTTTTGTAATGGGTGTTTCAGTACAATTAGTACCCCTGTCATATTTTCAATAACTCTCCTCAATAGGAAACCCACCATACAGAAGCTCCTTTATCAATTCCATACTGGTTTCTGTCTTAGCTGCTCCTTTTTTAACTGTTATGTACTTCTCAGAGATGCTGGGGACAAAATGGATATTGACTTATTAAGGGAGATTTCTAAATCAACTCCAAACATTCTTCCAGTGATAATGTCCTTGTTATTACTGTTACATACTATTAATTTGGTGAATTCAACTAGCTAGCAGAGCAATTACCTCAGAGGTTTTACTCGAGTAAACAGTTGTGGTTTTAACAAACTAAAATAAAGGGGCCAGAAAAATACACTGAGTTATATAAAATGGGAGATGTGTTTGGGAATTAAAGAAATCTAGATTGTTCTTATAGCCCATAGTCAGCATATACAATGGAGGAAACAGTATCTTTCAGTACATAGAATCCACCGAGAGTACAATGAAGCCACCGAGACATCATATGTGAATTTAGAGTGTGTGTGGACAAGGAGGGCAAGGAGTCAAGACGACTACTAGATGTTAATTGGAAGTGAAATTGATCACATTGCCCATCTATAGAGTTATTTAAAAGACAAGTAGATATGGCACTTAGGAACGAGGTTTGTTGGCAGCTTGGTAGTTAGGTTAATGGTTGGATTTGATGACCTCCCAACCCAAATGATTCTATGATTCTGTTGTTCTAAGAAATGAGCACAGGCATTTTGTATATGTGTTCTGTAATATAAATACAATAAAATAAAATACAATAAATCACGAATTATGAAATTAGCATTTTGTAACTTATGTAAGAAAAAACAAAAAAATATTTTTTACCTAAGGAATACTTTCATTGTGAATGAATAAATCAAATCTATTTATTCTGCTCCCAAGAAAAGCTACAGTGGTTTACTAATGAATATGTAATGCCTCATATATATATTTTTATTAAGCACAAGTCACGATTTTTTCATATACATAAGCACTGTGGACCATACATGAAATTATAACTTTTCAAGAGAGTATATTGTGCTTCCTGATGTAAAGACTTATAAACCATTGTTTAACTGCAGTGTGGCTTCCACTAGCAAGGTTCTTTGGGATATCTTTTCTCTTCTGTTGGTCAGAAACAATGTGACAATGACAGAACTACACCACATTTTTTAGATAACTCATTTGCTTAATTTACAACAAATAATAACTAATAGTGTAATCTAACCTGGAGGTAACCTCATGCTCCAATTGAAGAGTTTGATTTCCTTCATAAGAAGTCTTACAAAATTGAGAGTCCTGTCTCTTCCACAGTATACAGAAGCTTAAAATTTCTTCCTGAGATTTTGTATCCCTTATAGAGCAGCTGTTCCCACCTTCTCATTGTCTGTCAGAATGCAACTGATTTTTTGTTCATTTTCAGTAAAATGTCATGACTAATTCAGTGCAGCTCTTGTGCTGAAAATAAATTATGATAACTAATTAGTTTGAGTCAAAAGACAAGAAAACTGTTGTAACTAAATGAAGGACCTGGTTGCACGCTCTTTTTTATGGTAAGTTAGAGTCAAAAGTTAGGCTAAATATTTCTCCTGAGCTACATATTTTAATTTATTCATGACTCATCTACTCCCCCATTAACATGGGCGGCAATTTAGCAATTTAGCATCATTTGAAGCATCATCACTTCAAAAGTTCATCTGGATCATACAACATAAAGGTAAATAATATATATCAGTGGAGTGGACGTGAGCCAGTTGACCAATAGGACCTTTCCTTTGCCCTTGCCTTAACATGTTCTCCTACCATGAGTTAGTTTTCTCCCTGCTTCTTTTTGTGGAAAGATCTCATTCATAATTTTTACCTCCCCTCCAAGCTGAGTTCTCACCTCTCAGCAACACTCACACAGGAAACAAAAGCCTCATCAGTCAGAGTTGCAGTAAGGGGTGCAGATTCCTACATGATTCAAAGATTCTACAGACAGTGGAGGTATCATGACACCTCTATGGTGAGCACCAGCTCCTGGTGATGCCTGGCAAAGGTGGACACAGAGTGGTCCTTGCTGCTCAGCCACTAGCCTCTAGAGACAACTTGTTGGCATGGATGATGGGATTAGTAGGTTGCTGATGCAGGGGAAAGAAGGGCAGGAGGGAGCCGTGGGAAGAAGAAGGAAGGGAGTGCAGGAGAGAATACTTCCTAAGATAGCTGACAGTAGACTTGCACAGCTCTCCATGTCACACTGTTCAAACTGTCCCTGAATATAAACATTCTTCTTACAAAACAGCCGTGGGATTATGCTGTACTTTTTTACCTTTTTTTGTGCAAAATGGGAGATAAGTGTGTATTTTTGTTTACTAATACGGTCGCTAATGCTAAAAAAAATAAAAGTTTTAATAACTGCTGGGATAGTGATTAGAAAAAACTGGAGAAGAAAATTGAAGGGATCTCTGTGTGGAGGTCTGATTGAATAAATCTGAAGGACGCACTCTATTAAAGCAAATGAAGAGTCTTTGGTGAGCTTAGCAGTAACTGTAAAATTTCATGTGGTATCAAGTTGATCAGTTCTGATTACAAAAGGTTCTGGTAAATGCAAATGTACCATGACTGAATCCATTGCAAAGATGTCGATTCCACAACCACTTACTGCCTGGTAAATGCAATAAATTCTTATAACAAAATTATTCGAGTCATGAGACTACATTCTTCCTAGGGAAAGAGATCACAAGATTATTGAAGCCCTTTTTATTGCTATTGTGAAATAGTTTTATTCAGTACCTCACAAACACAATTTACAGGTACTGTAAAAAGAAAAAGATGGATAGACTAATGTATTAACACCATCAAGGTTTTAAATAAGACTGTATAAAACATTTGGAAAATGGTGAAAATGAGAAACGAAGAACATGGGGATTAAAGTAATTGTAAAAGTAAAGAAGCAGTATCTTCACTCCTATTCACTCTGCCACTTGATCAATTAATTTTTTATCCAGATTCTTTATGCATGAGTTACTGTTTTGGTCAGATCAGAGAGACTGCCAATTCCTTGCAATGCAATTTAGTCTCACTGAGCAGTTCCCACGATAATATAGAAAAAAAAAATGTAGAAACATTATTATAGAACCCTTTTGTGCACTCCTGACTTTAAAAAGCCTAAGCCAAAAATGCTACGGATTTTATGCTAAGGCTGAGCTGTGAAACACAGGCAATAAATTCTGAGGAACTGACCATGATTGCTGAAGGTGATCTGAACAAATCTGAAAATTATCTGTGTATTATGATACACCAACAAACTGGACATGGAAAACCATATTGTACTTCATACCAGTTGGACCACTTTCAAACAATACCAGAAACCTGGGTACCTATTTATCAAAGATTTTACATTTAACATACGCAAAAGTCAGATTTATTTTGCTATCAGGAATGACTAAAGAGTAGCATCTTTTGTTAAGTCATACCTATGGTAACAGATTACAACATTTAAGCTCTAAGGACAGTAATCTGGGCATATGGAAGCCCTCCTGAATTATTTCTTCTGCTGGGTCTTATACAAGTACATCAGTCAGCCAATTTGACTTCCTCATAAGTCATCTGACTTCTTGGGAAGGATGCATGGAAAAGCAGTGCAAGAAAATTTGGATATTGGAAGGAACTAAAGGAAACTAACAAAAGAACTCAAATATTTTTTACTGAATGCTATATTTGAAAGTGTCATTTTTAACGTGCATGTATTGTGGTGTTCTAAATGAGCCACAGGTAGGCTCCTGCTGTGTAATTAACCACCCTAAGTTCTGTTTTTAAAGAATATTGTATTCCACATGTGAACAATACTCTCAAATCAAAATCATGAGAAAACCTAAGGTGGTAAAAACTGAATTAAAAAATCAAAGAGTACCCCTGAAAAAACAAGTTTTTCCTTGAATATTTTGCTAAATTTTTCCATAAAATAGACTTTTTTTGGATGACGTGAGTGCACATGACTGTGAAAAGTAGCTGTTAGCACTAGACAAAACAAATTGTGTTTGCTTCTGGCTAATGAAACCAACAGAACACAGTGAATGCTTCATGTCAAATCATACTTTTGAAAGTTTAATAAAAAGCTTGAAATGCTCTAACCATTTTTAGATGTTTTTCTTTTTAAGGATGCTGGTGCTAGATCAATCAGTATTCAGTATTAGTATAATGTGATACAGTTTGTATACAAGACGAACATGCTTTCTGTGGGCTGAAAAAGGCTGAGAATATCAATATTTAACATCTTAAATAGTGGAACTAACATTGTTCATGGCAGCTATTTTTTGTGTCTTTCTACTCTGGCCAAAGGAAAAAGATATGACCCTAACTATGTTTTAAATAGTGGTTTTTTTAGGTCTTTTAATATAGTTTTTTTTATATAGGTCTTTTGAATCTAAACTAGTACAGGCTTGCATAGTAAGACTACTTAGCCAGAGGGCTATACTGTACCAACTAGATAGTCTCAAGTTGTATTCCAAACCAGGATGGACAAAAACCACTCTTACCTTAATATTTTTATTTCATTGTATTCTGGCTGGTTTGAGCATTTTAGCTTTGACTTTTTTTTTATTATTGTAGCTTTTAGTGTGTGTGCATGTGTGTGTAGGTACTTGAGTTTATTTCCTGTTCTTAGTGGTTTTCTATTTCTTTCTGTCGTGGAATTCCTGTAATGTTAAAATAGATTAATCTATTCATCACATTTTTGATGGAAGGGTCACAAGAACTATTTTCATGAATTTGTGACAGTTTGCCCATCAGGGATTCATAAATAGCCAAATGCCACAAATAAACAATCATATAATCTCTGACATACCAAACCAGTTTGTTATTATTACTGTATATCAGGTGTGACAATGGCCAAGGGAATTAGCTACACAGACTCAGATTAATAAAGGGGGAAGGGAAGGGAAGGGAAGGGAAGGGAAGGGAAGGGAAGGGAAGGGAAGGGAAGGGAAGGGAAGGGAAGGGAAGGGAAGGGAAGGGAAGGGAAGGGAAGGGAAGGGAAGGGAAGGGAAGGGAAGGGAAGGGAAGGGAAGGGAAGGGAAGGGAAGGGAAGGGAAGGGAAGGGAAGGGAAGGGAAGGGAAGGGAAGGGAAGGGAAGGGAAGGGAAGGGAAGGGAAGGGAAGGGAAGGGAAGGGAAGGGAAGGGAAGGGAAGGGAAGGGAAGGGAAGGGAAGGGAAGGGAAGGGAAGGGAAGGGAAGGGAAGGGAAGGGAAGGGAAGGGAAGGGAAGGGAAGGGAAGGGAAGGGAAGGGAAGGGAAGGGAAGGGAAGGGAAGGGAAGGGAAGGGAAGGGAAGGGAAGGGAAGGGGTACAATCACTGTTATCTGACTGATGCGTGTTTGGTTATACACTTCTTTGGTTATCTCTTTTCATGATCTGCTGTAAAATTTGTCAGGAGCCAGTGATTTTCCATTTCCCTTAAAATTATTGCAGACTTTTGACGTTTCTGCAGGTATACATTGCAAAACAGATGCTGGAAAACAAAGCAAATAAATACACTCTGCTGGTGCAGGAGTCCGAGAGCAGAGAAAGAAGTGGCATTACCTGGAATGTCTGCTTTGTCAAATCACTGGAAGAAGCAGAAAGCAGTAGAGAAATCATCCTCTTTTCCTCAAGGAGCAAAAGATATCCATATTTCCACCACGATTTCAATCAAGGGAGAAGAGAGAAAATACAGGTTCTTTACCATAGGCTAAGATAAACATTATTTCTGTTGGTCAAAAATCTTATTATTTTGGCTTAAGCCAGAACAGATTGCTCATTAACACACACCCAATGACCCAATGAATCATCTCGCAGTCACTATACAGGAGAGTTTTGGGTTGTTAATATCTATCAATAGTCACGTGGAATATGAGCAGCTAAATTAAGCTGGCTGAAAAGAAATGTCTGAAAGGCATTCTATGTGTTTTCAGAGGTGGTATTCAACATTGATATCTTCTAAGTTTCAAAGAAAAATGCCATAGAATCATACAATGGTTTGGGTTGGAAGGGACCTTGAAGATCATCCAGTTCCAACACCCTTGCCATAGCCAGAGATACCTTTCACTAGACCAGGCTGCCTAAGGCCCCATCCAACCTGGCATTCAACACTTCCAGGGAGAGGGCAGCCACAACATCCCTTTGAACCTGTTCCAGTGCCTCACCATCCTCACCGTGAAGATTTTTTTCCTAATATCTAGCCTAAACCTTCCCCCTTCCGATTTAAAGACACTCCCTCTCATCCTATCACTAGATCAGAGTAGAGGGGGAAAATCACCTCCCTCAATTGGCTGCCAGGCTTCTTTTGATGCAGCCTAGGATACTTTTGGCCTCCTGGGCTGCAAGTACACATTGATGGCTCATGTCAAGCTTCTCATCAGTCAGCACCCCCAAGTCCTTCTCCACAGGGCTGCTGTCAATCACATTATCTCTGAGCCTGTATTGAAACTGTGGATCACCCTGACCCAGGTGTAGGACCTTGCACCTGGCCTTGTTGAACTTGGTGAGTTTCACACAGGCCCAATTCTTCAGCTTGTCCAGGTCCCTCTAGATGACATCCCATCATTCTGGTGTGACAACTGCACTACTCAGATTGGTATCATCTGCAAACTTGCTGAGGGTGCACTCAGTCTCACTAAGTATACAATTGACGGAAACATTAAACAGTGCTGGTCCTAGTACTGACCCCTGAGGAACACCACTTCTCATGGAAATCTGCTTGGATATTGAGCCATAGATGACTACTCTATGAATGTGATTATCCAACCAATTCCCTATCCACCAAACAGTTCACTCATCAAATCCATATCTCTCCCATTTAGAGAGAAGGATGTTGTGGGTGATCATGTC
Organism: Clamator glandarius; assembly: GCA_033459285.1. Taxonomy (NCBI): domain Eukaryota; kingdom Metazoa; phylum Chordata; class Aves; order Cuculiformes; family Cuculidae; genus Clamator; species Clamator glandarius. Next base: position 10,646,001 of record JAUNZM010000261.1, read on the forward strand.
AAAGGCTTTACAGAAATCCAGATAGGTCACATCTGTGGGTTTTCCCATGTCCACTGCTGCAGTTACCCCATCATAGAAAGCTACTAGGTTGGTCAGGCAGGACTTGCCCTTGATGAAACCATGCTGTCTGTCTCGATTCACTTGTCTGTCCTCCATGTGCTTTAGCATAGCTTCGAGGAGGATCTGTTCCATGACCTTCCCAGGCACAGAGGTGAGGCTGACAAGTCGATAGTTCCCAGAGTCATCTTTTCTACTCTTTTTAAAAATGGGTACAGCATTGCCTTTCTTCCAGTCACCAGGGACTTCCCCTGACTGCCATGACTTTTCAAATATCATGGAGAGTGTCTCAGGAACCACAACATCCAATTCCCTCAGGACTCAGAGTTACATCTCATCAGGTCCCATAGACATATACATATTCATATTCAGGTTCCTCAGGTGTTCATGAACATGATCCTCCCTGCTCTCAGAGGGGTTATATTACTCCGGTCTCCATCTTGCTCTTCATTGACCCAGGAGGGGTGAGGACAGCAGCTGCCAGTGAAGACTGAGGCAAAAGTGTTGTTGATCACCTCAGCCTCCTCCTTGTCTGTTGATACTTCATTCATCAGTGAGGGTAGCCTTTCATTAACCTTCCTTTTCTGATTGACATACCTATTGAAACCCCTCTTGCTAGTCTTTGCTTCCCTTGCCATGTGCAGTTCTAGCTGCACATTGGCCTTCCTGATCTCATCCTACACACTCTGGCAGCATCCCTATACTCTTCCCAGACTACCTGTCCCTGCTTACATTGCCTGTGCAGTTGCCTCTTGCTCTTTACTTTGATCGGCAGCTCTTGACTCAGCTGCACTGTTCCCTTCTCTTCCCTGCCTGATTTCCTACATCTAGGGACAGAGCACTTTTGCAGTCCATGGAAAGCATCCTTAAATATTTTCCAGTTCTGTTTCTCTCCCTTGTCCCCGAGTACTGTTTCCCAAGGGGTCCTACAGACTAAATCCTTGAAGAACTGGAAGTTTGCTTTCCCAGAATTTAGGATCCTTACTATACCCCTCATTTGTCCCAGATACCTCAGTATCTTGAACTCCAACAATGCATGATTGCTGCAGGCGAGGCTGCCTCTGATCTTGATGTCATTGATGAGCTCACTTGCATTGGTGACTGTCAGGTCCAGTATTGCAACCCCTTTGGTAGAGGTGTCTACTACCTGGGTTAAGAAATTATCTTTGATGCACACTGGAAGTCTCCCGCATTACCTAAAACTTGCTGTAGATATCAGGGTGGTTGAAATCCCCCAGTAGGACAACAGCTTGTGAAGGGGAAGCCTCCTGTAGCTGGAGGAAGAAGGCTTCATCAGTAAGCTCCCCTTCATCAGGCTGCCTGTAGTAGACACAAGCGGCAAGGTTGCCCCACTATTTTATTCTCATCCATAAGCTTTCGATCCATTTGTGACTATTATTCCAGGGACAGCTCTTCACACTCTATCCATTTCCTGATATAGAGGGAAATGCCTCCACCCTGCCTTCCTGGTCTGTCCCTTCTGAACAGCCAGTAGCCATCGACAGCCACACTCCCGTCATGGGATTCATCCCAACAAGTTTCAGTAACAGCAATCAGGTCACACCTGTCTAGTAGCCAGATAGGTTCCAACTCTTGTTTGTTGCCTAAGGTGCATGTGTTTGTTTAGAGGCACTTCATCCAGCTGTTGGCCATATCATCTTCTTAGTAGAACACCCCTTATTTCCCTCATGATGTTCCATGGAAATTTTCTTGCTGGCACCTTCTACCTCAGTAGTCACCCCACCCACTCATCTCTGCAAGACTTTAACTGTGCCGCAGCACCCCCATCATGCCCTAGGGAAAGAGGTGGAGGGCTCATAATAGTGCCCTGTCCCTCTAACCATAGTGTGGCCTCCTACATCTTGTCATAGGCAAGCCTGATATTACCCCTCTCTCCCTTCACATCTAATTTAAAACTGCAGGCTCCTGAGCAAAGACTCTCCCCCACTTTGAGAAGGGTGGCTCCCATTAGATGCCTGTATGCCTGGTGCCGTTTAGGCCATTCCATTGTGAAAAAACTCAAAATTGTCACAGTGCCACCAGCCAGGGAGCCGAGTATTAATAGACTGGGCCCATCTGTTCCTTCCAGTATCACTCTCTGCCACTGGAAGAAGGGAGGAAAAAATCATCTGGATTCCAGGTATCCTCACTAGCCTACCCAAGGCCCTGAAGTCTCTTCTGATCATCCTTGGCCTATATCCTGCATCTTCATCATCTCCCATGTGGAAAAGCAGTATTGGATAGTAGTCTGAGGACTGTACCAGACTGGGGAGTTTTCTGGTGATATCCCTAACCCGGGCTCCTGGGAGGCAGCAGACTTCCCTATGAGGGTCTACTCAACAGACTGAACCCTCTGTACCTCTTAGCCGGGAGTCTCCTACAACTATGATTTGCCTTTTCTGCCTTGTAGTAACAGTAGTAATATGGGAGGTGTCCCCTGCAAGATTGTCCACTCCAGAGCCCTTCGCTTGGTGACTACCATGTCCAAAATCACTTTCCCCCCCCCATATTGTCCTGCTTGTGGGGGAAAAAATGAGGTATGGGAAGTGAGTTCTCAGACTAAGAAAATTAAATGTAAGAAAATTAAAATAACAACAGAAAATAAAACACATGTTTTGCAAAACTTCAAAATTAATACTTTTTCTCCTTTTCAGATAATAAAATTTAAATAAAAAAATTAATTGAACTTTTTGCCTCAGTTGAAAACTCATTTCCATCTTTTAATACTGTTTTGACAGGAAATTTCTTTTAGCTCTGACCTGATCATTACGCATATCAGGCAGATCCTGGTGTAGAGGAACATGCAGGAACTGGTGAGAAAAATTCTCATTCATTGTCTAGATTTCCGACTGTGAAGAAAATGTCAGTCCAGATGAGTATCTTGAGCCACACTGTTGATTTTTAAGTCTACCTGTCTTTGTAAACATAAAGCTGATATAGCTGGAAGTGTTGTGAGCTGTTGGCTGAGTGTTAATCAATCATTTCTCTTAGATGGGGATGCTGGAGATCAAGATGTAGGAGACTTGCACCCTTCTCCCTGCACTCTGGCACCAATACTCTCAGGAGTCTGCAAGGATCATTACGGTGTCATGCCAAACTACAGTATCAGCAGCAATGGATCTGTCAGTGTCCATGTGAATGTAAGCTAGTCCTTCTGAGGAACAGTCTTGGAAGCTACATATCTATGGCTCAGAGGGCAAGGTAATCTAAAGAGATTCCCTGAAATCCTTCAGCCAGAAAAATTGTCATTGTTTAAAGAATTGTCTATGGCAGTTATGATTTCGCTCCTTCCACAAACTGCAAATATTTTTTTTAAACACTGATAAAAATGCACAGACATCTCACACTCACTTTACCTACCTTTATTCCACTGACAATAATGTTATTCTTTAGAGTAATACTGATTAGGGATTTTGGAAAACACAGCAGGTATCCATAATTGTCAGATCACCTTGTGCCATCAGCAGGCACTGGAGATAGTATTCATTAGGAACACACAGAGACAAAAAAAGAATATTACTTACTTCTGAATGTATTGAAACAAAGTAAATGGAAAGCTGCATGGCTTTATGAAAAAGCAGCTTACAAATGTAGTAATACATTTGCAGAGGTGCTATTACATAACACCATATATCTTTATATTTATACATACACAACCTGTTCAGAGCACTTAGTCTGCAGGACACAAAGCCAGAACACTAGTAAAACCAAAGTTCTATAGGGCTGGTTATGGAACGTATTCCAGAAGGAAACAAATCTCAGTTTTAGAGCTTGTATTGGAAACTACTGGACTTTATCCTTCACTGTTTATATTCACAATTTCTGTTTTATAAATCATCATCTGCATGTGGGATTTAATTAATATTACTATAACTTCCCATTTATGCACACCAAAAGCCAATGCCATTTAAAACACAATAAACAAGAGATCTGCACAGTTTGATGGGCTGCCAGTGACTGTGTTGCTGCAAATAAAAACATTGAATGGTTAGTTTTCTGAAAAGGTGTGACATACAAACCATTTGGTAACATTTTTAATGTCCTTGCAGTAAATCCTTGGTACTGGAAGCTCACACAGAACTTTCAGAAAAATCCCCCAAAAAATTCTCACACACCTGAGACTGCCAGGATGTGCATACAAAAAATACATCAATCAGGGGATTGCAGTAGCCAAAAAAGACACTTTGAAGGACAGACTGCCTCTGTGACCAAGTCTTTAGGAAGTGAGCATGCAGAAGATTACAGTCTGTACCAGAGACATGAACTGCTGCCATACTGCATACTTAACCTCTCCACAGAATAGAAATGCAACCTCATTCACACAACAGTAAATGCTCGTCCTGACAGCAGAATCATTGACTACACCTGTTTTGTAGTTGCTTAGCATTTATCCCCTTGAGATTGGTTTGACCTTCATTGCGTTATTGCCAGTGATATTACACTTTGCTTCTTGCTGTGGACTTCTGCTAAGAGGCCAAAGCAGGACTGTGCCTTTGTGCTTTACTATCAATCAGCTTCACTGTTAATCAACATTGATACTTAAAGGACATAGGGATATATGTGTGTGGGAAGTTAGCGTCAAAATTTTTGCAATGTTTTTTCAGGTTAGGATAAGTCATGTTTGTTTTTAATTTCTTGCAGTGAAAAAGAAAATTAATATTTGAATTCAAAACGGTTTGGACTTCTAAAATGAGAGTGGTTGTAAGTGGTGGAATATCTATAGGGTGACTATGTGATTACACACATAGTCTATGTGTGTGACACAATGGTTGTCAGACAAAATAACCACTGACTCCTATTTTGGAAGTGGAGGACTCATCTAAGATTTCAGATATGACATGGTGTTCCCACTGTAACATCTCCATCTCATTAAATGCAGTGCATATCAAAGTCTTTGAATTCTACAGAATGGACTAGAGGCAGTTCAGTCAGTGAATACCCTGATGTTTCCCTTTTGCTTTTATTTCAATGCACCTAATGTTGACAGTGTTTTTACAGCAAAGTCACTAAACTACTCTTTCTCTAGCAAGAAAGCTGACACCTCACCTTAAGGTGCTGTTGTTATGGGAGGTTTCACAGAAGAAAACAGTTTCAACATTGCATTTTCCTTAGCTGACAAATTTCAAACAACTTGTTCTCCGCCTCTGTTGAGCCTTGTCTAGCTTTTGCATTTGAGTTCAGAGTTTTTCATCAACCTTTGCTCATTAACTGTGCTCTCAGGCACTGTGTAGTTGCTCAGTTTCCAGAGTTACCTAAGCCACTCTTTGCACCTGGATAACTTCTAATTTCTTTTCACCTTTTTTGTGGATTTGAATTGGAATAGATTTATCACTTCCTTTCAGAAGTGTTGCATTCCTGCAGTCACCAAGAACTGGTCCCCACTTGCATCATTTTTGCTTTCAAATACCTCTCAGGTGCATTCCTGTGGTGTAAATGAAGTCAGTCACTAAATGAATACCAAGTATCTATTTAGCTACATGATGCTCACTAAGACCCTCCACCTGGAGATGGAAAATAGTATATACTGGAGCTTATATAGATGTTCAACTGTGAGGAGTAGTCATCACGCAAGAAAACTAACTGCAGAATTTGAACTATAATCAGCCTTGCTTAGAAAGCCATTAGATTTTGAAGGCAGGAAGAGGAAAGGAGCACGGCAAGACAGGTGCAATTCTGTTAGAAAAGAAGTTTCGTAAAAAGGCACTGACATGACTTTAACTGGTATGGTTTTTTTATGTGTCACTCAAATCTGTCTGTTTTAAGAAAATAAGTCACGGCAACTAAACACCATCCAAAGAAAAGAGAAAACATGTGTTTTTCTCTATGTAATGCAACTCTGAATTCCTGTCCTTGGTTAGTACTATTGAAATTTATCCTGTATCACTCATCATGTAGATATTTATTCCGTGCAGCAATAGTACTATTAGACAGCAAGTATTAATCGCAAATGCTACAACATATGCAGCTGAACTTCCTACTGCCACTCAGTAATCAAACTGGCTTACATGAGGAGCAGGAGAATGACTCTTCTCTGATAACTAACTAAAGCACAGTTGTTTAATACAGTAAGACCTCAATTCACAGCAAGGATAGTTAGTTCTCTATCCACATCTTGTAATTTTCTTGTTGGTGTTACTTATTCTGCTAACTGCAGGTGAGGGAAGTAACAGTTAAGTGTCCTCTCTTCCAGGCAGTGTGCTGGCCTTTAATATATACACAGGATGAGGCCAAACAGAAGAGGTGTCTGCTGAAGTGTTCAGATATTCATTATGGATCTTTGCACCCTCTGCAGGTCTCAGCTGGAAAGCCAGGTAAATCACACACATATCCCCAAAGGGAAAAGTCAGTCTACCCTTGCCCTGGATCATCCCAGAGAGTCAGCAGTGATTTCTTGCTCATCCCTCCAATATCAAGTCAACTGGAATGAGTAGAGACACCTTATTTCTCCATGCTGAGAACATCTGCACTTCCCAAGGAACACAGAACTATTACATGATGTCAAGGAGTAATTTTTTTCTATTAATTTTTAAAATGGCTTACTATATGCCTAGATCTAGACTCTTCATCTGTAACAGGTATGTGTACATTATAAAAAAAATGAAAAAAATTATGGTAGTTATAGAATATTGCCTGTAAAGTGTCAGAAATTTCTCTAGTTTTGAAAATCACAAGGGACGTTTTTAAAGGAAACATTCTCCTACAGCCATTGCTAGTAGTGATAAGAGTTTTTATCGTGACCTGTTTCACAGGAGTTTCTCTTGCTCCAGTAGAGCACTAATTTTTTTTACTGTCTTGAGGTCTTTTCCAGTTCATGAATTGTAACAAGACATCTGCAAAAACTATGTACCATCACAAAGCTCCAATTTAAAATCTTCTTAAGAACAATCACAAAGGGATGATGTTTTCCTTTTAAAGCCCTCTAACCAAGGTTTTTCTAGAATCTCTTACTAAACAGTAAAAAGTAACAGAACAGAATAATGAAAAACAGGTATGCATTTCTAACTCACCTCCTATGCTTCTACAGAATTCAGTAGTAGCCTTTTCCAAAACACAGGGACAAGGTATCCTTTTACAGTTCTTTTAATCTTATTTTAAAGGCCATCTCACAAAGCTTTCTAGCTTTAGTGAGTGTTCTTCTATGGAGGACAATCCATACAAGTTCAAAACATTTAAACCCCACAATTTCTCAGCTAAAGTTTGCCCTTGCTGAAATTAAAAGACTAGCACTCAGTTCATTTAACTGGGAAAAGAAACAAGCTATTTTAAGACAGAAGGAAGGCTCACTACCTTATTTTAATTTTTCTGGCCCAATGGGGATACTACATCTCAGAGCTTAAATCATTGCACTTAGTCTCAAGATATGTGACTACTTCCCAGCTCTGCTACTTGATATTTCTACTGTTTGGGGAAATCAGCTACAAATCTCTATGCCTCAGAACTTGCAGCCCAAAATGTACACACTCAGTCTCTTACAAAATGAAAAATTACCAGGGTTATTCAAAGGATGCTAAGTAAGTAAAGATATGTACTGTGCTCTTCACAGGGTGACATATGATTGTTCGTGCATGCTAGGAAGCAATCAGTGTGCAAGAGTTGAAGGAGTGAAGGAGGAAACTTAAAAGAAAATGTTACAAAAAATATCCAGTCTATGCCAATGAAATTTTTTCGTAGTCAGTATAATTTGGTAGTGAATAGATTTGACTTAAAAAGTAGTTGAAAGTCACAGAGTTCCCTCTACTTTTCCTTTAAATAAATACATTTAAGTAAGTGTCTTTTCTTCCCAAACAACTTACACTTATCCATGCATATATGAAATCAAAACATTTATACTTCTTTTTTATATTACTCTATGTAGCAAAAGACTTCGGCAAGATTCTAGTCATGCTTAGGAAAGATAACTTAGAAAATCATTGGACATCTTTTTAATTCTATTCTCCTCCAAAACACTTTCTAAAAAATTCATATTCCATGTGTAATAGTGTTGTCTTTAGCTACTGACAATAGTATTATCTATCCAGATCAGAGAAAATTTGCTGGTTGGAGTCGAACACAAATATATTTCTCCTATCTCCTATCAAAATGTGTAACAAAAAAAAAAAAAATCCTATCCTGGAGCCATAAATCTGATGCTGAAAGATTGTGAATTCTGAGGGCAATGATTGATGGTTGAGAAATCTGCGTACAAAAAGTTACACTGAATGAAGCCAAAAGGCATTTTGCTCCTAGGAGGCAATTAATAGATGGCAAGGATACTGTTCATTTACAAGGTTATGTTTAACTGGTAGTGATATCACAGAGCTGGGTAAATGGTAGAATTGCATTAATGGTCCCCAAACCTCAAAACTCAGCACTCATTAAGCCTGAGTCACAGATTAATGAAGAGACATTTACACTTTCACTCTGTGCCATAAATACCTATACAGTATTAAAGTCAACTAATAAGGAGGCAGAAGAAGTTGCCTTACAACCACAAGCACATTTTAAAGACGTTTATTTCAAGAATTGTTTTTTTTTCTTCCTTAAAGTATGCATTACAAGTCACAGAGGAATTACACAAAGCTGCCAGCAGCATTTCTTCTGGGAAACTGTCATGTACGCTGCAAACAACAAAAGTCTTCAGACACACAAGTTTGGCAGAAGCTATGATCCTTAAGTAAATGACACACTTTTAGGTAGGTAGAAAACTCAACAGCAGACATGGCCTTTGACGAGAAAGAACCTTTCAGGTTTAGCTGTTTTCCTTGGCAAACTGACAGGAAAGTAATCATGGTGCATCCTACTGGATACATCGTTCTTAAATCATACTTAGTAATATGCCATCAGATACCATTTTCACTCTTAGTAAAAGATGCTGGGTTTTCAACTATTTCTATACAAAGGTTTCCGTGGCTTAGAATAATGTTTTTGCACTCAAAGATTCCCCAAAGGCTCTGGTACTCCAGTCCTGCAATATTTGCAGTGGCTGTCACCAGTATAAGCCTAGAAATGTACTCCAGCTGCTATGCATACCTGCTTATATTGATGATACTTTTAACTATGTAAAGTTTTGAAGCTAATACTGATGGCTGGGAAGAACTTCATTAGAGTAAGAGCTGTCATTTACAAATCTCAAGCTACTTTTAATAAATAGAAGATTTAGTGAGGTGACACAACTATGATTAAATAACCCCCATGGTGATTAATTAAGCAATAATACAAATTTTTATCAGATTATAAGTAGCCAGATGTCACCAACAGAATTTTATTTTCAGACAAGGAATACAAACAAATTCTTTGATTGTTGAACAGAATTTTTCAGTCTTCAGAAGGTTTGGTGTGATTTACTAGCATTTCCAATGCTTGACCAATTGACATCCATGATCAATTAACTATGAGATTCATTCAGAAATTTAATATGTATTGAATTTTTGTTTTACTGATATGTAAATAAAATTTGTTTTAGTTTCTTCCAACCCAGAAAGGAGCAATTCCAAAATACTGCACTTTTCTGTATTTTATGCTTAATGCAGTTTTTCCTAATTTAGTATTGCCAGACAAATAACCTTAAGGTAGCCAACTTGAATTTATGGGTATAAGAAAGAAACACATTATTAATACTTTTAGGCAGAGGAATATTTCTGAGCACTTTTACTATGGAGAGTAGTTCAAAACCACCAAGCCTATGGCTCTCAGTAACTGTGGCTTGTGAGGCTGACAGGGGCTGAAGAAGTAGTTTAACCTGATGAAGCTGTTTATGAATTATAGATGGGAACGGGACTGCTTATTGAGGTAGTGTATAAATTAAAACAGGTGTATAATTTATGGTTAATTTTACAAACACAAACCATGAAGTAGGTAAGACAGAAAGAAGTTCCTGGTATAAAATATAACTTCAGGAAGAGAATACATATACTACCTTGCCTGACTGACTTGCACACATCTAGTCTGAATCTTAATATCATAGTATCAGGATATCTTAATATCTTAGTATCAGGAGCAGAATGTTTACAGTTTTAATATCACCTGGGCTTTGCAATTCTGATTAAGTTTTATCCACCCAACTGAGAACTACACTATCCATAGGAATTGTTTTCATACATATTAAAGATTGGCATAGATCCAAGACCACATATTAGCGAACTAGCTCTGCCCAGAAAAGATCGGAAATTCTTCTTGGAAAAGAGAAGAGTTAAACACAGTTCCATATCACAGCACTGTATGCCCGTATTGTCAGTATGTACCTACTGTTCAGTGAAGCGCATTGTAGCGCATTCAAAGATTAAAGGTCCTTGACCATAGAGGGTTTTATTATTTACTGTTGTCCATAAGCACTTCCCAGTTGAAAAAATTCTCCCACTGGTTCAAAATCAAACTGCAAGAACTGAACTTAGTACATTGCACAGCACCAACATTGTTTTATGATGAAGAAGAACATGAAGCTAACAAGGAAGTATTATAGTTATTAACTGAGGAAGGAAGAATTATAAGGGCAAAACCATTAGGCATACTAAATAAACATAGCCAGGAAGAACAATTCACAGCATTAATAGCAAATTACTGAACAGACTATTTTGGAAAACTCTTAGGATTATTGCTCTAAGTTATGATATTGCATTACCTAGCTCATTTCAATACGCAGGAAACAAAACACTTATTAGTTGTTGCTTCTGCTTTTTTCTTTCCAACACAAAAGAGGGATCACAGAATCACAGAATAACCAGGTTGGAAGAGACCCACTGGATCGTCGAGTCCAACCATTCCCACCAATCCCTAAATCATGCTCCTAAGTACCTCATCCACCCTAACCTTAAACACCTCCAGGGACGGTGACTCAACCACCTCCCTTGGCAGACCGTTCCAATGCCTAACCACCCTCTCCGTGAAGAACTTTTTCCTAATCTCAAGCCTAATGGTCAATATTCTGAAAGAACAGGTGGAATTGAAGATGCAAACAACTGCTTATGAAAGAGGTTCACAATACAGACATGAAGGTCACAGAAAACAATTTGAAACATGAAACCCAATTTTATGGTTAGTGAATTTATATTATATATAAATTACCACAGCAACCTGTGGCATCTAGGATAATATCCAAAAATAATTCAAATAGAACTAGGCCTTGTGGATGGAAAGGAAAAGAACAGAAACTAAGTATAAAGGGCAAAAGTTTTTTATAAAAAAAGTCAAAGTAGTTGTCTGTATGCATGTAAGAAGTAATATACAAAGCCTCCTTGTAATTTCCCAAGTACATACAAAATATTCCATACTTCATCCACATCCATACTAAATAATTGCTAATGTCATGACAACTTTAGCATCTTTATTGTGTACTGTGAGAAGAAAAATCAATGCATTATGCGTAGCATTTTCTTATCTGTTGGGAGCAGAAGCATGCCGTTTGTGTAGCTGTAGAATCTGTTCCTGCCAGCTAAAAATGTTACATGATATAAATGTAAGGTTAAACTGTTTTATAAAAGCTGGCACTTCCTCCATCTAATTGTGCAATATGAGACAGATCACATTTAACAAACTTTGCTTTCATTTTAAATTATTGCTGGAGTTGAGCTAATATATTTCCCTTTCCTGCAGGGTTTGTGGTACAGAATGTTAACATTTAAAAAACCTACCTTTGTTGGTGATGAAGAACATGATATGCCAGGCTGTTTTAAGTTTGAAGTCAAGCTTTTCTTCCTGTGCTAAACCACAAAGTCAATAGGTATTTCACAGTCACAGGTGATCATATTTGGTGAACACTGGCTGACACAGCCATAACATGCTGTTTCTAAGTAGCAAAAAATGGCCAGATGGAGGTTTCTAGAATTTCAGCCAATCTTGCCCTACTTCCAAAATGCACCTGACAGCTACAAATTGAGTTCAGCAGCGATAGTGAAAGTTGATGGACTTATTAATTGTGACTGCTATTCAAGAAAAAAACATATAGACAAATACCAACACATTGAATAACATTGCTGGACTAGAAAGCCAATTCTTTCTGCTCATTTATTTTCAACTTAAAAACTGGAATGAGATGATCTTTTTGAAACAATAGTTAGAATAGTGTACAATCAGATATACTAGAAGCTTTTAATTCTAGTTTCTGATCTGGATAGAAAGTGAAAATTACATTAATATTGGCAGTTATCTAAATATGACAAAAAATGGCAGAAAATATCAGGATGAAGGATTGTTTCTTCTGGCTGTTGTCCTTTATTACTGTCCATGACATGATACCCGTGAAGTCCTGTTGACAGCTACAAGGCCAGTACAGAATAGACTGAAAAAATGTGGTTGACATATTTTTTCCAGTTGCTAAGAATAGCCATTTTGGATCACCCACATCAATAATTTCATATATCTTTTTGACCTTTTATTTATGACAGCAGACTAAGCAGTGATACTCAGTTCTATCTGTTGGTAACAACCAATGCAGTTACAGAATCACAGTATCTGTTTCTTTTTTCTTATTTCTGAAAACCAAACCAGACAAAAAAAAACAAGTAGCCCCTAGTAGTACTACCTGTTTACTGCTTCAGTGGGACATTTCTAGAAGACAGAGTGTCATGGTAGAACAGCACTGAAAGAACATATTCAAAACATATTTTCACCTTGCTAGCCTGGAAATCACCTATTATCTTGATGACCAAAAACTATCATGCAAGAGTCCACCTACCTTCCACATTGAGGATCTGTTAAATGAGACATCATACTTTAAACACAAGAGTCCCAATATTACCCAAATTAGTTCCATAAATCTTAGGAAAGGAAAGAAAAATGAACATTCAAGTTTCCCACAGCCCAGCTCTGTAGATCTCCCACTATGATCATCAGTGGTTACCTAGGTGTTATTGAAGACTCAGATTCTTACATTCCTTCCTATCAGACCTTCCTGACATGCAAGGTAAAACATAAACTGAATGCTTGCATTCACACAGCTAGAAACAATCCCTTTATTCCTTCTGCTTTTTTTTTTTCCTGAAATGAGAAGTTACTGACTCCTCCCCACCATCTACAAAACCAAAGTGAGAATCATCAGTACTTCCATTTTTGTAATGAAGCAAATCTGTCCTGAATGAGAAATCACCACTTTGGGTGACTGAGATCCTTTTCATCTCTGCAAAGGGCTGTCAGTGTGTTCTCAGGAAAACCTGTTGGCAGTTTCTTACATGAGGTCTTGCCCTGAGGTTGTAACTCTTCTTCCATCTACTTCATCTCCTCAAACAACATTATTTTGATGAGACTTGCCATGTTTTTCATTTCACCCGCCTACATCTTCAAGCTAAGACAGCTTTTCGGCTAAAACATAACATATAACAGGAAACTAAGGTAGAGTGAATTTTCTTTTTAGTTTTGAGTGATGGTTGAAAGGTTTTCTTGGGCCAGAAAAAGAGGATAGGAAAAGAAAAAAGTCAAATCTTACATTACCAATGTTCAGAAACATAGCAATCTGTAAGACACTGATGTCAGAACAAACTGTCTAACTTCAGCCAGGCAAGATAGGCTGAAAGTCCTTACGCTCCCCGAATTACTGATTTTAGGCTTACTGAGTCACAAGACAGTAAGTTCTTCTTTTCAATTAAGTTCTCCAGGTATAATATCTGAATAACAGCATTCATTCTCACTGAAACGCTTTATGTTATATTGTATAGCTTGTTTCCTCATTAAAGCCATTTCCTTCAGGTGTTGGTAACCACATAAGCCTAACGAACCCATTTTCATTAAGAGGTTACACCACTTTTCTCCCTCATCTACTGCTATCTAGAAAAAAATATTCTTGCTGTGAACACATTGGAGCTGTTTAAAAGACAAAGGAGGATAATCAGTAAGTTAAATAGCTGTTCTTATTGTATATTAACAAAAGCTATCAGTAAAGAATGATTTTGGTGAAATAAGAACAGCTGGAAAGAAAACACCAGGCAGATAAGGACGTTTCTGGGAAGTCTGTTTTCATTGATTGTTCCTGTGTGATCTATTGGGAAAGCAGTTAAACTTGTTGGGAAAGTTTTAGCTAGATATTAAGCAAGAGGGGAAGGATTTTTTTTTTTTTTCTACAAGACCTCTATTTACTGCAGCAAGAAGTAATACACAGGGTTGGCATGAATGGTCTGTAAAGAAGGTGAAAACAATTGGTTGTGTCACGTTTTTAAATTAGAGATCCTGAGTAAAGTATGAATTAATTTTTTTGAAATTTAATTAGGTCAGTATGGCGTGTTAACTATGAGGCTGTTGACAGTTTTCAAAATACTTTCTGAGGTTAGGAATCAGAACTAATATTCTGGTTCTAGAGGCTGAAAAAAAACCATATTGCAAAGAGCTTACTATCTGTGTTACCTAGTACTGTGCAGGTAAATTATCCAGGTGATACCACGAAGGTCCAGACCTTCAGTTATGAGTATGAGGAAATATTAAAATAGATATCAACAAGAACTAAGCTTCCAGAGCAGATAAATAATAGAATGCAATAATAGAATGCACCACCAAACAACTATATAGGTTTCTCTAGGTTTGTTTACTGAACTTCAAGCTTACAAATCACAAATCCTATATGTGCATGAAAATAGCTGGATTCTTAAAAGAGAAGCTGAAAAAGCCTTTAGCTTCTCTGGGAAGGTCAGTAGAGCTCTTTAAAACATAATACTGAACAGAGGTATTAATTAATTTTATTTTTCTTTTCTGGAACATAATACCTGAGACAGGGTCACTTTCTGCCCCTATTCAAGGTCAGAACCTGACCTTCCTGAAAGGTAACCTTCAATTTCCATTAAAATCTGTATAGGAATATTTTATTCAGAGAGGAGGCAATAGAGGTGTACACTTTAACATATGGTGGTTTTAATATTCATCCTAGTGGGAGACTTGATTTTCCCAGCTTTACAGGTTGACAGCCACCACTGCTACAACAGTTTCTTATCTAGCAAGCTGAAAATATAGCTGTCTAAGGCTGGCTGAGCCTTGTCAACACTGTGTTACTGGACAGACATCAATGCAAGAGTCACAGGCAAAGAGTAAAACAGGCAGTTTTATGGAATCCTTGCTTCTGGTCCTTATTTCCAACACATTTTCTCTTTGTTTCTAAATTGAGTGAGTGCTTCAACAGTAAAGCTGAGAAAAAAAACCCAGCAAAACAAAACTCAGCAGGTATTCAAGAATGTCAGTGTTTTAAATGAAGACTATCCCCACTCAGCTACATTTGGGACTGCCCTGTGCTGGGTTGCAAGGTAGTACTATGTTGTCATCACAGAAATAGCTTTTAAGTGTTTCCAGATTTGAACCCTGGCTGGACAACTCCCAGTTCTTTAGCTTATCTATTGAAATAAAAGTGAAGTGTGTCCTCCTATGTATATTAGAATAAAACTAACCATTTTTTAAACTACTAACTTGTAGCACTATGAGAACTAAAAGAAGACAGTCTACAATAAAATATTTTTGTGGGCTGTTCCATTTGATATAGCAACCTACTGCAAAATGTGACAGAACTTTACAATTTCATTGGAAGTTTTTTGCTCATTTTTCATGTGTAGAAATCACAAACGAAATCACTAATTTAAGGGATTTTAAAAGACAAGCTCAGCTTCTAAATAAGAAGGAAAATGGATCACATTCATATTATATTTAGTGACCTGTCCTTGCAACTTCTATCAATGTCTCTCTTTATAGGATATTCTGATGACAATATAAAAGGAGCAAGAAAATGAACTAGAATTATGTTGTTAGATTAGAAACATATGACAGGAAAATTATGAGAATGCCCAAATGCTGGTGAACTCAAATGTTATCTATAAACTATTGTTTTAGTAGTGAGATGCTGATAATACAACATCAAGTAGAAACACATTTTAAAACTGTGACTCCAGGAAATAAAGCCCATTGAGCAGGAAGTGGTTTTCATACCCTGAGGGCCAAGTAACAAAGACATCCTCTGGAATTTTCATATCATACAGCAGGCAACTGGACAAAGATATAAACTGGATACTGGAGCAGAGAACAGACTGAACTTCTAGGTAAGGAAAACAAGCACAAGGAGTCAGAGTGCCCCAGACCTACTCTTCAGTTCCTGAGATAATATTTAGGCATCTTAATACACTTTTTATTTCGCCTAAGCATGAACTGCTTGAAGAAGAAGCTGCGTGAAAGAAGATAAAGTGTCATTACAGTTATTTTTCTTTTCTTACATAACTGGGGAATGTTTAATGTAAACAAACCTGAAAAGTGGGCAAAAAATGGAGGAAGGTGAAAAGGAAATACAGTTCTGAGTAGAAAAGGTCATTTTATATACAGTGGACTATTTTCTAGGCAGTAAGTCCACATGATAATCCTTTATATAGTACTCCTATGTTACTCCCAACTATGAGATAGCTGGAGATGAGGCTATGGCTTCACACACTGTGAATTTCCTCACCTTGGAGTCTGTTTTTTAATGCTACATTTCTTCTTCTTTTATGAAAAAAATAGCTAAAGGCCAAGCTCTCAGCTACATCTTAGTCCATGTTCATTTTGGCTACCTCACTGCACTAGCATTAGTCCAGTTGTTGACAACTACATATTTTCTTCACAGCGTCACAGACACTGCATGGGACCAGGAGCCCTGTGGCCCTTCAGCAAGACATTGTGATGTTCAAAATGGAAAATCCACCTTGACAGGTACAGCAATAGCCACTATCTTCTCTATACTTCAGGTATTCAAGAACATGCTTTTTTACATTGATGTATCTGAAGCTGGACACACTGCTTCCATGTGCTTCTAAAAGCTGTGGATACAAAGCAGGTCTAGACCTGTGATAGTCTCAGATTTTTGAAAAGCAAAGAAAATGGGGCTGAAAATGTAGCGTGTCAGCTGTTCCTCCAATAAAGCCCATGTTCCTTTCTTATTATCACACAGATCCAGTCATGACAGGGTGGATGAGACTCCAGACAAGGCGATGACTGAACCCCTCAACTTACTTTGATGCTAAAGATGCCTTGAGTGAATGCTAAAATTTTTAACCTCTCTTTCTGGCCCAAAGTTCTCTATCATTCAGTAATCTTAGAGTTATGTGAAAAAATGGTCACTAAGTTATGGTCTGCGCTGTGGCACAATAAAATGCTGAAACCATGATCTTTTTCTCACCTGCTGGGCTCCGCATTATGGTCAGTATTTTCTAAATTTGAGGTGATTATGCTCTTCCATCTGTGTGCTCCAAATGATCAACTACTGTCTGAAAGTGTCAGAACTCACAAGAGAGAGTAAATTGCAGAGAGGAGCTTCTAGCAGATGTCACATCAAGGGGAGCGACCAATCTCCAAAGCATTAGAAAATAAATTATTACACAAACCAGTCAAATACACAGGACATGTTGATTAAAGAGACATTATCTAGCATAATAATTGATACTCTCTGTGAATTAAATCCAATATGAAGACTAACTTGAGTTCCCCTTCTGTAGGGAATTAATGTTGTAAGAACTTAATTAAAACAGATGAATGACAGATGAAAGCAAAAGAACATTTCATAGAACTGTTTAAAGCAACCTATTTATCAAGGACTAATTTTTTAGCTCTGTGCTTCCTTTAAAATCACCACTAACTGTTTGCTAAAAGATTCTGTTCCTTTTTCCTCGAGATCTTTCTATGCCAATCTGGTCACCCATTCTCATCTGTCTGTGATCATGCTTTCTGATGTTTAACTTTCTGTTGCTTTCTTTAACTCTAGTATTTCATCTTTCATTTAGAAATGGCTAAGACTAATACGCCACTATAAATGCTGGTTCCCTGTCTTTCTCTCTAGTTATTTCTTAGGCTCTGGGATGCTTAATTTTTGGATTTTGTTTTGAACTTGTCTCAGGTTTGTATTATATTTTTTAAACAAAGCAGGGAAAAAATATCAGATAAGTTTCCATTACAAACACAAACAGTTAGCACAATGTTTTGCACTTTGGTAATCCTTCCATTTGAAATGCTGCCCCAGAAAAAGCAAATGGGCTAGCAGATAATCATTCAGACAAGGCAGGATAAATTTTGAGGATGTGCAGAGATGAGATGCATCTAGTATAAGTGCTTACTGTGTGTAATTGTACTTTAGGGTGTCTGAAGTTTATTTACATCTCTAACCTTCCCTTTTAACCTTAAGAGTAAAAACTAAGGGCACTACAGTAATTGACAATTTTACATGTGTTACTGCTGATACGGAGAAATAATAAATATGAACAGGACTGGTTTGACTTTTGTGTTTTTTTGAAATTAGAGGGCAAATTCAATCATGTGTGGATGATATAAGTCGATTACATGAAAGTGTAGAGGCGAAAAACTTTCCTAGAATTGTTCATTGATCAAATTTTTGTGAGCATTCAGGTTTAGTTTCATGTCATTTCATATTCAAAACAGTAACAGATGCATACATATACACATCCCCCATATATATGCGTGTGTATATATATATATATATATATATATATATATATGAAACAGATAGACTGGCAGTTGCCTAGAGCAACAGACTGCTGCAAGCCTAAAGATATGCATAGTTTCTGCCAGAGCACTGGAAAGCGAGGGCTGGCCACTGCTGCTTGTGCCAAAGGCAATGTGGGAGCATGTGGGATGGTGCCTGCTGCTGCAGGACTGTTTGGCTACAGCTGAGTCAATTCCGACTTCCCTTGGCTCGCATCTGGCCACCAATGCTGCACCCGCCTGTAGCAGGAGGCTGGGCCAGGGACCTTAGTAAAGCTTGGTGTGCTCCTTGGCACAGCTCTGTGTGTTCACTTACAGAGCTGGCAGCTTTATGAAAATCTGTTGCCTCAGTGCCTCTAGCTCCTGTATTGCCTTGCAGATTCAGCTGGACGGTTATGGCCTTAACTTCCCTCAACAATTTTATTTCTCCGGTGAGTTCTGACACTTCCAAATTATAGTCAGTCATTTGGAGAACACAGATGGAAGGAAATTTAACCAAATTTATTTGCAGGCATACAGACCATAAAGGCATTCTCCACTGGGAAGGAAACTTCAGGGTTTCAGGCTCTCATTTTGCACTAACTGGAACCACAATCTAGTGACCACATATTTGAATAACATCCCAGCTCTCTCCTTCCTTCCTGACTCTTTTCTACCCAAGACAGGACTTGCCCAGCCACAACTCAGATCAGAAATCTCATTTGAGGGAGATGGAATATTAATTTGCCTACATTTCTGAGAAGTCTCATGCCAACTTACCTTTTGTTATAAAAGGCAAATGATGGCCAGTCACGAAACTGGTCATGTGTTACGAATAAACCATCCCAAACAACAAAACACTGAAGAAGCAAAATATCTACATTTTATTCCTACCAAAAGTCCCTTTGTTTAGCGTATATGTCCTCTTTGATGAGATGTATCACATACAAATAATCTGGAAATGATATTTTAGTGGATTCACTTCTTGGAGGCAGCTTTTCTGAATGAGCATGAGAAATATAAATCAAGTAATGTCTCGGCTTCACAGGAAGACTTGCTTTCACAGGCTTGACATGTTTCCTTGACTTGATCTATAGTGCTGTGCTATGCAGTGTTTCTTGGCATCTTTCACCTTTCCAGACTAACCTTGTCTTTTGGGCACAAGCCACCAGCTACACTGTGCCTTGGGAGAGCCTAGCGATTGCAGTGCTTTATAGGACACTTGTCCCATTCCTGGACCTGTGAAGCAAGACAGTTAGAGAAAGAAGAATAAAGAAGCAGAACAAAAAAGCTGAAAGCAGCAGCTTAACAGAACGCACTGCAGGTGCCACCAAGGGTTTTAGAAGATTAGCTTTCTATCCTGGGGTAATTTTGCATCAGTTGCACAGACTATATTATCACTATGTTGTCTACAAACAGCAAGAAGAAAACAAATGGCACAAAACTGTTATGAAAAAATTGTTGTTAAGGGACTGAATAAAGGTTATGCATAAGGCATCAGGTATATCAGACTGAGGATGTATCTTGACTGGCTGGGAAAAGGGACCGTGATGCATGGACAGAGGAACTGCAGTGTGGCACCCTGGGTGTCTGTCCCACAACTTACGCTACCCATGCAGCCCCCAGAAAGCAAGATTAGCCTTCATGGGCTTAGCAGCTGTTAACAGGAAAAGAGAGGACAATTTTAGGATTTTCTGTCTAGGTGGTGCTCAGGGCAAGTAGATACTTCAGAGAAAGTTTTGGAACCTTACAGTCATGATCAATTATTTACTTAAAGGTCTGGTACTCGGAAAGAAAGATTTTTAAGGTTTAGTCTGGACAAGTGCTCTTTACTCTTCCCTCTAAAAGCAGACCCTTAGATTTCTTCTCTTTGTTCCTGTACTCCCTGTAGTCCCATGCTTCTTAGTCCCCTGAGGCACTGGCTAAGCCTCAAAGGCAGGGAGTCTGATACAAAACCTGTAAGAAGAACAACAGATAAAGGCCAAAGGCTTTTAAATAAGTTATTTTTCATGATGTTTTTCTGTCATGTGTAATAAAATCAGTCACATTCCTTGCTATCTTGATGTGTTCCAGGGAAATGCAAGTTGTCACAACAAATAGAATAACTGGGCAAAACATGGTCTCTCCAGGCCAATTCTTCTTGGGATGTTTCATTCATTTTTTCTTTGTAGGTTCACTTCCAGGTGGGTGTGTGAAAATTCATCTTGTTCATCCCAATATTGTGTCTAGCTGCTGTAAAGCGAGATATGACATAAGAGATCCACTGGGAAACTAACCACTTCTAAAACTTCAGGTACTTCATGTTAAGTGATAGATTTTAACTCATAAGAAGCTGAAAGATAGCATCTGAGAAGTTGGGAGGCACATCAGATTTGGTCCTCCCAGGTAAACTAAACTAACACATTTGGGTCCAACTTCCAAGTTCGATCCGTCCTTGTATGTGCTCCTGGGCAAGAAACTTTGATTTGCATGATGGCAGTTCTCTTATAATTCCTTTTTTTTTTCAGGGGGAAACTCAGCACAGAGATAATATTTTTGCAGCTGCATATAGCAGTTACCTCTGTGGCTTCTCAGACCTATCTAGAGCCTCTTGACATTGTCAGAGCACAAACACTAACAGCAGATAACGGTAACTAATTAAATGACCAAACAAGTTGGTATTGCACCTGTAAGACAAAGCTGTGGGTTTATGAACCTGAATAGAAAATGTGGTTTATTATTCAGCTGAGAAGATGGAAGTGTTGAAGTTCTTTCTGTGTTTCAGAGGAAAACATTTGTGCTGGATGAGGTTACTGTGCATTCTCTTCTGACCATTTATTGCTATTTGTCAGGTACTTCCAAGGTTCTTGGTAGTTTGTAAAAGCACAAGTCAAGGAAAATGCCCATGCTTGCTCAGCCTTCGTAAACAAAGAACAGCAGAACAAAAGAACTTTACCATTGCAAAGTTTACAACTTGGGAGTACATAGGGATGAATACAACATCTAAAGGAGCTCGAAGTCAGTGTAAGTCATCAAGGTAGGCAATGATCTCTGTTGATTTTGTCTCTGAGAAAGAGAAGGGGAGCTGTCTGACAGCGGCCACTGCAAAAAGGGTCACTGGTGCCTAAGTACTGGTGCCAAGGCTGGACTTCTTAATTTCCCTCCACTGCCTATGTATCTCCCTCTTCAAGAAGGCATGTGGAAAATTTTATGTGGAATTTTCTTCTCCACTCTTTTTATTATTTCAAATACTTTCATAGCTCACTCAAGCTAAACTACTACATGAGTGCTCTTGCAAGATGTCATCAAGATCACTGCTTCCTAACAGAGAACTGTTACACTACTTTTGCCATTCCAGGTTTTGGTGGCTTGGAAAATCAAGACACCCAGAAACCCTCAAGACATGAATGAAAAATGCCAGCCAATTCAAATGCTGCTATTGCTTGTAAGTCATTCAGGTGAATCACCAGGGTGACTTTCAGAAGGCCTTAAGGGAGCCCTTTATTTCCACAAATCAAGTGCAACAACAAGGAGAGGTGTTTCCCTTCCATGAAAGCAGAGGCCAGGGAGCATACTACTTAGAGTAAAAAAAACTAAGTTAGTAGCAGTAACAGTGTATAAGGGGAAGCTATTATGATTTCCTGTTCTAACTTGAACAAAACGAAGCACAGAATCTGATGTGATTACTTATGCACTGGGTTAACCCTTTACTTAATGCTTGAGGGAAGAGAAGCGTTTAGGTGGTAACTTGTCTAGATCATCTGCTAAGCTACAGGTATAACTCTAGTCAGATCCACTGAAGAATTAGCTTAGATGTATGTAAGAAGTTATAGACCACACTAAGTTTCTTTATCTTTAGATGAATGTCACCTCTAGGGTTTATAAACTGCAGAGAACAAAACCCTTTTTTCTGAAATTTGATGACATTGAGATGTGCAACTGGTATGACTAAGGCTGACAGTTTTAAGAGTGATAGCACTAGAAAATCAGAGGACTACAGATCATGAAAGATTTAGGTTAATTTTGGTTTACATCATAAACCAAACAGTCTTTGAGGTTCATATGCTATGATGAAGAGGGGAATCAATCAAAGAAAAATGAAAACAATATAAATATGGAAGGCAGAAAAAGAAACAGAAATGCAGGATGGGGGGGATATCAGAATTTGTTTGATAAAATATTCAGATGGCTAACTATCCCGATAGTCTTTTTTTCCCCATTATATCCACTTTAACCTTACTGATATCAGCTTTCAGCCATAAGATGTTGACTTTTATTTTTAGATAAAGTACAGTATTTATTATTCTGTTAATTGTCAGTAACAATATTGTATGAAAGCTTCTGTTAAAGAGTTACCTAGAGATGCAGACCACTCTGACAGAATAACTCCAAAATGTTCTTCAGAAGGTCAGTTGTGATAAAACCAAACACCATGGAAACTTTGGTTAGAAAGAACAAGCTCCTATATGTCTAGATACAGGAATAAACATGCTTGAGGCTCAATCAGCCCAGGACCTGGGGTGGTCCTGCTCAGCAGGACCCTACCTTTTTTTCCCCGTGGATGTGAAGAGAACTCAGCCTCTCACCCATTAGATAGCAATCTTATGTTCCCAATACTGCCATGATGTGAATGCTGTCCCTGAGCTCTTACTTTGTGGATTTTCAGGGCTGGCCCAAGCTCTAGGGGTGCCCAGGCACATCTGGGCAAGCATCGGTTTGGAACTGGAAATAGGCTAGGAGGAGGTGAGGGAAAGAAGGTGAGAGAATTTTATTGGACCTTCAGCTTTGAAATTATTTCTAATATACAGACTTCACAATGTAGAGGTCTGCTTTAATACAAGAAACTAATCATTGTTGCCATAGACTGTCTATGATAACTTGTGGTCTTGCCTCCATTTTTATTTCCTAGATATGCCACTATATCACTTACAGTTGTATCTTCAAAAAGGAGTAAAAGAACGGCATTTCAGAGTGGAAGTGAAAGAGGGGTGGATATTTTGGATCTGTCATTATTTGCACTCAGAATGTGGCTATGAACTTGTTATTTCGTGCCAAGTCTTCTAATTTAAAATATGTTTTCCAAATAAAACTCAAGATCCAGCCACCAGAAGTGTGCCAAGGGCCAGGGAGAGAGGCGATTAAGTCCTTAAATAAAGAATTACCAGGAGAAAATTGAGGTTAACTAAATCTTTCCAGTGACTAGTCAGTGATTCAGGTCCTGTTGTATCTATTTAACAGAGCAAGTATGTTGAATTCAAAAACTGTAGTGAAAAAGAAAACAACATAAAGAGGAGGATAAAAGGGGAAAGTGAAGATATTATTATCTATATTTTTAAGGAATGTATTAGTTGGATGCATAATGTAAAAATTACAAGATAATAACTTAATTATCTCAAAATTAATGACTATGGAATTTGGGGCTAGGTATGGGCGAAGTGGGCTTTGCCTGCCTGGTCATCTCTCACTGGCTTGGGCTGGACACAGATGCCAGCAGATTGCACCAGGTACAATGCTGTCTGTGCACACCAAGAATTTCCTCAGTGAAGACAGAATTGTCTTATATTATTTCAGACGTGTTAGAGATCTATGACCCGAGAGTCCCTGTTCCCGTGTTGTCTCTCCCCATCTAGTGACCTGCATCAGAATTACAGGAGCTTTTGTTTTTTTTCTGGAGGAGGGTGCATGAACTCTACCTGCCTAAGCCCTGTCTTTTATTTTGGCAATCATTTTGCACATATAAATGTAGGAGGTGAATTATCTACACCCTGAATTAATTAACCCATGTGAAAACTTAACCATATACCAAACCGATCTGAAGAAACAGCCTAAAGAGGCATCTTGGACACTCCTGTTTATCATCTGTTTCCATCACGTATTAAAATAGAACATAGAGGGATTTTTCTGCCAAGTGTAATACAGAATAGTTACAGTTCCTATTGAAGGGGGCCCAACCTTTTTCTATATAGGACGAAAAACATGAAATGGATCAAATTGCCAATTAGACTGCAGCTCATTCTTAATTTTTGTAACAACTTCTGTGCATTAGAAAGTTGTACTAGGCACTGGTGAGACCAAACCTCGAATACTGTTTTTGGTTCTGGGCCCCTCACCACTAGAAGGATGTTGAGGCTCTGGAGCGAGTCCAGAGAAGAGCAACGAAGCTGGTGAAGGGGCTGGAGAATAAGTCTTAAGAGTAGCAGCTGAGAGAGCTGGGCTTGTTTAGTATGGAGAAGAGGAGGCTGAGGGGAGATGATATTGCTCTCTACAACTACCTGAAAGGAGGTTGTAGAGAGAAAGGAGCTGGCCTCTTCTCCCAAGTAACAGGGGACAGGACAAGAGGGAATGTCCTCAAGCTCTACCGGGGAGGTTTAGGCTGGACATTGGAAAAAAATATTTCACAGAAAGGGTCATTGGGCACTGGAACAGGCTTCCCAGGGAGGTGGTTGAGCCATCTTCCCTGGAGGGGTTGAAAAGATGGATGGATGGGGTGTTGAAGGGCATGGTTTAGTGATTGATGGGAATTATTGAACTTGATGATCCTGTGGGTCTTTTCCAACTTAGTAATTCTGTGATATTTACCTAATTTGTTTTGAAGACAATAAATTTGAGGTGTGATAGCAAATGGGGTTTTCAGATACCTAACTGCTACATTTACGGAAAATGTAGTTTGTGTGCAGGACCACTGGTGCAACTCTCTGAGTGTGCAAGTCACACATAAAAGGAAGATGTACCTGGAAGTCTGAACTTCCATTTAGCATTTGATTCTTTATGAAATAGTTCAATATAACTAAGACAGCTGCTTTACTGCTTTCAAAATATAAGTATTGTTTTTCAGCCCATTAACATCTTGTGGACTTAGAAGAATATGCTTTAAGTCTTTGGACAGCTTACATAAGTCTTACTAATATTCTAGTTGTTTAAACTCAGCTTACTTGGTCAGTGTAATTTAGTTTTGTTTAGTTTAATTTAACACTAGTTATTGTCTTTTTATCTCTGCAGAGAAAGTTTTATTGCTTCCTTTCTGCCCTCTCACCCTGAATCTCAAGTCAAATACCTAAGCAAAACTCAAGATATTCTGAAGGAGTTAGTGACATAACTACATATCACAAATGCATGCTGTGGGAAGTATGTGCTATTTCTCCCCTTTGGATGCTTAATACTGTATATTCCAGAAGGCAAAGCTGTGTTGTCCAAGGGCTTAAAGTCTCTAAGGCTCCATGAAGGCTGTATGTCTGCTGAGTACTGATTTTTTCTTTTTTTTGGATTGGCTAAGAGTGTCCTTTGGCACTACACCGGGGCAATGCTCAAACACAGTTTCTGAGCCTTAACTGTTTTATCTGTACCCCAAGATCTGTCAAAAGCATCAATGTTTTAGGTATGAACTGCCCTTAATATTATTAAGATTATTTTTATTTGAGTCAGAATGTTTTTGATACACACACACACACACACACAAGAAAGGAAAGAGGCTTTCCAGCCAGGATGCTTTCTTTTCTGATGTAACAGGAGAAGGAAAGGGTCCTTTCTGGGTTTAGACTTAAATGTCTTGTCAGTAAAAGGGCAATTTCCTGAAGAGTGTGAAAAATAAATTCACACTTTGAATATTCTTGTTAAAAATATTTCTGCCTCTGTGGTTTCTCAGACTTGGTAAATGAAAATGGAAAACATCAAAAATGATCAGATCTAAGGCTGAAAAAAAAAAATCTATCACATGCTTAGAAAATGTGGGTTATAAACCCAGTCCTACCAACAATAGCAGCAAAGCTATAAAGTTTGTCTTTAGTTAGGGTCAAGGTCCAGGATTTGATCTGCCCTGTAGTGAACATATTTGAAATGAAATCATTAAGATGTTAAATATGTTGGCAAATGACCCCATCAAACAAAATACAATTTAAATCTCAGCACTCTTAAACTAAACCAGCTTAAGCCTAACTTCTACCCTCTTTCAAGGGCAACTGTTTTTCAGATGCTGTCAATTCAGACTTGTGCAGGGTAGATGACTTTTGACTGATGTCTGTTTGATACCTGGACTGTTAACTGGAAATATTTGTACTGTATTTATTGTATTAACTCTCCTAATATGGCATCTCAAACCAAAATGTGAAAGCAGCATTTAGCAAGCTTGATCTCAGCGTGCCAGTGAATTAGGACTCACTCATCAAGTACATCCTTTTCCATTAATTTGCCTCACTTGCTTTCTAGATTTGAGCAAATGCTCCATGCAACTAAATAATTATAAGGCAATGCCAACATCTGCATAGGTTTGCAAAAGTATTAGAGAACAAAACAGACATCTGAAGGACGTAGAAATCTGTAAACTACTATTGGCTGAAATGACAGCCTTGAAAATGCTGGTATTTAACTGAGCATGCAGGCTTATGGGTAAGTACTTAAAGAAATGGGTCTTGGAAGTTGGATTCTAGCCAGGTTCCTTGTAGGAAAAAAAAAAAAAAACACAGAGAGGTAAAAAACCAGTACGTGATTTTAAATAAAAGTAAAAACTACAGGCCACCGATGGCAGACTCATGCTTCCTATTGTCTGCATGCCAATAAATTTTGGGATCAGTATGGGTTCTGACAAAACTTCCCTGAGGAGACAGAAAGTATATTCACTTACTTTCTATGACATTTTAGATACAGTATCACTTATTTGTGTATCAAGATATATTTCAATGTTAATGATATGTCAAAGTAGTATTAAAACATTCAAATCATAGGAATGGTTGCACTCGATGATCCGGTGGGTCTCTTCCAACCTGGTTATTCTATGATTCTATGAAATGTACCCAATAATGCACATAATACCCATTTTTCAGTGGATCTCTATCCTTTATTTTCACCAATGTTTATTTTTTAGTGTTAGAAAAATATATGATTTTCTTTATGCAAAAAAACATTGCTTAAATTCTGGACATAATAGCCAACAGTTTAGAGATTAAGTAGATAATTGAGGATATTAGTAGGATATTAAGGGTATTGGAGCTCATTGTGTGGAAGTGGAGCATAAGGAGTCGCCAGTTGTAAAGACCCAGAAGCAGATGGTGATAAAAGCAAGCTACAACAAATGACACTGCAGTTTCAAAGAGAAGAATCCATGACCCTGAAATAGGTACCCATAGCCTCATAATTAAGGGAGGTTTCTAGAGCACAGCAGGCATGGAGCTTAATCTCTTGTATTTGGTGAGGAAATCTAACCCAGGTCTCCCACCTACTGAGAGAATGTTTTATATAAAGTCAGTTATTTCCTATGCTCAGTTCTTTAAAATGAGTGTTCCTGACTTCCAGATAGACTGAAGCACCTGTATCCACTACCAGAGAGATGTTAAAATCTAGGCAAAGGAAAGAAAAGTGAGACCATGAAGTCTAATTTCCACACATTTTTGTTCTTGTTGCCTGTTTCTAGATAGTTGCCTTCTCAGTTTTGTTTACTAAAGATTGTTATTGTAACACACCTGCCTCTTCCATAGCATTGCACTGAGGTCTATGTTTTGGCATCTAAATAAGTAAGCAGAAGGGAGAGGGCAACTGGTGGGAGGAGGAGGAACAGGAAAAGCAGGTACCTAAAAGCTGTCTGCTGCAGCTCCAACATTTGTATGCCTGTCCTTTTAGGCAAATCTAGTTCTTAGCCCCGTTCTCTTAAAACTGAAGGAGAAGGTCAGCCTTATGGTTGAAAAGTGGCCAATGAAAGGGATCTGAATCCTCCCTGGGAGACTGCCACCACAGTATAGGCTGTACTCCATTGACAGACAAGGGATCGCTAATCTCCCTCTTCTTGGCTCTGTTCCATGTTTCATAAAAGGCTCACCACACCGAGAACAGGGGGCAAAACGAATGATGTCTCCTAGCCCAGTAACTGCTGGGAGGATCCAATTCCCTCTTTCCTGCTTTGGTAGTCATATTGCTGTTTTATCCAGTGACTGTTTCATGTAAAATGGACACAAAAGTCTATGTCCATGAAGCAGAGTTCAGACTGTTCAGTCACTATTTCAGAAACATCGCCCTTCCTTTTGCTCCTTTTGCACTCCTCACCCTCCATATTATTCCATGAAACATGCTATCATTTCCATAGAAAGAAATTAGAACTTTTTCGTCCTCCATCTTCTCTAACTGCCTTTTCCTTGTAAATAGCCTTTTTTCCTTAGGCACTTTTCTGGGAAATTGGAGATGTTGTTTAAAGTGTTTCTGAAATTTTGAAAGAAATCCTTTAAGCATTACTTCACAGCTGAAAAGATGATGCTGCCACCTCCTACAGCAACTGGTGATGCACAGAGCTGTGCCTACCAGAGCAGACCCTAAGAGAGAGCAATAAGAGGAACACTGCTTGTGGGCTCTAGATTAATATAGGTCATCTAAACCTGACAAGACTAAGGACACTTCAAACATATGAAGAATCAAACAGAGGTGAGTCAGGGACATTAGTGTTAAAAGTGCAGGTGTCTACAGGCACTGGATGCCTCAAAAGATAATTGGCAGATTTTGTGATGATTTTGAGGACTGGATTTTTGGTTTTAGTCATATAAGCCCCACTAAAGTCCCATCTTAAGCATCTAAATCCTTTGGGGTCTGGAACAAAGGGCACAAATTATGCAAACCATGTAGGTGACATTTGCCTTGGGGTAAGTGCAGAGAAAAGCATAAGAGAAAGGTAGTCTGAAATAACGCCAGTTACCTGCTTTGAACATTAAGATGAAGCAAATGTACGCTTCACTGTTTTAGCTTTTATATTTTATTTAAAAGTTTCATCCTACTATCTCTTTTTGAAATGTGGCAGTGAAAACAGTAAATGTAGAACTAAAAAAAATTGAGAAAAAATTTAAATGTATATATACAAAGTCTAAATCAGAAATGCCTAGTTACTGCTGCCTACAACATGTAGATTTGTGTGTATAAAAGGTAGGCAGATGCACAGCTGCACTAGTTTAAACGTATTTGTAGAGGTATCGACAGAGATGTATTTGTCAAAATTTGCACTTTGAACTTCTTAACTATGAAGCTGTTACTTCATTTGATTTTGTTTGTTGCCTATTTAACTATGAGAGAGGACTGTTTGGTCTGTGTGTTATATTACCTATCTGACACCATCTTTATGGAGCTTTGAATGGAGACAGAGTCTGTAGAATGCTATAAAGGTAGGTAATAATGAATATAGAAGCTCCATGCAAGAAGCATAGCTGTCCCTGCAGATAAACAGCAGCATGTTCATTAAATCTCTGGGTTATATGTTCCTTGCTCTTCAAAGTAAATGCAATAATTATCAAACATGTATTTCTGCCCTAGTCATGTCCCAGCCACAAATAAAACACAGGGTTCAAGTAAAAAAAAAATCACTTCACAAAATCTGTTTCTGGATCACCGAGATGGTACCTTTCCCCTTCCCCCATGGAGTCCACATGCAGTGATGATCAGAGGACCACCCTTTTAGGTACAAATAATTTAGGCAGGGCCTAGGTAGGCAAAATCAAGAACATGGGGAAAGACAGCATACTGCATAATGAACAGGTAGTGTGATGACAAATATCGGTCACATCAAAACAAATCAATGACCAAAGAGGGAAAAATGGCTAAATGTAATGGAGTAGAAAATATAACTGCAGGTATAATAATGTCTTTGTGCTCAGGTGGAATATTGTGTCCAACTCTGGACAATAACAGCATGACAGGTTCATGGGCAGGAAAAAGAAATGCAGAGAGAATAAAGATTTCTGTATAAGAAGTAAGCCATTTAGGAAATGTGAGTCATTATAAGTGAGAGATTAATAACATGGATACATTATGAGTAGGACAGAAGTGCTTGTTTTAATTTACCTTACCCTGAGAACAGCTCTGGAATTTTCTGCATTGTCTGAAGGCACTATGTTGAGAGGAAATACTTATTTTCACACGATGCATAATCAACTCCTTGCTGAAAAACAGCATTATGCATATGCAGATTGTAAGACTCTGAGTACATTTGAAATGGCTAGTGAGAAATGCCACCATTGCTGAACATATTTCCCCCCTCAAAAAAAAAAAAAAGAATAAAATTTTCATGCTTCAGTACAGAAGACAAAGACTAACAAACAGAAGCCACGGAGAAACACTCCTTAATATACAAGGACAGAAACTAGGATATGAATTTTTGCAACTCTCAGAGAGAGAAGCTACTAACCTGCATGAAGCAGTGCTCTAAGTTCCTACACAAAGATGGCCAGGTTTATAAGAGATTTTCTGTTTTAAAAAAGTACATAAGTAGATAATCAGACTTCAGGATATCAGAGTACCCCTTGAACTTCCAGATCTGGTGCACAATTAAAGTTTAGAAATGCTTGAGAAATGGATTTACCTCATCAACGAAGAGGAAAGAGCTCTGGCGCTGGAAGAAGGAAATTATGTTCTCATCAGCTGGTTCTACATTTCCAATATTTACATTGGCTCCAAGTCAAGAGTGTTTGCGGTATTAGATATAGCTAAAAGAGATGTAGAAACAGCTGTGATAGGTTTTTTTAAATATTGCAGTCATGTGTCATCAGACCTGCCAAGCCTCAGATAGAGCAATTAGACAGGCAATTTGACATAAGGAAGGAAATGGACCAAGACGTGTCTAAAAATTGTCTCCCAAAAGTCACTAAGCCATCATTACTAGTGCTAATGTCTCTTTTTCCAAATGCCCAGTAGTAATGGAAAGTATGTAGGAAAGTAACATCTGGTGGAAGAAATATACATTTCATATATAAATATGTGAAATATATATTTCATATAATAAATACGTGAAATATACATTTCATATAATAAATACTTCTACTATCTCTATTTTAAATATTTTTTCATCTTTGTCTGTTCTCTTCTTACAAAGTAAGCCACATATCAAAGATTTTTAATTAAGTTTAATTTGAAATAAAATGCCAAATTCCTTTTCTGAACAGATAAAACCTAACACATTCTTTAGCAATAATTTAAGCTTAAAATTGAAGTAATTTTAGTGGTGTAGTACATGTTCTGGTTTATTTTTGGAAAAGAATATACAATACAGAATAATATTCTACGTTGCAGAGCTTAGAGTATTTCAAGACAGCAGTTTAAGCCAGAAATGTCATTACCAGGAACCGCCATTGATTCACTACTCACTGCTCTTTCACTTTCTCAGCAAAATCACCCCTAACAAATCAAAGAGTAATAGAACAGTTTGGATTGGAAGGGACCTTTAAAGGTCATCTAGTCCAAGGCCCAAGATATCCAGTCAAGGGAAAATACTATCCTTCTTGCCATCCTAAAGCAGTCCTTAATGACAGCTCTGCCTCATTATCATGAGACTAGTTGTCCTCTCCTGGGCAGTGTACCTGGGTAGTCCCAAAGCTATGCATGTTGTTATGTCCCTAGTACAGGCAGAATTTACATGCCCATCAGACTGTTCTTTTCTGCATAGACTCATTTGCTACTGTGAAGAAAAGGCCATTGTTTTCATTCCTGTGGTTTTAGAATGAACTTCTCATCAGTATTTCTCCTGAAAAAGACAGTGAGCAGTCCTGATACAAAAAGAATATCTTTTCAAAAGAACAGGTCTTTGGAGTAACTTAATGTGAATAATTAGCAAGCTGAAAAATACTGATGCTTTATCTTTTTTCTACTCCCTCCCACTCAGTTTTTACTATCTTTTAGAAGAACCGGATTAATTATGAAATTGTCCCTTTTGAAACCTTAGGGGTTCCTTTTCCTATCTAAACTTTTTATGACTAAATAACTTCTTTCTAGTTACTTTCAAAGATTTCTCAGCAGGACTGAGCTGAATATAAGGTTTGGGAAGTGTCAGTATTTTCTTTCTTTCTCTGTGAAGGATGTGATTCTAAAAGAATCCATTTGTTGTCATTTGCAGCCTAGATGTTATTGTCTGTTGCAACCTTTTCTCAGCTTTCTATATGGTTCCAGAAAGAAATGTGTACTTGTTTTTTTGTCACCTTATGTTTGGCTGGTTTTTTTCTCTTTTCACTTTTTAAAATAGAGTCTCCAAAACAATATTCTTCAGTTTTTTTCTTTGAATTTGAATGTGAGTAAAACTCCAAATTGCTTTTCATTTATGTTAATATCTTCTTTTCTCTCTCAATGAGTGTGCTTCAGTCTCAGAAACTAATCTCCTGGATTTTCATTTGCTTCACACTTCATTCCAGATGCTTTTCTTGTAGCCTCTGCACTGTTTTGCAATAAGCAAAAAGTTTCTCACAGCAATGCAAATCACAGGAAGGTTCCCCTTGTTTTCTGAAGAGTAATTTCAGAACATATCAGTGATCTACATATCAGGCTTTTAAGACCTTTGTTTACTAATTTAAGAGATACAGTAAACTAGTAATTTTTCTAGCAGCTTGCAAAATGACAGATACGTTGTTCAAATAAATAATTTCTGTTTCAATTAGATTATAAGTCTCTGACACAGCTGTTCAGAGCTGGGCACAGATTCTTCTTAATTATTTTAGTGTTTTGTTATGATACAGTGATGACAGGTTGCCCAGGGAGGTGGTTGAGTCACCTTCCCTGGAGGTGTTTAAAGGAGGGGTGGATGAGGTGCTGAGGGGCATGGTTTAGTGATTTATAGGAATGGTTGGACTCGATGATTCAGAGGGTCTTTTCCAACCTAGTGATTCTGTGATTCTATGTGATTCTGAGACATGAAGTTTATTTCTTCTGCTGTCTTTGAAATTAGGAAATCTTTTTCTATAATTTTTCTTTTCACCATTCTCCACATTTAATTTATCATTCACTTTTATAGCTAATACAAATTTTACATCAATGTACTATTTACTATTATATAGTGAAACGTATTTTAGGAATGTGGAAACATAGGAACAGGGATGTTGGTTGAGTTTAGTTGTTTTTTCAGCCTAGCATCTTGCTTCTCATGGCATATAGGCTTTAAGGAATATTCTTTAAGAACCAAAGTGTGGGAATAGTCACAGCAGACAATTATGAAAAACCTGGCCCACAGTGAGAAGTTTGTCTTCATTAGTTAATAATAAGTTAGCTTGTGACTGGAAACACAGTGATTTTATAAATCAATTACTATTTTTACTCAAATACATGTCGTATTGCTGATGTCTAAATGTACATACTTGAAATCTTTTGTGCTTGATCTCCACGATCCTGCACTATCAGTTTTTATCCAAACTTTACATATTTGAGTGCTAAGACTATCTTAATAGCAAGTGATAACAGTTTACTTCCCTTCTTTCTCTTTGTATTCACGATAAATTTGCCTGCCAAACTCTTATCTGAACCAAGTGTGGCACCAAAATCGAGAGCCACATCTCACTGCTGGGGACAATGGGGCCAGGGCTGCAGGAGGACCCACTGCTGTGAAGACAGAGAAGGGGTCCCAGGCTCAAGGTAGTGGTCACCACAGGAGACGCCGCAAAGGTGTTCTGGACTTCTCTGCAGTTTGAGAGCTGACTAAGCCATCAAAGAAACAATCCCTTCTCTTCTTATCTACTTATGTATTTACATGGTTCCAGCATAGAGCTAAACCTTAAGGCTTAGTGGCAGTGAGATCCACCACTAAGTCCTGCATATCTTTTTACCACTCAGTTATGTTGGTTGACTTTCAGTTTCATGAAAGACTTGCTTATTCCTGTATTAGGAGGCAATGTAACTGTAAAGAAAAGTACATGCATTTTCTTTTATACAGTATTTGGTATTTTATACAGTCTTGTGATACCCTTTTAATTCATCTCTTTCCCAAGCTAGACAATTTCAGTCTTGGCAATCTCTCATCATAGAAATTGTGCCATGCTCTTGGCAATTTTCATCACCTATTTTATTTCTACATCTCTTTTATCTCTTCTTCAAATAGACTGGCCAGGGTTGAGCACATATTGTAGCTGAGGGCACATCACTAACATTATGATACTTTCAGAAAGACAGTGTGTCCCATCCTTTTACACAATAATATCTTATTTGTTGCTTTTGGGTTTTTTCACCACTGCTGTACAGATCTTTGTTCCACAGCATACACTGTAAATTAAGAAAGTAGAACTCTCCTTGTTCAAATTGCTGTTTGAGATCTGTGATATCACCTTGTAGCCAAAAGACTATTTCATCTGTCATCATGTTGCTCATTTGTTTCTGACATACCCTGTCCTTTCATTTACCTAAGGGTTTTTTATCTTATTCTGCAAAATGCTGTTTTGTTCTTCTCCTCCATTTAAGAAGTATGCCCCACATTATTGCTATAAGAAAATACCCTTCTTCCAGTCTGTTTGTTAAAGGACAAACATAGTTAACACACGAATTTGTGGTTCAACAGTGCCATTCATACCCATTTTTAGTTTTATTTGAGTGGTTCAGGTGCGAAAGTCTGATGCTATGCAGACAACTAACACCTTGCAAGACACTGTCAGCCTAGTAAAACACTTGTATACCAGAGGGATAGCCTGGAGACATGTGAAGGTATAGGTGACAGTGCCAGCTAGAACATCTGCTTTTCATGTTGCTGTGAGAAGGAGTTCCTGGCTCACTAATAACACAGGCGAGACTGCATGCAATTTTTTTTATTTTTTCAATTCAGTGTCTGATACAACATATCCTCTTTGATTCACTTGTTTTAAATTTTAAAATCTACTATCAGGCTGTTTTTTCTCTTTAAATACTTTTTGAGCTATCATTTCTTCATGGAAAACAATCAACATTTAATAAAAGTTCTTCTATAGTTCTAAGGAAGTCTAAGAAAAGAAATAATATATCTCCCTTCTTTTGTCTGTGTGTCTGTGTATTTGTGTTTACAAAATTTTTGATGTTTGTCTTATTCGTCTTGATTTTTGTTTCAAAGAAATAAAAAGGCATATTTTTTTGTAGGGAGAGTAAGATTTTTATTGCACATCATTGAATGCTATTAATAGAACTTGACAATGTTCTGAGTGTCTAGGATGTACTGTCATCTTCATGCTTGCATTCCTGAGACTAGATATTTTCTACATGTTGCTGTTATCCATCTTAGAGGCAGCTTTGTTGTTGACCTTGATATCTCACTCTTGTAAGTGCAATTCTTAATAAATGAGTCTTAACATCTTACCCATGTTGTGGGATGGTTTGATATACTTGGTGATTTCTACAGCCTAAACCAAAAGTTAGCCTTTAGTCATGTGCTTTCTTGAATGCTACAAATAAGCACCTAATTTCTAAATCCAAATTTGCAAAAGGAGAAGATAATCAGTAAATATTTCCTGATACAAAAAATTTATCCTAAATTTGCTGTTGCACTGAGTGGATTTCATTTAGACATAGGGTTTGTCATGCATTAAATCCACAATTCTAAACAATTTAAAGGGAGTGGGAAATTTTATATAAGAGGTCAAAGCAAATAAAAATCACTCCTATATTGATACGTAATCTTAATTTGCTTTCTATTTCCACATTCACATAAATGGTCTAGACCACATAGACATGCCTTGTATTCATTTAATTTCTAAGATATGAATTGACTTCTTTCAAGCTGAGATTGGTACAAATGGTCCTTTATTGTCCAACTCTGACATGCTGTTGGAACCCTGATTTCCCCTATAAGTCTATTAGACCCTTTAAGATATTCAACAACAACAAAAAAAATCCATAGCTTCTATATGCTTCCAAGATTTAGATTTCCCTTATTTCATCTGGAAATGTTTCATGATCAAAATAAAAGCAAATTTTAATATTAATAGGTAAGGGTGATGAAATATGTTGTAAATTGAGAACAACTGGAATTTAGAAGAGAAAAATCAGTTTCTGTTTTCCCTTGTATTTGAATCAAAGGAAGTTATTTCCTGGTTATTTTTTTTTTACTCTCTTATTTCAAGAACCACTGAAAAGAGAACAAAACAAGACCCAGAAAAGAAAAGAGTGAATGCTGGATATCAGGCCTTCTAATTCCGTATTCTCTGTGAGTTTTAGTTAGGAGAAAGGCTGTAAGCAGTGAGGAGGGGGAGTCAGTCTTGTACTGCTGTTACAACATCTCAGAATCTGTTCAACAGGTGCCCTTCCATTTCATTTTGCTGCAAGTTTTACCAGCAACCAAAGTAGCACTGCTGGTGCTCCATACTCTCTGATGCTATGGAGATCGCACTACAAGTATCTTTTTGCTAATTCTATTAAACAAATACAACTATAGACCAGATATTAAGAATGAGATATCTTTTTCTTTGAGTTTCATGGATAATCAGGTGTTAAATGTGAAAACTCTTTTCATATTTTTTTCAGTAAGGATTAAAATTCAAGTGAAAGAATTAACCTATCTGCCTCTACGCTCCACAGGGACTTATATTATTCAGATTTATTCATTAGAAGTCTTGCTATTCATGTTGGCTCTATTTACTTTCACTAAATGTTTGGCTTTAAATGCCTTCCTATTGCATTGCTACCTAAAAAAATGAAATAAAAAAGTCTAAGCAATGTGATATAAAATTCTTACATACTGATCAATATAAATGATACATTCTTTTAATAGAAAATAGTGGGGAGTAAACAAAAGCAGGCAAATATGATTTTTTAATAAAAAAAGGCAACAGTGAAGATGTTTATGGTCACAGAAGAGTAAATTTCTTCTTACAGAAATACATACCATGCACCTGCACTACAAACAGTTTTTTCACATACTGCAATTCTACTGTTTTTCATTAAGTGCACTTACAAAAGACCATAGTTAGTTCGAAGAGATATAAATATCATCCTCTTTCGCAGCAACAGAATAAATGTGGTTCTGTCTGGTGCAATACCAGCCTACTTAATGCTTCTAAGAACTGACTAAAAAAACAATGGAAAACACATAAATTCTTTAGCTGTTGTTCTCTCAGTGTGAAATTAGTTCTCTGAAAGCCACTTGAAATTTTTTTGTTCGTTTCATTTAGAGTACATCCTATCTGGCAGGGCAGCCCCCCTGTACCAGTGTCACTGGCTTCTCATGGTCTGGCTGCAGCAGTCTGACAATCCATGTGCTCAGGTGTCCCCTCTTTTCAGCAGAGGCTAATAATTAAATAGACTTTGCAGGGTTGGGTCTTGCTGCTGTATGGAATGCACCTGAAGGCAGGCTCCGCCTCTCCTTTTCTGCAGGGGTGTTTGCATGCTGGTCTGAACAAACTGGCTGTTGTCCATGAGAAATGTCTCGGATAACTTTGAATTTTT
Source organism: Clamator glandarius (assembly GCA_033459285.1). Classification (NCBI taxonomy): domain Eukaryota; kingdom Metazoa; phylum Chordata; class Aves; order Cuculiformes; family Cuculidae; genus Clamator; species Clamator glandarius. Next base: position 10,683,531 of record JAUNZM010000261.1, read on the forward strand.
CAATTCCTTTTTACCTATCCTGTGAGCTGTCTCCAACACTCTGTCCTCAGCACAGACACCTTCATCCAAAGACTTCCATTTTTTCCTGTAACAAGGAAAGGCAGGACAACAATATGGGCACAAAGCTTCAGGTCCCAGGACCAACCTGTGCTACCAGGTACTTCCAGGGGCACTTGTCAGAAGCGACAGGTGTCTTATCTTGCCTCATCTATGACTGCATGCAGCAGAGCCACTGTCATGAATAAAAAAATTATAATAATCTAATTTCTGTGACTGTGGTATCTCTGGTGATGTCTAACTCTCTTAGCCCAGGAGGTTCGGTAATTCCAGTAGTAACCTAACCCTTCATCACTAGGTTGCTCTCCCCTCAGACTTTTCTCCTATCCTCCACAGCCTCCCAGTGCCATGCTCTCAGTGTAATTAGATCTCCTCAGTCAATCACAGACAATGCTTGAACATCAGCGGCCAGCAGTGGTGCAATTGAATAGCAGCTCCTGATCGATGAATACATATGGGGCCAAATTTAAAGTGCTGTTCAGGAAGAAGAGATGTATTAAAGTGAAGCTGCTTCATCTCCCAGCAATATCCAGGCTGAGTTTGTTCTCATAAAATATAGGTCAAACCATTTATAAACAGCTTTGTGAAAATGAAGGCCATGTGTGGGGAGCAGCCACCCTTGGGTGCAGCCCTGCTGGCAGCATGGCAGGGGCACTAGCTCACGGCGGCAGGGCTGTCTGGGCTAGCACTTGCCCTCCTCTTCATCAATACAATTGGGTTTACATAGCACTACACTGGATGGTCTATGAGTCTTTCTTTGTAACTCATATTTCCCTAATCCTTTACCCTGGTGCTTTCTTATCTTTACTTGCCCAATTGTGAGATGCAGTTCAGGGCAGGGCTTTCCGAAGACTTTAAACTGTTTTTTCAGGACAAAGGCAGTAGCAATGAATCAAGCAGCATAAATGAAGGGCAAAGAAATGCCATTCACCCCTCCTCCCTCAAACCCAGACTACTCATTAATGTTAATAGGAATCTCGTCCATGCCCCTCTCCACCACGCACAGAGAGCTCACATCACAGAAGGCACAGAAGGGACCATGGCAGGGCTCCTCAGGGCACTTGCTGTCAACTTCAGATCCTCATGCATATTCCCAGTGGAAAAAAAGGTCAATGCAAACAGAAAGTCTCTATTAGTTGCTTCTTAAGCATATAATCACAACAGTTATTCACAGAATCACAGAATCACCAGGTTGGAAAAGACTCCCAGGATCATTGAGTCCAACTATTCCTATCAATCATTAAACTATGCCCCTCAGCATCTCATCCACCCTTCTTTTAAATGTCTTCAGGGAAGGTGACTCAACCACCTCCCTGGGTAGCCTGTTCCAGTGTCCAAAGACCCTTTCTGTGATTTTTTTTTCTCATGTCCAGCCTGAACCTCACCTAGCAGAGCTTGAGGCCAACTATTTTTGCTCAGTAGCAGGACCCCAGTAAGGCCAGCTAAAATGAGGGAAAAAGAAAGAAAGGTGAAATAATTTTAAAATCAACAATAACATTACATTTCTTCAAAATAAAAGTTTTAGTGCTTTTACATAATTAAACTAAAAGAAGCAGTCTCTGGATTCTCTAAATATTTGTGAGAGAGGTCAGTTATTTTGGTCACTTCATTTGTGTTATTTTGTCATCCTTTATTTTTTTTCTACCTTAAAGAATTTTGCAGAAGCTCCTATACTAGTGATTACAGAAATAGGAGTCTTAAGCAAGAGATGATTATTCTAGTCACACGCTGAGTTATTATTTTCTAGGAAAATTTACACATGAAAATACAAGGTTGCTTAAATGCCAGGACAATCTCAGTTACTGATTGTTACTGTTCATCTGAATTATTGCCAGCTTTTGAACAAAAATATCATAAACAAAAGTCTAGACTGGAGAAGAAACCCATGTATAGGCCAAGGCCATTTTCCTGCAGAGCAGACACGGCTCAGAGCCTGATGCTGTTCCCAAGAGGAGAAAAACAAACCTCCAGCAAAGAGCTGCCAGCGGTGCTGGCACGTGTCAGATAAGGAGACAGGGCAATGGTTTTGCTGCTTGAACCTATGCTTAGCATAAACATGAATTCCTGAAAAACACAAATATTTGCTTTTAAGTTATTGATCAGAAGTCACCAGAAAGGAACACTAGAGTCACTAGAGAGGTCACCATGTTAATGCAGATCCTGAAGACTTGAATTTTAGTTCAAATTCAGTCTTATGTCAATAGTAAGTGTTGCCTTTTTTATTATGATAGCTATACTAACATTCTTAGTAAAGTGTGTAATAATTTATATTTCAAAGATAAATTATATAATTCTTGAGAAAATCACAGTGATTTGGAGAAGTATATGCATCAGTAGAATCCACATTTGCCTGACAGACTACATCTCTAAAATGGGTATTTCCTACCTCATTACAGTGTTTCTTCAAATATCATCTAAAGGTTTTATATGAGGGAATAAGATAATTACCTCCCAATAGAGGACATATATCAGACATGCCAAGACATTCACAAAGTATCACTATATTTTAGTACTGTGAGTATGCTTGGTCTGTGCTTTGTACCAGAGATAATCAGAAGGTAACAGGGTGAATAAGAATAAGATTCCCATAGGGTTAGGAAGGAGAAAGGAGAAAGGAGTCTTGGCAGCAAGTGCAAAATGCAAATCGTGTCTACAAAACACAAAATTGAAGCAAAGAAAGGGAAAATTAAATACTAGTACCTGATTTGAGGAAAAGGAAGAGATGCCTTATGGATTTGCAGCTAGCATAACAGAAACACAGAAAAGGCAATATCACAACATAGGAGTGTACAAGCAGCCATATAACCAAACAAGGAAAACTTAGAAGAGAGAAAGGAAAACAAAATTAAAAAAAAAATAAAGAAGGGGCAGATGGAAACTAAGGAACACCAAAAAAAAAAAAAAAACACCAAACCAGAAGAAGAATCAAAGGGCAGAAGGAGGAAAGTAAAAATAATGATGATGAATGGTCAATCACAATCAGTAGAATTGTGAATCACAGGAACTGTAAATTGTTGAGGTACCAAACCTGCTAAGTGACTGCACAATCAGTAGGCATCTCAATAAAAGTAATGGCAGGAGATCAGTGTGCCAGAGGAGCCAGGCCGGTCTTTTACATGACTCCAGTGAACATGCTAGATTTGTACTCAAGATTAAACGTGCCCCAGGAGATAAGCCGCTCAGGAGATTCGAGATCAATAAGCAACAGTGGGGATAATTGATATGGCAGTTAATAAATGGGGATTTTATGGTAATAACAATGATCTCTAGGTTATGAAATCATGTGTATGGCAGTAAATCAACAGCAGCAGATGACTGTAGCAAACCAAAATGGATTATCTTAGAATGAAATACAAGAAAATCACATTCTTTTTAAATTCTATTAGCCATAAACAATTAAAATGATCCCAGATAGAAAATGGACACAGATACTAAAAATAAATTAAATGGCAAGGTAATTAAAAACAAGTGGATGACACAGTTGCCAGATTATCAAAAGTGACAAACCAAGCAAATGTTGTAATATGAAGTCTGAATGGTTCAAAGCAAAGAAGAGGTCAGAAGACCTTGGGATGCTGCACAGCACATCTTGAAGAAGAATCAAGCCCACAGCACAGTCTACCATGCATAAATCCTGCAGACTCATATCTCCAGCGATATGGGGAAAAGATAAATTTGTTGCCCTGTAAACTGGCAAAACACAGGCTGGCCAACTTTTTCTAAATCATGTGTAACAGTGGAAGCTGATGACTGCTTCCAAGTCACAGTGTTGGGTGCCAGACATCACCAGGGTAAGTGTGCAAAGGGCAGGGGATTTTGGTGAGACCGTGGCAGGGGATTTTGGTGCAGTATTTAGCCTAGAAGGATTCCAGGGTGGCTGATAAGGCTGGCAAGAGCCTGTGATACTTCTACAGCTTCCCCCTGCAATGCCACCAGACATCTGAGTGCTGGGTGCCCCACAGTGCCACCACTAGCAAACTGAAAAACATTTCTGGGAGGGTAGAGAAAACACTGATCACATCCCTTCCCATATTACTGAATAAAGCTACTAATAGCTTTAACAACCTCTTTTTCCCAATTAAGGATTTTACTAAGAATATTCTTGTAGATCCTTGTACTCTACTACCTTAGTTAACAGTGAAAACATATGAATATATTCTGGTGTAAAGGCACAGCTGCTCCCAGTGCAGTTCCCACAGTACCTACCTTCAGGCTGCAGGCTGCTGCTGGGAGATGCAGGTGATCTCCATGCACAGTGGATGCTTTCAGCACCAGACCTGACTTCACGCTGAAGGTGCCCACATGCACCCTAAGTTGTAGTTGAAGTAACCATCCTGCAGTGCTGTCCTCTCTAAAATGGGGTCACGATGTCATTTCCAGCTTCCTGTAAATATGTCCAGTCACTCACTTACTGACAACTTTGACAGACAGCTTTGTTGTTCTAGTTAGTACTATTCCTAACTCTCTTCTTCATCCCAGTGATTGCCGAAGGACATTAAAATGCTGCCAGCGGCAGACATTGGTGTTAAAGTGCTTCAAGATAGAGAAACTGATTTGAGTTTGAGAACATAAAAGTTGCTTTTGCCTCATTCAGAGCAGAGTGTTGCTGAAAGTTGTGCTATCAATCAGGTCAGTACCCTCGCTACATGTGCAAGGGTGGTTGTTGAACCTGTATTTTTGACATTGTCAAAGAAATTCAAATCATAAAAGGAACAGGCAAAATAGGGAGAACTACTACTGAATTGTAACTGATTCATAAAATGAAATGAATTATTTAAATCCACTTGCAGTGTTTTATACAGAATTAAATGGTCGTGTTGTTCCATTTTGAGATGACAGAGAAGGAAGGATCAGTGCTTGGAGGGCAAGGTGGGAGAAGGAGAGAAACAATCATAAATATCTACTGTTGGTTTGACCCAAATAGCATTTGTGAGCTAGCAGGCAAACTGAAACTTTTCTTTGCATTTTCCTGTGTGTATGTTTTCCTTCCACAACACAAGCAGAAATTGATAAACATATCGATACAGTGTGTAATAATATTTTTATAAAATAGAAGGCCTAGAATTCTTCATGAAAAAAGAAATAAATATCTCTAATACTGGACATTTTTCTAATACAAACCATTTTTTGAAGGGATCATTTTTAATTGACTTTTTTTATCCCAATTTAGTATTTCCCAAGGAACACATCTGAATTTCTTTCAGCTTTTTCATCATCAACCCAGAAATCAGCTCCTGCCAGCTAAGGAACCACAGATCACTTCATTGGCATACTGCACAGCTTCCCCTTCCCTCATTTGGTGTGCTCCTGTTGCAGACCCCACAGGTCACTGCCTCTGGTACCACCCATGTGTGTGCTGGGCACGTGCTCTGCTGCCAGCCACGAGGTATTTGCAGGTAGTTGGATGTCTATCATGGTGCAGAGTCCCAGTCCTCCATGAATTCAGATTGGGACTGAAAAACAGGAGAAGAGGGCAGCCAGATGGTGGATGCCACGCTCTGCTCCCATCTCAGAGTGTGCTTCAGCTGCCCTTGGGTCCTGCCTCTGGGAGTGGGTTGATACCTGCTGGTCTAGGGGCTTTAGACAGGACCTGTGAGTAATAGCATGTGTTAATAAAGAATTTTTAAAGCATTTTCTCCACAGTCCCTGTATTTCAGTCTTTTTTCTGTTAACTATTCATGAAAGCCACTCCTGCCACAGGCAGTTCTCACTGCTGCTCTCACATCTCCATGACCTGGAGTCCTAATCCCACAGTTTAACTGGGAATTAACTGTATGGAACATTGTTGCCTTGATGGAAGGCAATATACAAGCAGCAATATCTGGAAGAAATAAAGGCAAATAAACTATTCACAGGAGCAATGAAGGAACCTTTAACTCAAATCCAAAGAAAACCTCCAGCAAAGGCATATCAAAGAATAGGTCTGTCCTTGCCATAATAGCACACTATTTCACAAAGACAGCAAAGAAACAAAGCTGACAGGCTAAATATTTCTCTGGTATCCTTAGTAGCTCTTACTCTGATGGCATGTTTTGATTTCAGAACCCTAGAATGCACATACAATTACTGTTAATTGATTTTGGAATGATAAATAGTGAAGAATAAGGGAGTTTAAGTATCTGCAATTAAGGGAATACCAGACCTACTTGAGCAAAAAATTAGAAGTGTTAGTCTGGTAGGACCTCCTGATAGGTTAAGAATCAAACCTGACAAAAAATGGTTATGAAACTTTTAATATTCAGATGTGACCTTCAAACTTGCCCAGTGCTAGCTAGACTTCACTCCCAGTGAAGTCAGCAGAAACAATCTTGTTGTATAAAGCACTTCAAAAAAACTGCAGCCTTCTTCCTGCTTTCCTAGTAAAGACAAGCAAATTTAAAGTTTTAAAGTAAGTTTTAAAAAATTTTCCTATAGATTTAATAGGAAAGGGTCACCTTTCTGGGAACAATGTAAAGAATCCCCGGTAGATGCAAAATTCTACAGGCCTTCCTGTAAAATTTCATAAGACTGTCATTGCTTTTATTAAATTAAATCCTATTTGGACATAAAGCACTACAAGAATTCCCAGATTCCACAACTAAGAATAATTTAATTTCCAAATAGAAGCTGCCTTTTCTGGATTTCTACTGTAAGATTAAGGATCATAGACACTATTAATGCTGAAAGAAATCTGCTGACACTCTCAGAAAGGGATTCACATAAATCTAGTGCTAGATGCAGTCGTACCAGTCTTCAAATCATACAACCTTTCCTTCCTTATGCAATAGACACCTCATATCAGGCAATATTAATGGAAAAGTGGAAGAAAGGTTAAAGTTTTGTTTGGTACCCTTTTGCTATTAAATTCTGTATCTCCATTGAATTTACAAGTATTTTAATATTACATAATGGAGAATCCTAGTAGCTTCAGCCTCATTTGTTCAATCCTTCTTCTGTTTCTAGGACTGATGGGAACAACAAAAGAGGGAATAAACCGAATAATTTTATGAATGAGTATTTGGTCTAGAGGGGTCCATTTGATTAAAACTGTTTATTTTGAAAAAGCTAAGTGTGATTTTTGTATCTGAATTCATAAAATGAATATTTTATAAACCTGGCATAAGAAGAAAAGTAAAAAAAACTATACTTAAAACATATGGAAAACTACAGTATTTTCTCATTAGTATTTGTATTACACTCACACCTGGTGGATACAGCCAAATTTAAGGTAACATTATATGTTGTTCAAAAGCAGAGATGCTAGTTCAAGCTTGTCTGGACTTCCAGAAGATGGCTAAATACAGGCCATGTAAAGCAGATGTGAAAATTTGATGCCCACTTGAGCGAACAGCTGTCGTCCAGCTAGCAAAAACTCTCTGTTTTCCAACAGCAGATTACCAGTGTTCTGACAAATACACCAAAGATGTTGTGAGTTTGAGTTCAAGGGTTGTCCCGTACTGTTTGGTTTCCATTTTTGCTTTAATGTGTCTGTTGCTGGAATTTCACACACTACCGCCATATTCCTTCTTGTATCTTCTCTTCAGTTTCCAATTATGTCTTTTTTTTTTTTCACATGTATAGCTGTTTCCACCTGCTAAACTGTTACAGCCTTTACACCTATCTCTCAGGGCAGAGTGGCTTTCACAAGTCAGTGAAACACAGAAGACTTCTCTTTGGGTGCCATTTTTAAGCATGAATCATTAGCCTGAATATAATATCTTCTTAAAATATACATGCATTAATAACAAGTAAGTTCCTTAACTACAACCTGAAGGCATGTGTGAAGGAGTAGTGGCTGGCAGATATAAATGGTTTAAGATGAAGACCTGGTAGATTCTCTACACCCACACACAGAAGAAGAAGAAGAAGAACAACAACAACAGCACCAGCAGCAACAATTTGGCTGAGCAGAATTTTTTCTCATTTATGATTCAGAACTCAGTCACTGAATGAATGATGTAGATGTACAAAGGCAAATCTCAGATGAAGGATCTTGATAGGACTTATAGTCATGCTTACAGGCTGCACATCCATAGTAAACCAGAGAATTTAACCCTTCATACAAATATTTGTGAGACTGAGAACTTATTATGCAAGCCTGTGATTAATGAGATCTTTATATGTCATAAAAATCTGTTTGTAATCAATTATGATTGTTTTTGCAAAGTTACTTAATATTTTAATGTGGCTTTAAATCCTTGGAGAAACATCAAAATATTATATATGCTATTCGTTATTGAATTCAAGCTGGTTCTAAATCTCCAGTCAGTTGATGGGGCTATTCCAGGAAGAAATTTCAAGCTATTTTTCTTTTATGAATAATTAAGCTCAAAATGCTTCACACTGAGAGAAGCACTGTGGAAAACTCCTTTACTGATTAACCATTCATATTATTAGGTCAAACTACAAGAAAGCGTTTAAGTACAGACTGGTCTTTTACAGCATTTCAACATAGACTTCAAGATGATTATGTGATTTCTTAAAGAAGAATGTTTTCCTGAATAAGAATTTATAAAAGGACAAAAGAAATGCAGATGCAGCTTTCTTAAAGGTGAATTTCTTGTAATGTTGACAGTATAAATATATTCTAACTGAACTGTTGATTATCAACACAGTGCTGCAAAAGTGGAATGGGAGCAAAGAAACTTTACTGCTTGAAGGGATCTAGCCGCCATCTTTCTGTAGATAATTTATATAATTTTTATATTAAATTAGGTCAACAAACCAATGAAAAATGTAAGTACTTGTATGATATTTGCAGGATCCAGGCATGAGTTATGAATACTGGCTGACATTATGCTACTCATATTTCTGCAAGATTAATGCCATCATCTAGATTTTTATGGACTTACCTACACTATCAACAATTATTTTTGAAAATTTATTGCCAGTGGGGAAGATACGAGAAAACTGAAAGGAGAAAACGAAGGAGTCCATCCTCATCCAATGCCAGCTCAAGAACAATGAAAAGTAGAAGAACAAGTAAATAAAAGCAATTTTGAAACATTTGCAATGTAATAATGTATTAAAAACATTTACTATGATTTTTTAAAAACAAATTGTGCCCAAGACGTCACATTTTTCTTGTCAAACTCTGCTGTTTGAAAGATAAAAGGGCAGATGAGACATATTTGTACTTAGGCTTTTGACATACCCTGCATGATAGTCCCAAAAGTGAATTGAGCAAATATCTACAGGGAATAGGTTGTGTTAATGGGTACTGAACCACTTACTTATTAAACAGCCAATTATGAGTGTTTGTCATAATGCCAGGACATTTCTCTTGGGATTCTACAACTGATTTATTCTGGTTTGCCATGTTTTTTTCTTAATCTGAATTATATTTTTGCATGAAACCAAACTGCAGAGGGGGAAGAAATATAATGTTCCTTTTGGAGAACTGAGCCTGACTTTAAAATTATCTTTATAAACTAGAAACATTTTTCCAAATCAATAAGCTGAAAAGACAAAATGCTGCATGTAGGAAATAGAAAAGTGTAGAAATACCCATCAGGAGAATATGGCATGGCACTAATTCAGAAAAGAGCATGTTCATGCTATTAAAGCATAAGGGGTATTATTCAGGAGTATGAAACTGTCACAAAGGAAGACAGATATTGCTCTTGCACACATTAATGGTCAGTATTATACAGAAGGTAAAAGAAGGCTTTCTTGTTTGTTTTTATTTCTGACAGCCGAAGTTGTAGTCTGGTGTCTGGTTCTGAATATCATACTCCAGGAAAGAGTGATTTAAATCAGAGACAGTCTAGGGGAAGAGACATGGACATTACATGAGATTTAATAATTTCAAATTAAAACAGAAGGTACTGAGTTAATTTAGCTGAAGAGGAAGAAGGATCAAAGCAGACCACCAGATCAATAGTCAGTTATCAGACATATAAAACGAAGAGACTGTTCTTTATGTATACTTGGGACCAGAGAAAAATCTTCTTTTCCAAAAGAGGCAGTTTTAGCCTTCAGGAAAGGAGTGTACCAAAAGAGGAACCATGGGATCAGCTGAACTGAACATTTTTTAAAATTTAAATCATTGATCGGGAGAAATGTACATGTGCTTACGGGGTGGACTAGCTGACATTCCACAATTTCCTCCAATTATACTTTACAGTGACATATTTCAGATTTTACGATGTTTATTCTGACTCATCTCTTTCTCTTTCTCTATCTTTTTTTTTTAACTTTAGTCTGATTTCCTAATGAAATATTGCTCATGTGATTATGCTCCCTGTTAGCCCATCTACCTGGTTTTGCGTTCCCCCTTTCTCAGTGACTTCCTGAACTCCATTGGCCAGTTCAAAATAGATTGGAAAGAGGAGAAGAAATCAGTACCTGGACAAGAGGCAAGGCTCAAAGCCAGGGAGGACTCAGCTGCTTATTGCTCCATTTGGCAATACCTGACTAGTTACTTGTGTTTACCGGTCAGCTGGTTACCATGCATATTGCTCAAAGGCAGCTCTACCATGGCCCTCTTGTTTGGTGAAAGCACCAGAGGGAGATAGGAGATAACCATGGAAGCCAAGCCACTGCAGGGTGAACAATGAAATCTCAGTGGGTCGTGCCTAAGCACACAGGTTTCAAGGTTTCGTGGCATTCTCCCCACCCAAGGCCCTCGTAGTTTTCTGATGTGGTGTTGGGCATCCTGCCTGCTGGAGAGGTAGATGCTTGGGGCAATGAACAATGCAATGGGCCAGCACAGGAAGGCTGAAACACTCTGAGGAGCACAGAGGGTGATGAAAGATTTCTAGTTGCTGGCCCACGCTAGTGAATATATATGGGCCAGCTGGCAAGAAATGCATTCGTTGATTAGACAGAATGGGATCTTTGCTGAAAATTACTAATTCTGCTTCACAGAATTCAAACATATTAGTGGAGCTGGATTCTGGTTTTGTGACAATGATGAGAATATTGAATCTTTGCTGAGGAAGATCAAAGAAACAAGTAAGTCTAACAACAGAATGACACAGAAAAATGACTGCATAAGTAGAAACAGGCCAATTATTATAGCAGAAAATTGTTTAGAGAAGTACTATCTCAGTAGCTTAAATAACTACTTTGGAACTAGCTTTATGGTATGTAAGAGGTAATTTTTCTCTCAGTCCAAAATGACACAGAGATGTTAATTCAAGAAGCGATTAAGGCTGAAATCAACTGTTAGCTAGAATTTAGGGGCACAAAAGGATAAGATAAACTATACCACTAATTGTAATTCTAGCCCTGGACACAGGTAGCCAAAAAGAGAGGAAAATAATTGTAACAGACAAAATGCAAAACAGCACTGAACAGTGTGTGTGTGTGTGTGTATATATATATTTTACTGTGGAAATTGCATAAGCGGAAAAGTCTAGATTTAAGGTAGATACATACCCAGTTTCTTGGAAAAAGCATAGGAAAAGCTGAAAAATATTAGAAATATTTCAGAAAGCTTGGAAAAACTAGATACAGGTCTCCTCAGAAACTTATATAACTCTGTGAGATACTGCAAACAAATTTGTCCCTGTATTTCTTTATGCAAAAAACATTTACTTTTTTATTTACTTTAAGTCAGTAAAATATATTGTCAGACTTGCTTAGAAAACAAACTTTATTTGAGAATAATTTTTAAGAAAAAAATTTTGTGGAGTTTCATTGTTAATATCTTCAAGATTTTTCCCACATAGTTTGGGGTGGAGGATTTTTTTTTTAACAGAAATGCAAAGCTTTCAAGAAGCTTTGTAAGAGTCTCCATCTCTGTACCCCCTTAAATAATCTCATATTTTTCCAAAAAGCAAGTTTTAATTGAAAAAAGCAATTAAATATTTATACTATATTTGCTATTTCCTTATCAATACAAAATGACTGACACATTTTTAATGCAAAATATAGTTCTGTAAATGTAGAAAATTGCATGGGTTTTTGCAATGAATATAGCTCATAGACCTCCTTCACAAATCCTTCACAGCCAAATTAAATTCCTGGAAGTACTTCAATTGATCTTAATTCACTCTGAAACAAAGCTCACTAGTAGGTGCTAAAAAATACATTCCTTTTAAGCTTTTCCATTCCCATGATAGGGCTAAAAGCTTGATTCTGCATTTCTTAATTGAGGACTCTCATGCATAAACTTGATCACTCAGTATGTTGGGATTGCTGTGTTCAGAAGGGAATTTAGCCAAACAAAGTTAATGTTGTAGTATGAGTATAAAAGAATGAAAAAAACGTGATTCACAGCTGGGAAACAGATTGTGTTATTCAATATCAATATATTTTAAGGTGGGCAATCCATAGAGGTTTTCTTTCAGAAACTAAGACAGACATCAGAGTTCACAGACATATTTTTTGTGATACCCTACATGATTGAGACCAGACCTCCTACATTTCTTGTCATTTTCATGATTCTCAAAGGAATCAAGTGGATGTAATTCCATGATCATAATTTCAACAGTTTCCATTTATCAGATGTCCCTCCACAGGCTCCATGGGCTTTTCTACAACAGAAAATACATCTGGGTCATATAATATAATACTAATTTCTGTATTAAATCAGCGATAAAAAATACTAAATCTTTGTACTAGTTTGGATCTAACAGGCAATTTACTGGAATATACTGATAACACGAAGTTTAGCAGAAAACTAGCTATAACAGTAACAAAATCCTTCACATGACAGCTGAATTATCAGTTTCATTTGATATGTATAAATAAATCTATATATATATGTGCAAAAAAGTGCTGTTTCAGTGTGATTTCAAAAAATGTATGATCACAATGGAATGCAAATGTTTCCATTTCCTAACCAACCCAAATATCTGAAGAAACTGGTTTTAAATGAAATTTAATATGTTTCAAAACTGAAAAGCAAAAGTTTCTGTATAAGATTTTTTTTATCTTATGAATTTAAATTTAGACAAATTTAGTCCAAAAATAAAAAAAAAGTAGAATCAGAATATTTCACTTTTAAAATGTAGGAACAAATACTTCAATACTAGGTGATAAAAGTATCATTTGAGTAGTTATGTTGGACATAAAATACACTTCCAGGTGAGTAGATCATTGAAACAAACAAAAAAATAATCTAGAGTTATGACTATATTGATGAAAAATTTACACAGACTATTTTTAAAATATGTATTAATGAAGATGATCAAGTGCTTCCACACAATATTTTAGGAATGATATACTTGGATATATTCTCAACACAGGAATCTTAGTGACAGGATTTCTAGTTGAAAAGTAACAGCTTGTTTTAAAAAAAGTAAGTATAATTGCAGTAAACAAACTTCATGCAAATGTTTGCATTCAATTTTTTTCAAACAAATGGAGTGTAATGGCTATAATTAAATTTAATGCAAAGTAAATTGGAGATAAAAATCAATAAGCAACTCTGAAATCTCATCGCTCATTGATTCATGAGCCATTTATCTTTTTCTGCATTGCACATCAAAAGCAATTATCAGTTAATGAAATCACACAGATGGAAATCAGAAATACAAATAATTAGTAACTTTGCCCCAAAACAGCCACAAATATAGCTCTTTACAGTCTCCATAAATTAGCTTAGTCACAAAAAATTGTGATCTTGTGACTAGCTCTAGTTAGGAAATTTTTATTAAGTATTTGGAGGGATTTTCCTGTTTAAAATAAAAACAAAAACAAACCTGGAAAAACAGAACCAAAACACTAACCACTTGCCCAACAAAAACTGCCTTTGTCAGAGCGGTGAGACACCAATCAACCATTCTTTAAGAAAGACTCCTTTACTCTATAATTGATTTTCTGGCTGGACTAGAAAGTTTGTGTAACTCCCAAAACACAACCAGACAGAGCAGGAGTTGCTCTGGTTACTTCTGTCCTCCTGTGTGTGAGGATGCAGGGAAATTGGGGCACTGTCAGTGCAGCAGGCTGCTAGCTGAGCCTCTTTCTCCTGTCTTGATGTGCAACAGGAACATTTTCTGAAGTCTTGCGCCTGGTTAAAAAAAAACTAGAGTGGGTTGTGGCAAATGTGAGTTGCAGTCCTAGTATCACTGGTAGCCCTTCTGCCCAATACTGACGGAAGAGCTGGGAACTGGCTGGACGCCCCAGGTCAGTCTGTATCAGGGCTGGTTAAAGCTGGAGCAATGCAGCTACTTGCTGCTTTTTGCAGTTTGCTCATCAAAGACTAAGTGTAACCCACAGAGCCAAATTCTGTCTAGCTCTGTTAGAGAGGGGATTGTAGGAGACTGAACAATAGGTGATAAAATGTCATGTGAAATTCAGTGTAAATAAATATAAAATGGTGCACAGGAGAAAAATCAGAGGGAATGTATAAATGTACTCTGTCTGAAAAGGGAAAAAAGTGACAGCATTTTTTTCCTGGGAGGAATATAATGACTTTTCCATCTCTATACACGATATGGCCCTGAGACTGTTATTAGGAAGCGTATTTGTGGTCCCAGGCAAAACTCCTGAAATGCAATGGAAAGTGTATGCTTTCTACTGCTCTCAGTACTTCACTTCCATGGCTGAGCCCTTGAGGTTATGTCTGATCTGGGAGAATGTCTGCTCAGTGTTTGTTGCCTTTCTTGGTCAGGATAGCAGGTTTGTGGGCTCACCACCATATCCCACCAAACACTGAAATACATTTGTTGTTATATGTGTATTTATATGTGCATATATATATCTATCTATATATACACATATATACATATGCATATAAGTACTATATGATATACAACGTATTCCAGTTATAAACATCAAGTCAATATTACTTAAATAGTTATGACTTTTTTTCAAAAATTATGGTTTTTACAGAAAGAAATACATTAAGACAAGAAATCAAATGCATGTTCAACCAAAATGAATTTAGTGATAATATTTGCATATATTATTCTAGGGCTTATGACATCTGAGAATAAATTGTTACTGCAAATACAAAACCAAACCCAGCAAACCTTCAACATGATGAAACATTTAAGCATCTTTAACTTGGAAAGCAAGCAGGTTTTGTGTATCATTGCATGCCTCCTGAACCGCAAAGAGGGAACTTAACCCTGACATTTACAACATAGCCTTCAGATATTCCAGGACTATGCATGACAATAAGAAATGAGAAGAAAACTCACAGAAGTGTTGATCTTCATTCTGTGTCAGTGTTTGCCCCCTAACTTATGCAGGTGGATATGTGTCTAAAATGGATCCAATTTTGTTTCACGTTCAAATCTAGCATGATTATATTTTTTGAAAATATAAACAAAATCCCATCTTGTAACTAGTCAAGTTCAATGAGTGTCTATTATATGATAGCATGAATTATTAGCACAGATCAAAAAATTTAGTCTAAAGTTCAATTAATTTGATAATCACAGATTTAGAATTAATATTTGAAAGCTGGGTATATGTCATCAAGACTGTAATATATTCTTAAATTTCACCAAAAGCTAACATTCCACATCACTGGCAGGTGTGTATGGCAAATATCATGTTGTAGGGAAATCAAGAGCAGGAAAAAGAGAAACTTTGGGTGGGAGGCAGCAATCAGTGGACTTATGTATAGCAGTGGCCCTGAAGTAAGAGGTAGAACTATAGTTATCTCCTCTGGCCTAGTTTAAAGATATAGTGTTAACCTGTGCAAACCCCTTCACACAGGCAGAACTTCTAAAAAAATAGATACATCTTGTATAAATATCTACTGCTTACATCCAGCTTGGTATGTGCTCACCTGCCCTTGGCTTCACAGCTATTTATGGAATAGGACAACAGTGGCATGCAGAAAAGGGAGATTTTCCGGGCATGCAGTGCATGATGCTAATTTGTAGGAAATATGTATGTAAATGCAAATAAAGGTGTACCTTCACTGAAAACATTTCTAAATGCTTTTAAAGGATGGAAAATAACACTCAAATGTCATCTGCACTAGGAAGGTCCCAGCTCTTGCCTATGTAAGTGTTTGTTTGTGTAACATTTTATGACACTGTGCTCTAAAATGTTCCTTGTCTTTATCTAAGACATAAGAGAGGTAGCCATAGCTACCAAAGTATGAACGAAGTATGTCTGCATGATGGAGAAATATGGCTGTCATTTACAGAGGTAAAGGTATAACTACTTTGTAGATTAAGTGCTCATATATACCAGCTTTCAAGAAAGACAAAAATATAGTTGATGAACAGGGTTTCCATTTTGTGTGTGAGAAACAAAGAGATGGTGTGAGTGCATCTCCTTGGGACAGCTCCATGGCGTTCGCAGTTACTGTTTGCTACAGCTGAATGAAGGAATATGGTAATTATGTAAGTGATCTTTGATATCTGCTCCAGGACAAACTTGGCCAATCTATCCTGGCTATGGGATCTTCAGCCCTGAATCAAGGCAATAGCATGAATGGAATTCAAGGGTATTTGACACATCACCCAGAGTGGAGATAAACAAAGGGCAGAAAGGTTACATTTGTGTTAATTTGGAGTAACTCTGGTGGAACTAACAGAGTATCAGACAAATATTTAATGCCACATGCATCTAAATAAGACCAGGTAATATACGTGATTGCATTTCTGCTAAATTTCTTGAGTTCACACCAATAATATGTAATTAAGGGCTAGACTTTTGCAAAATTTATTAAATATATATTAGATGTACATAGTTATCTGTCATATAGACTTTAACATTTTCTTTTGAAACACCTGGTGTTGATTAGACCTAGAGACAGCCTACTGGGCCAGACACAACATTGATCTGATCTGGTGTGACGATTCCTCTGTTACTACACTGTTTTTTCAACATAAACTGACCGGTAAGAATTTCACAATATTTAGTCTCCAAGGCAAAACTTATCTCCAGCAGAGGAAGCAGCTGACACTCCCCTGAGTTCCTTTTCCCTTGTCCACACACCCTGAGCAAAGAGCTTGTTCAGAAAGAGAGGTGTTAGATTTTACTGACAAGCCAGCAGGGATAGGAGTACATTTCTTGTGAAACTTGCAAGTTTTTGTTTAGACTTTTATACATTTATGCATCTTATACATTTTAAATCCTTCTCTGTATGCATCACTACCTAATGTAAGTACATTTTTGCCATCTACATGCTGCAAATTGTGAAATCTGTAAATTGCTCCGTTTCTTGAAGCCCTTGTTGCTTAGTTCATATTTAAACAGAAATCATTCAGAACGTAATTTTGATTACAGTATTACAGAAATGAATTGATTAAATGCTGCACACTTTATTAATCCTTAGGAAGGTTTACACTGCATTATGATTCAATGTTTAAAAATGTGGTTCTAGAATAGTACTCAGAAATGAATACTTTATGATGAAGAGTTAATTGATGCAAGGAGTAGGATTCTTGTTATCTAACTTTGGTAAAACTTAATCCAGGCTTTCTCTCTAAGATATTTATGGCTTTTTATTGACTGTAGAAGAAACACAGAAAATTGTGTTAGGTTAACTCTTGGATTACAAGAGTAAAAGAAGATTAATTTATCTGAAATGGATTTGCATGCATAAAATTAGTCACAAAACGGAGATCCAAAGGAACAATCTTTAGTTGTTTTTAATTACACAAATCAAGGTTATCAACAGAGGCCATTGGGCTCAATCCTTAGCTGGCATGTGGGCATCAATGGGATTTTCCCATCTACAAGAAGGGTCGCAGGGAGGATCCGGGGAACTACAGGCCTGTCAGTCTGACCTCGGTACCAGGGAAAGTCATGGAGCGGGTGATCTTGAGTGCGATCATGAAGCACTTGCACAAAAACCAGGTGATCAGGCCCAGTCAACATGGGTTCACAAAAGGCAGGTCTTGCCAGAGTAATCTAATCTCCTTCTATGACTGAGTGACTAGACTCTTGGACGAGGGAAAGGCTGTGGACGTGGTCTTCCTGGACTTTAGTAAAGCCTTTGATACAGTTTCTCACAGCATTCTGCTTCGGAAACTGTCGGCCTCTGGCCTGGACGGGCGCACACTCTCCTGGGTGAAAAACTGGTTGAATGACCGGGCCCAGAGGGTGGTGGTAAATGGAGTTAAATCCAGCTGGAGGCCAGTGACAAGTGGGGTTCCCCAGGGCTCAGTCCTGGGTCCAGCCCTGTTCAGTGTCTTTATCAACGACCTGGATGAAGGCATTGAGTCCTCCCTTAGCAAGTTTGCAGATGACACTAAGCTGGGTGGAAGTGTGGATCTGCTGGAGGGTCAGGAGGCTCTGCAAAGGGATCTGAACAGGCTGGACTGCTGGGCTGACACCAACGGCATGAGGTTTAACACGGCCAAATGCCGGGTCCTGCACTTGGGGTACAACAACCCTGTGCAGTGCAGAGCTAAGGACTAGGAGAAGCCTGGCTGGAAAGCTGCCAGGAGGAGAGGGACCTGGGGGTGTTGGTTGACAGCGACTGAACATGAGCCAGCAGTGTGCCCAGGCCAATGGCATCTTGGCTTGTATCAGAAGCAGCGTGACCAGCAGGTCCAGGGAGGTTATTCTCCCCCTGTACTCGGCACTGGTGAGACCGCACCTGGAGTACTGTGTTCAGTTCTGGGCCCCTCACCACAAGAAGGATGTTGAGGCTCTGGAGCGAGTCCAGAGAAGAGCAACGAAGCTGGTGAAGGGGCTGGAGAACAGGAGCATCTAAGAGAGCTGGGTTTGTTCAGCCTGGAGAAGAGAAGGCTGAGGGGAGACCTCATTGATCTCTATAACTACCTGAGGGGAGGTTGTAGAGAGGAGGGTGCTGGCCTCTTCTCCCAAGTGACTGGAGACAGAACAAGAGGGAACGGCCACAAGCTCCACCAGGGGAGATTTAGGCTGGACATTAGGAAAAAATTTTTCACAGAAAGGGTCATTGGGCACTGGAACAGGCTGCCCAGGGAGGTGGTTGATTCACCTTCCTTTTAGGTGTTTAAAGCACGGGTGGATGAGGTGCTGAGGGGCATGGTTTAGTGTTTGACAGGAATGGTTGGACTCGATGATCCAGTGGGTCTCTTCCAACCTGGCTATTCTATGATTCTATGATTTGATGATTTCTGGCATTATTTCCATTCCATGTTTTGCAAATAAATCTTGATACAGCAAGGTGCTTAGACCTATGGCTGAGTTTAGTCATGAAAGTGGACAAAGTGCTTGAGACTCTGAAATTGGGTAAGTCTTAAAGTACTGCATCAAATTGGGGCCATATGCATACTTGTATATTATGAAACAGTTTGATATAAAGTAGTGTAAAACAAAAATGTCAGGTTCAATGACCAGAGAAGTTTCATAATATGAAGCATTGAGTATGCCATAACTCCTAAAACAAAAAGCAGGAAGTTTCTCCAGATGAGAAGATGAGATTTATTACTCTCTCAGAAAAAAACAACCAACTAAACAAACAAAAAAAAACAAAAAGCCCCCAAACCAACCCACAAACAAATAAAAAGAAAAAAAACAAATAAACAAACAAAAACAAAAACCTCCACCCCCCACCAACTTTCTGAAATGGTTGATATTATCTTAGTCGAGAATGAAGCATTCAAGATACAACAGGCAAGGAGACATAAAATTCAACACCAGCAGTAACCTCTCTGGGGAAGGACCAGGGAGAAAGGCCTATAGCTACCAGCAATTTAAAGAATTATACAGGTTCATTAAAAGCATATAAGAGAAAGAATTGAAGAGGTAGGTGAGGATTCACTGACTGTTTCAAACCCACTGCCTGGGAAGTTACTGTCTGCTGAGACGCTTCTCTTACTTACCATTTATGACACTGAGATGAATCTAAAGGTGGGAATGTGCTGAAAATACATTATTAATTGCTTAGATATGCTCTAGGCTCAGTGTTTTTAGTTGGAGTGAATGCAAAATTTACCATTGTTTCAATATGTTATTTTACTTTTTCAAAAGAGAAGATGAATATTTAAAGATTTCAAAAGCTGGTACTTAGAAGTATGTTTACATATATATTCATAAACCACCATGTAGAATTGTAAACAGTCAGCAACTGGCAATCTGCCCCTCTGATGATTAATACAAGAGGCAAATTAATAGTTGCCCCAGAGTGAGCAGTGTTTCTCTTAGTCTTTTCTTCTACTCTTGTTTTCAGCTTTTTATGTCTGTTGTGGGTAACTTTGGGTATATTCAACTATCCAAAGTCCTTGTCTGGAACAAAAGATTTCATACAGTGATCTATTTTCTATTGAAAATGTTGAACTTTGGATGGAAAAAAGCATTTCAGAATATATCTAAAACAATCTTATTATATCCGCTTAGCAGTTTATAAAAAAATAAAGAATATAAAATCACACAGTTACAAGTGAAAAAACATGGAGCCTCTCTTCTGTTCTCTTCTCTTGGTATATTGTAGGGAACAGGAAAGATTGACATTCCATCAATTTCATCTATCTGTTACAGACTTTTGCTCTACAAACATGAAGTACATTACAATTTCTGATTTTAGTTTGACACTAATAAGAGATAGCCCTAGCCAAACCACTGAATCAGAACAACTTTAAAAAATCAGTTTCATGGTTTGCTTCTTGTGTTATATAATTAGACCAACAAAATTCCCAAAGCCTATGGAAAGTACAGAATTGAGATTATTTTTTGCAATTTGAACCCAGTCTCCCAAATAATTACTACCCCCACCCTACTATAAGTATCCCTATGTAGGAAGTAAAAATACGAGCCCTTAACTTTCAGAGGACTCCCTACCCACTCTTGCATTGATAGGATGTTCCACTATTAGATGATTTTCTATTGCAGACAACGACATTTTGTAACACTCAGTTCCCCTCCTTTATAATCAGTTTTCCTCAGAATAATTCTCTGGTTAGAGGAGCTGCAAAACAGAACACATAAAAACTGAAAAATAATGTAACTAAAATAATTTGATTAAACTCAAAACAGAATCAAATTTTTCCCTTTATCCTTAGCAAAAGTAAGCTCTTTATTATCAGAAGCCCTACTAAAAAGGCATTCCAGGTATGCCATGCGAGAATGAACATAATGTTAAAAAATTATCAAAACAACTTAATTACCCTTAGCATAACAACTGTCAGAACTGTTGTTGGTATGCCTAACCCTTAATTAACAAGTAGTTATGACTCATTAATGGACTCAAAAAAGGTTTAATCTCAGGCAAGGTAAAGTGTATTAGGAAAATGAAAGAGGCCTGTACTTTCACAGACTAGTTAACCTTTCAGAGACACAGCTTTCATTTTGATGTCTTTAGAGGTCAAAGGACCTCCAAGCTGCTTTTACAGTGGAGCTCATCGTTTAGACAGCCAACAAGAAGCAAAGACTGGGGAAAAGTTTTATTAGAATCTCATAATTAACAGATCGGTACATGTGCCTTCTCATTAGACTGAAAATTAATGCGTTGTTGTGTCATGATACCATAATTAACACTGGACAAAATTCAAAAGTTTTCAGATTTTTGCTTTTTTTTTTCCCCTGCTTTTTTCTTTTAAGTTATCTTTGTGAAGCATACGTTTCTTCATAGGTTCAGAAGTATAAATGACAAGGTTCCCACATAAAGCTAAATCTGAGCCTTAAGCCACTGACATTATCAGGTTGTACTGCCAAGCCATTTGCCCCAGTCTGGCAGTACTTGTTCTTCAAGGCCAGAAGAGGATGTGCAAGGACAGCATCAGAGGTGGTTGCTTTATCTCAAGAAGAAGGTGGCAGTGAAAAAAAAGGGTATACAAGTAAGTAAATTAGTAGAGGCACTAATATAGGTTTTGTTTGAACAGAAAATGTCTAGGCTTTTCAATAAGATGTGAGTGGCCTGGTAGAGTCAATCAAACTGTATCTGCTAGTCTCAGTTTAATGATTTACAGACAATTTCATAAATTGCTTTTCACGTATAAATCCAGGATGTCATCTCTTGAGATGTTCCAAAGAATGAATAAATAAAATGGAGATCTGCTATACTTGCAAAATCTTATCATCATTACTTGTAAGCGGAAGGGATATACCTGGCAGGTAGGAAAAAATACTCAGAATTTAATATAATTTTTAAGGATAAACTTAGCTGCTGGCTAGGGTTATCTTTTGTCACTTTTATTATTGCTTAGCTGTCAGTGGCAAACAGATCACCAAACCCATTTTAAAGTCATCATGTGGATAAAAGAAGAAAACACAAAACATTCAGCAAGTTAGCTTGCTTGGATAAACAGGTTTTTCTCAGTATATGCAACATTATACCAATATAATATCATAACACATATTGCAACTGCAGTGCAAGTGAAACATCAGACCAGTGACAATGCAGTTCACAACTTTGAAAATTCATTGATACAAGCCCAAAAGTCTATCTACTTAAAAATCTTGGCAGAAGAAAAAGTCCCCCATGTGAAGTAATATTAAAACAAAAAAAAGGAAGAGTCAAATCCATATAATTATAGTCCATTTTTATTCAGTCATTAACCTTTTCACTGTGGCATCACTTAAGATAACAAAGCATTCACTGTCTCCATATGATTTCATCACTTTTTTTTCATGGTTCCCTGAAGATTGATGATGTTCGTCTTTCATCAGCTGACAATGCTCCTCTTTTTTGGTTACAATTGCTCCCAAGGGTAGCTTCCATGGCAGCCCTAAATATGAGGCAGCATGATTAACATATTTTTCTTCATCTGGGAATATTTTTAAAGGCCTAGGTGGTGGGAACATACATATTTCCTGCTGTAAATATATTTTAATAAGTAAATTCAAGACAAAATAGAAAACTGCAGCGCCATCACTCACAACTGTAACCATAGAATTCTGCCTCATTTATACTGATGTTTTGTCAAAACTAACTGATTTCCAGACCATTTTTTGACCTCTGGTGGACGAATATTATTTAGTGGCAAAATATTTTACCACCATATTTCTCTTAATTGTTTCAAAATAGTTTAGGCTTTGACAATACCACCCACTAGAACATCAATTATTTTCATATTTCTAAGCATCTTAAGTGAGTTTGCAAAACTGGTTTTGTCTAATAATTTGGGAAATTTTACACTTTTCCTGTCTGATTCAGATCAGGTACAGACTTACGAAGAAAATTGTCCTGTCCCTGATTTTCTAAGTATGACAGAAATGGGAAAAGATACAATTAGAAAATTTAAAGGAAAAATACAAGAGTTTTGGTTTTATTTTACTGTGTTTGTGAAAGAAAATTCCAAATACTTTAACAAATGTACCAAAGAACAAAGTAAACTAAGGTAGTTGTTTTCATTAATGAGGAGATCATACTGCCTAAGAGGATATTTCATTGATTTATAATTGCTAAAACATGGGTAGCAAACCATGGACACCTATCATCAATCAAAAATGAGTCCTAATGATTTATTTTTTTAAAAAAGACTTTGAACTAGTCAAGATCCAAAAAAAAAAAAAATAGATCCATTGTGTTTCACCTTGCCTTTAGCTAAAGAGTGGCTGCGTTTGCATGACAGTCAACTGAGATGGGCACTCATTTTTTATAGTACAAGAGAGAGAAGACAGGCTGTCTGGCTTCTCATCCTTACAAAACAGCCTAATAAACTCCAGCTTCTATTGCTCAGAATTATCATTTTTAAGATGAAAAGTAAAAATCAGGAGGCAAAACAACAAAATCCAAGCCAAATCAGCATTTTTCATAGCAAAGCAAAATCTTTCATTTTTGTTTTAAACCTGGTTTTCCCAGAGTTACAGGTGATAACTGTGGGCATATGTAGAAAATAAATATAGCTAAGTTCTGACCTCAGTTACACTTATACAGTTCCATTAAACTTAATAGTTCTCTGTGTGTGTAAGTGATGGCAGGGTTTAGATTGTAACCAGAATCTTTTTCATTTGTCCTCCACTGGCAAGAAGTGAAATAGGGAATGCCTTGAACCTGGAGTTTCCTGTGCTCAGTGAAAACTTAGTCTAACAATTTTTATGGAACAACACGTGTCTGGAAAAACAAATCCAAGAGATTATTTATAATCCATACCTGTCACATGTTTTAGTATGTAATTCATTTCTCCTCCATCCTTGGTCCTGGAGAGCCTAGGTGGTGTGCCCTGGGACAACTGTTGGTTTGCATAGGCTATATTCACATAGCATTTTGAATATACATTTTCAAATACAAGTGTTTCCAAGGGCTCTCAATTACAAGTTTTTTTCATCTGCACCTGTAATTCATTTTAGCACTGCAGATATTACAGGGTGCAGTTGTACAGGCAGAAAGCTACCCCCACTTTCCAGCAGTTACAGTTGTGTGTATTTGGGTGAGATAGGCCTAGGGCAGAATGATGGAATGTTTCCTTCATACCCCTGTTAGCTTTCTTGTCTTTGATGAAATCTGTGCAGCTGTATCAGTTACGGTTGATGATTGGTAACTCTGAATGACATCTGGTACAGCTGGAGTCAGTCCTCTCTGTCAGCTTGAAAAATGACAAGAGAGAGTGGAGGCTCCCCACTGTCATTCAAGGAAAAACATGGCATCTGCTCTTGTTTATATTCCTATTTCTTTTGTCTACACAAATATCCATTGGTTTCTGCAAAATGCTGGCATTTAGTCTTCTAGTAAAATTCTGTTACTGGGCTCCCATTCCATATCTTACTTCATACTACAAATATTTTTAGCAGACATGGTTATGCACTTCACATGCATGGCATGATGTGCCATCTCTGCGTGACAGATGTGTATACAGATGTTGAAGTGGTGCTGTAGTATCTTTACAGCTGTATCTTAACTAATCCTTTCAACTGGGTTAAGGTCGACTAGTCTGTCCTCTTTATCCAAGTTGAGGTAAAGCGAAACTGAAAATGCAGTGTGTCCTTTACAAAATTTAGATGTATCTGAGATTTGCGCTGTTCAAAAAAGCATCGTAGGTTTTCAAAATCTTGTTTCTCAGAAGCTGAGAGGGTTGTATCTCCCTAGCATATTTCGAGTCCAGTAACTGACAAACTAAGCCCTTGTTTTCTCAGAAACTTGTATTTAGTTTTTCTTTGGTTTTTGCTACTCTAATATATATATATATATAGTTCTTCTCTGTCATTCAATTTTTATTTATTTTTCCTGTTTTCAAAAACAAACTATCCAAAGGTATTTGATATGGCCACAAGAACAACAGTAGTTTCTCTGAAACTTGCTTCAAATTGGGATTTCTCTATGGATGACCTTTCTACCTTGGTAAGCCCCCTAATTTCTCAGTTCTTTGCATGAAAAGGAGGTGCACGTATCTTTCCTCCTTTCACACTGTATCTTGGTTATTTAAAATTTCAGGTTTAATGAGTATAATTTATTAGGGATTTGAACAGTCCATGATGCATGAGGACCTATGACCTCTAGGCCATATTATAATACAGTACTTAGTAATAAATAAATTTTATTCTATTTCTTATAACCATTATGGATTGTCATTAATGTACATCTCAGGAGACCAATATGAAATCCGGAGACCTCCTCAAAGCAATATGCCAGTAAAAAAATAAGTTCCAGGAAAACTGGTATGCTGTTGAGAGAGGAATCTCTGAGGGCATCGGTTTTTACCATTTTGGGAAGGAAGAAGCATTTCATCTGTGCCATCATTGTTATCATTCCCATTTAAAGGCAAAGAACACTGGAATGACTATGTTTCTTACATATTTAATGCCTTAAACTAAATTTAAAGAAGATTACATTTACGTCAACTTATTCCCAAGTGCCTTTGTATGTCTGTAAGGTTAACATGGACACTTCATCCAGTGGCTGGATGAGGCTGCTGGTACTTTTTTCAGTGAATTCTCACTGACAAAGGGGTAGATTTCTCCTCACCTCATGGTATAGCATTTTTCTGGGTGAGAGGTGTGTTCAGTTTCGATGTGTGTGCGCATGCAAGTCTATGTGATAAACTGCATGCTGTGCTGAAAAGCAGCCCACTCAGAAACTGTGAAGAGCAATGGGAATACCAGAGAAGAGAGATATGCAATACCAACACTGAAAGGATGTGTAATTAGAAGTAGGATGAAGAATGATAAGAAAGGTAAATAGTGCATATGTGCAGCCCTAAAATTCATCTGATAAGGTGCAGAGAAACAGAAAATCAAGTGTAAGATACATTTGAGCCTTAAAGTTCACTTATGGTAAACTACTGGGGATCTTGAGAGCTAAAAAGGAAACAGGAGTAATACAGAGGAAGATATTCATCAGCTCTTTACTTCTTTTGCTGTCTTAAGAATTCAGATGTCAATATGAAGAGAAATGAAGCAGAGGACATGGAAAGCTCTGCTCCTCCACCTTCCCTCAGGAACAACAAGACAGATTCTCCAGCCACGGGGGCAGGAGGCAGCAGAGCTGCAGGGGCTCCCTTCTGCAAAATGAAGTGATACAGAGCAATGCTGAGGGGGTAGTAAAAATGCTATTTACAGCTATTTACCAGACTGCTCCCCAAATGATGCTCCTCTCAAACAAATGTAAATAAAATGCTGACTTTTATTATGCTACTCTGAAGAAGGCAATGCAAACAATCCCATCTAATAGCTAACTGTAAGTTGAAGCACTCTCTACCATAAATTCTATCCATTTTTACTGCAGATTTGGGTGTGTTGATGCTGACCGCAACATTTTCCAGGGTTCTGTTTTTGCTAAGGATCCCCCATGGATTTAACTGAGTTATATGGCTAGCACTGCTTTGAAAGAAACATTACTTGAATGCTTGGAGGCATTAGTTAATTTTTGAAGCCTGTCATAGGGACAAAATAAACCACTAAATAATCACAGGAATATTCTGTTTGGTTTTAAGAAAGTATTTTTCCCTTCTGTTATACAATCTACTTGTCTTCCTGCCTTTTGGTAAACAAATAAACAACTTATCACAGGTTGATGCTCATTAAATTTCTTTAATATTTGCAGTAAAATCTCTGGTGCTACACAGTTTCACTGCTCAGCAGTTCCATGGTTATAAACAGCCAGGCCTCTGTGTACCAGTGCTGATAAAACTTTGCTTATCAGAACAGAGTCCTGGTACATGCTGGCCTGACTTTGAAAAGTTCACGACATCTTCAGCTCCTAGGAACACCCGTGGGCCTCACAGAAGATACCTGCTATGTCCACCTCCCTAGATTCTGGGTCTTATTCTATAAAACAAAGGCCAGCATGAGCTTACCGAAGTCAGCATGAGCTATTTGCAGCAACAGTGAAAGTCTGTTTCTTTACTTAATTACCAGATATTAAATTATAAGTGATGGAACTGAATTCTGTGACTTACATTTGCTTAAAACTAGTCTAATTTGGTAGAAGTATTGTTCCTGGGACCATTACCAAGAAGAAATAATCATTCTTCTTAAAATCAGACTTCCAGTAATTATGTACTTATTTAAGGTCAAATGTACAATAATGAAGGAAAACGAATTTTTGTTACTATGAAAAAAATGCTCTGAAGTGCTGTATCTTGTTCAGTATTTCTAATAGAAGTGCCAGTCTTTTGATTTTTGTTTGATTCTAGCACTACATATAGTTACATTAAGACACGTCTCTCTCATTCGACAGTGATGTGTGAAATTTTTCATGACCAACCTCTGCAGGGATTTCAGAGAACTGAACTACTGCAACTTACAGGATTCTTTTGAGTTCCCAGGGAAATTTACTGCCTCTAAAGAAGTTTCTCTGAAATATTTTGCCTGATGAAAGACATACCTTTTACAGTATGCTCCCACTCTCAAAACCCATCTTTTTCACTATAACAATGGAAGATAAAAATTTCTGTATGTACTGTAATCAGTGTAATTTATTTATGTCACATAGCAATGCTGATTTACAGCCACTGAGAATCTGTCATTTTTCTTTTGTACAAATATTGTGGAGTTTCAAATAACTTTAATAGCTCTCCAGATGCTTCCCCTGTTTCATTTTCTTTGGCATCTTTCCTTTTCCTTCTCCCTGGTGGAAACCAAACAAACATATCAAAAACCAAAAACTATACTTTGTTGGACATGGAACGTAGACTTTCGTGTCACAGAGTTCTGACACATCTAACAGATGCTCTTGAGTAGTTAAGTCCTGAGTATTCCCTTCTTAAGAGCACATTCAAAAAAGTGTTGGTTTTTTTTTTGTGTCAGAATGATGTAGAGTAGTATTTACATTACAATAAAAGGCAAAAACTAAAATAGT
This sequence comes from Clamator glandarius, assembly GCA_033459285.1. Classification (NCBI taxonomy): domain Eukaryota; kingdom Metazoa; phylum Chordata; class Aves; order Cuculiformes; family Cuculidae; genus Clamator; species Clamator glandarius. The sequence continues at coordinate 10,711,594 of JAUNZM010000261.1, forward strand.
AAAAAACATCACAGACCTATAGGAAACAAAGATACTGTTACCAGATATATTTAAGTGTAATCAACACTACCATGATAGCAAGATTTTAATGCTTTTATTAACATCTCTGCCTCTTTTAATGTATGAATTTTATTGCAAGTAAATATTTACAGAAGTGAGTTTCCAAGAGTGCTTCTTTCCTCCTGCAAACCACTTCCCCATTTTCTCTATCAGTAAAACATAAAGGATACTTTCAAAATGTAATCTAACATCCTAGTAATATGCCAGTATTACTTAAGAACATACCTGAAGTCAAAAAGTAATTAAGTGGTACGAAAAATAACTAGCAGTGCAAAGAGAATCAGTCTCATAACAGCACTGCTGTTATTGTTAGTGCCACAGCAACTGCCTGTTGATAATCATTTCTGAAAGACTAAGTTTGAGGTAAATAATAAGATAAGCAACATTTCAATAAGTTTATGGAAGCAAGACATAAGCAAATGCCTCCATATGAATATCTATAAAGTCCTCCCTCCCCATCTAATCTCTCTGACAATGGAAACAAAAAGTTTGTTTCTTAGGTGCTCAGACCTCATTACTCAGAACTTCAGTATTTCACCATCATATATTTATTCAAATATAAAGCAGATCTTTTGGGCAATTCCCTGACATCTTACTCTCTTTTTTTGGAGAATGAACTGGAACTGTATGTGTAGAACCCCTAACATCAATGATTTTTTGCAAGACTGAATGAGGAATTGCTAGTAGAAGGTCTGAAGGACAGCAGTGCACTGAGAGATCCATATTTCCCTTAATATTGATATTTCTAAGCCATCAGTAAGCTTCTTGAAAAAAAAGGAGGTCCACTTAAGCAATCAAACTAATTGTACAAGAACACTGACAAACAAATTGGAGGTAAAAATGGAGATATTAACATCTCTGTATTAATGGAGATAAATCAGCTCACAACATCATGTCTTCAGTGCACTGCATGCCTGCACCAAAGACATAAAAGGATTTTTTAAGGCATCCTCCAAATATTTGTTGGCTCAGCAGTGATGGTATGAATTCACAGCCTGTTATTGCATTTCAAAACCCTGCACGTGTGAGATGAATCATCCCCACCAGCCAAAGAACTATACTTCTCTTCACTTTCATCAAATCTAATGAAGAGCCACAGGTTCAATTAGCTGGTCCTGTTTCTAGATTCACCAGCAGATTCAAGAGCTCACTGAGCAGAGCTAGAAGCAAAGACCTTACAGCACCACTAAACTCATAAAAGGAAATAGACGTCTCCAAACAAAAGAATAATTTGCTCCACGGTGGATGTCAAAAATTTTTAAAGAGGATGAACAGCAGCTTTCAACAAATAGAATAATCTGAATTAATTAAATAATTGATGTAATTTGCTGAAAAAATGTTTCGTAGCAATTGTAAAATGAAAATAATAAATCTATTTGCACAAAGAATGCATCAGAATTTCAGATAAGTGAAATTACTATTTTTACTGGAAAATAAAGGGTGATTAAAGGCCTAAGAATTAAAGCTGAACAAATACATGGATAACATTTTTTTAAAAAATAGACAAGAATGTGATTATATAACAAACATCCCACGTTATGTACAGAAATAGAAGACAAAATGGCCCAAAATGCTCGAGTCTGTATATGGACCCAATATTAATAATATCTTAAGGTCTTTGGTAGAGTTTTTCAGAGGTGATGTAATCCATATTTCACCACAATTTCATAGTCTAATCTCTCTCTAGATAGTTCCAGTTTTCACTTGTGTTTACCATATGCAGGTTCTGCTTGATTGCTAAAGGTGTGTTAGAGAGTGTCCCTGCAGGCTGCTAGTTAAAGACACAGTTGATGATACCTGCAAAAATGGCTGTGAGCTAGTGGCAGGAACCAATGCATCCTGAAGTGATGGAAGATTACCTTACAAATATAGAAGAGAGTTGTACATCAAAGGATATATGTGCACCCAGAAGAAATTCAAACAATTAATTAACAGACTTTGTTTTAATTACATTGCTTTTCTTTGCTAGAAACTACTGTATTTCCACAATTCTCCCATGAAGATTTTTATTTCAATGATATTAATATGAAATTAATTTATCAGAGAGGGAGGGGTGTTGCTAAAGAATACCCAAATGTTCTGTCTCCTTGTTAAGAAAACCTTTTTGTTCTGAAATTTCATTTTCACCCAATGGTTTTGAAATAATATTGAAATTAGTGTTTTTTAAATATTCAGAGAGTATAATTTGAGTCAAATATAATTTTTATTATAATCACAAATATATGGAATTATTAGTAGTATATAATAAAACATTTTTATGTTTCATCCTTTGTTTAGGTAGAAATAAAACTGGATTATTTAAAAATCTCATGGGACCAGAAAATAGAAATTATATCAAGACTTGTTTGTAAAGAAATGAAGTACATGGTAAAATTTTCTTTTTATGAGAAAAAGGTGGCTATAATAGTCTTAATAGAGAAAATTACCTAAGATATGTCGCTCAATCACTTTTAATATTGATAGAGATGTCTGATAGAAAGCTTCTTCAAAAGAGAAAAGCCAACCAAAGGAAGAAAATATAATATTTCAATAAATATAAAATTTTCCTTTATAAAGATTATGAAAAACAGCAACACTTTTCTGTTCTTCGTGTTTTGCTGAAATCTGTTTTCAAGAGACTTGAAAATCTAAAATATTGCTCTAACAATGAGGAATATTTTCATTGATCTTTTTTCAAGATTTTATTTTGTTCAGCTTGTCATTTTCTTGTTGAATTTTTCCTTTTGCATGCATAAAAGTAGTTTGAACACGCTGTATAAAGCTATCAAAGTAGAAAACATAAAAAATGTATTCTTCATGTTGTGAATTGTAGAAGCTACATGTTACTGTAAGAAAGAGCGTTGTTCACCATGCCTGCCTTTTTTTGTGCCATCAGAGGGCCTATACCCCTGAAATTTTTATGATCTGCAACATCTGTACATTGATCAGACAGGTCAAGGTAATGCTCAGGTAAAAAATGTAGAAAGATACTTTTCTACTGCAATTAATGCATCCTAGCATAATAAACTGTTACTTATTACAATTCAATCACATCAATTCCTTCATCTATTATTTACACCAGTTGCCCTTTTTTAGAATTTGAAAGAATACTTGCCTAAACTTACAACACCAAAAAAAAAAAAAAAAACCTCAAAAAACTAGGTAATATTAACTAGGTGATTTAAATGTTACCAGAATGCTCTGGTTGAAGATATAGAAATAAGAACTGCAACGTTTGGCTTCTGATAATGATTGCAAATCTGAAAAGTAAGTTTACTACCACTACCAAAAGTTTATAATTATCCATCTGAAAGCACTTGATGAGAAGGAGTTTTGAATATATTCCTTCATCTGTTTTTATTTGGATTCTTGAAGTAAGTCTGTGATCACTTTTGACACCATTATGAGAAGTTCACACAGCAATATTAACTAGAATTTTTGAAAGGGCCAGAGGGAAAAACAACATAAAAACCCTTTTACTAAAAATCTGTTAAAGCACACAAAGCTTTATATTTTATTTTACTTACCAACTACCTTGTGTTTAAAAAATCTTACAATTATTATTTTGATTAATCCTATATATAGAAATATTAGACTAACTCATTTTTATACATGAAATAAAATATTTCAGAACACTACTATGGGAAATTAGTTTATTTGGTCTGGTTTAAAAGAGTGTGCATGTCACAGAAGGGATTTTTTTTTAAAAAAGATATTGTATTGCTAGAATAACGTTGTGACTATATCCTTCCCTGGTCAAATATACAGTTGCTAATTCTGACAAGAAGAATGTCTAGTGACACAGTTTAGTTCCATTATGAGAAAAGTTTTGGGAATGCTATTCTCTGCTGAAAGGTAGTTTACGTTGTTCATTGCATTATATTACAAATATATGACTATCCCATCATACAGAATTCCTCCTGAAGGGTGATTTCACTTTATACTTAAATCTTTGTTCTTTGTGCAGAGAAATTAAAAGTACCTTTCTACATACCACAGGACAAACACATAAATTCCTCAGCCACCTTTTGTTCTGTTCTTGCTCAGGCATATCTTCCATTTAATTTATTTTGTTGAGTAAATGACTAGATTTGACTAAAGAATTCAAGGTATTTCTGTAACAGAGTGGATTTAATCTAGGAATGTTGTTAAATTACAGAGAAGTTGATTAAATAACATTATAGACTGTAGGATTTCAATATCATTGGTGCAGAAGAGATGATAGTATGTATGGATATAAGGTGAAGGTTGTAAAATAAAAGACATTTCCATGTGGCTGAGTTAGACAGAAATAATCTTTTTCATTAAATGGAAAATAGCCTAAACCATCATAGACAACAGTATACAATCCTCCACTTGCCTGCTGCTACTGGGTGAGTGTAAATACCCAATGAATCTGTTGCTCCTTGTAAGTTTCTATGCCTAATGTAACAATAAGTGAAGGCTAAGTCTAAACAATTCTAGGTACGGTTGAAAAAAGATATCAGAATTTCTATGAAAATGAAAGGCAAAAGAAATACATAAATAAAAATATAATTTTTAAAAAATCTAACAACACAGAACGCAAATATTTTTCATTTTTTCTAATTTTAGTCATGTTCTGTGACTATTTTGTGTTGATGTTATAAAACCTCAACATTATTCAGTCTGTTAATCAGGGAGCAGGGCTGCTAGAATCTTAAAATCTATCTGTTGTTTCTGTAGAGGGTTCAGAGAATGGAGAATGAATGGACAAAATGAATTATTATAAAATAACTTTGACATTATCACATTAAACTTCAGGAAAACTATCACTGAGGATTCTCTTCCCAACTTAACACTTCAGTTACTATTCAACCTCTACACCATTCAAGACAGTGACATCCAAACACAGTGAGTTGCTCCTGCAAATGCAAATTTAAAGAGGATATAGTGGCATTATTAAGAGCATGTAGTATTAGTACAACTTGTAAACTCGATGCTTGAAGAAGAAAGTAATATAGAGGTTTTGGACAAGACCAAAACTTCCTAAAGCAAGCAGGACATTTTTCCTCAACTAGAGAAAGACTCTACTTGTGTTTTACAGGTGTGTTTCATATGTTATTACCCCATTATATGTTTTTATGATTTTACTCTTATTTACACCAAATATCAACTTATATATTATAGACTGAACTAAAATATTGATATTAAATGGATTTTACAACACAATTCTGTTCTGTTGAAAAAGCTATTCTTTGCAGGAAAAAGTTATAACATAGAATCATAGAATAGTTTGGGTTGGAAAGGACCTTAAAAATCAAATAGTTCCAACCCCCCCCCCTGTCATGGGCAGGGACACCTCCCACTGGACTAGGCTGCCCAAGGCTCATCCAAGCTGGCCTTGAACACCCCGAGGGATGGGGGGGAGATGGGGGGGGAGCCGAGGGGGGGGGGGCAGAGTCGGGGGGTGGGGCCAAGCTCTGTTGTTCGGCAATGAGAGAAACGGTGAGAGGGCAGAGCTGGAGCCCTGCGAGACTGAGCTTGGAAAGCAAGAGATGGAGAAGATGGAGGTGATGGAGGTGGACATGGAGATGGAGACGGAGGAAACGGAGGTAGATATTGAGATAGAGGAGATGGCGGTGGACATTGAGATGGAGGAGATGGAGGTGGACAATCAGGTGGAGTACATGGAGGTCGACCATCAGGTAGAGGATGAGATGGAGTGTGATTATTTTAAGAATAATGATCTAAAAATCCAAACATAAAACCACCCCCATAAGCTCACCACAAGGGACCTAAAAGAATGGAATTAACAGCCAAATGCAATACATTTTTAATTACATGATGACGTTGTCCATGTGAACGCTTCTCAGATAAACTTGTGTTACTTCTTACAGGCACTAGACTCAGCCTGATAAGCAGGCCTCTGCATCAGCACACAAGGGGCTGATTTCTGTTATTAATACCATGTGAGATTGATTTGGCAGCTCCCCCAACTTTCCTACCTGTAAGAAGGGGGAGAATCACAGAATCACAGAATAACCAGGTTGGAAGAGACCCACTGGATCGTCGAGTCCAACCATTCCCACCAATCCCTAAATCATGCCCCTAAGTACTTCATCCACCTTCGCCTTAAACATCTCCAGGGAAGGCGAGTCAACCACCTCCCTGGGCAGACCGTTCCAATGCCTAAACACCCTTTCCATGAAGAATTTTTTCCTTATCTCAAGCCTAAATCTCCCCTGGCGGAGCTTGAGGCCATTCCCTCTTGTCCTGTCCCCTGTCACTTGGGAGAAGAGGCCAGCACCCTCCTCTCCACAACCTCCCTTCAGGTAGTTGTAGAGAGTAATAAGGTCTCCCCTCAGCCTCCTCTTCTCCAGGCTAAACAACCCCAGCTCTCTCAGCTGCTCCTCATAAGGCCTGTTCTCCAGCCCCTTCACCAGCTTTGTTGCTCTTCTCTGGACTCGCTCCAGAGCCTCAACATCCTTCTTGTGGTGAGGGGCCCAGAACTGAACACAGTACTCGAGCTGCGGTCTCACCAGTGCCGAGTACAGGGGGAGAATAACCTCCCTGGACCTGCTGGTCACGCCGCTTCTGATACAAGCCAAGATGCCATTGGCCTTCATGGCCACCTGGGCACACTGCTGGCTCATGTTCAGTCGCTGTCAACCAACACCCCCAGGTCCTTCTCCTCCTGGCAGCCTTCCAGCCAGGCTTCTCCTAGTCTGTAGCACTGCACAGGGTTGTTGTGCCCCAAGTGCAGGACCCGGCATTTGGCCTTGTTAAACCTCATGCCGTTGGTGTCAGCCCAGCAGTCCAGCCTGTTCAGGTCCCTTTGCAGAGCCTCCTGACCCTCCAGCAGATCCACACTTCCACCCAGCTTAGTGTCATCTGCAAACTTGTTAAGGGAGCACTCGATGCCTTCATCCAGGTCATTGATAAAGACATTAAACAGGACTGGACCCAGGATTGAGCCCTGGGGAACCCCACTTGTCACTGGCCTCCAGCTGGATTTAACTCCATTAAGCACCACTCTCTGGGCCCAGTCATTCAACCAGTTTATCACCCAGGAGAGTGTGCGCCCGTCCAGGCCAGAGGCCGACAGGTTCCGAAGCAGAATGCTATGAGAAACTGTATCAAAGGCTTTACTAAAGTCCAGGAAGATACATCCACAGCCTTTCCCTCGTCCAAGAGTCTAGTCAGTCAGTCATAGAAGGACGTTACATTACTCTGACAAGACCTGCCTTTTGTGAACCCATATTGACTGGGCCTGATCACCCGGTTTTTGTGCAAGTGCTTCTTGATAGCACTCAAGATCACCCGCTCCATGACCTTCCCCGGTACCGAAGTCAGACTGACAGGCCTGTAGTTCCCAGGATCCTCCCTGTGCCCCTTCTTATAGATGGGCACGACATCAGCCAGCCTCCAGTCCAGCGGAACCTCCCCAGTCATCCAGGACTGCTGGAAGATGATGGAAAGGGGTTTGGCCAGCACATCCGCCAGTTCCCTCAAAACTCTTGGGGGGACTCCATTCAGCCCCATAGACTTGTGGGCGTCTAGCCAGGCAAGCAAGTCTCTAACCACCTCCTCTTGGACCATGGGAACCTCATCCTTCTCTTCCAACCCCTGGGCTTGTGCACAGAGGGAACAATTTTCCTTACTATTAAAGACAGGGGCAAAGTAGGCATTGAGTACTTCAGCCTTGTCTTCGTCCCCTGTTACTGTTGTTCCCTCTGCATCTACTAGGGACTGGAGATTCTCCCTAGTCCTCCTTTTACTGCTGATGTATTTGTAGAAAGACTTTTTGTTGTCTTTCACAGACTTGGCCAATCGCATTTCTAGTTGGGCCTTAGCTCTCCGGATTTTTTCCCTGCACGTTCTCACTTCCTCCCTATAGTCCACCCAGGATGCCTGCCCCTTCCTCCAGAGGTCGTAGACCTTCCTCTTCCTATTGATGTCTCTTAGGACCTCCCTACTCAACCACGCTGGTTTCTTACCCCGCCGGCTACTTTTCCGGAACTTGGGGACGGCTTTCTCCTGAGCTGCTAGGAGTTGCTTCTTGAAGAGCGCCCAGCCCTCATGGACACCTTTGCCCTCAAGGAGTGCCTCCCATGGGACTTTTCCGACCAGCCTTCTGAACAGTCCAAAGTCTGCTCTCTGAAAGTTGAGGGCGACTGTTCTGCTAACCTCCTTCTTCATCTTACCCTGCACCGAGAACTCTATCATCTCATGATCGCTTTGCCCCAAGCGTCCCCCAACCCTCACATCCCACACCAGTCCTTCTCTGTTCACAAACAGCAGGTCCAGGAGGGCGCCGTCCCTTGTTGGTTCACTCACCAGCTGTGTGCGGAAGTTGTCTTCCACTCACTCCAGGAACCTCCAAGACTGCTTCCTTTCTGCTATATTATACTCCCAGCCTATATCTGGGAAATTGAAGTCTCCCGCAAGGACTAGAGGTAGCGATCTTGAAACTACACTCAGTTGTTTGTAGAAGAGCTCATCAGCTGCTTCTTCTTGGCTGGGTGGTCCACAGCAGACTCCCATCACAATACCTGCCTGCCCGTGGGCTACTCTGATTTTCACCCACAGGCGTTCAGTCCCATCCTGACTGTAGTCCAGCTCGAGGGTATCAAAGCCCTCTCTAACATAGAGGGCTACCCCGCCTCCTCTTCTGCCCTTCCTGCCCTTCCTGAAGAGTTTATACCCCACCATGGGTACGCTCCAGTTGTACAAGTCATCCCATCACGTCTCCGCAATGGCAACGACATCGTAGTCTCCTTGCCCTGCCACAGCTTCCAGCTCCTCCTTCTTATTTCCCATGCTGTGTGCATTGGTGTAAATGCACTTCAGCTGGGCAGGCGTAGCTGCAGCCTTCGTAATAGGGTTTCTCCCCAACTGAACGGTCCTTGACTTAACTAAGGCCACAGTGCCAGTTTGCTGCCTACCATCCCCAGCTGCACTCACCCCCTCTTGCTTAGTGGTGATATACCGGCAGGCATCGCCAGCACACCACCCCTTTGCCACTGAAGTCTCACCTCCAGGCTCACTCCCATCCTGCCTGGCCTCCATCCCCTCCCCCCTCACATCTAGTTTAAAGCTCGATTTATAAGCTTAACTAGGTTTTTGGTGAGGGCTTTTGTCCCCCTAGGAGACAGGCGTGTCCCATCCCTAGTAAGAAAGCCTGGGGGTGCGTGGGCCTCTCCATGATTAAAAAACCCAAAACCCCTCTTCTCACACCAGTCCCTAAGCCATTCATTAATCAGTTTCTTATTCCTCATTTCCTGCTCCTGATTCCTAAGTATCGGCATGGAGTTAAATATTAGCTGTGCCCCATAGCCCTTAATCATTCTCCCAAGAGCCTTGAAGTCCCTTTTAATGGCTTTAGGCCTTCTACGTTCTATTTCTTCATTACCAACTTGAAAAACTAAGAGCGGGTAGTAGTCCGTGTCCTTGACCAGGGAAGGGAGCTTTATAGTAACGTCCCTCACTGATGCTCCCAGCAAGCAGCAGACCTCCCTATGGAGCGGGTCCAGCCTACAGATGGGACCCTCCATTCCTTTGAGAAGGGAATCCCCCAAGACAATCACCCTCCTCTTCTTTTTAACCGAGGATGTTTTTAAGGCTGTGGGAGGATGATGGAGATTTGGAAACGCTTCTAGGCTGTGGGTGCAGGCCTCTTCATCTTTAGGGATTGGATGCACCCTCAGCACCTCATATTTGTTCCCCAGAGAAATCTGGGGGTTAATTGCCTGGGTGGGGGGAGCAGGTTTCCTTCTCCGGACAGGAACCTGCTGCCATTCCCCATCTCTGTCTTTCCCGGCCTTGCAGCTTACCGGTGGGTGGTGCTCAGCTTCACTAGCTCGGGCAGCCTGTGAGAGGGCCCTGCTCCACTCATCTATCTCTCTGTCACTTTCCCTGATGGCCCTCAGCCTAGCCACTTCTTTCCTCAGCTCTTCCACCATATGAAGCAGTTCCCCAACCCGAACACAGCTTCCACAGGTGGAGCCAGTGCCAGAGGCATGAGCCACTATGGGCAGAGGGCACTGCCTGCAGCCCAGGGTCTGGGTAGCTGCATGTGCCCACCGGGGCTCCGTCTGGGTGGCGGCCTCCATCACGCTTGGTGCGGCCTTAGCCTTTTGCCGGGTATGCACCATTTTCCTCAATCTCTTCCGACCATGCTCCAGCACCTCCATGCTCGCCCTGCCTGCTCGAACTGCCACTCAAACTGCCTTGTATAATGTGCCCCGCTCCTCTTTGCCCCGCTCCAGTCATTGTGCCCGTTTAAATCCCTTGCGGAAGCTTCCAGGACCGTCCCCTCCCGACAGGCACCGCGTGGGAACAGCCGTTGAGCCAGGAGCCCAGCGCCGACCTTCCGATCGAGTTTTTTTAGGCTTTTCCCCATTCAGGGAAGCGCCCAGCCGCCTTTGGCCACCCCTACCACAGAACTCACTATCCTGTCACTGGATGCAGCTGAATAATAACCCCCCCTTTCCATAATGGGAATCCCTCTCAAATCCCTAAAGGTTACTGGAAGATCATTCAAGTCAAAGCATCGTTACAGGGTATTTGCTGGCAAAACAGGCTCAGGGAATGCTGTACTTTATGTTAGTAATGAAACAGTGATGGGAGTGGAAACTGTCCATGTGCACCAACAGGGAAACAGTCTTTGAAGGCAAAGGTGGTTGTGCAGCTCCCCAGCCGATCAGATTTGACAGAGATTCTCTGAAACCCATGCAGCCGTGCCAATTTAAACCAACTCAGGAGGTAGCCTTGAGTTCAATAAGTTTCACATGTGTGATATTTTAAGAAAAGTTAAAAACAAAGATAATATTCTTTATCCAGTGATTGCACGGCCGCTCTGTGCATTTAGCCACTGGAGGACGTGCCCTGCGCACGCGCTTTCATGTCTCCCTGTCCACCTGCAGTTCCCACTGGGAAGAGCAGCAGAAGCCTGACTTGAAAAGTGAAGTAGAAACAGGTAGATTAAACAAAATACCTCACACATGCTAAGTATTAATATTTATCAAGCTTGTAAAAACACCCGTTATTAAGCAGATTCTTTAACCTGTAGAAAACACAATAGGCGGTGCTCGCCAGTGACTCAGAAGCTTATTGGACTGTGACTGCCCCGGTGACTGATAAAAAGGCAGAGACTGCCAAGGCCCCATAGCTTGGGACACAACAGCTACCAAGAAAATAACCTTTTACAGTCTTTACACCAAAAATTAGGGAAGCAAGCGCTAATGCACATTAACAGACGGCTCTGCTCTTCTTCCACAATAAGGCACAGATGATGCTGCACAGATTCCAGAAGGTCTGGAGTTGAAGCACCACGATGCGCGTCCCTGGCTGCACACCCAGCGCTACGTTCGGACTGAAGCCTTCGTGCCTGAGGAAGCTACACACGTCCAGAGCTAAGTGTCCCCACCAAGCCTCTTCACCAGGAGCCGTGATGCTCAAGGCCGCCTGTCATCCAGCGGAAGGAGAGACGGGGACAGAGTGAAGGTCCAGCAGGCCCTGCCTTCTGCAACAGGCTATGGAAACCCCAGTGCTTGGGCCTTTACCTCAAGAAAAGACTCACTGATACCAATGGAAGATGTTCCAGCAACATTTGGAACCCGTTATTGGGAGGACAGTATCTCCTAGAAACACCTCCTCCAGGGAAAATTTCCATTAAAAAATAATATCTGAATAAGATATATATATATATATTAATTAAGGTACATTAATATATATTAATATACTGTGATATATATATCACAGAAAAACAGAATCACAGAATAACCAGGTTGGAAGAGACCCACTGGATCGTCGAGTCCAACCATTCCCACCAATCCCTAAATCATGCTCCTAAGCACCTCATCTACCCTAACCTTAAACACCTCCAGGGACGGTGACTCAACCACCTCCCTTGGCAGACCGTTCCAATGCCTAAACACCCTCTCCGTGAAGAACTTTTTCCTAATCTCAAGCCTAAATCTCCCCTGGCGGAGCTTGAGGCCATTCCCTCTCGTCCTGTCCCCTGTCACTTGGGAGAAGAGGCCAGCACCCTCCTCTCCACAACCTCCCTTCAGGTAGTTGTAGAGAGTAATAAGGTCTCCCCTCAGCCTCCTCTTCTCCAGGCTAAACAACCCCAGCTCTCTCAGCCGCTCCTCATAAGATTTGTTCTCCAGCCCCTTCACCAGCTTTGTTGCTCTTCTCTGGACTCGCTCCAGAGCCACAACATCCTTCTTGTGGTGAGGGGCCCAGAACTGAACACAGTACTCGAGCTGCGGTCTCACCAATGCCGAGTACAGGGGGAGAATAACCTCCCTGGACCTGCTGGTTACGCCGTTCCTGATACAAGCCAAGATGCCACTGGCCTTTTTGGCCACCTGGGCACACTGCTGGCTCATGTTCAGTCGGCTGTCAACCAGCACCCCCAGGTCCTTCTCCTCCTGGCAGCTTTCCAGCCAGGTTTCTCCTAGTTTATACCTCTGCTTAGGGTTGCTATATATGATATATTTTGCATATACAGTAATACATTAATATATATTATGTATATATATTAATATACTATATATAATAAATATCTGAAGAAAATATTTGTGTTAAAAATATATATAATATAATAACATATAAAATATATTATATTAATTAATATCTGAAGAAAATATTTGTGGTTGAAATATTCTTTGGATGTTGTTTATATTGTCTGTATATAATATATATAATATATAATAATATCTGTATATAATACAGATATTATATATTATTATATTCTAGTATATTAATTGATATCTGAATAAAATATACGTGGTTTTTATATATAGAACATATATATATTAATATAATACATTAATTAATATCTGAATAAAATATGTGTTTAAAATATTGTTTGGATCGTCCAAGTCACTGACTTCTCCCATTAATACCAACTTTAAGATACTTCTTAGAAAAATCCCACACACTTTCTTCATTCAAAATTAAGAAGTCTCCGCACACGTCCTTTGGCAAGCAGAGCACATCCCTGCCCTCATTTGCAGATCCAAGAGTTCTTGTCAAGGGCACACATTGTGGCCAACAGACCCCCAGGAATCCTGCACAACCCCTGCAGCAATGGCTCAGTCGCTGTTTAGGTCCTGCAGCCTTTACCAATTCAGAGAAACATAGAATCATAGAACCATAGAACAGTTTGGGTTGGAAGGGACCTTAAAGCCCATCCAGTTCCATCCCCTGCCATTAGCCTGTCAGTTTGACCTCAGTGCCAGGGAAAGTCACGGAACAGGTGATCTTGGGTGCTATCACACAGCAACTGGCAAGAGAGACGGGTGATCAGGCCCAGTCAACATAGGTTTACAAAAGGCAGGTCTTGCCAAACTAACCTGATCGCCTTCTATGACAAAGTGACTCGGCTGCTGGAAGAGGGAAAGGCTGTGGATGTATCTTCCTGGACTTTAGTAAAGCCTTTGACACAGTTTCTCACAGCATTCTGCTTCAGAAACTGTCACCCTCTGGCCTGGACCGACGCACACTCTCCTGGGTGGAAAACTGGCTGTATGGCTGGGCCCAGAGAGTGGTGGTGAATGGTGTTAAATCCAGCTGGAGGCCAGTGACAAGTGGGGTTCCCCAGGGCTCAATCCTGGGTCCAGCCCTGTTCAATGTCTTTATCAATGACCTGGATGAAGGCATCAAGTGCTCCCTTAGCAAGTTTGCAGATGACACTAAACTGGGTGGAAGTGTGGATCTGCTGGAGGGTCAGCAGGCTCTGCAAAGGGACATGAACAGGCTGGACTGCTGGGCAGAGTCCAATGGCGTGAGGTTTAACACGGCCAAATGCCGGGTCCTGCACTTGAGGCACAACAACCCTGTGCAGTGCTACAGACTAGAAGAAGCCCATCTAGAAAGCTGCCTGGAGGAGAGGGGCCTGGGGGTGTTGGTTGAGAGCCGACTGAACATGAGCCAGCAGTGTGCCCAGGTGGCCAAGACTCTATACCAGTCTGGCATAACGATGTTGAAGAAAAGCATTTCCACAGAGCTTAAATCTTGATTTATTTAAAGTTCAAAAACATCCAGATAGACTTGGCATCCAGACTTCTGCACAGCATGTGAAAATGACTGCCTAATATCCTTCTACTCATTTTCAATATTTTCCAAACTTTTTTTTTTTCCTTCAGTGTGCTTCTCCCCTATGCCAAATGAAAATGTATCTAAAATGCCTTAACACAAGTCTCTGTACTCCAGGTGATGTTGTTATCCTCCATTTAAATATTCCTTAGAAATTGCAGTAGGTATCACTCTTATTATTTTTCTCTAACTTTCATCACAGTTAGTTTTCCAAATCACCAAATAATATATTGTAAATTGAAGAGCCCCGGTACATTTTTGGATCTTCAGCCAATGACACTGCCATCCCTAAATGGAGAATTTTTTGTACATCTAATTCTTTAGATTAGTCCTAAAGAATATACCTCTTCTGCCTTGAAACTGTGAAGTTCTGTGCAAGCAGTCAAATTTGACAAATTTTTGAAATTTCAGGTTTGTGGCCTACAAACAGGGAAAATAAGACTAACAAAGAATGAAGCAGAGATAAAAACCCCACAGGCTAGAATCTTAGGAAGATTGCTTAATGGCCTCAGTATCTCTCATACCTCTCGCTAACCAGATAATTAGAAACAGCCTGTGATGATTTAAATTTGAAAATATGAGAGACTTCAGAAAGAAGAGTTTACCAATCTGCTTAACCCTTTCTCCAACAATCTCACAAGAACAGAAATAAACCTCTCGGTTTGCCAGAGTGCGGTAAACACTAAGCAACCACGCAAGGACAACAAATGTTGTCCAGCTTGCTCTACTCCACTTTACTGTGCACTTATCAGAGATCTTGCACAGACAAACAACTCTGGCTCTCTAAGTTTAAATCAGAAACTCCCTTTGAATCTCCCTTAACAGTTAGTAGCATTCCTGAGACTTGTATATGTATAAGCAAGTAGATTTTATTAAGAGTAATTGATAACAACAATTTGTGATTAAATAAGGGTTCGGTAGTGGCAGGGGATAAGATGCTGTTTGCAAAAATATATTGAAAGTCAAGCAACTGAGCATAGATAGGAGCAATATGCAGGTAAGAAATATTTAGTTAAGGTCAGAGTCTAGAGAGGTGCTAATAATTAGCTTGATGTTAATATATATACATTTTTAGCATGCATAACACAAAGGTCATAGAATCATACAATAACCCGAGTCGGAAGAGACCCACAAGGATCATCAAGTACAACTCATGTGCCTGCATAGGACAACCCCAAAATTTACGCCACGTGCCCGAGTGCATTGTCCAACTGCTTCTGGAATATTGTGAGGCCTGGGGCCGTGACTGCCTCCCTGGGAGCTGCTCCACCACCCTCTGGGTGAAGAGCCCCTTCCTAATGTCCAAGCTAAGCCTCGCCTGGCACATCTTCCTGCCCTTCTCTCGACTCCTATCATTGCTCACCCTCAGGACGGGGCCACTCCTAGAAGAGAGGGATGCATTTGGGACTGGGGTTATCCTTTATCACCGCCCTCTTCAGCCGCTCACGGCGCTGCCCGCAGCCCCAAAGCAACCGGGAAACGGAGCCCGGGAGAGGAAACAACCCACACCGTCCCCACGCCTGGAGCCGCAGCACCCGGCGGCCGAGCCCCGCAGCCCCACAACCGCCCGGTGACCGAGCCCCGCAGCCCCACAACCGCCCGGTGACCGAGCCCCGCAGCCCCACAACCGCCCGGTGACCGAGCCCCGCAGCCCCACACCCCCCCGGTGACCGAGCCCCGGAGCCCCACACCCCTCCGGTGACCGAGCCCCGCAAGGGTCTATCCTGAGGTCCCACAGTAGCGCCAGCATCGCCGTGGCGACACCGGCCCGGCCCGGCCCCGCCGCTGGCGCTGCCCCGAGGAGCAGCCTCGGCCCCTCGGAGCCCTCCCCTGCCCCCGGCGGGGTGTCCGCCGGGCCGCAAAGCGTTACCGGAGCGGAGCCGCCGCTGCCGGTTTGAGCTCAGCGCCTGCCGGGGCGGCGGGCAGGCCTTACCCTGATGGCATTGCAAGGGGGAGGGGAAATGGGGCCCAACCCATCAGCTGATCCCAAAAGTTTCAATGACATTTTCCCTTTTCAACTTTCCCCTTTGTTTACTTTTGTATAACAACTTACACCTTTAGGGCAGAGTTTTAGGTGGAGCCTGAGTGACTGAAGTCATTAAGTCAAGCTCTGCTGACTGGTGGAGAAAAAATTCTCACTTCACTTGCCAAAATTAAAGTGTGCGTGCCCAGTAGCAGTGGTTGTGGGAGTGGCTCTCCTCTGAGGTGGGGAGGAGGCATGTAGCAGAGTTGTGGTTTAGTATTATAACGATATTACAATGAAGTTATAAGGAGTACTGGTCAACTGGAGGGCAGGATTGTCAGAACAGAAGCTGCAATTCATCATCTTGGAAAATAACTGGGCGGCCATCCTTGGATACCAGGCTCCTTGCAGATCCTCACTGATAGCAGGGTCTGGCTCTGCCTGTCTCCAAACATCCTGTCCCCTACTTCACAGGGCAAGATGTCCTTGCACCATTCTTCTGATGAAAAGTGTACTGCTCCTGTGTATGTTGCATCTCCACTGATTTTGCTTTTAAATAAAAACTACCTTGTATTCAGAAAACTTTAGTGTTCCCATTTCTTCTTACATTTAGCTTTATTCTCACACTGCCTCCATGGTGTCTTAAAACCAAGAGAAAAGGTCTGGAGAGGGTGGTTAGGCATTGGAACGGTCTGCCAAGGGAGGTGGTTGAGTCACCGTCCCTGGAGGTGTTTAATGTTAGGGTAGACGAGGTGCTTAGGAGCATGATTTAGGGATTGGTGGGAATGGTTGGACTCGACAATCCAGTGGGTCTCTTCCAACCAATTCTGTGATTCTGTGATTCTGTGAATGTTGCGGAGCAATTTCAGGCCTATAGAAGCAGTAATATGGCTGGACATCATAAGGCAGCTTGTGGCTTTCAGAAAGAAAAGTTGTCTCAACACAGGAAAAGGAGCTGAGACCTCATTTTCTTCTCCTAAAGGAGAGATAGTGCAAGAGCCCTAAGAGGGAAGAATGCCAGCCCAAAGCTGGCCACTGGCCCACTCCTTGCAGGAATTTTGAGGGAACAAACGACATGAAAAGAAAGAATGAATAAGTTTCATTAAAAGCACTGTTTCACCAAAAATACTCAAGGGTCAGGTAAAAGCAACAGACGGGGGGTTTGCCAGCTGAACCCCATTGGCAGAGTAGTCCCAAGTTTGGACAAGGTAAGATGCGAAAGGAGTCTATGGCACTGTAGATACATAAGGATGGAAAGGGTCTGCATTAATATATCTAATGTCCTTCAGCAGTCTTTAATGAAATTTTATTTTTTCTCCAATTTGTGGACATCTGTGGGTTGAAAATAAGCCGCCTGTTCTGCACAGATCAGGTTCGATTTTCTCGCTGGGACAACTGTAAGACTTGAAACGGAAATTTCTGTTCAACTTTTAATTCCTATAGGTTTTTCTACTTTAAATTTGCTTTTCTTTTTTTCCTCCAGCACACATTTCAACATTTCCTGCTTCAAAATTCCAATGCTCTGATTATGCAGCAGATGGATCACAAAAGCTTATGTGCCTTCTAATGACACCAATCTTTCTAATTTATTTTCCCCTGCAGAATGTTTTTATGCTTTCCTTATTTCTTTAGAGTGCAACTTTCAAAATTATCTATTTGACCATGTTCCCAAGGTGGTATTTGTGATATAGTAAAATATAAGCATAAAAAAGATAGTTAAGCTTAGTTTAAAAGCCATCTAGATATCACAGGTGTTGCTGAAGAGCCTTTAATTATTTAGAAGTGACACAATAGCATCCCAGTTGCTCTTACCTTGGATGAATATTCACAAATGGATTAGATATGATAGTAGTGCTGAATGAACTTAAAAGGTTTAAAAGGAGTTAAATTTTGATGTAGAGAAATATTCAAAGGTTTTGATGCCTATCTGAAATAGCTAACTTGCCTCAAGGTATGACTGTCAGCCATGAATCTGAGACATCTGCAAGTCTAGTGCAACTTAAACTTTTGACTTAAAGATCTAGGGATAAGTCACTGACTAACTGATGAGAAAAAAAAAGAAAAAAAGTTGTCTGCATAGGACCCCTAAAATATGAAATCCCTGTGAAACATACAACACTCATTTTCAATCCTTCATAGCACAAAGACATATCTGCACCCTTCAGAGTCAGTGAATATTTTAACACTCTAGAGATCATAGAGCTTTGGGGACCTTCTTTCTGCCATCTCTTTTCAGGAACTTGTGGGTATGTTCCTTCTCTGCTGTGCTGAAGAAACAAGGCAGTAGCCTACATTTCCTCACCTACTGGCAGAATCGAACTGGTTGTCTGGAATTGGGGGAACTGAAGATCTGGTATACTGAGAAAAATCAGTTCATTAAAATAGCTGCAATAGGATGACTAGAAAAAAAAATAGTTCAAATTCCACCTGTTTGATGCAACCTAATTGCAATGGAAAAGACAAGCTTTTATTTGTCTTTGAAGCAACAGCAATAAATCTGTAATCATCTTTACATGTCCTCATCCCACATTTGCTTGGGAAGTACTGCTGAAGGAATCCTGGCTGTGGTCAGTGTATCTGAATGTCAGTGGAGTCAGGTAGGATATTATATACCTCTTCGATGCAAGCCAGGAAAGCAGGAAATCACATCACTCTGTAGCTTTCACAATCAGAAGCTCTAGCAACACCGTAGCTCAGTAGAGCTAGGCCTTTGCTAATGTTTCCTGTATTAATCAATCTTGGGCCATATTAGACAGTTTTGACCTTATTTAATTAATTCAGTAAAGCGTGGTAATTGAACGTTTGCCAAAGGTTTTTATCTCCGTTCTTTCATTGCAGTCATATTTCTTTGATTGTGCCCACAACTTTTACAGAAGTTATTGGATATTCCTTGTTTACCCTGGATGGATATTAAAGAGGCACCAACCTCTTCTAAAAGTTTCTTCTTTCCTTGAAGACACACATTTCCTAAAGCACATTTCATTTTATTTTATTTCATGCCAGGCACGACTTCACTGTTCATGTTTCCATTTTGACCCTATGAAAGAAGACAACCATGGAATTCAGGTACTTGATTAAGACCATTGGTGTCGTGCCTTGCTTTCTGAGGATGGCCAGGAATTGATTCTTCTTCAAAAAGCTGTGAAACAAGAAAAAATTATAATGATCTCAGTTTTTTAGCTTAGGAAAAGGGGAATTTCAGAATTATTTACTACCTTTAAGTAACTGACTAACATCCTAAAAAATTACTTCAATTTTTAGTCTCAGAAGTACCAGCTGAAATCTATTCTCTACTGGCTGCATGCAGACTAGGTATGTAAAAAGGAGTTTTCTGCTAAAGGAGTACGTTAGATATGCCAAAATCACAGCAAAGGAATGGGGAACTGAATATGCAAGTGCACTCACTCAACAACAAATTACAACTCCTGTACCAATAATATATTTCCAGTCTTTTAATCTAATTTAAAAAATGCCAAATAAAAGGTCAGGCTTTTGTTCATACATAGACAGGCAAACAAAAGTCTGTGCAAACTACTGAAGATAGCGTCTCAATTTCCTTCCAGTACTGCGCTGTCACAGTGGCTTTACCACAGTCAAAGCAACTGCTCTGAACTACCATTCAGGGAAAGTAAAATCAGGATCTCGCCCACGATTAACAATGTATGTTCAACCTGAAGAGCTGCAATGTGAACTGACAGTTTTCCCAGCTGAAAATTGATAAACTTATTGAACCTTCTGGCAAAGGCGCTGCTGTTTCATCAGTTATGCAAATCATTGTGTTATTCATTGGAAAAAAATGAGACACACTAAAATGAAAAAATGCCAGCTCCCCAATGAAAATTTAATATACCACACTTATTCATAAGCAGCAGAATCATTATCAGGGTTTAGGTTTTTTTTCCAATGGCTTTTGCTGTTTTGTTGAGGTGCTAGACTGACACAAACTGCTGAAGATTATGCATCACAAGTCCAGTGAGGAATTTGAACCTTATGTCCTTTTGGGTTCCTGGATTCCTTGTGGTGATTTGTCAACTAAGAAGGGGCTGCATTTGTGACTCCCTTATGTGGCTTGACCTAAAGGAATTTCCTTATAATTTCCAGCCTGTATAATACTTCCTACTGAATTTGTCCTTCAAATAAGAGCCTTGACTTTTTCATTCTCTGCATTCACTTCATTTTACAGTTTGTATATATCAATTGAATGCTCCATTTTACAGTTTCTTGGACACAATAACACTCCTGTTTCTACCCACTTATAGTGTTATACTTTTTTTTTTTACCTCTAGGAATAAGCACATCTCTGCTGTTGAACTTCTCCTTTGCAGTTTCTTTCAAGCTGTGCCTCTGTCTCCTACTGTCCTATATTTCATCATCTTTCTACACCCTTTCTTAGATATTGCACATGTGGCATGGCACTGCTAGAGTGTCCAATAAATTCAGAGGTTCTCCTATGGGATATAAAAGTTCCCCTCTCCTCCAGGGTTGAAAGACAAGTCCCAGAGCTCACATTTCTGTATTGCATTCACTGAAGTCACCATGGCAGGGCTCAGTCTGGAAACTATTGATGTTTCACAAGATATTGAAGTCTCACTACATCCTATCAGATAAGACAGAATAGAAGTGACATCTACTGAGTAGTAGTTTGATTCTTTATGTGTGTGCAGTTTGAAAAAGGGTGTGAAAAAAGATTCATAACGTGCAGATCGTTACAGGTAACGTAGGAGAAGAGAATATTAAGGGTTCCAGTTGAAAAGAAAAATAACTAGAAGCTAAAGCTGTGATGACAATATCACCTCAGTCTGAGAATAAGATAGAAAATACTTTGCGTGTAATCTTTAAGAACTGAGGCCCAGTGATTGGTTTACAGCCATGATTTTCCTTTACAAACCATTTTTTTTGGCTCCAAGATGTTCATGTGCTACTTCTAAGAAACAATGAAGAAAACATTTACTAAAGAGAAGTCTGTAATTTCACTGGAATTTTATTTTGGAGGCAGAGTAAAGGTTGAAAATCACTAGTTCAGTGATAACTTTTTGAGTGTCAAAACTGTGGTGTTATGGTGGTTTAGTACTACAACATCACATTGAGGAGAAGCTGAGTAAATTGTGCCGTTTCAATTGTGTTAGGTGGCTGTACATCTCGGAGTCCCCATTTCAACCATTCGCATCTAATGGAGAAGAGTGCTGGTGAAGAGTCACTTTGGTCTTCATCCAGTAAGTGTGGCAAATTGTATTCTTTCAGAAGAAAGGGAAAGTGAAGAGAAGGCAAATCACAAGGGAGGATTTGGTGGTGCGGGCTTTTATATATTGTTTCTTTTGTTCTGTTTTGCTTTTTCCTGAACAACTTATAAGGTACATCACAATACTCTTTGGCTGAATTTGTGGTTGTTTGTGGATAAGGAGTAATAATCATCAAAAAAATCACTAGAAACATGCCTGCTTGTTATTTCATGTTCTGTAATTTTAGAGTGATTTATAAGTACTTTGAACTCGAAATTTCCCTAGAACTCTCTGCAATGATTAGCGGAGTGCACACCTCTGATCTCCAACTAAGACCTTCATGTCTTCTAAGTTAAAGGCAAATTACTCATCTAGCTCAAGATGAGGGTACAACAGAGCACTGAAATGTTATTAGATGACAAAAATTCTAGATTTAGAGCTGTACATGTATGCAGTGATTCTACAGAAAGAAAGCTAACTGTTGTTTGTGAGGTTGGTTTGGAGGGCAGATGTTGGTGGTTTGGTTTTTGATTTTGGTTTTTTTTTCTTTGAGAAGGAACTTGATGATTACCCAACTGGGTGAACTCATCGAATAAATCCAGAATTCTGTGTAAATATTTCTAATTTTGTCTCTTTTGGATCCCTTCTTATATTTATGGCACTGAAGATCTGTGTGAAGAGGAAGAGGAAAACAGAGCTGACTTGCAGCCCTTGTGGTCCTGTGCTTTTGTCACAAAAGATTAGAAGTCCACGGTATTTTTATTTGTCAGTATTAATGTGTTTTGTACATTCTACACACAAGGTTGTTATCCTAGTAAAACTGAAGTCACATATTCGCTTTCTGAAGAATATATGTGTGTAAATAAGACTTATTCACTAATATTATGCCCACAATGCCTGCTAATGTATAAAGCAACCATATCTTCAAGGAAAATCTGCCTTATCTATCAGTGCACCTAAACCTAAGATAGACATATGAAGTCCTTCTTTAACGTGCAAAATCTTGCTGAAAGCTAGCAGTTGCAGCAGTAAGTGTGGAATCTGGTTTGGTTGGTTGTTTGGTTGTTTGGTTGGTTTGTTTGTTTGTTTTCTAGAGCACAGGTCCAAGCTGTGGGCATTTAGCATTTTTATCTGGGGAACCAGCCTTGTCAAGAGAAACACAAACAGTCAGACACTGACTGAAATTTGGGAGAGGAAAAGCAGAACAACAGTACACAGGCAATTAGGTGTTCCTAAAAGCAAGCAGCATATACAGATCCAGATGCAAATATTTAAGGAACAGGAAGCTGTGTGATCATGCTGTTTCCCTAAAAAGTCTACTCTCATTCAACACACAATCCTTTTTCTCTGTCCACTCACTGCTCTACACAGGTTCTTGTACATCTTAGTCACCCAAAGCCAATTCCTCCACTCCTCTCTAACAGTAGGCAAAATGTTTCTCCTTCAGGCAGAGGAAAATGCTGATTCACAGCTGAAACACCCTGTTTTTTATATCAGGGAGGTTGGGAAGGCAGGGTGCTCTTCTTTGTCTTCCTACCAAAAGATACAGTGTTAGGGAAGACAGGGGAGTAGGAAGAGAGTGGTTCCACATTTTGATCTCCACAAACTTTGTTTTCTTTCCAACCCAAAGTAAACTAAGGACCTTCAAAATCATACATCCAGATCAAACTAACCTCAGTACCAAGATACTAGAGCCAGACAGTATCCAGCTACTGTTTGGGTAATGAGTAGAAGACAGAATATGAATTTGAGTTTCCTACAATGCTGTCATTTCCAAGCTATTGGTGAGAGTGCAGGGCCTGTCTCCTCTCCCTCCGGGAACTCTGTAGTAATCTCAGGAACTCATTTGATGAAATCCCCATTTAAAAAAAAAAAAAAAAAAAAAAAAAGAAGCCACAAAACCTGTTGTAACGCTACATGAAAAATTAAGTGGGAAAAAAAGCTGTTTTCTTTTGAACTAGTCCCAGGAGACCTCAGCATGCTAGAAAACCCACAAAAATCACTCAATCTGAGAACACAAGGAAACAGCTTGGAAAGACTGGGTTTAATGTAGCCTCACAGAAATACAAGGATACCATTTCCAGAGCAGTTATTTAGGTTTCTAATTTCTTAGTCATATCTCTTCATATTCAGCAGAGAAGACAAAATATGACAAGATAGTTGTGTTTAAACCTGTACTAATCCAGCTTATGGATCCTGAAGAAGAGGAAGGGATGCAACACCAAGGACATATCTTAACATGACTCCAAAAAAAAAGCCAAGGCAATACCCCTTCATTGCAGGAAGCATCTCTTCAGAGCTTCATAGTGCTTGATTCTAACAAGGAACTCAAGAGCAAACTTTCCAGAGTGCCTAAATCAACAAGAATTCACAGTCCTTTTGAAAAGAAAAGAGAAAGAGACTTTTGAGTCACTTAAGTCTGTTTTAAACTCCTACTCTGTGCCCATTGTTCTTTAAAATACATGGACATGATGTTAGTATGCAAAAAGGCACGTGTCCTTATATACATTTTAATGAAGAACAATGAAAAGAAAGGGTATCAAGAATTATGATCCTCCAATCTTGAGGTTAAGTATTAATTTTATGTTCTAGAGAAAGAACAGATATGGGCTTCAATATTTGAGTATTTGTCCCTGCACTTCTGTCTCCCCAGCTAGTTGCTGTTATGAAATGCTTATGCAAGTACGTTAAATTTTGATGGCAATTGAACACTATTTTTCCTTGGTTAAGTGTTTTTAATATGTAATTCCACTAGAGGCTAAGAAAAGATGTTTCCTCATGTAGATTAATGCTCCTGGGCTAGAAGGCAGAACACACTACACAGTAGCTGGAATAAATTTTCAGGACTCGTGTCTAGTCTCTAATCAAAGTCTGTTACAAGTTCAATACAAATTAATATTTTGTAATAAATATCACCATTCATACAAAACTAAATCAAGAAAGAAGCTATGTCTGTACAGTAATATGCTATTTTTCTGCATTTAGCTTTTTTAAATTTCTATTTCCAAACACATTACTATGCTTTCACACACATAACTTCTTTCTTAGGAAGTGTAAACATCACTATAAAATCCTGAAAAACGAATGCCAAAATAACTCCAGCAGACACAGAGGGCAGGGCAGGGAACGGGTTGTTGTTGGAGGCTTTTACAAGGCTTAGAATCAGGGACTGGGAATACATCAGGGAAGAAGGAGGACTTCCACTCAGATGAAGCTCACGTAGAGAACCTCATTGATACTCCATCTTGACGGCATGTTTACCATAACAATGCAAAACACCCCAAAACATGATTTCTTTTGATACATATACTTGTCTAAATATTCAATAAAAATGTTGATTAGATCCTCCAGACAGATGACAGAGGTGGTCTATACGTGATGCAGTGAGATGGAAGACAGTGACTAAGATTGAGGCAGAGTTAAGTCTACGGAAGCATTTCTAACATTAGTATCCGCTAATACATCAAATATTCTTTAAATCTTGGATATCTCCTGGCCCTGCTTTCCTTTTGCTCATAGCAGAAGAGCAAAGAAATCTGCACTTCACATTTAGCAAAAGGTTTTAGGCAGAAATCAAAGTATTTGTAATCTGTTAATTAAGTCCCTTCTCATTTGGTCCTTTCTCGTATGCAACTGATTTTCTTCAGATATATATTTATCTGGAAATACAGCATCTACATTTATAATGTAAAAGGTATCTCTTTGGACACTGATTAAACACCTTGTTGCTAATTTTTGAGGGCAAGCATTGCTTAATAGGTGGTTCGATTGCATTGTCACTTCTTCCATAGGGATACAGAATCCTCTTGACAGATGGACAATGTTTTGGTCTCTCAGACACTTGATTACATACAATTTAACAGTTTGACAGCTTCATAGTGGATTACGTGAGTTATTTGCTTGAGCAGTTTATCAACAAGGTAGCCCACAAGCCTTACTGAAACTTTTCACAGTCATGTTTAGGAAAGCTGTTGTGTTACTAATTTCAACAGTTAGTAATTAATAGTGCTTGCTTTTGCCACAATTTTCTGACACGAGCAACAAGCTGGACTGTAATTAAGTCACATATATATAGAGTTATTCTTTAACAGCATCTTGACAAAGTAAACGTGGCAGAAAAAGCTATCTTTCCTTCAGCCTGCTCTGCAGAAGGGTACCCCTGAAAGGAGCCAGCTCAGGAAGCTATATCTGGCTTGCAGAGAAGGTCTTCAGGATACAAGAGATAAAATCCTCATTCTAATGAAATAAATTATAGTATTTCCATTGATACCAGTGCTGTTAGAATCTCACTTGAAAAACTTTCTCATGCATACAAAAATGTGGTAAGTTTTTTAGTTTTTTGCTAGTGAAATGGAAGTACTTAGGTGTACAGGGAAACAGATTGGATTATTTCAGGTATTATTTCTTGTAACTGTGGATGGATGTTTTGTTCTTGTTGGCCTTGTGTTACAGCCCTTGTGACACACAGAAGAGTAGAGCTCAGTATTAGTAATTGCTGGAAATCTGAGGATGTCATCCCAATTTTCACTATAAGATCGCAGTTGTTGGTTTGGTTTTTTCTCTTTATTTAGCCATTTGAGAATAAAGCAACAAAATTCAGCTTTTACACTTTTTATACTAAGGTGTCATTTTTAAATACTTAGGAAGCTTTTCAAAGCCATAGCACAAAGGAATGTGTTGCAAGCTAGCATGGTAAACATCTTCCACAAGAACTAATGTTTTACTTGACTTAAAAGAAAGACTTTATGAGAGACAAGTAGAACAAATCTTCCAGATCTTCCTTGAGTTCATTCAAGCACAAAATCATCTCACTTTTATATAGTGAAATACAAAATGCATCCACTACATTCAAATTATGAGCCTCAACATGAGGTACCAATTGAACTGTGCCACAGGGACTATTCTGTAGCTTACTGTAAACCAGCAGCTTCTCACAGAGATGTGGGAAAATGTAGGAGGAACAATAAGTCCCTCTCCACACCCAGGAAGCTACCATAGCCTCACCTGCCCTTCATGAGTATTGGGATGAGGAAATGTATGCTAAAAAACATATATTACTCTTTCAAGTCAAAATAAGAGACCTCCCACTGTTCTCAAGCCATCCTGAGGTCTTACAAAGATCTGAACTCAGCTGACAGCATGATTCATGACACCAGAGTTCCTCTGTGCTCTCACTGGATGGAAGTACCTCAGGGGAAAATGATAACACCTTCCTACAGCATCATGGTCATCACAGTCTCGCAGAGATTTATGAGACAATCTGTGTGCAGCCAACGTAGTTGGAGTGTAACACACACTGCTCCCAGAAACTCTTCATTACTCATCTTGAAAGCCCGTCTCTGGGTACTGTCTGGCTACCTTTTACACAGCTGGACTTCCATGTCTATAAGTGAGGCTGCCCATTTCACCTAAGCTTTTCTCCAGCCAGGGGCTCAGGGTAGGCTGAACAACCTAGCAATATTCTTAGCAATGGTGTTAAAAAATTCAGTGCCATTTCACCTGGATTAACCTATGATTTACTTTTTGTCTGCCTAATCTTTCCACAAAGGTTCTTCCATTGACTTTTATTTCTGTTTTCCCAGATGGCTCTTCTTTCATAGATATGCCAAATTTCCTGCCTTCCTGACTCTTGCGCTGTGTGCACTCTCCTGCCCTCCCTCCTGCCTCTTCATGTGCTCCTCTTTTTGCTGAGCCACTTGGAGATGGTCAGAAGGCTGGGGAACCTTCTTGGTCTCAGACAACCTGCAGTGCTCTTAGATGTCTCCCATGCCCTGCTCTGGATGGTGGAATCTTGCATCAAAAAAACCCAAAAAACCAAACTAAAACAAAACCAAAAAAAAAAGAGAGAAGCTGGGACTATTTCTGGAAACAAGCCCCCATAGACTTGCAGAGATTCTCCACATGAATAAAACCAGGCACTTCACTTCCACTTCTCAGAGTCTCAGTGCACCTGGCCAATGTGGTTAATGAGTTAGGTCTGAGGTACCAAATGAGACAATTCAGCTTATTGGGTTTTTAACATGGAATGAAATGAACTGTGTTTTCATGTGTTGCATCAGAATTTATTTTGTTTCTGCTGGCACTCATTATTCATAGATATTGGAGAGCAGAGCTACGATAATCTCTCAGGTAATTCATTCTATCTGCCAGCACTACTAAAATTGGTATTCATAGATTCCTAAACAGTCCCTATTAGTTTACCATTATTAAATGCAATAATAGTGATTCTGTACCTTCCTTCATTTGAATTTATTATAATATATTATTTATAATATTGCTTTCTTATCCATGGCATAGTATTATCCAACTGGGACACAGAATTGCCACAGAAAGCCCTAACAAACACAGCAAGTACCAGTGGTACCACAACACAGTAGGGGAAACACAAGGTGGTCAAATGTCATGCCTGTTTGAGCCCACTCCTGTCACAAGCTGTGAAGTATATCTTCACACAGCTTTGTGGTTGTAGGTAGAGGCTTGATTGATTAGGCCTGATGTTATTCTCTTAATTTCTTTTTTCTCCACCTGCCTAATTTTCACTCCTCAGTTTTAATTCTGGGTTCAAACACAGGCCAAAGCCCAAAAGCAAAATCTACTGACAATCCACATCACAGGTCTACACAAGTTTGAAGACTACATAACGATGGCTGGTGATAGACATTCCCCAGAAATGGTGGGTTAGGAATCCCCTGGAAGACTCAAAACTAACACTTCAGAGGGGAATTTTGGAGCTTAGCCTGCCTCCCTCCTCAAATTTTGGGTGTTATGCTGTACCTCAGCCTAGAGCTCTCTCTGTTTTGGCCCAGGTGCTTCTCCAGAGCTGGGAACTCATTTCTAACAATGAGCCAAGTGTCATGCTTTCAGTTGAGCTCCAGGATTCATTGTATGTTTTATATAGCTTTATATACCTGATTGATTCCTTAGTGATAAGAGCAAAATTCAGGGAATTTCACTCCTACCAAATTTTCTGAATTTCCCTACATATATCATTACCATATTTTTCCACCTACTACCTCTGTGAAAGGAAGGTTAAAACTCCAGTGTTTAGCATTTATACAGTAGTAATAATCCCTATTACAGTGAAAATACAATGACGGACTGCTGACAAGGACAGAAACTTGTTTAACTTTGCAGACTTTGCTCAGGAATCAGTTTGAGAGACATGTGGAGGCATGCTGAATATGTAAGCTATCTGTGTCAAACCCAAGCAGCCCTAAGGTAAGCTAGAGTATTTTGGTAATGGCCAGCAATGCAAGAGGGACAGAAAGACACCCAGACTTAATAGCAAGTAGGAAAGATGTAAGGGAAACATAATCATACACTTAGATCCTGGTGTAGGGATATTTTTAGCACTGAGGCCAGATCTCAGATCAAGGTCTTCTTTCTTCAGAGGAGTCACTTTCACTCACTGCATCTAAGAACTTGTGCTTTCAGGAGCTGATTTGCACATGCAATGTATACTGCTCATTAAGCCAATGTTGATACACTAAAATTGGCTAGAAACCTCATAAACATTATGGGACCTGTAGGGATTAACAACAGGAAAAACTTGTTCTGGATTACTTTATACAATTCCTCATTATCTTATGGAATCAGCAATCTCAAATATAGTCTTGGTTGCTTTTACTCCATTACTTTCATTTTTTAAAAAATGAAAGACATAAGTAATAAGACTAAATGATGATTCCTTGCTTCTGACACCTCCCTCTGACATTCCTTATCTATTTCTAAGTGCTTTCCAGGTTTAACTAGTAATTATTCTAAATACTTAAAAGATTTTAAATACCTGGGCTCAGTATTCCTTCAATTTATTTACTCAACTAGACCTCACAAGCTGTATATTTTATAAGCATTTAAATAATTAAAGTTTGAACCTTCAAGACTTTCCTTGCTGATTTCTGAAAAGGGGTAAAATTTAATAGGAAATCAACTCTAACTGCATTATCTTAAATGGAAAAAATATTTGTCAATGTGCATTACTGGATTTTATTTGGCAATACAAATTCTTTCAGTGAAAAGATTGTGTTGACTGATTTAATGAAGCATAGTGAGGCAAAATAATAGTTTCAGAAGCAGGTAACATAATTATCCTGCACTACTGAAACAACAGCTTTTCATGTGTTCTTGAGACTAAAGAGGCAAATGTAAATCTAGAACTCTTAACTATCATTAATTTGTTAGATTTTTATTAGCCAGAATTGAATTTTTATCTTGGTATCATCGACCATCAGCCTAGTAGCCCACATAATTAGACTTCTAACGTGTTTTTACTGAAGCCTAAGCTGAAACTCTAAACCTATGGGCTTTTGCAAAAGCATATTGCATATTTGAACTTCATTAGTCTGTTTAGCTGATATCATTGCATCTGTGATAAAATGTAAACTGAGGCCTCTGTAGAGTTCATTTTACAAAATGCATTTTTCGATCTAACCTGTTGCTGAAAGGGAACAGTTTACCAGGACTCCTAGCAGACATTGAGTCCCGGAAAATTAACACCTGTGTCTCTGTCATCGCAAAGAAATTGCAATGGACCCTAGTACTGCCACCCCATAGTGTAAGGCAATATGAAACCAGAAAAAGATGCACTTCTGTAAATGCATATGCTGGGATTTAGACACAGAAATGGAAAAATAAAGGAAAGTAGATTAAGGCTGGAAGATAAAAAGAGAATACAAAAGCAAGTTTTTGAATGCAATGACAGACACAGTCATGTTAATTTCTCATATATTCCATACATAGGAAACTGCCACAAACTACTCTCCATTGTTATTTGCTATTAGTGAGACAGTCAACTGTAAAAAAATCATCAAAGCTGCACTGATGTCATCAGATATACTCTGATTTGTGTCAGCCAAGAACATCACCATGTTTATAACTATATGGCCACGTTTATAATTTTTACCTGCTTCTGCTGATTTAAGCACTTCATTGACTTTAATAAAATTACCCAGCCTAAGTGTATTGAATATCTCTTATACTATTGCAATATTCAAACTAAACCAAATATTTAGAATATAACTGTTATAGATGGTTTTATAAAGAATACATGCTCCATTAGAAAAATTAAATTTCAGTCTTAAAGGATGGATTTTACACTAACTCAGAAGAAACATAAACATCAGTGGGGGTAGCTTTTCTTTAACCTTCCTTTTCTGGCTGACATTCCTAAAGAAGCTCTTCCTGTTAATCTTCAATTCCTTTGCCAAGTTCAGCTCCATCTGCACTTTTGCCTTCCTTGTATCGTGCCTACACAAACAGGCAGCATCCCTGCTTGTACTGCCTGTGCCGATGCCTATTGCTCTTCAGTTTGGCCAGCAGGTATAGGCTCAGTAATGCTGGCCTCTTCCCTTCCCTGCTGATTTCCCATATCTGGGGACTGAGGAATCAAACATTTTTTTCTTTTTATTTTCAAAATAAATGAAAAAGGAGGAGGAAATGTGTGAATATAGGCAAGAAATTTGTGGTTTTAAATTATGATCTGTCCCAGCAGGGTATTTTTGTATCATAGAGGGGCTGCAGTTTCAGAAATAACACTATCTTTCCTTACTAATATTTCTGAACTTCTACTTTAGCAGTAAATCATATCTCATGGTATAGAGTCTGTTTAACTGCAAATAAATGATTCGCTTAAGTTCTTATGCTAATAGATAACTTTCCTTCAACTTGAAAATTGGCTGAAAGGTGTATCATGAGCTGGTTTTTGTCAGCATAGACAGACAGAAAGAGTGTATCTATAAAATATACTGGCAGACATGATTCTGTATGAACATTTTATGTAATGTCACATCTGGCTCAAATCAGATCTCAGTAACATCAAAAGGACACTGATTCTCTGTCAATGATACAAATGCAACAGCACAGAGGTGTAGAGGATGTTTGTCCTTAGTTCACTGTGTAGTAGGACAAAGGGATCGGGAAAAATTATAGCAGTGATTTTCTCTTGCCAGTGCTGTTGAGTATACAGCAAGTGCAAACATGCAGCAAGACTTATACCATCACTAACATGCAGCTGTAGAGGTACTTTTATCAAAATCTGATTTATGTGCTTTTATTTAATCAAACATTTTTTCAGTCTGGAAATGATAATCTTAGGAAAAAAATCAAGAGCTCTGATTAATTTTCTCCTTCAAAAGCATTTGGAGCAAAAAGTTTGGGAAAATCTGACTGATAAAATCCAAATGTGACATGTTTTGCTATGTCCAAGAGAGTGTTACAGGACGTTGACCTGACAACACTAATTCTTAATGCCAGAAATGTGGCATGACTTTTCTAGACACCTAGGAGTAGCTATTCATGTATACTCATTCAAACACTGCCCACATCACAGAGCACCTAAACTCAAGCCAGGCTTTGATGTGATCTAAACTTCAGCTAGCCCTCTGTCTAAATTCTTCAAAGGCCCCAAGCTGGTTTATATGCTAAGTTTCTTTATTTACTGTGCCACAGTGGTGATTTCATACTCTCCCATGTGCATGCAAGAAAAGGACTGCTATGAGACGCCTGTCCACTCAGCACATTAACCCCTTGGATTAGGTTTCAGGGCAGCCGTATTCTATCTGCCAGATGCAATGGGAATCCAAGTGATCAGTTCAGGTGGTCCAGAGCGGCCCAGTAAGATCAGAGCTGGCCTCTTCTCCCAAGTGACAGGGGACAGGACAAGGGGGAACGGCCTCAAGCTCCACCAGGGGAGGTTCAGGCTGGACATCAGAAAAAAAATTTTTGCAGGAAGGGTCATTGGGCACTGGAACAGGTTGCTCAGGGAAGTGGTTGAGTCCCCTTCTCTGGAGGTGTTTAAAAGACGGGTGGATGGGGTGCTGAGGGGCATGATTTAGTGATTGCTAGGAATGGTTGGACTCAATGATCCGAGAGGTCTTTTCCAGCCTAGTGATTCTATGATTCTATGATTCTATTTTGGACTTTGCTACACCTAAGCAGAGAGCCACTGACATATGTTTGTGTCTGAAATACTTCCTGTTGACATTTAAAAATTCAATAAAGGTTAGAATAAACTTATCTTTATAAATTAATATTAATTTATGGTTTAACCCCACTCAACATATTTTAAGATCCAACCTGAAATATTTCTTAGGTGGAAAAAGAAAAGTTGCCTTATTTACAAAAGCAGCTTAGAGGAGGAACTATGAAGGCAGATTTTTAATCCAACAGGTTTTCATTTTCCTGTGTGCTTTTATGCATGCTAGGAAGAGCAAGACTTTGTTGTAAACATGCAGTTAACGCAGTATCAGTCTATTAACTCTTATTTAATGCCTGTGATACTCAGATGCATACTAAAAGTGCCCATTTCCCAGTGCTTTTGAGACATTTGTTTTTATGGGAACAAAATTCCAGTATGACAGATTAAAATGCATGTACTACTTATTACAGAGCAATCTCCTGCACTCTGCATGAAACACAGCACTATTCCCTGAAACCAGGAGGTGCTGAACAGCTTACAACATAAAATTCATGTAAAAGAAGTATCAAATTAAATAATTCCCTCCATCTGCTCAGTTCCCTCTGGTCCTGGGCAGTGTTACAGGCATCTATTTGAGCTTCAGGCTTAAGAACCTATGTTTCTTCTGAAAGTCTGAGCAGCCAAACCAAGACCAGAATTCACACTGCCTGATTAAAGATAGTTCAGAATTATTTTTATTTTCTTCTGTGAAAATAACAATAATATGGCTTTAATAATATTTATTACCATATTTGTTAAGTGCATCGAATCAGCAAATTCAGTCCTCCACTGATTTGTTTAAACATATTGATAGCCTTAATTCAGTCTGTACTTCCATAACTGGGCCCTGAAATTATTTAACATTCAGTATAAGTTGTAAATGTCAAATAGTTTAGGCAATACAGAACATGCACAGGAAGATAGTTTGGAAAAGGATACGTATCGCTACTGCTTAATCCACATTTTCTGGCTCATTTGCTAAACTATATGATTTTAGTCTTCATCACATAGTTTTCCATTGCCTTGATGTTTACAAGGAAGACACAAGAATTTTATAAATGCAGGATTTTCAGCTGGTATTTGTTCTGGATATACCTCTATGTTGCGAGAATTCCCAGCTCAGGAATTCATAAAACACTTCTGCTTTCTTCCTGCTCCTCTCTGGGAAGTACAAGTTAAGAAACCAGGTGACCTGGTATTATTCTCTCTTTCCTTTCCCAGCCAACCTCATTGTTACCAATTCTTTTTATACATTTAGTGGAATAAAGCATTAATTCAATGTAGTTTACACAGTAAGAAAAGAAAAGTAGAGTTATCCTTAGATCAAAATCATAACAAAAATCATGACTTTTCTTCTGCCCTCATTTACCACCTATGCAAGAGCATTTGATATGGCAATGCAAAGGGCAAAATACCTCTTTAAGGAAAGAGCTTGCATCCACCTGTTTCAGCTGTGCTACCAGCTCTGAAGCAAAATTTGGGATTCTGTGTAGGGCCTTGATGAACTTGAGAAGTTTGTCCTGACAGTTCCTGCTACTGGTCATGCCTGAGTCCCATAGAAACCTGCTGAGGCTTGCACAGTGCTGTTTACCTCAGATATAAATAGCGACCTCATAGCAGCAGTGGAGCTTACATAACACTTGAAATAATTCTGCTGCTGAGTGGTGACAGGGGAAGAACAGATGATGAACATTATCTTGACAACTCTTCCAATACTTAGGCCAAAATGTTTCTGACAGCATCTCTTTACAAGGCTCCTTCTGAGCTGTGATGACCAAATCCTTTTCTCACTGACACTTCTGCAGTTTCCTTGAAGCCAGGAACCTGAAACTGTATTTACTCAATATTTAGTCACAATGTCACAACACTGGCAAGGACTATTCTTCCTTTGGTTGCAAATGTACTGGTCTGCTGAGGAACGATAGTAGCAGAAGGACGGTGGAATTGTGCCTTGACACCCCTCAATATGGGGCTAAACAAGCGTTGACAGCTTTTTTCCCCGAGACATCTTATGTTTTTCAGCTCTAAATTCTGCTTTTATGTATGCCTCTTCACCTAGTGAAGGTAAACAAAGCAGAATTCAATCCTTAATATACAGAACAAGCAACTCAAAGAGAAGTTGTTAACTCTGTTTTTCCAGATGGAGTTAAAACTGTTCAGCCAACAAAGTTATCAGCTGTTTCAGCTAAGAAGAAAAGGAGACCGAGTCTGAGTGCTAATGAAGCACAAGAGTCATTTAGAGCACACCAGGAAGCTAGGCTGGTGCGGTTTGGAATGAACCATGAGCCTCAGGCAGTACATTTTCCAATGCAAGGTACAAGCAATAAGTATTAAATTGCTCCAACAGAATTATAGGGTAGTTAAGACACACAGTTATCATTAAAGTAGTCCTTTTGCCTTCAGAAAATCAGGAGAAAAGGTGTCTAGGGAAGATACCTATGTCAGTGTTAAGGGCTCAATTTTATCTTTTGTGGTTTAAAACACTTCAAGTGAAATCATCTATAAACTAGCATCAGTAGAGATGCAGAGACAGAAGAAGGAGTTTATGTTTTCAAGGTAAGTAGCACATATTTAACTAAACTGTTTTCAACAGATTCCTTTACCTGCTAAAGTAATAGTCACTGCCCTAAGTTTTGTGAATTTCTTTAGAATGGAGTCCACAGCTTTAAAGTGGCTGAATTTAATTTAAACATTACTGTAGCAGCCACCATCTTTCCATAGCAATACATTCCTGAACAAATAGTAGTGAGAACAATCCACTTCTCAAATCAAAATATATAAGTAAAGCAGATCTTGAAAGAGTAAGCAAATGTACTCTTGTGAATACAAGAAAAACATTAGACCAAAATTGTATGTGTGTCTATTATGTCCCAGCCTTAGCTACTTTCTGAAATACGAATACCACAGTATTATGGTTAATATTCAAAGTTAGAAATCTCACTTTTAACTATTAATCAATACTTAATTAGCATAGTATAAGGCACAGAAGAATTAAGCTAGAAAGTTTAAGAAATTAAGTTTAATCCCTTTAAATTATTTTTTCTTTTATTCTGTATTGATTTCATTAAAAATGGGAGTCAAAAGAAAATAGAAAGACATATTTTGGCAAAGAAATAACTTATAAACTCTTTGAATTTTAAGGTCAAATCTCAGACCTCCTTGTCCAAGTGATTCTGTTTTAATTGTTTTTTTTCTATATGTTCTGAACATGGGCAAATAGTGTACATAGAATTTATTCTTAGAAAGGATCAGCCCTTTTTCCGTGAGATAAGTGAATATTTTGGTTTTGCTGTTGTGTTGCCTGGCTGTACGTTGAAGGTAGGCGATTTGGCAGTACCTTACAGAATTTGCTTTAGTCTGTGTTTTCTATGTAGTCCAGGAACTTCACAGCTGAAGGTATGACAAAATTTCCTGTCTTTAATCATAGTAACCGGATAATTGCTAAATTAAACAGAGGATGGGACTGACAGAGGCAAAACCCCCAGAAAGCTGAGCAGTACAAGAAACAACAACCAACAAGGTAGGTTGTAAGGAGAGAAGTGGATAAAGGCTCCTATATAGCTTAAATTGAAATATTTGAGTTATTCTGTTAGCACAATGAAGGATGGGAGATCTAATTGCTCTGTAGGGAAAGTCAAGGGGAGTGGAATAATTCAAACTAAAGGCTGCTGTTCAACAAATGGACACAAATGTCCCATTAATACATTTATGCTGGAAACCAGGCTAAGACCCTTTCTGAACATCAGAGCAGTCCTGCCTGGACTCAGCTGCTTTGGTGTGGCTTTTCCATGTACATGGCGGACAAGAGAATAACTATGTTCTTTTAAGATGAAGTTTGAGTAGCTTGTGAAAGAAATTTAGTTTGATCGCACATAATAACAAGATGTTGGATGGATGACAAAGAGGGTCCTGTTTGGTTACAAGTTCCTTACAAAATGCCCACCATATCTATATATTTTATGCACACATGTAGAATCATAGAATCATAGAACGGTTTGAGTTGGAGGGGATCTTAAAGATCATTTAATTCCAACCTCTCCCTAGATTAGGCTATTCAAGGCCCCATCCACCCTTTCCTTGAACACTTCCAAGGATGGGATGTTCACAGCTTCCTCTGGCAACCTATATTGTGTCTAGCTCTGGAGTCCTCAACATAAGAAGGATATGTACGTCATCCTGAGATTTTAAGAGAAACATGCCACTTCATTTATTCACAACAATGCTTCATGGCCATATGTATTCTCTGTTACTGAGGGATATTAAAATAGTGTATCTCTTTCTACAACACATCTAAATCACTCATTCTGCCCTTTACCCATTCTCTTGCATCTGAGGCTGAAGCCTTAAATTACTTTTTTTTCTCTTGACCTCTGCTAACTTTGTTAACATGTGTTTTGACTTGCTGAGTACGGTACAAGTCACTAGGGACTCTCTGTCTCTGCTACCTGAAAAAAGGTTTTCATTTTAAATGACTAGTCTATGTCATTCAAAAGCAGTTAAGTAAACCACACTCTTAATGTATGTAATTCCTTCTCCACATTATGATGCTACTCAAATCATGCCTGCACTTTGTTTTGCATAACTCACAACAGTTTGTGCTGTCAGTTCTCTTTTCCTTCCCCAAGAGAGTCTGGCAAGAGTTTCTGTGTTGCACAATCCACTACAATCACTCTGTTCACTAAGTGCAGGATTAATATGCAAGTGATCAGTATGACTCAGTGGCTGATCACATTGATTCTGCTGAGTAGTTCCTCCAAATTCACTCTAGCTTCTTACTAAAACTGGGGGAAAATATCTTGCTTTTGCTGAACAGCAGGATGGTCCCCTGCCTTACCTTCTTCTTAGCACAAGCAGCCTAATTTGAAAACATGTGCACTGTAACAGCAGTTACTCTTATTTCCTCAGAGGGGATTACAGGCTAGTCTTTCTGCAAATGCACACTGAAATTCTACCTCTCACTCTCTGGGGCAAAACTATGGCAGGATTAATGCAAAAGGGAGTTTTGCCAAAGAGTTCAGCAGAGCAGGGCTTTCCAACTTCATCTTGCCCTACACACAATACCATCATAACCTCTCACGAGTAACTTTAAAGTTGGATTGTACTGAGCTGTCAGGATAAATGGTACAATCTATCTGTTTTGGTGCATGAGTTTGATACTGGAAACGTCTGCAAGCAGGCACATTCTATAAGGAAGTTTAGACAAATATTCGCACATACAACAGAAAAGTCAAAGACCCATGAAGAGCAAAGTTTACCAAAACCATGAGAGTTTCATGATGGTTGTTACTATTGTGAGTGCACCAATGTTCAGGATTAAATCAAAGGCTACCCACACGTGGCTTCCATTTTGTGTCTTTTCTCAGATAGTTTTTCACAAACCGATGAGAAGATTTGGTATCTAGCTACCATATCAAATTTGGTTAAGTCTGGCTAATTGCTTCAAAAGTTTTTGGTTTTTTTTTTTCTGACCATCTCACTTTAAGTCCACACAGAGATAAATGATCATGCAAGCTTTACTCCCCTAGGAAAGAAATTAAAAATACATGAAAAAAATGAGTTTCAGTTCTAATTTATCTAGTTAAAACTGTAGGACTTCAGAAAAGCATTCAGGCAAGAAAGGTAAACAATGTACTCTAATGAATAAAAAAATAAATAATACTTCAAAGTGCATAAGAGAAAAACTAAGACTGATCTATTTCAATACAGTTTGAAAAAAAAACAATATTGTAAACTCTTTCTGGAAAGTATAACACAATATTTATAATGGTTTCAGAGTTCTACAAATAGACAAGGATACAACAAAACAACAGAGATCAAAATATATTATAGGCCTAGATCACAATCACTATAAAATTCTCTTTGCCTCTCTAAATTTAATTCAGCAGATCCACTACTCTCTCCCCAAGTGAATTAGCAACTCCACTGAAATCTAACCAAAGAAGTCCACCTTCTTCTCTCAGTCACATAAATAAAATATGGTAACTCTGGGGTTTGGGGTGTAAGGATTCAGTGGAGAAGTAGATTTGTACTGATAAAATGGAGAAAGAATGTGATCCCAGACTTACTCTGAATAAAAATTAATCAGGAAATTTTATTTGGTTTTCTGCCTGGTTTTCTGTTTTTCCTTTTTTTTTTCTTTTTTTTTCCTTTTATTCCTTTAACATTGTTTGTATTTTGTGGATACAATCAATAACAAGTCTGGTGTTTTGCCTGAAGATACATGAAGGTATATCTATGAGGTTTTTGAGATATACAGAGATTTTGCACATTAACTGCCCCGCACCTTTATGGCTTTACCTCTTCCTGACCACAAAGGAGTTTGAAAGGAAAATGGACAGTGTATGAGCTGCAATTATATCTGTTCTTTGCAAAGAGTAAAGCTCATCATCTGTTCCATGCCAAACTACACATCAGCTTAAGAACCAGGCAGGAAATAGCCCTTTGTTAGAAGATATGCCATGATTAAATCTTCTGGAGCAGAACTTGAGATGAGTACAGAATGTATTTGCCAAAGAATAGCCAAATAGCAGTCCGAACACAAACCTGAATCTAAATGTTACATTTCAATTGTGACCTTTGTGCTATATCTTGGATCCAACACTGTAGCGGACAACATGTTCCTTCCTCACTGAGACTTTTCCATTAAGCCCTGGGCTACTTGGAGCTTTAGAACTGACCCTAAATGGTAATTTCCATGCCCCTGGTACACGTTCTGCACCTGAGAATCATATGTAATATTAGGTCTGATAGCAGCACATCAGAGAATCACTTAAGCCAGATAAAATATTTTGAATGAATAAAAAATTGTTTGGATAATGAAGCTTCTTCCATAGGAAATATTCTATGGAAAAATGTCAAATACCATTCTTCACTAACTACCCATTAAAGAGAGTTATTGTTTTTTTTTTTTTTAAGAAACATCAAAATGGCATTTTAGATTGGTTGTAAAAAGCTCAAGAAGCTTCCCAAATCCAGACACACCCCAGCTGAGACTCCTGTGATGCCACTATTGCCAAACTCGACACACCTGTTTTCCTGGCTGTAGGTGTCCCTCACCATATCATTCCCTGCAGCTTTAGAAAGGGGGCAGGGATGTGCTGTGATGAATGAAGACAGTGACAAATGGGTGGTTTGTTTTATTTTACTGTCATTCTTGCATTCTCAAATTTGACAGAAATGAAGAGCAAGTGGAAACAGCAATGAGACCTAACGCCAGTGCCCTGTAAAAGACAACTTGCTGTCACAAAAACCACAGCACATCCAGCATAGTAAGGTAGGAACTGTTTGTTTCTCATCAATTATTTTTTTGCCATTGTTAATAACATTTTATGGATTATTACCTTCTTATTCATCAGCTATAGATCTTTGAAAGTAATTGCCCAAAG
Source organism: Clamator glandarius (assembly GCA_033459285.1). Lineage (NCBI taxonomy): Eukaryota > Metazoa > Chordata > Aves > Cuculiformes > Cuculidae > Clamator > Clamator glandarius. The sequence goes on from JAUNZM010000261.1 coordinate 10,751,221, forward strand.
GAAATGTCCCTGTGCTTCCTGAGTGGCTATAGAATCTCTGAAGACGAGACACAGCAAAACCAACAACGACAAAACGAACAAAACTCCCACAGAATAATATGGAAACATGCATCCTGATGTACAAATTGTCCTGATTCTTCAAAAAAGTGAATGACCCTGCTGCTTAAAGAAGCTGTATCCAGAGGTGCTTCAGGCTTTCAAAATGAAGGAGGATATACTGCATATCTTAAAAATAAATGGGCACTGGATATTTAAGTATTCAAGAAACTAGAGCCTCTTGCTTGGGTTCTGCATGGTAAAATGCAATATCACAGAAACTTGTTTTTCCACAATGTATGCTCAAGAGAAAAGGAGGGAGAAGAAAAGAAGATAAAGCAGTTTAAGAGTTGTGTTTCTTATCTGCAAATACTTTCCAGTCTGGGGAAATAATTCTCCTTTAGGTATTAGATCAAGCTTACACATAAGCAAAGAAATAGAATGAGTCCTTGCTGAAGGAATAAATTATAGGCCATCAAATATAATTTGTGTTACCTGACAGGAAGAGAGGGGTTTTGCTTGTTTATTTGCTGTTCTTTCTTAAACGTAGGAGCATTCTAAACTAAGGGAATATTTTAAAGCAGCAGACTATCCCTTCCTCCTAGATGAATACATACATTACTTAGCAATCTTTTATGATCAGAAGACCAAATATATACAGACCTAATATATAAAATACAACTATGAAAAATGGTCAACAGGAGAAAAGAGTCACCAGCTAAGTGGCAGGATGATTTGAGTAATTCGTTAGATTAAGATTTATTAACAGGATTTCTCTTTTGAGATCAACTGTAGAATGAGTAATGAAGCAGAGTAATCATATAAGGATCATATAGTCAAACAGACAACAACATTTGTCTCTGAAAAGAGAAGGAATCAGCACTACTATTCTCAAAGGTTTTAGGTACATGAGATGTGATCAGCTCCACTGGCTCTTGAAGATAGCGCCTTTCCATTTTCATTAACAGGCAGCATCCAGAGGGCCAAAAAGGGTGGAGAAAGGCAAGTAATATTAAACTGTGGACTTCCTGCCTGCTGGATGGATACCAAGGAACCAGACAGATGTGGAGAGGGAAGAAGCATCATTTCTTTTGCCAGCTGAATGATATTCAGGACTAAGACTAGATAACATGAGTGATGCTATGACTTAACGCTTGCAGAGGTGGATTATTGATCAGGAAAATCCAGGTACTTGGATATGTGCAAATGTATCTTTCTTTATATTTTAAAAGATACCTTAGTTTGTATGTTGAATTCCGCATTCATTTGAGTTGTTTTGCGCTGTACATTCATGTTTCTGACCTCTTGGAAGACATCGACCAAAGCCCTGGAGCCTAAATATTAAGATCTGAGTGAAGGCACAGACCGAAGAACATATTGGTGTGGTAAAACTGTGCCAGATAAAGAAGAGCTTCACGGCACATCAAGCACTGCAAAAACACTCTCAGAAACCAATCTGAGACACTCACTATACAAGTAGATCTGGCATTTTAAGGATCTTATTTGTTGCCTTCTGAAGTTTGCTGCCCACAGAGTTAAGCTGGATGCTTGGCCTTTTGCCCTGGAGCTCCATGGGTTTTCTGAAGTGACTTGCCATCCTACGCCCCATTCTTCTGTTAAAAATGTTGGGGGAACTGTAATGCAACAAGGTTGTCTCACAAAGTACCATTGATTTTTTTTTCATTTGTTTCCTTTACAGAATAAAACAATCAGGGAAAGTTTAATCCATTAAACACTCAGACATTATGAAAGTACTTTAGTTGTTTCTTTTCATATGGGAAAAATATCCACCTTAATTTCTAATAAGCCCTAAGATCACGGGGACATTGACAGTATCCTTTAACAACACTTCTGTCTGACAAAAAGACTGGATGCTTTCTTGAGAAACTGACAGATTCATCACATGAAAATTAATTTCTATATGGTTGCCTAGGGACTGCAATCATGTTTCCAGATTTGTTTTGGGGGCTGGAGGATGGATAGCATAGGATAGATGGAAGTAGCATGGTACAAACAAAGACTAAAAGATAGTCAAAGTTTTAATTTACTTTCAGAGTAGCCTTCACCAAAATCATCACTTCTCCACCCATGTGGCTAGCCTCCCGAGGGAAGTCACTGCAGGACAGAAGCAAGCCTAAGGATTAATTTAAAGGAATCCTTCATCTTTTTTATTTTCCTTTGAAGGCTGTTGAAAAGGTAGAATCTAGTGTTGAATTATGAAGATTATTTAAGATTGGATATGACAGAGGAGATTGCGGGAGGAGGGTGGTTGAATTTTGTGAGTTGTTTTTTTTTAATATCTGTTACAAGAGCTTTTGCTGCTGTCAAAGAGAGATAAATCTGCTTGCCATAGGACAGGATGAGCTTCCAGAGAAGCACCCAGGCTGAAGAGAGCTGCAAAGGGAGAAGCAGGGCAGTTTCACTCCTCATCTTTAATGTTAAGTCTGCATTATGAGTTCAGATCAAGTGCAGATCCTATTCTTATTGTATTTACAGCATGCATAATTTTAGTTGTGTAACAAAGATTCATTATCTGAAATGTGTTCATTGGCATAAGTTATACTTAATGTGTCAGGATTCAGTTTCGGAGTGCTGTACATTAAAATCTAACAATAAGATACTATGGCAGTCCTTTACACTTATATCCATATTAAGCTTTCATTGAAAAGCTTCTTTTTATTGATATTGAAAAATTTCTAAATTACCTTGCGTTAGAAACCTAAAAATCTTATCAATTTTCAAGAGAAAACAACAAAACTCTTTCTCTTGATTTTACATGCTTTCTGGTAAGCCTTCAGTTTAGCAGTAGATCTTTTTTCCCTGATGGTTTTGCTAAATCCATTTTCACCTTTTACATCAATAGCAAACATCCAAGCATGTGAAATCAAAAGTGACCTGTGTATTACTCCAAGTACAAAATATGGAGTAGCTGGACAGTAGCATTAGAACTAAAACCTTTAGAATAAAATCTGGCACTGATCCTGAACTAATGAGAGTATGCAAGTAAAGCCATCAAAATGAATAAGCTTTGGATTAATGTGTGATGGTTGCATCACACAGAGATACATACACATAGATCAGAGATGCATCTGGTATAATTTGAGATTATTGTATACACCTTCAAAAATACAGTACACCTTGAAATTAGGAGTTCAGTCATAATTTTCGTTTTCACTTTCACCAGCGTAAAACATTGACTAACACAAGGAGGGCCTCACAGATTTTCTTTTGTGAGAGTGATGTGACTGAGAGTCTCATCAAGTGTCTTAGATACAACAGAAGGACCTGGAATAGTTGTGAAAGGGAGATCACTGAACACCAAAGTGTTCAGGACTCAGAGGTGAAAGGACAGGATTGTTAAATGGTCTCATAAAGACATTAAACGTCTTTCTAATAAAATTCACAGACTTGGGAGGCCTTATGATAGATTATAAAAAAATTCATCAATTCTTCAAGGAGAGCTGAAGAAGGAGGTCGAGCAGAGATATCACACATCAACTTGTTTTCAGAGACACACTTAAGTCAAGATGAAGAAATGCTAGATGCTGACTTGCTTTTCTAGTGGTCAGGTGCCTCTCAGAAAGGTGTCAGTCTTTCTCCCTCTCTCCTCTTTTCCAAGAAAAAGATTTTTCATTAGTCAAAAAAACCCCTTTAAATAAACTTGTTTAGCGCAGTGTATTTATGTAGTTACTTCATATCAACAGCACCATCTTCTGGGACACAGTATTCTTAAGGCTGGCATTGTTACAATTGTGGGGGCAAAGCTGCACAAAGCTTGAGAAGTATCACCTTAGTAGAAAAATAAGCACTAAACTGCACCTTTTTGTAAGTGACAAAGATGGAAGAGATGAGTGACTTTGTTGCAAGTATTATTTAATAATTTATGACACCAGAGGATAACAATTATGGAGATGGAGTGGACTAGACATGTTTGTATATTCAATATTTGGATTTTCAGTGTAATAAAAAATATTTTTTCCCAATATTGTCACTAAATAGAAATACCACAAATAAACTGTAGATTCGATTGATTTTAAGAATCATAGATGAGTGAATGCAAGTGTGGGTTTGGGTTAGGACTTTGACTTCTAGGGATGCAGATTCAAGTCCTCGACTAGGAAAGTGTTGGAAGTATTGTATTTTATCTGTAATAATATGTGGATTAAATAAAAAAAAATTCTAATAGAAAATATCCTCCGCTCATTGAGTATCAACTGAATACTAGGAAAATGTAGAAATATTTCTATTGCAATTATTTCTCTCCAGCTATCACTGCCAAAAAATAAAGCTGATTCCTTGAGTATTTCCAAACTGCACTGAGGAATGGTAATCTTTCTGTTTCATTTCTGTATACTCTTTTGCCATAGACCTGCACAGGTGCTCTAGTAAATATTGTAGTGAAGGCTTATTTTGCTTTAAGAATGGGGAAGGCCAAAGGTTGCCAATTACTTCATATGCTGTCTTCTGTGAAGTGTAACTACTCTTTGGTAGAGAAGTGTCTATGTGGAGGAGAGTGCCTTTCGTCTACAGATATGTGTAGTTTTTTTCTTATGTTGTCATCTGAAAATGTTTACCAACAATTACTCAAGTTGGGAAGCTTATTTCGTTTTTTAGGTCTTCAGTAACTACCAAGTCCAAGGAGTGAGGAGGAACTACAACCATTCGGTAATTCTGAGCCTGTTTCTGCATTTGGCCTATTACAGTATCTGGGTTATCCATGAATAATCAGATTTTCAAAAAAAAAATCTATTTGGAGTTCTATTCCATTCAGACAGGAACCATGTGAAATTATTATTTTTCTGCTTTTTTCCCCAAAACCCAAATAGGTTAGCTGCTTGCCTATGTAGAAAGGAATATCCATTATTTCCCAAGCTGTTTTTCAAAATCAGTCACTCATTTAATTTGCTGCATACATTTCCACATACACAAGAAAGCCTCAGCCTCAGCTTTGGGTGCCAGAGTGCCTAATTGACAGAGGAACTGTGGAAACCACTTAATAAATGTTCCTATATGTATGTGTATGTGTGTGTGTGTATTTATACAAGTTGAAAGCTGGGGAAAGTGTTTTCTTTGTTTCTTTCCTTTTTTCTATTATTTATCTCTTAAGTGAGTGCAGAAGGTATGAAATACAGTGTAAGGAGATAAAACTAACAGACCCATTGGCTTCCCGAGAGAGATCTACACCTCACAATTGCTTCTCGGAAGAGGGAGCTCCTAATTTTTATCTAATTTTATTCTAATGAAAACAACAGTGATCTTCCTATCAACCTCCACAGGAATTGTATAAAGAAAAATAATGCAATAAAATCTGCTGTGAATATGTAGAGAGCAACAAGATCAGAAAATACCTGGCTGTGTGATTAGTCACTTACTACATAGTCACTCTGCCTCTATTCTCCAAAATGGCTTAATACACTTGCAACCATCTGAAGCATGTAAATCAGAATATCCATATATTCTGTTTCATTTAGTAATAAATTGGCATCAGTTGACTTTGTACTACTCCATACTTGGAAATGCAGCTGATGAAACTTACTGGATATTCTTTTTAAGAACTGCATGGTGGTGATAAGAAAATTGGTGCACAGTGTAGGTAAATTGCATCTAAAATCTTCAGCAAATCTGTCTTAGTTTCCCACTTTTTTTCACTTTAAGGAAATTGACTCTGAAACATCTGCCTGAGGGAAAAAAAGAAAATTCTATAATTCCTCTGTCTTGCTTTTTTTGCCAATTCTCCTTCAGACTGCTGATACCTCATGGGTTTAACAAAATAGTTGTTTGGGGTATTGCACCCACTCCCACTGAAGTCAAATGGAAAGATTTCTGATTCCTCAGTAGTATTTTAATTAGCTTTTTAAGAGATATATATTAACGCAACAAGAATTTCTCTGTATGACTTACAACACTATTTATAAGTAAAACAAACATCAAACCTAAATTTCTGGTACAAGATACTGACTGGAACTTGTCAGTAATGACACATTTCTGAACAAATGCTCTTTTCTATATTTACCAAATTTAAATATATTATTTGAAGAAATCCTGTGTCATAGGTCAGGAAAAAAATATAGTTCCTTTGTAAGCAGAAATATTTCTAAAGTCAATGTGAATCAGGAAAAAAAACCTCAAACAGTAAGGTCTGGCAAATAAGTTAACTTTTAACTTTGACTGTAAGTGTACAGAGCAAGCAGTATAACAAAAACCTAAAGTACAAAATATTGTAGAAAGTCCATAAATGTAGAAGAACACACTCTCTTAGGCTATCAGTCTGTAGCTTATTACAATAAGCATTGTGCTAAAACAAAACTAGAATCCCACAGCGCTAACAGAAAGTAAGACAGAACCAATCATTTCTCATGCATATGAACACCTGAATAGAAAATTAACTTTCCCTTGTTTCTGGGTTTGTTTGGGGTTTTTTTTCTGCCTTGATGAGATTAAGATTGAATACCTGAAAAAGAGTATTTAAATCAGCCATGTCATCTTCCTGGATAAAGAGAGACATTTAATAGGCATCACTGAGTTTGTAAACACGCTGTATTAGTGCAGGAAAGAGGTTTTCTGGTTTTAAAGCATATTTTTTTACTGACATAGAACCACAGTAGGAATGCCATGAATATTTCTGAATGGGCCTTAAGAAACAAAATCTGTTAGGGCATGTAAAAGTTAATGAGCAGAGACATATCCACAAGTGTTCACAGATCAGCTTTAACCCTTCTTTAATGTAATTATCTTCATTTTTCTAATTTCAGTCTAGATGAGACATGTCTTGTGTACTTAACTGGGATCAAAGTGTGGTATTACATGTGGTCTACTCCTCAACAGGAATCTTTATACTGGCATCCTCTTCATAAACCTGGCCCTAACTAAGCACAGCTCCTCTTTTCATCCAAACACACACAAAAACCAATTCTTTTCTCCGCACCTCAGACCACTCAATTTTTTAAAAAAAGAGCTTAAAACCAAATCTTCATCTGTTTGCCTTGATAAGGGATCATATCAGATGATTAGCTGATCTATAGAATGCATGATTCATAGTAACTCTACCAAGAAAAGCAACTAATAAATAGTAAATTAGTTCCATCCAAAAGCTCAGGGCACAAATTTATGTACTGTACTTGCTGGGACCTTTAGCAAAGTGGTAAAGGCTGCAGGTTAACTTTTAATGTGTGCATAAAATGAAAATTAATTTGGCCTTTGTACTGCTTTTATTACAGCCACATGGCAAATCAAGTTATGCTGATGTACTTACTAACTGAAGTTTAACTTCTCATAAAAATAACACTTACAGACAAGAAAACAAGAACTGTAAGCAAGAAAATATGCACCTCTTGCTCACATCTCTTTATTAAGATGTTCATTACTTGGTATTCTGAATTGGAGTTTTTAACAGTTGCTGTAATCATTTGAGTAAATGGCTTTGAAATCATGTCTTCAAGCCTGACAAATTACACAACTGCAGCATGAAACTGAAAGTTTTACTGCTACATTAGAAGTGAGGACAGGCATCAGTACAGAGACTGAAAGATGAATGAAAAAATAATTAAAACTTTAAACCCTCTCTGTGCCCTCTAAGGCTTCAGTTCTTGAGATCTGTGTATTTAGCTAAATTTAAATTGCATAGAAGTGATTTAAATATAAAAATGTATTTTTTAATATTAATAATACATGAATATATCAATTAGTAACACCCCATGTTGCAGAAATGAGAGGTGAGCAGACAAAGAACCACTAGTGAGCTTTAAATGTTCTTTCCGACTACATAAAAGAGCAATTTTCTGTCACTTGAAATTATATTTTTTTTCAAAGGACTTAACTGGACTTGATTTTCCTTCTAATCTTACTGTTTTATGCAGTTGGACTAGATGATCATTTTCTGTCCCTTCCAATGGAAATTTTATACTCTGCCCTACCCTACCCTACCCTACCCTACCCTATCCTATCCTATCCTATCCTATCCTATCCTATCCTATCCTATCCTATCCTATCCTATCCTATCCTATCCTATCCTATCCTATCCTATCCTATCCTATCCTATCCTATCCTATCCTATCCTATCCTATCCTATCCTATCCTATCCTATCCTATCCTATCCTATCCTATCCTATCCTATCCTATCCTATCCTATCCTACCCTACCCTATCCTACGCTACCCTACCCTATCCTATCCTATCCTACATGTCTCTTTCAGTATTAACTCAGAAAGCTTGGGCTTAGCCTGCTCATGATGGAGAGGACACTGCACCATCCTTCATAGAATCATAGAATAACCGGGTTGGAAGAGACCCACTGGATCATCAAGTCCAACCATTCCTATCAAACACTAACCCATGCCCCTCAGCACCTCGTCCACCCGTGCCTTAAACTCCTCCAGGGAAGGTGAATCAACCTTTTCCCTGGGTGGCCTGTTCCAGTGCCCAATGACCCTTTCTGTAAAAAATTTTTTCCTAATGGCCAGCCTAAATCTCCCCTGGCGGAGCTTGTGGACATTTCCTCTCATCCTCAGACTACATTTATTTTAGTGAAAATATAAGCTGTAGAATAGCCAATTCATGGCCACCATTACCAAAGCAGATGAAAAGTAAATGCCTGGAAAACCTACATGGGACCATATCTACTTCAGGGTTCTTATTCTTACTCCCTTCTTGTGATGATGTTTCCTTACCTGTGGGTCAGCTTGACTAGTCCATTCCTGACTTCATCCCTAGGGAGGAGAACTACCACAGGCTACTCAACATCCAGCAGATAGGTGAGACAGATGCCTACTATACATCCTTGTTCCATCAGGGGAGGAACAGACCAAACAAGGAAATTCACCAATCCCAAAAGGGCTATAGAAGATTTGTTCCCCCGAATATCCTGAAAAACAGAACAGAACCTGACTGCAAGCTCTACAGAGGCCACTGCATGATGGTAAATGTCGCTTTACAGGACTGAGATCACTTTTGCTGGCCCATTAAACAGTGCTATCCTCTGTACTCATTTTCATTAGCAAATCCTGACAAATCTGTAAATAGACAGAAATGTTTATTGTATATCAACAAAGTGAAAAACCTAAGGAGGGAAGTTTAAACAGTTTTTTCAATATCTGTTCTGGGAACAAAGCTTTCTGATAACAGCCCATCACTGGAATCAAAGAAAATATCTTTTTGAGCCTCTTGTTTTTCAGAGTGAGACAGTGAATATGCTCAGCACCATTTTAATCAAAAAAACCCCTTTTTTAATCTCCCTTCAGCAATTAATAATATTCTAGCTGAAGGGAAATTAAAAAAAAAATACAAAACAACTCGAAAAACTCCCCACTGCCCTGGAGCAGTCATGCTAATGGAAGCAAAACCAGTTTTAGGAATCCTAAGCTTCTTTGTTCATGCTTGTTTTGCCTCAGTGAAAGCTGGAGAAACATGTATTTTCCCCTAGATATGAAATACTTCCTTTACACTTCCTGATTTCGTTCATAATGTGGTCCTTATCAGCATCTGAGAAAAATGGGAGGATTAGAAAATAACAAAGTCTGCTTCTTTGGGGAAAAAAAAAATCTACAGACAATAAAGATGGGAGTAGGCTCTATAAACAATTATAAATTCCTCTTCTCTCTGAAGTGACAGATCAAGGATTTTCTGCAGGTGAAACTTTTTCATATTGAAAGTGAAATATTGCCTTTCTAGTCCATTCAGATCCCAGCTATAGCCTGCAGGAAAATTCAGTATTCAGCTATTACATGACTTAATATTTTATTTTCTCCTTAACTTTAATAAGATCTGTGCCAAGAGTTTTGTAAAGTCCCACTTGAAACTATTTTTCTCTCCTCACCATATTTTCATATCCAGCTGCAGAAATTAAGGTTCCTCAACACTTTCCAGTGAGAAACCTGCTGTTCATGTTTGTTTTACTGGATTACTCCAGTGTTAGTTTTGTGTGTTCATTAGAAGCATCATAATGTGGAAACCAGGGTAGCAAACACAGGGCTTTAAAGGTGCAGACAATCCTATATAATACAGTCCAGTTCAAAAACTAAGCCAGGAAACATGACTCAATAAAAATTCCTCTGTTGCTGCAGCACTGACCAATAGTCAGCACAATAAAATAAAGAGGTTTTCTACTTTTTAAAGTCCAAGCTAAGAAGTTACTCAAGAATTAACACTAATAAAAAGTTCTATGCTAAGCAAAATGTAGCACAGAGGATTAACTGTGATGCTTGCTTATGTTCTTGGGGTAAAATAAACAGTGATTAATATTAGATGTGAATTATATACTGAGGTATAAATACATTAGACATTAAAGAGTAAAGCCATGTAGTTCACACTACTCAGGGCATTCATGTATTACCCAAAGCAAGTATAATTCATGCATGACAGACATGATTTATCATTCCACTGCTTTTGCATTTAAGTCCATATATTATAGCAAAGTTGCACACAATAGAAAGCTGAAGTAGCTTGGTGATGAGTCAGTACTTCTGGGAATTAGTGAGACAGAACAGAAAATACTTAAATACCATCAGCATGAGAGGAATAGCTAAAAGGAATGCTTTGGATAAAATGTATAATGAAGTGAAGCAGTGGAGATAAGATTACCTATCTGTACACACCTAGTTAATGCACCCCAAGGAACATTCACCCCTCATTTGAATCAGTCAGTCATGTCGGAAAAAGAGCTTTAAAGTAGAAGACTATGGGATTTAAAATACATTTCAGAACAAGACTTAATTTTTACCTGTCTGTACACTGGAGAACCAGATTGTGGCTGTGCTCTCCTACGCCAGCGTAAATGCATACTGCAGAGCTGTACCAATCCAGTCAACTCAGGCATAAACTTGATAACTACTGTTTAATTGTTTTAATGGCTACTGCTATGGCTTGGCATTTAATTTATATTTATGAAATTGCTAAATAGGATGATTCATGTCTGATCCAGGTCATGGGGAAAGATATAGTGTCGTATTTTTAATGATGAATCTATTTAAGTGCTTTTGTCTAAAGTCAAAATGGATGATATTCACATCTACAAAAACTTCGGCTTCTGCATGAAATATGTACTTTTGAATTTGTAAATATATCAAGACAGCCTCTGAAAACAAGATTTTGTGTTCAAATATCGCACTGGCTAAACATTTTAGAAAAGTTTGTCTTGCCTTATATGCTTATAAGCAGTATTTGCAATGATTTTCATTCCCTGTCTGCTTCTCCACAGCTAAAACCTTCCCATTCAGAAGTCACATAGTTTTATAATTGCAGTTTCTGATCATTTAATGTTCAAAAGTACACTTTATTTGACTGGATATAGCCAAAAGGTCATAATTTATCTGATTATGAATGCAATACATTTACAAGTTCCTCTCTTTTTTTTTCAGTGGCTCATACATCTTCCATAAAACACTCATTAAACATTCCCAGACCGAAGGTAATTTATTTATTGATGTTATATAGTCCCAAAGTTACCAAATTGGAGGAGGCTAAATTATTAAAGGTTAAAGCTCCTATAAGGGTTTGATGATTTACACAAGTATCTGAGCATATATTTAAGTATCTAGCTTTTTTAAAAAATATATATTGAAAAAGGATTGTGCACAGTAGCTGTTTCTTGGAAACAAATGCAAAAATCATTTTATTACACTAAGACAAAATGCCTGCCACATACTTCAAAAGACATCCATTTGGAGAGTCGTGTTGACTCTCTATGTATTTTAGAAAACATCACAATTTTCTGGTTTTGTTTTTAGTGTCATTGACAGTCTTCCTTCTAGTGAAGGCTATCTGACAAGGTGATTCCATTCTTCTCAGAATATTCTTCTGTACTAAGAAAAGATATGATGCTTGTTTTTCTTACAGCTGAATTCTCTTCTCCAAACATTTTGCCGGATTCCCAGAGGTTTCCTGGTGCCATGGCATACTGTATAACATCACATCTAAGTACATCTAATCTGTAATCTTACAAAATAACACAGAAGCCCATGTTTATTCCACAATCAAAATCCTCAGCTTCCTTAAAGAAAGTATACTACTGAGCTAGGCATTCCTTTTCATGCCCCAAACACTGACATTTCTTCCAGTATTAGGCAAGTCTGTTAAGAAAGTTAAGGATTTAGGAGCATCTTTTCTGCAGTGCTCACTCCTACAGCTGATACTTGAAGAATTCTGTATCATTAAGAAACTAGGAGTTGTAGAACCTTTTTAGTACTTGGTTTTAACATTTATCAGACAAATATTTACGTTATATTTGAAACACCAGGCTGGGTGTGTAAACTCTTTTTCTGTCTTTCCAGGGTTTTTCTCTACACTTAGGCTTTCTGTTTCCTAAAGGAATCGTGAGAATAGTACAGACGAACAGAGCAAAATGACGATTTATGGTGACTGTTTGGCCTTCTGCATTGTGCCAACCCATTAGTAGCTGACCTCTGCTAGGAGTTACTCTGCTTAGTTAACAATCTTATAATCACTTAAAGCTGTGAAAAATCACATAAATGACAGATAGGGAAATTTATTATAACCATGTGCTTTTGTGTGAACAGCAGACTCAGTGTCCAGAAATAGCCCTCTCTGTTGGACAAATAATGAGTGGTCATGCACATATTCTGTAACAAAACTGCCGGAAAGAGCGTGGAAATAAATGAATTCTGTTTAGGATAATCTTATTCATAACAGTTGCTTGTAATGTAAATAATCTTAAAGGGGAAGGTGGGAAGTGGATCTCTTGCAGTAGCTGACTTCAGCCAGGTTTGTGCAATTCAGGTTTGTGCAGGGGAGGACAGCCATGGGTTACAGGACCTCAAGCCAACAAGCCCTTGGGAAAAGGGAAAGGGAAAGGGAAAGGGAAAGGGAAAGGGAAAGGGAAAGGGAAAGGGAAAGGGAAAGGGAAAGGGAAAGGGAAAGGGAAAGGGAAAGGAAAGGGCATAGATTTGAGTGAATGGTTTGTGTGGAGATCTTAGTTTTTACCTGGAGTTTATTCTCTACTCTATTTTTGAGGGATTTTTTTTTTTATTTTCTCTTTCAACACATTTCCTGGAGTATTCCTTTTTTTGCTTTTGTGGATCTGTGTCTTTTAAACCAATGCAATTATATGATACTTTGAACAGATTTTCTTTGCAGACTCAGATATGAGAGAACTTCTATTTATCTTCTCCAACAGTCGTGGACCTAAAGACAGAAAAGCTTTTTTTTTTCCTCCCTTTTGCTTTCTGTGCAACAGATGCTGTAATACGTTTTGTCTATACATTTCAGATCTAATTGCTTATTCTAAAATGCAAACACCTGACCAAGAGTCAGTCTTTGGAACTGAGGGATACAAACATGCTTTAGATTCAGGTATACTTCCGTACAGAAAAGATCTTTTCATCATAGTGATTCACTTGAAGGAGACACAAGCAGTGAACTGTAAATAATCTCTTCACGAAAGATACAGCCTTTAATTTAAGTGAATTCCACAATCCAATCTTTATTTCTTATATACCCTCAGGGATTTCATTAAGGCAATTAAAAGGGAAAAAGAACTCCTCTCATTTCTTACCTTCATAGTTTTAGACTAAGTAAATTAGATATAATTTTTATCAATATGATTAGGTTAACTGCAAGTAATTTTCTTCTGTGCTTCTTCCTGCAGTTTTCTTTCATAATCTGTGTATAAACAGCCATAGTTTTTCCAATATAGAAGGCTATTTTCAAGACACTATTGATTCTGTTATCCACACACACTCAGATATAGACTGTTAAAGCATTTTTTTCCTCTTACTATTTAGTTGATCATTTTGTGTTTCTGGTGAGGCTGGTATATCTAAGGTAGCAGGGGAACTGCTTATCTCTATTTTCCCCGTAGCCTGTTGTGATGAGGAAGGCATTACTATATCACCTCTTGTAAGGGACTTTCATTTTGCCAGCGAACTGCAAAGAAAATCTGTTCAGAGGATCATATAATTGCAGTGGTTTAAAAGACACAGATCCACAAAAGCAAAAAAAGGAATACTCCAGGAAGTGTGTGGTAGGAAAAAGTTCCCTTTTCCTTAAAAAATGCGACAATATATTTTTCTTGCTGTCCCAAGTCTCTCTTACTACTTAAACATCTTTTTCTTTTTTGTTTTTTTCTTATGTGAGGATCCTGCAGATCCTGGAAGGTCCAGAGGCTGAGTGGATCCCAGGTCAGGCAGCCTGGGCCAGCCAGCCTTACCAGCTGCTGCTTAGCTTGATGCACTAAGTGTTCTGAGGACAGAGCTGCCCTTCAGCTGGGCAGTGTGAGCCCACACATGCAAACCAGCCTGCAGTGTGGGGTCAAATCAAATTATTTGATCAGAAGATTCATGAAAACCAGTATCATTTGGCACGGTTTTAGACAAGCTGGCCCTTCACAATGAAAATTTCCCAGGTGATATTTTCCCCCACAATCTGTTCTAATTTGCTGCACTGTGTTTTTGAAGAATAAGCCAGCTGGAAAAGGCTTAAAAAAATCCCAAACCCCAACATTCCCAAAGAGATATCTAACTCCTTGCAACTTAAATGCAACTGAGTGAACAGACAGGTCTTCTTTAGGTATCAGGGGCAAACAGAAAACTGTTATCACTGTGGATATGCTGGATTGAAATTCTGGGAGGGAAATAGGGTATTCTACAAGGTTTTCTATATATCCAGCTTTTACTTGCTTGATTGTATGTGAAAAGAGCAAGCCAATGTTGACATTCATCCACAGAGAAATGTTTAAATTTTATACACTACTGCACCCATTACAGCTCAAGCTAAGTTCATGCTCTCAAGGCCACCCTTCTATGTAATTCAGTCAACAAAATCTATTTTACGTCTTGCTCTTCTGTCATTGTTTTTATAATGGAGCTCAGAATTGGTTTAGTGAAGAAAGCTACAAGTATGAATTAAGATAGTAATTTGTTCCTTCTCTTGCTCAAAAAACAGATGTAGAGATGTAAAATATTAAATGAAAAAGCTAGAATGGATGAGTCTGCCAAAACAATCATAAGACCCTAGTTATTTGCAAGACTAGCTTTTTTCCTTTAGCATGAACCATAAGTAATAAACTTTAGGACCTTAAACAACAACACACCTATATCATTTACATGTATACTCATTAAAAATATTTGGATTTTATTTTCAAAAGTAGCCAGCAACTATTATCTTGGCTTTTAAATGTAGATCCTGATTTTCAAAAAGCAACACATTGTGACAGCACTTTTGAAGGCATTTTCTACACTATTTTTTTTCTTTGCCATATTCTTATTTTTGTTATAGCATAAATTATTTAATGATTACTAGAAAAATAAAAATATAAACTTAAATATTCACATCAACATAAATAAAGGTAATTTATGGCAAAAAGTTAAGGCATAAAATAGCTTGCTTAAATAAATTTGTAATAGTTGACAAATGAAAAATTGTTGTAAAAACAAGAATATAAGTTTTGCTCAAGATACTATAGCAAATGGCAAAATTAAATCTAGAAAAGTATTATTTAAAACTAGATTTTGTGGAAATTGTCTTAATGATGCTGATTCATTAGCCTGAGAAATAGCATTCTAGCAGAAGCTGAGCAACCCTGACAAAGCATTAGAAAAGTTACTGCAGAGCTGTATCCCGCCTTGCCAGTGTAATAGTCAAGATTCACTAGTAGCTATCTTTTTTTGACTCCACAGCTTTTGTGATCCTGTTTCCTGTGAGCCTTTGATGTATAAATTGATTTTTCTTACTAAGTGTAGTTAAAAAGATCCTAAAGTTTCATCATCCTGCCTTTAACATATGTGAAGATGATGTCTACCTGACCAATTACATCTCAAGCTGACTTTCTTATCAAAAGGCACTGAGCTCAATTCTGCAATCTGGACTAGCAGACACACTTATACTTTGGGAGAAGTTCTCTCAGGAACATCCTTATGGCTTTTTTAACTTATGATCCAGACTCCAAGGAATAGTGATGGCCAGCAACAGGTAGTGCAATAGATCAGCACAGTTATATACTTTAACGTTTTGGGACTTGAGGAGGATGAATAGGATGAACAGAAAGTTAATTAGATTGCTGCACAGAGTACTTTAATTTTTCCCTAGACAAAGTCGTAACATAAAGCTTCCTGGGAAGGGTTTTTCTGACATGGCCTGATGGGGTACTTCATTACTCACCATGACTGTCCTAACTAAACAAAAAAGCCTCCCATTCATTGCAAGTGATCTTAACAAGCAGAGGCTGCAAGTTAGTTATGTTAAAGAAATTACCTGGTAATGACAGCTATGTAACTCCAGCAAAAAGGAAAGGAAACAGAGTCGTGATTGCTCAAAAATTAAAATAATTGGTTTGTACTTTACTGTAGATAGACACTGACTGCAGGAAGCAAAAGAACAACATATATAATGTCCCCAAAAGGAAAGCAAAAGAGAATAATATGTATTCAATAATATAAGGTTGAAAGTATAATATTATATAAAAATATATAGATTCAACAGAATAAATACAAATAAGGTTAAGTACATGTTTTCTTCTCACAGAAATCAAACACTGAAGGCATGAATAAAATTTTGTTAGGGCTGTAACATCTTCACTTATATGAACAAGCTTTGTAGTAGGATTTTACAGCATCAAATATAAAACCAGAGATATTGAGGACACATAACTTTGTCTCCTTAGTTAAGGCTTCCACTAACCTCTTTATTTCAGGTAACTTTTAACAACTGAATATACCTACAATTCTTTTGAAGGAATAACTATTTGGGTGTTACTAGTTTTCAAAACATTGTCCTGGCTAGCAAAGTCATAGTCTTGCTGTAACAGTGTTTGCAACTGCACTTTTATTGAGAGCTTCATTTTTAACTACTTCAGTACTGTATCACTAGTGGTTACTGGGGAAAAAGCATTTTTGTGAAGAATATCCTGAGAGAAGCCTTAGATTAGAGATTTCTAACTTCATCAAAATTATCCAATAACATTTTCAGAACTGAAAAATAAGCTAAATGTTTTTCTTCTTTTTTACTGAATTTTTAATTTTGACAGTTTGAAAACAGTAGCTTATTCTGGGAATTTCTCTTAATTCTTGTTTTTATGAGATTGCCTGTTATCATAATAATTCCTCTCTATTTAATGAACAGAAAAGATCCTTTACCTTATCTAAAGTGAAGATAGAAAAAACTGAAAAGGATGAAGTTATTTTACTATAAAAAAACGGAAATCAGATTTTCTTTCCATGCCGCTTATTTATTAAGAGCAGGATAATGTGAAAGAGAACATAGAATCATCATAGAATCACCAGGTTGGAAAAGACCCACTGGATCATGAATCACAGAATCACAGAATAACCAGGTTTGGAAAAGACCCACCAGATCATTGAGTCCAACTATTCCTATCAAACACTAAGCCATGCCCCTTAGCACCTCATCCACTCGTGCCTTAAACACCTAAAGGGAAGGTGAATCAACCACCTCCCTGGGTAGCCTGTTCCAGTGCCCAATGACCCTTTCGGTGAAAAATTTTTTCCTGATGTCAAGCCTAAATCTCCCCTGGCGGAGCTTGAGGCCATTCCCTCTCGTCCTGTCCCCTGTCACTTGGGAGAAGAGGCCAGCTCCCCTCCTCTCCACAACCTCCTTTCAGGTAGTTATAGAGATCAATGAGGTCTCCCCTCAGCCTCCTCTTCTCCAGGCTAAATAACCCCAGCTCTCTCAGTCGCTCCTTGTAAGACTTGATCTCCAGCCCCTTCACCAGCTTCATTGCTCTTCTCTGGACTCGCTCCAGAGCCTCAACATCCTTCTTGTGGTGAGGGGCTCAGAACTGAACACAGTACTCGAGGTGCAGTCTTACCAGTGCCAAGTACAGAGGGAGCAAAACCTCCTCAGACTTGCTGGCGACGTTGTTTCCTATACAAGCCAAGATGCCATTGGCCTTCTTGGCCACCTGGGCACACTGCTGGCTCATGTTCAGTCGGCTGTCAACCAACACCCCCAAGTCCTTCCCCTCCAGGCAGCTTTCCAGCCAGGCTTCTCCTAGTCTGTAGCACTGCATAGGGTTGTTGTGCCCTATGTGTTAAACCTCATGTTATTGGTCTCAGCCCAGCAGTCCAGCCTGTTCAGATCCCTTTGTAGCCTCCCTACCCTCCAGCAGATCCACACTTCCACTCAGCTTAGTATCGTCCTCAAAATTGCTAAGGGTGCTCTCGATGCCTTCAGTCAGGTCATTGATAAAGACATTGAACAGGGGTGGACCCAGCACTGAGCCCTGGGGACTCCACATGTAACTGGCCTCCAGCTGGATTTAACTCCATTTCCCACCACTCTCTGGGCCCGGCCATCCAACCAGTTTTCCACTCAGAAGAGTGTGCGCCTGTCCAGGCCAGAGGCCGACAGTTTCTGTAGCAGAATGCTGTGAGAGACTGTGTCAAAGGCTTTACTGAAGTCTGGGAAGATACATCCACAGCCTTTCCCTCATCCAGTAGTTGAGTCACTTTGTCAGAGAAGGCGATCAGGTTAGTTTGGCAAGACCTGCCTTTTGTGAACCTGTGTTGACTGGGCCTGATCACCTGGTTTTCTTGCACGTGCTGTGTGATAGCACTCAAGATCACCTGTTTCATGACTTTCCCTGGCACTTAGGTCAGACTGACAGGCCTGTAGTTCCCTGGATCCTCCCTGCGACCCTTCTTGTAGATGGGCACAACATCAGCCAGCCTCCAGTCCAGTGGAACTTCCCCAGTCTTCCAGGACTGTTGGAAGATGATGGAAAGAGGTTTGGCCAGCATATCTGCCAGCTCCTTTAATACCCTTGGGTGGATCCTATCCAGCCCCATAGACTTGTGGGTGTCTAAATGGCCAGGCAAGTCTCTAACCGCCTCCTCTTGGATCATGGGATCCTCATTCTGCTCCTTTAACTCCTGGGTTTGACTTCGCCAACTAGCCTTTTGAACAGTTCATAGTCTGCCCTCTGGAAGTTTAATGCAACTGTTCTGCTAACCACCCTGTTCACCTCACCTAGAACCGAAAACCCTATCGTCTCATGATTACTTTGTCCCAGGCATCTTCCTACAGTAACATCCCCCACCAGTCCTTCTCTGTTCACAAACAGCAGGTCCAGGAGGGCACCCTCCCTTGTCAGTTCGCTCACCAGCTGTGCAAGGAAGTGTCTTCCACACACTCCAGGAACCTCCTAGACTGCTTCCTTTCCGCTCTATTGTATTTCCAGCAGATATGTGGAAGATTTAAGTCTCCCACAAGAACAAGAGGCATTGATCTTGAGACTACTCCCAGTTGTTTATAGAAAATCTCATCAGCTGGTTCTTCTTGGCTGCGTGGTCTGTAACAGACTCCCATGACAAAATCTGCCTTCTTTTGGGCTCCTTTTATTTTAACCCACAGGCACTCAATCTCCTCATCACCATCATCAAGCTCAACAGTATCCAAGTTGTCTCTTACATAGAGGGCTACCCCACCTCCTCTCCTTCCCTTCCTATCCCTCCTGAAGAGTTTGTACCCCACCATAGCTGCACTCCAGTTATATGAGTCATCCCACCACGTTTACATGATGGCAACGACATCATAGCCTCCTTGCACTGCAACAGCTTCCAACTCCTCCTTCTTATTACCCATGCTGCAGGCATCGGTGTAAATGCACTTCAGCTGTGCTGGTGAACCTTCAGCCCTCATTAAGGGAACAGAGTTTATTCCAAATTGACTGGTCGTTGAAGTAGCTAACACCAGAGTGCCAGTTTCCTCCTTACTGTCCCCAGATGTAGTCTCCCCCACTTTCTCTGTGGGGATGTACTGATGGTCCTCACCAGCAATCTACTGGTGTCCCATAGGGAGTCTCCGAAAATAATTAGGTTTTTAGTTAATATTTTAATATATCTTTTTTGCATGAAATTTACTTTTCAAACCAAAACTGTCTGTATAAATAGGCAACATTTTTTGAACATTAAAACTAAAAGAAAAAATGAGCTTGAATCCTTGTCAGTAACTTGACAAGATAAAATACTAAAGCTTAAAAAGTTTTCTTTCTTGACATGTAAAGTTTAATTTGAAAAGGATAAGATTTAAAGATAATTTTCAGAACCAAAACTGAAAATATGTTAAATGTCTTGTTAATACTCCCTGTGTAATACAGAATTTGCAGCTGCAGAAGCAGCTCCCAGGGCCCTGAGGTGCTGCTGGTCCTACAAAGCCCGGATAGGATGGGGAGCATGGAATGAAGCCTAACTTTTTGATGCTTTGCACTGCTGTTCTCACTTTCACTTCCTTCTTTGTATCCAGTGCTGGCTGTTGCTCTCTGCTTGATCTCTAATTTTTTTTTTTTTTTTGGAGGTTAGCTCATGAAGAGTGAAGCAAGGGTTTCATGATTATTTGCTTTTACTGATGAGAAATTAAGGTTGAATTCAGTGGCTTTTGGCTTCTTAGAGCCCAGATCAGAGCAAAGATACTCCAGCAGCCATGCCGCATTACATTGTTACAGCCTCAACCTCCCTCTTTTGCTCCCTCTTCACACATCTGGCCAGTGTCTGACAACTGGGGGAAAAAATAGAACTGATTTAAGTCCTTTAGCTGCAAATGAGAACAGACTCTTTTTGCCAGTCACTTGTTATTCCTTTCTTGGCAATGCTACATCATACTTATTTGAGGCGCACTTTGTGGCACTGCCTCCAGTCCTGCGTACCCTCATTTGAACAATTCAGATACAGACAATGGCATCTATTACAGGAGCTGCTCAGCACTTTCTATCCCATGATTGTGGTTTCTGTTGATTGTAACTTCATAAGAATTACAGATTTAGGCTGAAATTTCCATGCCTGGTATCTGCCTAGGGCTGTGATTGAAAAATAAACAAACCACAAGCCCAAAACAAGCAAAAAAATCAAAATTTAAAAAAAAAATAAATAAATAAAACGATAACCCAAACCAAACACTTGTAATTATTTTGTTAAAGATATATTTTGTCCACAATGGAAAAACAAGTAGACAAGCAAACAAAATACCACACGTGAAAACAGACTGTGCTTGTAACCAGTGCCCCTGTAATTAATACTCACTGCCCCTGGCACTGGTGAGGCTGCTTTTTGAATGCTGTGCTCAGTTTCAGGCCTCTCACTACAAGAAGGACATTGAGTTGCTGGAGTGTGTCCAGAGAAGTATAACAAAGCTGGTAAAGTGTATAGAAAACATGTCTCATAAGGAGTAGCTGAGGGAAGACTTTATTGCTCTCTACAACCTCCTGAAAGGTGAGAGCTGGTCTCTTCTCCTAAGTTGCAGGTGACAAGACAGAAGGAGATGGTGTCAAGTTGCACCAGTGGAAGTTTAGATTGGATATTAGGAAATATTTCTTTATTTCAAGAGCTGTAAAACTTTGTAACAGACTGCCCAGGGAAGCAGTGCAGTCTCCATCCATGGTGGTGTTCAAAAGCACATAGATGTGGCACTTTGGGACATGGTTTAGTAGACACAGTGATGTTGAGCTGACAGTTGGACTTGATCGTAGAGGTTTTTTCCAACTTTATGATTCTATGGTTCTATTTTCACAGAATCACAGAATCATAGAATAACCAGGTTGGAAGAGACCCACTGGATCGTCGAGTCCAACCATTCCCACCAATCCCTAAATCATGCCCCTCAGTACCCAATCCACCCTCACCTTAAACACCTCCAGGGATGGTGACTCAACCACCTCCCTGGGCAGACCGCTCCAATCCCTAACCACCCTCTCCGTGAAGAATTTTTTCCTTACATCAAGCCTAAATCTCCCCTGGTGGAGCTTGAGGCCATTCCCTCTCGTCCTGTCCCCTGTCACTTGGGAGAAGAGGCCAGCACCCTCCTCTCCACAACCTCCCTTCAGGTAGTTGTAGAGAGTAATAAAGTCTCCCCTCAGCCTCCTCTTCTCCCGGCTAAACAACCCCAGCTCTCTCAGCCGCTCCTCATAAGATTTGTTCTCCAGCCTCTTCACCAGCTTCGTTGCTCTTCTCTGGACTCGCTCCAGAGCCTCAACATCCTTCTTGTGGTGAGGGGCCCAGAACTGAACACAGTACTCGAGGTGCGGTCTCACCAGTGCCCAGTACAGAGGGAGAATAACCTCCCTGGACCTGCTGGTCACGCCATTTCTGATACAAGCCAAGATGCCATTGGCCTTCTTGGCCACCTGGGCCGCTGGTGGCTCATGTTCAGTCGTTCTCAACCAACACCCCCAGGTCCTTCTCCTCCAGGCAGCTTTCCAGCCAGGCTTCTCCTAGCCTGTAGCACTGCTTAGGGTTGTTGTGCCCCAAGTGCAGGACCCGGCATTTGGCCTTGTTAAACCTCATGTCGTTGGTCTCAGCCCAGCAGTCCAGCCTGTTCAGATCCCTTTGCAGAGCCTCCCGACCCTCCAGCAGATCCACACTTCCACCCAGCTTGGTGTCATCTGCAAACTTGCTAAGGGAGCACTCGATGCCTTCATCCAGGTCGTTAATAAAGACATTAAACAGGACTGGACCCAGGACTGAGCCCTTTTGCCAAGGTATGTATGTGTTCCTAATTTTGGAGACAAGAGCATCTGTCAAGTTCATCTTTCTAACTTTTGTGGGGTAGATACATAATGGACAAATCTCAGATCTTAATTTTAAATGAAAATTTCCCACAGATCTCAAGCCAAACAATTTTACCTCTTTCATGTATTCCATCCGTAAAACAGAGTTAAGGATATATTGGCATCCATCAGTGTAACTAGCAGGTGGGCAAAATCCCAAACAGAGTGGGAAAACAGGTCCAAAAAAAACTGGGGTTGCAAAGGCAAATTCTCAAAAAATAGAAGCAATCCTAACAAAGTCATCTTGTAAAACCTTAATGTAGTTTCTTTATGCATACCAGCTTTTTGAAGTAAGCAGTATCATATCCGACCACAACAACATGACCAAATCCGTTCACTTCTCCCAAGGCTTTAGTGAGATTACCAACCCCATGATCTCTAAGAAAAGGATAATGCTAATGAACCACAAATTCTGCACTTGAATACAGAGAACACTACTTATCATTTTGCAGTGAATTTGAATGGCAGGCTGATAAATCCTACTTTATGTGCCTTGGAGGAGAAGTGACAGAGAATGAAGATGTTCAAGCCACTGCTTTCCCAGAAAACAACAGAGATCTAGTTGCAGTTTGCTTCTCCTCAGCCATGAACAGTAGGAGATTCTGACCACACAGTGATCACTAAGGAACTTGATCTCAGCTACATTTTCAGAATTTGGGGATTCATTCGTTACATAAATCAGACCAGTTGTTTCTGAGTTGCCTAGGTTATCACTTCTTTTCACTGTGCTCTCTGACTAGTTTTCAGGCACTTTGATACAGATCTTTAACCACTGTAAATTGATATTACTCCCTAAAGATTTATTTTTTAAAGATGAAAAAAAAAATCTATTTAAAAGCAATGCTTTGTCAGTCTTACTGCAAAAAGATTAAAAAAAAGAAATGGCTGCTGCTTTCTGTACACAACTGGTTGCCTTAGTAATGAAGTCACAATCAGGTTGAAGGGACTCTGTATAGAACAACTAATAGAATTAGAGAAGTGGAAAGATAACCCCGGCAGAAAGGTTTATGGCAATTAGATTGAAAATAGGCATCAGAAGACCAATCAATGTGCCTTTTTTCTGTTCTTCAATTATGATTGAACAAAGACAACTCTGGCATTTTATATTGGACTTGCTGAGTAAATTCACTTTACTTGTAAGAAGAATCATCTGATCAGATAAAGATACTGCCACTTTGTGCAGAAGGGAACACAGCATGGATAGGTTGATCTTAACAACTATGACAGTTCAAATTGGAATCCCTTTTCCTTGTCATGGTGTAACTGGAGTCCTTATTAGTACTGTAACAGCATGTTTCCCTCTGTTACACAGGAAAACATGCTGTGAATCATTTTTTTTGCAGGGGATAACAAAACAGAACAAAACAACAAAACAAAACAGCAAGATTTTATTGTTCAGTTTCTGGTAGAATTGTTTACTTACTTACGTTATTTGAAGGCACAGTACCTGATATATTTTTCCTCTGGTGTAAACTTTATCATTTACTATATATTTTCTACATATGTTTAAGCAGTCAGGGCTAGCAATGTTAGTTGTACACATACACTTACCAATCAAAAGAGGGTAGGCAATCCAGGATATTGAAAATTAGTATAGTGAAAAGCCTACTTCCTATGGCCTAGGATGTTGCAGGTTTACCAAATTCCCACTCTGAAAATTTCTAGGAAATTTACATCCCATAGGATATTCATAGCCCAAATGGGTATCCTTATAGAGATTTAGTTTATCAATTTAAAGATACATAATTGTCAGACATCTTTCTTTGTCCCCACATTTCACTGTTAATACATATTCCTTCTTCTGTAGTGAGGGATCCAGTTCTTTCAAAAGCTCCCAAACACCTTTTTTTTTTTCTGTTATAAAGAAAAGCTTCTGTCTCCACCCTAAATCTTGATTTAAGACAGTACCTATAGTATGGTCTGGCATCATCCCCACCTGAGTTTCTGCCTCCTCTCCTTACAGACCATGTTGCTCATTAGGAGGGCTCCTCCTGCAGCTATTCTGTTCACTCTTTCATTAGCAGAGTAACATGGCTAAACAGCAATGATCTTTTGGAGCAAAAGTCTTGCCCTGATCCATCTTGATGATGGGAAAAAGGAGAATGCTAAACTCATAATAACAAGCAAGGAATCCAGTGAGAGAACAAATAGCAGCAGGATGGGGGAAAGATTTATGTGTTTGTATGTGTATGGAGGAAATAGGACTGTATCAGCAGTACTAGCACTCTCAGGAGGTGGTGTGTTACTGACTAACAGCAAACTACATTTTTGTGAAACACGCTTTTTCTCACCTTAGTTCACAGAGTCTCCTTCCAAACAGGTGTCTGATACACTTTGTGCTAGAGCAAACAGTTATTATATGACCTATATAAAAGGTAGCTTTTGCTAATTATCTCTCTGAGTAATTAATTTTTCCTTTTTCCTTTGGTGTCTCTGCCAAAGGAATTGAAACTGGTCAAAAAGAACAATTCTATAAGAATCATGTTGACAGAGTTGCAAAGACACAGTACACCTCTGTTCCCAGGGTACCAGTAGCGAGGTTTTCTTGGCATAGAAATGATCTGGAGAGGGTTTAATCTAAAGCAGTATTGAGGCCCTATCAATAGTCATGGTTAAATGTTGTATTACTTGCGCATTTAAAACCAACATTTTAGTACACAATATTTACACATTTATGCTAAAACTGATAGTTAAAATACAAATTTGCTTAGGCAAAGGACCAGCACTGTTTAATATCTTCATCAATGTTATAGGCAGAGAGATTGAATGCACCTTCAGCAAGTGTGCAAATGACACCAAGCTGAGTGGTGCGGTTGCCAGGAAGGATGGATTGCCATCTGCAGGGACCTGGACAGGCTGGAGAAGTGAGCCTGTGTGACCCTCATGAGGTTCAACAAGGCCAAGCCCTTCACAGTTGCTGTTCATCTTCCTTGCTCTCCTTTTGGTTCAGTGACATTTATCTTTCTTGGACAAGACAGAACATGAAAGGAGAACATTCTCCCACCTTGCAGTGTCATAGCTGGGGGACCAAGAAGACCTGGAGAGGTAGGTTTAAGCCCTACAGTAGTCTTAAAATCCTGAGCATAAGTACTCACAATTTTACTGTCAGTCTGTGAACTTGGCGTTATTTTAAAGAACACCAAAAATCAAACTGTATACTGAAGTATGTAAATTACAGATTTGGGGTGTCTTGTGCCTTGGCTCATAATGTTCTCTTACTATGTCACATTTTCAGTCTGAGAACCTGACTAGAAACAGTGGATTCTTCACAGCTGCCTAATTCAAATTGAAATACAAGTCCATTTAATTCATAAGTTCCCTTCTGTCCTGTACAGAATGTATTAACACATTCCCACGTCTTCCAAATAGAGAACGTTATGTTAGGAACAAATAATAATATAAATCTAGAAAGATTTAGTCATCATATGCTTTAGCATAATTCGAGCAAATATAAAAGTCTGTGTGCAGGCTAGAAACTGTGTTTCTATTAATAAAATCAGCACTGTCCACTTACCCTATTTTATTATTAAAGTTTCCTCTAGATAGAAAGTTTATTTAATAAAAAAGCCATTTAAATAAGCAAATTGTTGTGTTTATATTGTGTGTTATTTAACCAATTCCTGCATACAAAATGAGGAATGTCATTCATATACAGTGCCTAGAATACATTAGTAAAGAAGCATGCAGAAAAAAAATCTTATTTTTTGCTAGAAGTATTTATAAAGCAAACTCCAGTAAAAAATACAAAACCCTCACCTTCTTTAACAGAGAATACTCTCTGCTTTATTTGGAAAGACTGTTCTGTTTTATTGAACTAGTCCAACACAAAGGAAAATGTATCATCTATTTTAACTTCACTAATTACAAAATTATTTCTCTAAGGAGCAGGAAACACCCTTAAAATATTGTGTTTTAAAATTATTTTCACTTTCTGCTGTTAACCCAGAAATAATAATGTCATATTAAACCTATTTTTCAAGTATCTATTAGAATCAGAATGTCAAGTGAGTCAT
Organism: Clamator glandarius; assembly: GCA_033459285.1. Classification (NCBI taxonomy): domain Eukaryota; kingdom Metazoa; phylum Chordata; class Aves; order Cuculiformes; family Cuculidae; genus Clamator; species Clamator glandarius. The sequence goes on from JAUNZM010000261.1 coordinate 10,777,773, forward strand.
TCTGTCAACATAGTGGGAACATTTGATTATTTTTATTTGTGGAAATTATAATTATCTGCATATAAAACCCTACCAGTAGGGTTTTATATACCTACTAGTATTTTAAGAAAAATGACAAGATATAATGGTGATTTTAGATGGACTTATTAAACATACCATTATAGCAGACTTAGTCAGTTAATCAAAGCAATGTTCTCTAGATGATGATAATCTCATTCTACTTATATATTATTTGTAACACAAAAAAAAGTAGCTGGCATTGATCATGACTCTGTACACAGTAGCTTCATCTTACGGATGGTTCAGTTTTTAGTCAGATAACAGCGTCTTGGCAGACCAAATGGACCACCTGAAAGGTACCAGTGAAATTCATGTCATATTTTTCCAAGTCCTTCTAAAGATTACTAACTCAGGTAAGATCATACTTGCCTATGAAAGTGACGACAATACCATAGCTGCTGAAGTTAATAAAGGCAGGAACAGAAAACCCACTCTCCCCAGTCATTAAATTGATATTCTAGATGAACATGCAACCCATTGAATACCCCCATGACAGAGACCTTATTAACTTTACAGTGTTTTTTCAAAGATTTTAATGGAAAGAAAGAATATTATTGGAAATTTGAATTATGCAAAACATTTTTAGTCAATTTTTTTCATGGAGCCATGGGGCACAATGTAACATGGATTCACACACTCCAGGAACTGTTCCTCCTCTTCCCTTACAGAATATCTTTCTTCTCTATAGAAATAAATGGCACAAAACCTTGTTGACATGATTTTTGTTACATGTCAGTTTTAGTTAAGTTTAGTTTAGTTTAGTGAAATTTAATGGATGTAGTTTCACATTGGAGGTGTGACATGTTCCTGGGTAGAATTCATGGTCATGTTTCTGCAGCTGTAATCCCTCTGTGGGAGCCTATGAATGCGTGTAGGGTCCAAAAGGGCTGGCAAAGTCAGGGCCCTGTGAGATTTGTTACAGGCGGCACAAGAGCTCATAATAGCAAACCTCTTTGTGGATCCTACCACTTAGAAAAAGGGAGTTGCCTTCTTTTTTTCTCTTTTATTTTTTCCTGTCCTGAAGAAGTGCTGTGCAAGAGAATTCAGTATCTGCATTATTAGCGTGACAGAGTCATATAGCAGTTGCTTGCAGCTCCAAAGTACTTTGCAAGCATTAGTTTAATTGATCTTTTGCATTAATTGAGAAACAGGTATTTATTGAAGTTGCCTGAATATAACCAAAAGTTTGTCTCTTTGATAAACTGCTACTGAATATTTCTCAGATTTTCTACTCTCAAATCTTTTTCTAGATTGCATATATAATGATAGATTCCAAGAACTTACTCAAATATTAAAATCTTAGATATAAACTGCAGCTTGTATTTATTTTCATGGGTTTTTTCCTGGTTGTGGTTTTCTAGCTGATATTTTTTCTCTTTATTGATTAATTTTCACAATTTTATTCTTTGGATAGCATTGCAAATTATTTCTAAATATTTTGGTTTAACTGATTATATCCTAACTTAAGATAAGTGCATACAATCCACTTCAAAGATTCTGTGACTGCTGAGATACCAAATATACTACCTATGTAAAAAAAGTGAACCATATGTCCATTGTCCAGGTGGTTACATACATAAGCTTCAATTACTCAGTGGGAATATGCTTGCTAACTTTTAAGAGCTCCACACGAAACCTGGCAACATCTGTTCCTGTCTTTATGAATTCCTAGTAAAACAAATCTACACAAGCCATGCAGAAATACCCATAATTAAAAAATAAATATGGCAGAAAATATCATAAGCATTAAAAGATTGGTTTGAGATTCCTCTATTATTTCCTGTTTGAGGAGATATGTTGTCTATTTTCTTATATCTAGAAAATAGTTCCTATAGAATTATTATTACTGTTTGTGTTACTGTAGAATCTAAAAATTGGGCTTTCAGGATACAAAGCTTCACCATGTAAAAACACACAATAAACTAATGTTCCATGTTCAAAGTAATTTACTATATGGAAAATAGCAGTTATGTATACCAAACAGGTAGAGACACAACAACATAATCAGTTTTCTGCACTGCATATGCCACTCCTTAAAAGGGTTATTAGCTCTGGAGATTGATGTAATTAATAGGGTTCAGAGTAATATCATATTTCTCCATTAATTTAATATTTCAGATCCTTAATAAATTTATATTTCTCCATCAACTGAATATTTTGTTCTCCATTTGCATTCCTTCAGGATTTGGGTAAATGTATTGCTAGGTAATTTTACTGAGGAGTAACCACACGTATTTCCAATACTTATCTGATTTCTGATATTGAACTTCTTATTTCTCTGAATTACAGATGCAGATGGGAAATGACTGTTTGTGACTTATAGGGAAATTCCAATATACCCAATGTATCAAACATCCCAAACACGAATACAGAAAGAAATAGACAGATGAAAATCGAAAGTTACTGGAACCAGTGTCTAGAAACCACTGTCACTTCTGAACATAAGCAAATGCTCTACCTGCCTAAACAACGTGTCTTACTATCTGAAGATGTTATATTTTAGCTAGATAATTTATCCTATTCTCTACTCTCACAGAACCACAGAATCAGAGAATCACAGAATCACAGAACCACTAAGTTGGAAAAGACCCACAGGATCATTGAGTCGAACCATTCCCATCAACCATTCCTCAGTATTTTTTTATTTTATTCTATTAAACAGACACAGGCAAAATCTAGCTTAATGAGCTGGTTTCATATGCTATCAATAATCTTTTCTTATGTTGTGTCTTGAAAGTGATGCAAAGATACAGTGAACATTACTCAATTGGTACTATGAAGTGTATTTCATTATTATTATTATTATTATTATTGTTGTTGTTGTTGTTATTTTGAGACTTTTGATATGCAAATTGAATACTATTGCATTTCAAACCAAGAAATAATCATGTACAGTGAAAGGCAGAGGAAAGAAACAAAAAGATGGACAGCAAACAAGTCTTATTCATATGACTAAAGACTAAAAGTGCACAAAGACAAGTAGGTAAAAGTACAGGAAAAGCCTGACATTTCAGATCAACACAGAGTGAAAGTAAGAAAAAACAGAAGTTAAATAAGTAAAAGCATTAATCAACACAGTGTATATAGAGCACATTAAAGAGTTTGGCTTATTTTTTTATTACTCAGACAAATTGTCCCAGTTGTGACATAATAAAACAGTGATAGGAAACTTTTTCACCTTTCCTTCATTACTTGTTTCAGCTGTTTCTGATCCATTTGCCCTTCTTCACAGACAGTGCCATCTAAGTCTTAATAACATGGAAACTGCTGGTTTTCTCAGTTGCTTAAGAATAAATTGCTACTTTAATTTGGATGCATTGTCTATTTCTGCTCAAAAATAATGACTTGTATTGCCAAATTTATTACTCTAATTATTATGTTTACTTAGAATATAATAAGCCCCAGCCTCTAAAAAACACTTAATAGAGATTTACTGATTTATTTGTCACAGATTTCCTATGTATCTGTCTATGTATCTGTGAGAAACTCACATTGTGAAATGCTAAGCCTTTCTGACCTTTTGTAGTATATTCGGTGGAACACTGGACACTAAATTGATCCACATATGAGATGTGAAAAGAGAAGATTACAGATAAAAGCAAAGCAGGAACTTCTAAATTGAACACCTGGTGGCCATTTTACTAAGCCGCCCCTGTTAGAAAGTTTACCTTGTTAATATTTACAGGGCAACAGTGATTATCTCACTCCTGACAGTGCACAGGGAATCTATCAAGCTATCCATTCTGTGAACACTTGAGGCACTACAGGCTCTTAAAGCAGAGAGTCAGTTACCTCAAAATTGACATCAATCTTTCTTTTTCTCCAGTAGTTTCAGATCTAATTCTTGCAAACATAAAATGTTTGGAATTATTCTTTGCAAAGAAAACACAATCAGATCTGCATAACCAATCTGAAATTACTAGTTTTCTTTTTTTTTTTTTTTTTTGTATTCACTTCAAATCCCAGTGCTCCAGCCTGTGCCAGCTGGCATACAAGAATGCAATAAGGCAAATAGATCATCCTCTTACTCTGTATAATTCTCACTGCTCCTCCACGAGATTTCTAGTTATCTCAAAAACAGTTGAACACTTAGCAACACTGAAACAACCAATAGGTTCACAGTGCTAATCACTGTATTCTTTTCATAAACATAAGTCACCAATAGCCACCATACTGCAGAAGACAATCTAGGAGAAAAGCTCCTAAGAAAATTTTATTGAGCTACTGGATTCAATGCTGGTATATCCAAGTGAATATCTACCAAAATGAACTTCAATCACCTGAGTCATTTATGAAGTGAGACTAATAGATCCAAAGGTCATTTATAGCTTATAGGTGTCTGAATCTGTGGCATTACTGAAATGACTGTATGATACCTCTTAGCAGTCAGTCTTGACAAAATAAAATGCCATACCACTGTTCTTTGCTTCTTCTACAGCCTCTTGTACCTCCAAACAAATTCAGAAAGGCAGACGTGCCCCACTACCCAGAGCTTCTCTCAAACTCTCCACATCCACACTTTACCCCGCAGCATATTGCTACAAGTTTTCTGAACAGATTGGCCTCATTGTGAAACTTCTGACACAGGCTGAATTTTCATATAAAGCCAGGTCTCTTAAGATGGCTAGAATTTGGAGTAATTTTTTAATTGGATGTCATCTGCCACCCCCCCGCTTGCCTTTTACTTTCACCTTCTTTTACCTTTCACTGAAAGACAGTATCTTTCAGCAAAGATACTTCTTACAATGAATATGAGCTTCACGACAATTCATTAAGAGGTTTAAATTCAAGTTCACCATGTTTTTCCAGTGCTCTGAGGCTTGGCAAATAGGTGAACATCTGTTGTCCAAGTACAACACCTCAACTACACAGGAAAAAGTCTGCAAAATCCTAAGTAGAATCACTCCTGAAAAGAAATAAACAAAAAAACTCCACTATATTCTCATTTGATTTCTTCTAGAGTACATTTTATACTCCTTCCTACAGACTGTCAGCTGCCCTAGACTTTTTACCACAGTGCAGTTTCTTGAAGAGGCTCATCACTCAGTGTGAGTGTAATGCAACTGAAAACTGTGCAGCTCTGCTTATATACTTTGGCAGAGGACATATATAACCTGGAGTATTAAACTGCCCAGACACCCTCTGACATTGAGAACACGGCTCTGCAGTTTTGCTGAAAACACTGTAGATAGCTGGGAAAATATGTAAATGAAATGTTTCTGACACTGCAGTTTTAGATTAAACTATGTAGAAACAGAATTAGAAACACTTTGGCATGAACACTGTGAAAATGTGTAGGTAAAGTTTCAACATGACTATTCATATACTTTAAGTTTAGAAAATACATTAGAAAAGCAGCATCAAACTTTAAAGAGCATAAAATCTGCCACTTAAAAAAACAAAGGGAAATCTTTCTTCATTAACAATTGAATGTGTCTGATATTTTTCCACTATCCTGAGTAAGTTAGTATGCATGTTTTATAGATCTAGGTCCAAATTGTCTGTATTATTGTGTATGAGTTCACCTAATAATATTCTTGGTGAAATTTTAAATCACAAGTCATATTGTAAAACATGGCTCATAAAAACTTTCATATAAATTTATTTTTAAAATTAGTGATTTAGATTCTGATAAATCTTCTCTCACTGTGGAACCTGAAGGAAGGTTTAAAATATTTCAGGGTACCATTTTAATATACTAGTAATTCTACTTGAGAGATTTCTATAGTTCACATTCTATTTCTGTGTAAGTTCTTACATCACAATGCCTCACTGGAATATCCGAGTGCTTCTCAGCTGCACATAAAGCAACATATCTAGCATCACTACTATGCTATCTATTCCTACATACTTTCTCCAGAAGGAGAACATTGTGCATTAGAGCATCTTAGTTTGGTTGGTTCTTGAGTGGTGATTCTTTCTGATGTATTGGGTGGAGTGTGTTGCAGGGTGAAGATATATTCAACCTTACAGTACAGGAAGCTGCTGCGTGAGACATTTAAGGGCTTTTTCATCTAAACTAGTCCCCCTTCAGGAAACACCTGTAAAAAAGCAGAAATAGGAAATAAACTAATTTCATTCATGCATGGCATTTTTAAGCTTTTAGACCATGGGGTGAAGTACAAAGCTGAAAAGCCAGTGTGAGTTGTTTAATTTTAAATAGAAAAGTTTATTTCCTTCCTCTTTCCCTCTACAACTGTCTTTCAGGTTGATGAAAGCATTTCAGATGAAGCATTCTATCTTAAATTTATAATCATGGTTTGCAACTCAATCCATACATTCTGGAGATATCAGAATTAAAGCATCCTGGAATATCCGCAGAAAACTATGAAATATCAGGCTTATTTCAAGAACAACTTGTATCACATTAATTTAAGGCTTTTTTAAAAGTTGTTCTTTCTCTGATGAACAATTAATTTACATTTTCCTCCCTGATTCCTTGTCTACCATCCAAACTGACATGATTCTGAAATTTGTTTTCTTGATATTGCACTTTTAAGTTTATCTTCTAAGTCAAGGAGTGTGTAAGATACCTTTGTCTAACACAATGCTTGACTATGTTAGACTCACTGCTCCTGAGCAAATCTTTCTCCTTTTTGGAGGTTCATTAAGCTCAAAGCAGAAGCATATAATGTAGTACTTTGGTTAGGTGTGAAAATCATAAGGAATTCAAATTACACTATTCGTCTGTTTAGCTTATCTCACATTTGCCTTGCAAGTCTGGTAGCTTTTAGTCTATACTCTGAATTTTTGATGGACTTGAGTATTCTGCCCTTGTATTTTTTACTCCTTTTCACTTGCTTCGGTTTTGGGTTTTTTTGTACGATTTCTCAGGAGAAATTAGTAGTGACGATCAATGGCTGGGTTGCTTTGAATAATTGTGCTGCACGCAAGTAATCAGATGTGGGATTTCAACAGGATGCTCATTAGGCTAACATGAATCAATTTAACAAAATGTAAGAAATTTTAGATACATGCTGAAAGAAGCCAGTAGACCTAAGCACTCCCTAGGAAGAGGAGAATGATGTTTTCTGTGTCGTGCACTAAAAACAAAAGTAAAGCTGATGTTTTTGAAAGACTTAGGATCCAGAGGAGAAGCAAACAATGAAAAAATACACTAGGATCTTCCTGTAGTCATATGAAATGTTTGACAGGGTTTTGAGGTCTGATTCTCAAATATATACAGAATGAAGCCTGCTCATAACTAGAGTCAAACTAGTGCTTGTCTACCTGTATATTGTATATAGTCAAATTTTTTTTCAAATGGAAAACCTCTCAGTTTTGTGTGGACATAGGTTAATACTCACAGACTCATCATCAGAAGCATTGTTCCTGCTTCCTTTAAATTTGTTCATGGAAGTAAAATAGTGTTTCCCCATACTGCAGATTTCTTTAGCTTACACATGATCAGAAAGATGGTTTCATCAACAAGCTCTTTTTTTAACATGGCAAGTAGACTTTATACTCTGTCATACTCTGAAATATTTTTTTTCAGTAAGATTTAAATGGTAATATTCACATAATGCTTTTCTCTAGAATGGATCAAACCCCTATTTAAAAACACAAGTATCAATTCAAGATATAAGATGTTATCTATCGTGAGAGAAGAAAAGGAATAAAAGAATCTGTTTGTACTTATGTACATATTTAACTGTAAGCATGAGCTTCAGTGTTTTAGTATTCTATTTGCTTTTCCTCTCAGTACTGCAGAAATATACACAATTTGGAAGTCATGGCTCTAAAGGTCTTGAAGGTAAAATAGTCACCATGTGACATTAATAATGTTTGCCTTTTTCTTTTCTTTTAAATAATACTCATCATCTAGTCTCTATTAAAAAAAAAAAAATCCCAAAAAAAGAAGGAAAATTCTGGTCTTCTGAAATACTTCTATTCCAAGACTGGAATTATTGTTCTGCAGTAAAATCTAAGAACAAAACCAGCTCAAGTTTAGAAGAGCTCCCGGGCTCCCAAGCCATAGGGAGGAGCTATGGTCTTCCTGAATTAGGCTCCTGACATTGCCTGAGGACCCCAAGGACATTGGGAATTCTTCAACTGTGCAGTGCTTGGCACTGAAGATGCCTCTGCAGTGCCCAAGGTATTGGGAAGAGGGGATTGCTGTTTCTCAAACAACAGTGCCACAAAAAAAATTTAGGTCTTCCTCCTGAGGAAGATTGTGCAGCCAGAAATTTTAAGAATTTGACAGCTAAATCCCAAATCTCCTTCCCTCTGGAGTAAAGGAAGGAAATAAAATATTATTATTTTCATTATATGAATTAAAAAACCTTAATGTTCATTTAACACATTGTGACATTTGAACATTATTGCTTCTAAGACACCATGCATTCAAATCGATAAAATGTCTGTATTTCTAAAAGATAGAGAAGTCACGAATCTTGGAAGGTTATGTAAAGGAAAATGGAGAAAGGAAAGGATATCTATGTACAAACAATACTTCAAAATTTGGGTTTTTTCAGAAGGTGCATGCTATTAATGAACTATAGACTTCATTCATTCATCTTGCCCTCATGGCTCAGCAGTGGGGTTTGTCTGTACCCTGGAGAGAGCACTGAGATGAGGTCCAATCTGACTGATGTTCAAGCAGCAGCTAATACCTATTCCCATCTTTATGACCGCTGGTCCATCACTTCCCTGAGCTGGAGGGACACCCACCCCCTCCTCTGAAACAGCTTTGGATGCCACTCAGGGATGTATTTTGGACTCACTGGACAGTTGGCATGCATTATCCATTCAAGACTATTTCAGTCACATTTCCAAGCTCTTGCGTGTAAACAACAATTCCAGGAACTCTTTTCATCTTAATGAGAATTTCACTCTTGAGTGAAGTAAATATTGCAAGGAATTTGAGATCCTAGGTTTGGGCTTTTAGTGTTTCAGTTGCAGTCCAGCCCTGTGAACATTTGTAGACACATTAGCAATGTACATTTTACCAAACTTGCCTGAAGGTTCTCAGTGAGATCTAAGCACATAAAAACTGGGTTAATTTAAACCCCAATTTATTAGAACTTCAGGGCACATAAGACCATAAAATAGGCAAGCTGAAAAAAGAAAACAGAAAAAAACCAAAAAACAGACCAAACAAAAAATCAACTGCTGCTTCTAAAAGGGAAGAAAATCTGTGTGTGCATTAATCTGAACTTGGAAAGATTCATATAACTGTGAAGGAACAGAATTGTACTCGTGACTTCAGTCCTAGCAGAACTAAGCCTTATAACATTAATAACAAAAACACAGCTTTAGCTCATTTTTCAGGTTTTATTTAAAATGTGAAATCCTTGCAACAAAGAGCAGAGGCCAAACAGCTTTGCCCATTAATTCAGTTTTAATAGGGATTGTTATGTACTGTAGCATTATTCTCTGTGCACATTGATGTTCCTGTTTTCTCTCCACTCCCTCCTTAGTGAGAAAGCTGTCTCTTCTCACTAATTAAATTTCATTTCCTCCCACTGAAGTGAAGAGACTGAGAGATTGCTGCCTGAATGCCTTTGACACACTTAATCAATCCCTAGAGAAGGAATAATGACCCTTTTTTGTTTCTTTCTAACTTGTAACCTCTTTCCCATCCTGAGACACAATTTCCCCAGTCATTTGGATTTCTGTCCTTCTTCAGTTTCAGGATCTAAATGGTAAGTAATTTTGGGGTCACATGAGTAATCAATAAGAGGATAGTTATTCCTCTCATCTTTGGCATGAATATTCTATTTACAATGTTATTTTGCCCTTAAGAACACACTTCAGTATTATTCATGGAAAACCCTGAAATCTTGATGTCTGGGGACAGCACCAACACTATATGAAGCCAGTCTCATCTACAAAATTATTTATATAAAATTTGGGCTTCAGTTACAGAGTTATATTAATTAAGAGTACAAATCAATGTACAGTGGAGGTCCACTGATTTAAGAGAAGTGACATCACCCATGAACTCTACTGTAATTCTCAATTTATGGCAAACAGAACTGGATGCTAAGGACACTTGTCATCAATTAATAAACCTGACCAATTCAGAAAAAAACAAGTGAAAGAAACAAGAAAACCTCTAAAGCATTGCCTTTACCACTTTTAAGATATGTTTGTGGGCACATGCATTACTTTATTTTTTCCATTCACATAGAACACTTCTACCTTCAGACAAAAAATGATGAAAGAACAGAGATTTAGTTTCTTCTTAACTACGCAGTACTTCAGCTGTCATGTAAACTGTGGAAGTCTTAGTGAATCAGGATGACAGCTTTATTTGTACTTTAAAGCATCATTACATAAATTTACATACAAGCTAGTATAGATGTGGGTAACTTTTAGCCCCTGAGGTCATTTCTTTCTGTTCCTGATTGACTTCCAGTATGAAGCCTTTAAAAATCTCAGTTCATCAGCTGACTGCATGAGTACCAATCCCCACACTGAGATTTTGTGAGTCTCAATTACGTTTACGTGAGCACTTCTTACATGTAATCGTGTACCTACCCACTCTCATAAACTACCCAAATATCTAAGTCCCCAGAGTATACAATTTATCATGATAGAACTGAGGGAAAGTTGTACGTGTCTGTCTTGATATACAAAACCACCACTCTATTACTCTTTTCAGACTCCACTTCTTGTCTAGAGTAGCGTTCCCTCCCTGGTATGCTTTCTTTGCTGGGATATGTACTTTGTATACAAGCTATCCATCCTGTTGCTGTGGAACTTATTGTACTCGAACTGATGGACTTTTTCCTTTTTTTTTAATGATTACTTAATGGTTTAGCTAACTACTTGCTGTTTTATGGAGGTCTCAGTTGTGGTGAACTTTCTATGGTTTAATGAGGAAAGTATCAGCATATTTTGACTTCCAGACCTGTCTAAATCCTCTTCTTATTATGATAGGTGTTACCCACACAGTATGAACCATTCTCCAATTAACTGTAAGATTGCTCTATAACCTGATAATTGCAAGTGTGAAATATTAATTTAGAGATTTTCAGAAGATAGAAATGCTCACTTTCAAGACTATGTTCAAAACAAAGAATAAAAACATTGAAATTTTCATTCATCTCAAAAGTATAAATGAAAAAAAGAAAAGAGATTTTTGGGCTTGTTTATTTCTTAATAAACTAATATGAAGAGATTCATGAAGTGAGTTTGCAGTAGTGTTCTTATGGAATAAAATATTGCTGATATTATGGGAAGACTTAGAAGAAACCATGTGAATCTAGTCTTTCCAGTCCACAATTATTAAGGATAATATAAAGTTGTCCGCAAGTAAGATTTTAGTCTTAGATGTGTTTCATGGAAATAAATTAAAGCAAGTTCCTTAATGTAGATTTAGCTCTTACATAATATAGGGAACTCATTTTTCTGGACAGTGAAGCCTGCTTTATGCTCCATGCATAATGAGTGCTGGGGCCGAAACCAATGCAAGTATGAGGTCCATAACAAATATCTTATTGTCAGGATACTTTTAAGAGAAAACATTTCAAAATCTTTGAAAGTCTAATTAATTAGTTAAGTAGAGCAACCATTAGAATCTTTTCATAAATATCACTCCCTTAATATCTGAAGTAAAAATGTAACACTACCTCCCACTCCTCTGCTTAAGTCAGTGGCAAAACTCTGATGAACTTGGCAGAGGTTTTGCTTTAGTTGTTTTTTCATTATTAGCCGCTAACCTTCATGCTATTACCGTGCTACATCATTGCTTCCTTCAGACCAGTTACAAACCACAGCATTTAATACTCCTGTGAAATTACTATCAATATTCATTAAAAATACATTAGAAATGAAAGTATCTGTTTTATACTTGATACCAGTTAGCCAAGTAATTCTCAGTAAAATTTCCCTGTTTATGTCCACTTACTATTGTCAGTTATATTCATAGGTGGAAAGAAATATTCATCCTTTGTTTGAATAAAGCTGCATATGAACAATTCTTGGCAACTGTGATCAAAATTACGCTTTGATGATGCTTGAAATATTATTATATTTTATTTTAAAGTCTTATTCTATTCTAGCATCATCAGACTATATTTCACTTTCATGAGATTTCTGGGATAGGAAGAATACGTTGTATCATGTAGTATAAAGCACATTTAGACTTATATGCCCAAGGAAATGAAACAAATCATATGACAAATTAAAAACAAAAAATTTGAATCCATTTAGTTTAGCATTCATATTTGAAAGAATAAGAAAAGCAAGAGGTTCTGGGGTGTGTTTTACTTTTACTGGAATGTCACTACTTTAAAATACCTGGTGCAAATCACTTTGAATTTGTCACTTATGCCAGGCAAAGGGTAAAACCCTATGGCAAAGCATAAACACTGATCACAGTTCCATGGTCCCTGTTCAGACAAAATATCCACTGAATTCATAAAAGTGATTTACCTGAGAAGGAATTGGGAAAGCACTACCCAGGCTTGTGATTTCTCCTGGCTGCAAATTCTAATTAGCAGAAGAGGAAGGAAATAAACATAGTGCAGAACTGACTGGTATAATTATCTTACTATTAACTACTTTCTGGTTTATTATGGTGTTATTCCGTGCACTGTAGTATGTGTATATAGCTTCTAATAATTTCAGAACCCAAGGAGGGGACTCAAATAAAGAAGTCAACATCAGAGCTGGTTGTCTAGACTCTAGATGTTTGGCAGAAAAAGTAGGGCATTTTGAGACACAATTCATTTCACAACTTCAGGCAGATATCTGAATTAGATAATATCAATTACAGATAAAAGGTTTGGGTTTTTATCTCTTCAGCCATAAAAGAGTCTAGACTGCTTTTTCAGATACAGACAAATGCATTACAGTTATCCAAGTTAAATCTTCCCCCAACACCACATCCAGGTGAAACAAAAACTATTCTTACAACAGCATATTACTGTTTAAAACTCAAATCCTCCATGAAAGAAGGAAAGAAAATAATTAGTTAGCTTTTGGACAGTAAACATTACTGCTAACATCTCTTACTGTGTTTCCCAAGTTACAGAGGCAAGGGTTGATCTAGGAAGACTACACAATTAGACTTTGTAAGCCTTAAATGTGACAGCAGTGAGTACCAGAAGTGTCAATAATAATTATAGCCATCTCACTTTGTTGTACCAGGAGCTCAGACTTGCCACTACAATCCTGTGGCTGCTTTTGCAGGTGCTCGCCTGGAGAGCAGAAGCAGGTGGGCTGGGAATCAGTGGTGAACAGTTGGGAATCAGTGGTGAACAGCTAATGGTACATGTGGGATTTTAGGGTCAGGATTAGCTGTAGTGAGCAACATTAGAAGGACTTGGGTTTGATTTTGGTTTCATGTCTCTGAACAAGTTTTTCCCACTCTTGTAACGGTGGCACCACTAGTGGTGTTGTTTCTTTCAACTGTCCTCACAAACTCTCTGCTCAGACATGTTCAGACATTTAAAATGGATTTTCCAATTCTTTCCTTTCCAGTTAGAAAAAAAAAGTCCTTACAGAAGCATGTAAAATAAATATTGGCCTTAAATGACCTAAAACTTAGTGTTCGGCTATGTAAAATAGTCCCTGTGATAAACAAAGAATCACATGAGGTCATCTTATCATGTTATGTCAATGGTGATGTAATATCCTTGAGTTACTATAATCCAGAATGATTCGATAAAACACAGCACACCACATGTCTGAACAATGTTATTAAAAAGGGAAGCATTAGAATAAAACTGCAGCTGTATTAGCATGTGACAAGGTCATGCACATGTGTATGGAATGTTGTATCTAACCTTTGGTGATTCGCTTCTCTGTTGCTTTCAAAGTGACTGCTAATTGCCCGTAGGTTGTATATCTACAAATTATTACAAAATATCAACCTCGAGTGTAGAAATACAGCTCTCAAACTGCCACTGGGCAAGTAATTAATGGTTCCTTATAGTCATACCTTCTTTTGTGGGCTTTAACTCTTGTTGAGAGAGATAAACTTAATCCCTTTGGCTCCAAGATGCTGTCTAGTAATCTATTCTGTGGATTATTTTTCTATAATAATTTTGAAGAAACTAAGAATTGACCCCTTTTGCCAGTTCACATTTCTGGTTCTCAGTTAATCCTAAAGACAAGATTAAGGAACATTAAATTCAGTTTGGATGCACTCAGTGCAAGAACTTTAGTCTTTGTTCCCTGTGAGTCTGGCCTCTGATAATTCAGACTGTCATTTCACTCTGTATAAAATTATAATTTGAACTAATATGATAGCTTGTAACACAATAAATCCATTTCACTAGCTATTATGCTCAACCATGGACCCACAAATTGGTTTTTGGCCCAAAGAGCTTACAACCTTTTCTGTATCACAAACATGTTATCAAGAAAAATAAACTGTTTAACTTCCAGAAACCCTGGTAAGAGCACAAAGTTCCTTAGGTAGATGTTTAAGTAACATAAGCCATAGCAGCCATCATTGCTGCAGTGACTTGGACAAAAGAAAGCAGAGACATCATCCCTTGTTATTAGCATAATCATAGCAGGATTGCAGCAGCCAACCCCTACTATAATGACCAGCCTTGCACACTCCCACATTATACAGCATTACCTGCGCATAAAGACAGATGAGTAGAAGAAAGTGTAAAATGCTTAGAACCATAATGTGTACATCACGGCAAATATTTCCTAGCATTACAAAATCAAAATCTGCTACATTTATACAAACTATGATTTTGAAACAACCGAAAATAGATTAGCTGAGTACTTAATTCTTCATAGCTCCTGTGGAAATCCATCCATTAAGTAGTTACTCTTTTCTCAGTTTATTTATACAACTATATGACCTTTTTACATTGGGAGTTATTACTCAGCCTAAATTAACACCATCAAATTGACACATCTACCTGGATTGGCCCGTGGAGTAAACACACTGAATAAGAAAAAATATGTGGAAACGACACACGAGCTGTGATGTGTTTAAGCTCTTCTATGGATCGACTTCGGTGTTTGGAAACTTTGGGTTTTTTCATCCAATTTCATCAACTGTCTAATAGGAGCTACTACATCTTTTTACAAACTTTGACTTGCTTAAAATTAATTTGGAATGCTCATGCGCACCTAGATCTTTTACCATGTGATACATTTTAAAACTCAAGGAGAAAATCTTCCTCAGAATTTGCTGCAGGATATCTGTCAGCATTGTGTTGGCTGTCATCAGCCTCTGCTATGGTAAAGTTATTTAATTAAACTCTTCTATCTACTGAGATAAATAGCTTTAACATGGAGACTAATACATTCTTTATGCCTCGTATGAGGCCTATTCAGTGACTATTTGGAAAATATTTACCAGATGTGGCCCTAGTGATGAAGTAGCTGTAGAATTTTTTTTCTTTTCTGGAAGTTTGGAGCATCAGCTCAGTCACTTAATGCTGGCATGATGAGATAGTTCATGGTTGTGTCATGACTGCACATACTTCTGAGGCTTAGTGGGTGGAAGATCAATCAAGTAAGTAATTTAGGATGACAGAACAAGGGAGTTTAAAGAGCTTAAACATTGACCTAGATACCAACTGGGTCCTGGCTATCAACCTTTTTGCAGCCTCTGACTCCAGCAGAAAGACACATGACCAGTAGAAAGCAATATAGGTGAAAAAATGTCTGCAACAGTGTTTTGCATATTTCTTGCCAGTCTTGCCATATACTAAGATATTGTTGTGCTGTGGAGCAAAAATGTCATGATATACTATAAAAATTAAGGATTTTTTTTGGTGATGTGATGAAGAAGACAACAAAACTTCTTCTCATCAAACTCCAAGAACAGGAAACAACTACTAAAACCATAGGAACATTTCTATTACAACTAGTTAACAAAAAAGCTTGCAAAATGAATGCTCAAGTATTCTATAAAACACAGTATCATAAAAGCAATTATCTTTCCAGTGAAATAAAGTGGTGTGACAATAAAAGTGAAGATTTACACCAAGTTCTCAAACAGTGTATAACAAGAGGATTTTTGTTCCCTTCAAAACTTCAACCAGAAACAATGTTTGCTTGCTATGTTATTTTCAAGCAATAAATCTTTCGGCATCCCTGCACCTGACTTTTGATCATTTTATTTTGCATGGTAATAATTTCAGAGTTAATACCCAAAAATGCTGTTCTTTGTGTTTTGATTATAGAATATCATTCTGGACTTGATCTCTATGTGTTATTGTATGTTTAGAGCAATATCAGTAGTGATTATATAAAACAAATCCAATTAAACTGTATAGATGGCTAGAGGGCTAATGCATAGGATAACAGTTTATTGACATGATCATAGAAGGGATCCAGGTCCCTCCAGATGACATCCCATCCTTCTGGTGTGGCAACTGCACCACTCAGCTTGATGTCATTCTGTCTAGTGTCTTTTTGATTCAACTTTTCAATCATATCTATGCTAAGGATATCCTTATTAAGACCTTTGCTGTGTCAATTGCACTACGTACTCCCGTACACGTTCACTTTTCTCTTGTTTGGGCGCTAATGAATCTTTGAAGTTTCAGGATGAATTATTCCCTAAAGGGTGGAGTGTCACGCTGAGTTCACATGGTTAATGTTAGAAAACAGAACAAACAAGTTTAATTGCTCTAAGACACTAAGCCTGGAATATAAAATATAATCTGTTTTCAAAGTCAGTGGTATCCTACCTGGCCAGAAGAATCTAGGACAAGGAAAACTCTCTGCAGGCTTTGGTTCCTAGATTGATCTCCACTGCAATTAAATCTAGAGTAGGTTCTATTTATAGGCATTTAAAGTTGGCTTATTAATACATTTTAGCAGATAAGTATTTGAACGCTGCTAATAAAAAACTGTGGCTGCCCATGGTTAACAGTATATTTTTCTGTTTTTATGAGGACAAGCTATGTTCTTATTAAACTATGCCCTCCATACTGCAAAACTATGTGGAACGGAAGTTTACAAGGTATTTTGTCCATTAATGACTCTTAGATAAAAGCTGCCATTCACCCTCCCTCTTCAACCCAACCGTACAACCCACTGCGGGAAGATATACTTCCTACTTTAGATGGCATGAACATTACAGATACACTGCCGAAGCAGTTGCAGAGCAGGAGGCAGCCCTCCAGTTTGTCCCACACTACCAGGTTGTTGGGAGGAGAGGGAATGTGTGAATCCACTTTGCGAGAGGCACCTTAAGATTTTCTTTTATGCAGAATAAGATAATTTCTATTGAAAATAAGATCCTTCTAAATGACTTCACAGCTGTGAACAGCTTTGCAAAAGTGTTGTGGGTATCACGGTCACTTGGATACTTCTGAAAATAGTTTTCTTTGTGTGAAAATTCTTTCTTATCGGCATGCATGCATTCACTCATGAATCCATCTACCCTGCTCAAGAGCTAGAGATCTAATGGAGAAAGATTCCCTTGGGGAGTTAAAAAATATACTCTAAAAAAGAGGAGAAAATCACCCTCTGTGAGTGAAAAAAGAACTCACTCAGCCCTGCTTTCTTAGGAATAATATTTAGCAATGCATTCAGAAGGATAACCATAGCATAAGTGCAGAAACACAGTCTTAAAAACACCTCTTCACAGAAATTCTTCCACAGAGAACTGCTTCATGTTTTTTATAAAAATGTATTTTAGATCCACTGCTAGGTTGCAACAGGTGAAAAATAGATATATCTAGAATGATCTGTTGAGCAGAGGGAGAATTATTCAGATTAATGCTTTTTAGACCACTTTAATTAGGTGTTTTCTATTAGTGTTAGCTCTAATTTCCACTTTTTTGATTAGGATAAAAAATTCATACATCATATTTAAGTACTTATTGAGCTTTCTTGTTTTTTTAATAAGTATTACTACACATTACGCATTTGGTCAAATAGATATAGTCAGGTTTCCAAAAATATATATTTTTAAACATATATAATATAAACTTCAAGAAACAATAGTGCGTTATTTTTTTTACAAAAGATAATACAATAGTTCATATGACAAAAAGAATTAACAGATTACTCTGCAATTTGAACTAGGTTGATTGGACTTCAGTCCTGTAAGACACATAATCAGATGTAAGATAGACTCACTGAATCTTAGTTTTGGAAAGTAAGGCCATGTTGTAAAATCTATTCATTGAGATAATGATGTTCTTTTTGACAAGAACATTTCAATGGCTTTTCTTCAAAATAAGCAGTTAAAAAACAAATTCAGTTTTATTCAGTTACTGTTCACCTGATACAGTATTGCCATAAAGATACAACCATGGGAAAACATTCATATTCATTAGAAAGAATTGAATGTCTTAATGGAAATGATCACAGATGAATTCACACACAAAGGATAACCTTAATATAATGTATTAATAAAATACATTATATCCCAAAGGGTCTGCTATGGTATTATAAATTTTATTCTGGAAGGACAGAAAACATGCATGCTTTCAAATAATGTTATAAAATCTCTAAACAATGCTGCTTGTTTGTGTTTAAAACAAATTACCACTTAATGTACAAATGAAAATAGTTACATCTGAAAGATTTGGGGTTTAGCTTGCATATATTCTGGCCAAATAAATATATTTTAAGGACTCTATTTCAACACACAAATTCTTTCTAAACACAGTTCCAGAAAGTTTAGCACTTTCCACACTATGACATGTTGCGTGACTGTGAAATCTTTAAGCTCTATATATTCATCAATAGACAATGAAAATAGAGGGTGATTTTGTAGGCTATGACAAGCAAACAAGGAATTTGTTTCCTATTTGTTTCCCTCTGACCTTCATTAAGCTTTACATGAACCAGCAATTTGTTTCAGACAACAATGCTTTGTGAAAAATCTGTTCTGAATATTTGAATATCAATGACTGGAAAAAATATGATGGTCTAACTTTTGCATGTATAGTTATTGGCAAAATATCTGTGACATTCAGTTTTTATTACTGTGCAGCCCTAGCTTCTAGCAGATTACACAGTTAACTAAATCCCTACCAAATATTTATTTTTGTCCAAATCTTGTTTACATATGTGAATTCTGACTAAACAAAATTTTGCATATGGCATCTCTGCAGTATTTGGGAGACAAAAATCTCTTCATCTGAGTCTAGTGTCTCATGGGCCTGCAGCTGTTCTTACCTGCAAGCTGGTATCATCCTGGGGACCCTGGAGTCCTTGGATTGCAAAGAGCTGTCAACAGACACTGCCTTAGGGAGGTGGGGGTAGAATTGCACATCAACAGTAGAAGCAGCTGGGAGAAACCGGGAAGGAAAGTGGCTATCAGAAACGAGGAACTTCATTCCAGCTCTGCAGATTGCCAGTTTGAGTCACTAGATCTACGTGCGCTTATGATAGCCAGGGAGCTTGCCCTCAACATGAGGATGCCCTCTCATTTATTTGCTGATTTTATATCAGTCAAATAAATGTTGCTGGTGCTATAGCAGCCAAGTGCTGCTGCAGATGAAGCTCATAGCACTCCTTTCACACCCTTCTAGGCACCAAGCGCCTGGGCTGAGGACCATGGTACAGATGCAGATCTGATGGACATAGAGATTTTCTGGATATAAAACCTGCCTGTTGGTACGTTGTTCTTTAAAGCAACCGTTAAAGTATTCGTTAATAAGACAAAGGAAAATATCTGGTTGAAAGTGAATATATACAACATGGTTGAGCTGAAGTTAGCTTAAAAGATTCATAAGAGTAGGCTAATCTGTATAATGTCAGAGTTAAAAAATCAAGCTGTGACTCTCAAAGTGGTTTGGGTTTTTTTTATTTATTTCAGTTGTCTTCTTCAGCTTTTCCTTTAATTGAAGGTGAGAAGAACAAAAATTGAACAAATGTCAAAATCTACATGAAGCTTTTAAAGCTAATAAGCATAGCCACAAACTCCTTAATAGAAATAATTTAAATCAAACTTATTCGCAGAAAGCAAGCTATCAGTGTCATTTGAAAATTTTCCATGAGAATGATTTTCCAATGGAAAAATTTCCAATTTCACAGAAGTGAAATTTTCCAAAGGAAAAGAAGTTCTTGGGTATTTAAAAAACAGGGAAAGTAATTCTCAGGGTAGTTGACATTAACTTAAATGATATTAGAGTTCCACTCAAAGTTGTGTTGGAGCTGGAAAAATAGAAAAAGTCAATATTTTTAAATGTTTTTTACTCTTTTCCATCCTTGTTGAAAGCAGTAGCTTTTTCTTGCAATTCTCTGTTATCATCAAAAAGTGAAAGTGTTACAAAAATTTTAAAAGATCTTACTTTTATTCATGTTTCAGAAAGCATGTTTATTTTAAGGATTTGTCTGTATTGTTATCCTCATTTTTTGGTAAAGATGAAAAGGAAAAAAGGTAAAAGAGAAAAACTAAAATGAAGCTAATACGTTGACAGATATTTTTGATAGAAAGTATTAAAATTGTAAAAACATTAAAGTACACAATAAAAAAAAAATCCAATTAATAATATTGATCATTAAATTTACAATTTCCAGCCAGAGAGCTGCATCTGATTGTAAAATTTTAAATGCATGAGAATTACTTTCCCTGTTCCTTAAATACCCAAGAACTTCTTTCTTATCTCAGAGCTATTTCCCACAAGACAGGCTTGTGTGGGGTCCAACATACTCCTCACAAAGGTTCACTCAACACATCTCCAGCCTCAGTAATGAACTACTTTACTAGTGCTAAACAACACAGTGAGGATTCATTATAATACTTAGCAAAAATATGAACCTTTGAGCATCTTCAAAGAATCACTTTTTCCATTCAGTAAACACTTTAATAATCAATATTCCTGCCTTTAGCACAAGCTTTACTGCAGAAATTAATATGTCAACAAATATTACAGTGTGAGTGTGCTTTGGATTTTGTCAACTGAAATAAGCAACGAATGTGAATTTGGCAGTTGCCATCTGGTTAATTTGATTACAATCACTAATGAAATAATGTGTAAAAGTATGAAGAAGAAGAAACCTATGAGCATCTTGACTGATGAAAGTCTGGGCCCAAATGACATCAACCATGTCCTTAGTTAAGTTGCAACATCTGCAGCCTCAATAACAAGAACGTAATTTGTCTGAGTGTAAATTAGCATAAAAATATCTGCATTTTTGAAAACAAAGTGTAATAAAGTAATGTGATTGCTTTTCTGGATAGAAATGCAACATGAAGGAGAAGGATACCTGCACAGAGTTTAGATTAATATTGGCAAATAATTTGCTACATTATCTTATTAAATATTCTATGAAAGAATTATTTAAATTGTTTTGGACACAAATGCACAAGAAAAAAAGGAAGCTGGGGCCTCCTATGCATGCACAGGATGTGCTTTGTACTTTAATAGAAAATTTGCTGCTTATGTGCTGCCAACACATTTCCAAAGCTATATGTGCCTAGACGGGCTCCTGCTTTGCCCTTGATAATGCATTTGAAATAAATTCTTTTCACACTCTGTAAGGTACTTTAGACAAAATACATGCTGGCCTGCTAAGCTAATGGTGGCAGTCTTTTTCCTGTTTATAACATCTGCTTTGGTTTCCTGTTTTGAATTGAGCATTGCCACCTTTCCCTTCTTAAATTCCTATGTTTTCTGTCAACAGTATGCAGGAAAATATTGTATGTGTTGATCACAAGTGCTAGCAAATTGGCAATGAATTGGCCAAGGGACCAACTACTCAATGGTAATGAAAACTGTAACACCAGTCTGAGCTGCCTGTGAATGCTCCATATTATTTATAAAGATTTTAAACAAAACTGACTGCCTCTTGCAGCACTGCCCATGGAAGCACCACCACAAAGAGTGCTAGATCCAGTCTGAGTGTTTCTGTTAATTATTACATGAAAGGGAAACACAGGGATTTTTTAACATACGGCTGACAACAAGGAAGAAAACTTCACTGGAGCTCGAGAAAATTGCCTCCACTACCCTCTTTTGTCTGCTCAAACCTGTGTAGAGTTTATGCAGCTTTCAACACCCAGTCAGTGTCTGGGAGCACAGCAAGAACCAGACATCACCAGTGACATCTTTGTGACCCTGGGATGTGAACAGCTGCAGCAGCAGCACCCTGATAGCTTACTCAGCTCTGCACCACTGAGACACACCATCAGGCCACAATGGACAGAGGCACCTGTACAGCTGCCCCCATACATCATATACAAACCCTGCAGAAAACCTATTTTAATATTTCAAAGGAGTTGGAGTATAGCTGAGACCCTGCCTCACAGTCTGGCTGCCCGCTGTGTATTACTTTATGTGCAACCCTTTGCAATCTCTAGAACTCACTAGAACTTGGTTTTCAAAGGGGAATCCAGCATAAGTCACTGTTGTGTCATTTACTGTGAGCGTGCAAACTTTTGACACTTCCTGTTCAACTATTTATTAAGAGCTCGTTAATTTACTCTTTCTCCAGCTAGAATGGCTTAATTCTTTCTGCCACTGAACTGCAGCCTGGCTCAACAACAAGGCCTGAAATTCTGTTTAATTTTCTCTGTTAACAAAATAAGCACAGGTTTCTAAGTTTTCTTCAGCTTGTGAATATCTGAAATGCCTGCTGACTGATTTCAGTCTGTGAAACTTTGGTATTACTCTGAAACTTCAGGGCTCCAAAACTTGAAACTTTGCCAGTCTTTATGAATTGTGGCTGTGAACTGTAATTATGTCAACAGGCTCAGGTAAGAGTTTATTCCACTACTAAAACATTTTTCTTATCTTTTTCTTTTTCCCTTGGCTATTAGACTCTTTTGCATTCTTTTCACTTGAGGCTTTCCTCATAAAAAAGAGGGAAAATCCCTCCCTTCTGCACGGGCAGATATTCAACTGTATTAGTAATCAATCATTTTTAGAATTAGATGTTCTTATATTATAAACTTAGGCAAAAAAAATGTGTTCCTGATGATGATATTCTTAATCTATCATCTTGGTGCATAAGAAGCCTAAATCTGGACCCCCATTAGGTGGACAGCAGTGAGCTAGACAGTGAAGGCTGCCTCTGCACCTATATAGACTAAATGTCTAAATGTTTGCAACATAGCCAGTGTCTATCTTGTCAAACTATTGATTACACAGCAAGAAAATACAATCTTTGGAAAGCATTTCTATAAATTTTATCTTCAAATTATAGAACATATAAAAGGTCTTACCGGGAGCAAATACACATTTCCTTTGATTTCAGCAAAGCTTCACTGATGTAGCTGAGCCCCTTCACCCATTCATATACGCATTCATGCTCACTTTTATCTGGACATAAGGTGCATTGTTATTGGTTTAATCCTAAATCAGCAGAATTCTGGACTCTCTGCATGTTAGATCCTCAACAGGGTGTACAGAAGGAAAGGGACATCTCTGAACCTCTCAGTGCAAGAGAGGAGTTCAGGGGAGGGCACAATCCAGATATGGCTCTTGATAGCAATGCAGGAAATGCAATACTGTGTTATAGTGGATCACATTGAAGCAGATCAAACAGAGAATGAATGCCTTTAAACTCTGTCTTGGTTTTAGGCATTTTGCAGTAGCTCTGCATTTAAAAAAAAAGGGAAAAAAGTATTTAACCCTCAGGCTAGAAATCTCAGTACACAACAAATACCATTTTATAGAGACTTGTCTTGCTGTCAGTTCACTCAGGGGAAATCCAAACTGAAATGTGCTTTAGAACTCTACTTCACAGTATTTTGATAGTTTAGTAAATATTTTCTTAGATATTGTAGATGTTTCTTACTGGCGCAATGTTTTATATTCAGACTGAGAAAACTGAAAGCCACAAAAAAGTAGCTAAGCATTTCAGTTTTCACTTCTCATCTTCTTGGCTTTACTGGGTTATGACTAAGATGAGGACACATCCTCGTCACCCAATTTGCACAGATCCTGTTGAAACCAGCAGGAAGAGTAAGATACATCTGCTGAAGTGATTGAAGTCCTGCCTGCATGTCACTAGCAGGAGGCACAGCTCCTATCCTTTAATTTACTCTTGTCTGAAAGCTTCCTAAACACCAACATGGAAAACAAACGAGCTCCCACCACACTAGACCACCATTTCCTTATGAAATCCTTTCTCCTCTGCTTGTTGCATTTGTTTTCTCTGCTTGTCCAAGAAATTGGAGGAAATCATTAAAATTCATGGCAGCACATGATAGATGATGATACCCATGCACTGAATTGAGCAGTTGTATGACAAAATGATGAACCTGTGACCATACCTCTACTTCCTGCCCACTAATTGACCTCTCCTGGTATAGTCCTGATATTCCAGCTCTCAGGGTACCTTTGCACAGCTGCAGCATTATAATACATAAAATTAAAAAAAAAAAGAAATAAAATTATGAAGAACTGCCTGCAAAGGCACGTTTTGAACTTTTTCTCAGGTGCAGAAGGTGCTTACCCAAAATTATGTAGGCCCAAAGTCTGGGATGGGCAGTATGCTGGACCTAAGTTTGGACACTCAGATTCTACAGCCCATGAAGTACAGGGAAGGTTACGCTTAGAAAAAGTGAAGAAACTCTTCTTATTGCTATGTATTTTTTCCTATTAGGAAGGGAATTTTCAAGGAAATGTGTACAGTATTTGTGTGTATATACAAATATACACACATTTAAAGATAAATCAGCGCACACACATACATAGAATCCCATATTCAGGAATGCCCTGCTATTTGTAGATACTACTGGAATACCTGCCAGGACGTGCTGTGTTTAAATACGTCACTGAAGGAAAAACTTGACTTGTGGTTGCAAACTGCAATTTCAAGAGCTGCCCTGCACTACTGTCTGCTAGGGCTGTGGTGGCAGAGAGCTGGAGTCCTGGACTTTGGGCCACAAACACGTCCACCCCCTTTCACATGCTGTGTTCATCCATGCTGTTCCCCATCTTTGCAGTGCAATTTTGGACTCCTGGGAGCTTACCAACACCTCCTACACATTCTATGGCAACATCTGAGGGTTATCTATGAAGAATGTTGTCATACATCTGTGGTGTTTGTATGTGTTCCCTGCTCACCCAGCTTGATTTTGGGCCATTTATTCTGGCAGTTTGAAGAGCGTGTGTGCTATTGGTTTTTCCAGATGTTCGGCTGCACTGTGCAGTATTCCTGCGGACTGGCGCAGAGTAACTGCATCAAAGAGGAGGGACTCTCCTACCATTCCTGCAGGGGCTGGTTATCATTAGGTGAAATGCCAAGGCCCTGGTTAAGGCCCAGGCTGAGACTGACCTATGAGATGAACCCTGGCCCACTTAGCCCATGCATTGGGGTATTATGCACTGCCGACACTTTAAGAACTAACAAGATAGACTCAACTCCTCATATATTGGAGGTATTTTACTGATATTAACTAACTGTTGAAATATCGTGCTGACAAAATATCTAGAAGAAGTATTTTAGGAAACCCTACCAGCCATGCTACAGCCTCTGGCCAAGCCCCAGACCTGGCTGGGTGGAGGGTGAACCACTAGATGTTTCCACACAAAAAATGCAAGTCATCCTGACTTGACAATTGGTAATGGCTATAAGCTGGACCCCAGGGTCGGTGGTCTTTGGAGGTCACCCCTATCAGGGGATGCCCTGGGTAGGATTTTTCCCACTTCCAGGAAAAGAGGTGTCCAAATCCTCACCATACTCTGCAGCTCCCCAGGCACTGTGTATCTGGATGATGGTAACATATTGATTAGGGCAAGTGGTGTTGTACTTTTCTTAATCATTATTCTCTTTATTGTGTAGTAATATTTAGATGTATTGCCTTATAGCGTTGTCTTTTTTAAGTACGTCATTCTGTACTTTCCATTGTTTATTTCCGGTGTTGTTGAATTATACCTTTTGAGTACTGACTGTAAAATATGTTTATCCCTTTACTCTGGTGTCTGAGTTTAACTGGTATCTTTAATTGGCATAAGCATAAATATTTAACACCTTCTTGCTGCAAAACAATAGTGCGAAGAAAACTATCTGTAGCATTACTGAGTATGTACCCATGATACTGCTCTTACAGCCTGATTTTTAGAAATGTGTTTGTTATTTGGAGTAACTAAATGAAGACTCCTTGGAGTCTATACAATACTTACAAACCCATCACTCCAATTATTGCTTGCAGTGTTTCTCATTCGGAACTGCTCTGTTCTTGCTGTGCTATCCATTGCCACAATAACAGAGCACAGTTTTCATCTTTTTGTGGATGGGCCCAGGCCCACAAAAAGCTTTGAAGATAGTTTTGTGAACAGTCTTGGAGGAAATTTGCATGCAAAAATATAAGTTTTTTCAGAGTTTTGCTACATCTTCACAGGAAAATTTTCAAGAAAATAATTTCCTTCCAGGAATACATACAAGGCATAAATAAAAGAGGTCAGAAATACCACAAGAGTGTATTTTATATTCCACATTTAAATGAAGTAATACTTTTCAATGTTACCCCAGTTTCAATGTTTGTATCATTATGAAAACAGTTCTTAGATTTTAGACAATCTTTTTTTTCAGACAGCACTCCAGTGTCTGAAACACATACCTGCTCTAGTATGCAAATTTCTTTTTTGAAATGTGGCTAACTTAGGCTGCCGGCTCAAACTGCGCTGCTTATCTGCGATAGTATTTCTATGAAGAGAAGAATTTCATGATTCCATGTGTTTTTCCAAATAAACTCTTCCACAAAACTATCACAAATTTCAGAAAAAAAGAAATCTTAGATGTGGGGGTTTCTTTAGTTCTGCAGTGCGTTTAAATCTTAAAATAGAGAACATTTTGTCTATTCCATAGCTATCCTCCTCTTAAATTGACAAAATAAGCATGAGATGCTGTTAAGTGATTCACCCACTGTAGAGGCTGAATTTTGTCCTCTGTGCATGAAAAGTATATTCTATTATACGTGTTAATTCTTTTTCCACGCTCATTTTCTGGAAAGCCATATTAAATCAGTCTTTTTCCAGGGGGACATGTACTGATGACTAATTTTACCTGAGTTCCTACTGTAGTGTGATTCTGCTGTTTCATTTCCTTCTTGCTAATGCCTACAAAAATGGCTCTTTTTATCTGCAGCTCTCTGGGAATGCTTGTGAAATTCAGCTTCTGAAAAGGATTTGTGGCATAATATCTCAGTTGGAGATATTATAAGATAATACTTTTTCTATAGCAGCAAAGAAAAAATTAGCCTGTATATCCTGTGGGATATTGTGAAAGCAGTTGAGAGGGACAAACTAATTACACTATCTCCTCAGCAGAAAACAGACAGATTAGAAGAGCTATATCAGTCTAAAATTGTTTGGAAAGCTCACAAATTATTACATCCCTCTTGTAAATACAATGTCTTCTATTAAATTGATAAACCCCAAACCAGCAAGCTTAGAATCAATAAATCAGGAAAGTACTCATGTGGAATTTTTAAGAAGCGTATAAATAATATGGTCTATTTATTTGTATTTTTAAATCACTTAAAGGGTTCTTGGAAATTTCCAGCATAAATTGTAAACACTCCTGCCCAGTTTGTAGTCTCTAATAGATTCTTTTAAATATGATTATACTGAATATCTTCCATTCTGATGTATTTACAATCACTAGATGTTAACAAGTGCTTGAAAGGATTACTTAAAAGCCAAGAACTGTAAATATTGTGGAGTACCCATTGACACATGTTGGATTTTATAGGTATTTGCACTGTCCCTATATATCTACTTTCTCTCTCTGAGTAAGAATATGTGTTTGTATAGAGAGAAAGATACAGATATTAAGAATGCATTAAATTTATGTACATATAAAACTGCAGCTATCTCTCTCTTGCAGTTCCCAGAAGCTTTGCTTGTTAGAGAGAATTTTAATTCTGTGCATAAAGTCTCTGCATGAGCTTGTAAGCTCAAAGATTTCTTCTTGGTTAACAATTTTATAATAGAAACATGAAAAGATAATCATGCATGAGCATTGCTGCATTTCTTCATCTCAGTATCTTTTTATTTGTAGTGAATGACGGCCACAAAAAAAAAAAAGATATTTGAGTTTTACTGCCATTAATCCCACTGAATTCTGTCTAATTAGCAGGAATAGATAAGTTTTTGTTGCTGTCTACGTACCCAATATCAGCTTAAAAATACTGCCATAGATTTCAGTGGAACCTCAGAACTGCTGTGTGCAGAAGTTGAGGTGCTCCAAGTATCTCTATTTCATGAATTTCTGGTACACATTTGTTCTGTATGTCATGGAATCACAGAGTAATTTGTGTTGGGAGAGACCCATAGAGGTCATCTGGGACAGGTTCCAAGTTAGATACAACTCAGAAGTTAGACCAGTTTGCACAGGGTCTTTGAGACATGTGTGGATGAGAAGCCCTTGTCCAATCAAGATCTGTTCAGACTACTCTTGTGGTTCTCATTACTAAAACCCAGGAGTACTTAGGTATCATCAACTTAGTGCAAATAAATACTGTTAAGGTTGCAACTAAGCTACAGGTTAAAGAAGCAACTTTTCCAGATCATGCAAGAGGCCTCAAATGATATAGTGAAAACTAACAAAAGCTTAGCCATTTAGGTGTGTTATTTCACTTCAAAGGATTAAAGAAAGAAATATTTTAAAGACAGTGTTTATTTATTTGGCAGTGAATCAGAAGAGTAATTCTTGCTGTCTGCACTCACCATTTTTCAGGCTGTGACACCAATGTCCCTTCAGTTCTTCTGGCTATTCATCCTCCTGCATCTGCAGTTTTAATTTGATATCACTAATTGTACTGGAAGAATCAGTGACCTTTGCTCTTCTGTGTTAATGGACTCTTCAGCAGTTTAATCCTATAGATATGAAATTCAGCCCTCTCTGTCTGAAGAAGGAGCAAAAGTCTTCAAAAGTTAAAAGATAAACAATGAGAGAAAGGTTGTTAGCATAAGCCACAGTGGCTTTGCCACACCAGCACACACTAATGTATTGCAGCAGCGGAGAAAATGGTGAGATAGAGAGGTAGATCCATCTAGGTACCAGGCAGCATGAGAAAAGGGTGCTCAAAGTTGCTATAAAATTTCAGAAATAGTGGAAGGTGTTGGTGTCACAAACTCTGCTAAACAAAGGTCAGTTCTGCAAGTGGAGCAAGAGATGAAGGAAGAAGACATTGGCTAAGGTATTAAGAATGAAGCCAAGTGCTACAAAAATTGGGAGCAGAGACATGACGTGATCACAGCTAGACAGCAGGAAAATTATCTCCCTTGCTATGTTTCCACATTTCTCTTTATTCTCTCCACTTGCTTTCTGTTTTCCCTAGAAGATAGATTTTGCTTTAAAATTAAATGTGTTTTAAAAAAGTATTCATGCAGTTTTCAGAAATTGGACAAAACCAACCCAGTTATTCATCTGATGAATTGTTGTTATAAAGATTTTTTCCCTAGAGAAGAGAAAAATTATTCCTTTCTTTCCATATCTCTATCTCCTATGGGCTTAATCTGCCCGAAAGGAGCAATAGCAGTTTCCATCTCTTCCTTTTGATCCAGTAAAAGTCTGGATCTGCAAATGACAGTTACTTCCTGATAACAGCAGCTTTGACAACAGTCCAGCCCAACTGGGACTAATTTAAACAGTTTCAGCAAGGCAATTATCAACACAAGATGCTGTACAAAAGGCCAGAAACAGAATAGCCTGCAGTTGGTTTCAGCACTTTGGTTTAGGGGTTGTTTAAAATTTATACGGAAACTTTGGGTGGTTTCTGTATCAAGGCTTGAATTTTCAGTTTTGTTTCAGTTGCACTGTTCTTGAGATACAATGACAGAGAGCACAAGCCATAGTTCACAGTGACCATTTTCATACTACCCTGCAGCAGCATTCCTGGAAATGTTCACTGTAAATTCATTGATGGTACATACTGTCTGGTCGTACAAGTTCACTACTGGGCATCCTGAGCATGCCTCAGTTGTATCAGTGGGAAAACCTCATGTTGCCCAGGCTTCAGAGAGCCCCTCAATGCCCCTATCTGAGCTGAGCCAGCCACCTTGGGAAACATTTCTTGTCTGCTCACAAAATAGACTCCAAATCCATTTGTTGGCATCTGTACAAACACTGCTTCAGACAGTTTTCTGTCTGAAGATGAAACAATGTTGGCATAGCCAACTTGCATGAAGTGTTGGTGCAGGAATATCAGTAGGCATGAGAGGTGTGCACACACTTGCCAGCACAGGTACTGGCATGGATCCACCTCAAGCTACAGCCTCCACCTTAAGCTGCATCCTGTGCTCCCAAGACAGAATCCTGAGGGATGGAAAGCAATGTCGTTCACAACGTGGTAATCCCATAACATGGCCTTTCCACAAATGTGAAGTACATGGACAGGATTTCTAAACTTGCTAAAAGCTCCCAGATAAACAGGTTGTTCAGGTGAGAATTGGGAAACTATGGTAAGTTCTCTGCTACAAGGTACTGAAATGCCTTGTCTTCACTGGAAATTCAGATTGTTGTGAAAATATTGAGAAAAGAAAATTGGTGTCAGACAAAAGGCAGCTATCAAATGTTATTTGCTATGAAGTGACTGGTTTTGTTCTCTATTCAGCTGTCCTCACAGCTCGTTTTTGGCTGAGCAGCTGAGCACTACAGCTTTTCCCAGCTCAGTGCACTGCAATGGTCCATCTTTCCCTATGGACCAGCTCTTGTATGCCTTAAGTGAAGCTGATCACTGGTGAGACAGAGAGTGCCTTGAGACTGGACAGGGGCTGTGCCATGGTGTTGTGAACATACAAAACATTGGCATTGCCGTGGAGGGGATGTGGTGCACTAGTTAAAGATGTGAGTCCCACTCAGTGGGTTTAAGACTCAACAGACTAGGGCAAGCAAAGGTGAGTTTTTGAGGCAAAGAAGGATGGGCAGTGTCCACTGCCCTATAAATCAGTAAATGCTAGCAGGGTAAGAATCCTTATCAGAACAGATCTGCTACCTGTTCAGAATCTGGCTCAGAGGTACTGGATAATATCTTTCCTGAACAGTGGGACATGATTTCTTTCAGTTCACATATTGAGCTCCCAAATATTCCAGATCCTTGATAATTGACTATTGAGTTTTAAACAGTAGAGAAATCTTGGTTCTTTTACATTTAAGTACCTTCTGCTGGGAAAACATCCCGTTTGGCATGCAGACATCAGCTGCTGTGACAACAAGCAGCCATGAGAGAATCTGGATTTAAAGATACCAGTTTGTTAGATTTTTTTCTTTCTACATGGTATTTAGCATGCCTTAAAACACTGAAGAAGTTCTATTTTGTCCAAGTTTTGGCCTTGCAGTTTTTATTTTTCTTCTTTGACACCCGTTGCATAGCTGCTGCTGTCTAGTTAACTCACAGTGTTCCTCCAGTCCCAGTGCCGCCTGCCCCACAACCCAGCATTGTGAGAGGCTTTCACGCCTGCAAGAGATATGGAACTCATTTCTGCTTCTGCCATGAGTCCTAATTTGTTGAAAGCACCCATCCCTTCTGACTTCTCTGTACCATAAGTCTTTCCTCTCCCAGGGTTTTACACACGTGTAGGTACCTTGGCTATTACTTCCTCGAGGCAAGCCTGCTTTTGTAGTGCCTGCAATGCTGCTTTTCCCTGGGTACCACTTAGCAACACAGCTGTGTGATGAGGGGCGAGGGGAGAAGGAACAGCATGCACAAACACCTTGTGCAATGTAGGCATTGATAAAACAGGGAGTTCCCAAATTGCAGGGAGAAAGCCAATTCATACCAAGAAATCTGTTAGAGCCAAGCATTTGGCCACTGTTTTTCTGAGTTTCTGCTAAAGACTATTGCATTTTCTCCCTTTATGAAAAATTGTCACAAACAAAAATATCATCCTTTCTGAACTGGGATGACATAATTTTTATGAAACATAGTTAACTGAAACAATCAGGCCACTGCAAAGTTGCATATGAAAGATAAATTGTTTATAAGAGTTAGACAGGTGCTTGAAACTGTTAAGTTCTGTTACTCTTTTCATTATTGAAAAAAAGGTACATAAAAAATCAGCGCATTTGCCTGACTAGCTTTCTCTGTCAACTAGCTTTAATAATTATTTACAGAGCAAAAGAGAGTGAAGAAGGACATCTTTCTAGAACCTCTTCTGTTGTAATTTTAGCTTGCTAGTTAAGCTGAGTAACTGACAAAAGTGTTTAGACAATGTATAATAATTCAAAATTTGACATGTTGAAATCCAAAACAACGCTTGCAAAAAGTACTTGGGGAAAAATAGGCAGGTAGATTTCAGGGATACTGGTTTGAAACTGTACCTGCAGTGTCCTAGGAAGTAAACTCTGTACCTCAGAATTTAGGACAGAACCCTATTCCTCTACCTTCCCACCAACAGCTTTCTTGACTTAATGCAGAACCCAAAAGTCTTCCTTTTCTCACCAAACAGAGTAGGAATGACAGTTTTGTGAACAGACCTGTGCTGTAGGTTTTAACCATGGTGCAGTACTGTTACATAACAGGAGCTAAATAAAAATTACTTGCTTTATTTGGATTAATTCCAAATCTGTTCAAATCATTAAGTATTTTAA
Source organism: Clamator glandarius (assembly GCA_033459285.1). Taxonomy (NCBI): domain Eukaryota; kingdom Metazoa; phylum Chordata; class Aves; order Cuculiformes; family Cuculidae; genus Clamator; species Clamator glandarius. Next base: position 10,810,212 of record JAUNZM010000261.1, read on the forward strand.
GTTAATTTTTCCTTTAATGTTCTAATATTTATGTTTAAACCTTGCCACAAATAACAATTGCTTAAGGAAGGAATGTAAATCATCTTGATTGCTTGAATGATCAAAAACCTTCCCAGTGTTCCAAGGTCACAACAATGTTTTTAAATTAAATAAGTACTTAGAGGACTACTTGTCTGTAAATTTGCGGAGGGAAAATCTAAAAAATAAATATTTATTGTGTTGTATAGTGTTTATCCTTATGCCACCCATTCTGCTATAACAAAGACCAATTCCCTTGACAAATTCATGCTTTCTACTCCAAAATCCCTTAGTAATTATTAGCTTCCAGGAGACAGTTCTTGAGACTATCAATGTGAAGAGTTAGAAATGTAGTCACTTTCTTAAAAGTATTCTCCCTTTTTTCTATATATTGCAGAGTGAAATCATGTAGACGATGAAAATCTGTGTTCTAGCATATAGCATATCAGATCTAATGCTCTTCTGTCAACCTCATAATGTTGTATTAAAAGTTTTTTGTGAAAAATCCACACAGATTCCAAAGTCAAAGCCAAGGAAACAAGTCACTGAGTTCCATATAAATCTATAGGAAAAAAAAAGTACTGTATGGATTAAATTGCTGTAATTTTCTCCTTCAAGCCTTCATACTGGTGCAGTTATCCATCACTGGTCCCACTCACAGTTCTGCTACTCTATTCTGATAACAGGTTTAGAATAGGTCCAGATTCATAACCAAAACCACAATCAAAGCCTACCAGGAGTTGTTACCACACATTGCCCTCTGGATATTATGGAACCAAAAGCCACATACCCTAATTACAACATTATTCTCCTTTGCTTGGATCAATTTAGTGTGATGTGAAAACTCAAACTGGACAATACTTTGTTCTTATTTACAAGAAAAACTGAAAATACTGTGGGCAGGAAGAAAGTCATTTGGTAGGTTCCTGTTTGATTATGCTAATCATCTGAAATTTTTCTTTCTTACATAGTTCTCATCCTCTTTGATCTCCCATTCTTCCTGTTCCATTTGCTGAAGAGTAAAAAGAATTCTTACATGGAAACTGGTCCCAAGCAGTCAATTGCAAATTTCATCTGACAGACCAATTTTCAGCTATTCCTTCTTTAAAGCCAGGATTTTTCAACATCAATTTTAGTGAGGAATATTTTCTTCCACGAAAACATTGCACAAAATTTTAAAAAAAGAATATAATTTACGCTGATGCCTGAAACACAAAAAAGCAATCATCTATGCTTTTAGTATCTTTGTTTTAACACCTGCTTAGCTATCTTACTACATTTTTACATACTTGATTTTTGCTCTATGCAATCAGCTGCAATGCAAAGAAATCTGTAATGAACATAAATACATATATCAAGTGATAAACAAATCTTAAGTGTTTTTGCAACCATGTCAACACATAAATTCAAATAATAACAGAGCTCTACAAAGTGTTTATATCTCATTAGCATGGACACAAGAATACAAGAGTTCATGAACACTATGGGTTTTGCAATTTCATCAGTGTATTTATTTTATTTGTTTGCAATTATAGATTGCATTTTTTAAGATATATGTTTCTCATTTTTTATTTATGAAGATGATTTGACTGTTCAAATCAAGGAAGTCTTTCTTTCAGTCTTGAAAGAATCTCTAACTAAGCAAAGCTTGTAGATATTTATGTGTAGGGCCATCAGAGAAGTTTGTTTACTAACATATATTCCATCAGGATAGGATATGTGATAAAACACTTCTATTATGCCATCAGAAAGTTTAGAGGTTAAGCATGAGAAGGAATTCCAATGGAATTGTACTAGAAATAAAGTGTTCCCTTTATGTGTAAATAAATAATCATCAGGGTAGGTTTTTTCCAAGGAAAGGTCTTTGGTAGCGACATCCCTTTCAGTGATGACATTGCTTCGAGCTTGTTCCATCACAACTGGACAATATATTCATCTATAATATATATACAATCTTCTCTATTGTTATCTAGGTATTATGGCTTTGCTCCTTCCGGTTTGCAGAAGCACTCATTATCTTGTTCTTTTATGCATTATCCAATTTTCCAGTAGAGCCTAATAGCTATAAAACTTGCCCTCACCATTTTGTCCTGAAGTAATTAAAATGTATAAATAATTTTACGTCTACAGTTACATTTTATGGCTAAATCAGTAATTTCTTGTCTACTCTGTTTTGGGGGTTTTATGCCCATAGTTAACAACTAGATTTAGAGCCCTATTTTCTTATCCCTCGGTACCATGCATCTTGCTCTGTTATGAGCAACAAAAGTAATTTGCCTTTTTCAACTAGAGAGGAACGGGAATGCTTGAGCAAAAAAAACATGATTATCTTTGGGATTCACTTGAGCTTTGTGGAAAAAAAAGGGAGAATTTCCTATTCAAACAGGATAGGCTCTGAGAAAAGTGTTCAGTTCTAGAAATTATGATTTGTGCAGCTATGTAAATGAGAAAGGGGGTCCTCTTTTCATTACTGCCATGCAGGCCTGTGAGGTTCAAAACTTTCAGCTGAAAAGGGTAAAATAATCTCTTTTTCCAATGCTGTGTCTTTGTTTATTTGTCCGAGACCTGAGGAGGGACAAAATTGTAGCACCTACAGTTGCACAGCTTTTCTAGGGCATGAGAGCAGAGTTGGCTTTGGATAATGTGAGGGCAATTATTTGCTTCCAAAAGGCTGATTGTCCTTGATGTGGCCTTCTCTTGGAGATGTACTTTCTTCCTCACAGTCATTTCTGTGGCAATGCCACCATAAGATGCTGTCTCTGTGTCAGGCCAGCAAGGAAAATAAGATCAAGTCTTGCCAGAGAAGGCAATCAATGTTAGTACAAGCATCCTTTTCTGGGTGACTATAAAACAAATAACTGGATGAAAGGCTAATTAAATTTTAGATAAAACAATTCTTTAAGAGAATCCTAAGATTTCACCAGGAAAATTTTACTGCTGTACCATGCTTGAGAGGACAAGGTTAGCTGCACCTTACATTTCCGGATTAGAAAGTCATCTGCCTGCACTCACACAGTCACAGATGAGGACAGTGAATAAGGCTCATTTCAGGAAATGAGACCTCTTCCTACAGTCTGTGTATTTTAAAAGTAATGCTGCAAGATTCATGGCCCCATGTGCATTTGCATAACACTGTAGGGCATCCCTGTCAGAGATATAATCTGTAGTATGAATCAATGTCTCCCTACCAAGACTGGATTGGCTCCTGTTCCACCCTTATACAGTGTCCACCTTGGGATCGTCACAGATCCCTGTGATGATATTTATGCCTTTCTGATGACAGAATAGGGAACAGAGCACTTCATACAGGCAAAATAGCGACTTGAAAATGTACCAACCCACAGAATCAAGCAAAAACAAACCTCATTTACTGCACAATTACCTTTTGTTTTCCTGCTCCTCAGAAGCATTGCTTGCATGTTATTAGCTTTAACAATTTCACACTAGCCAGGTTCAGGCTTGTTGAAATAGTTGTTGCTATTCTACTCAGATTCCTCTTCCATGAACAAAACTAAGAAATCCAGTTAAACTAGGCAAGGAGAGAAGAGGACAGAAAGAAGCAAGTGACAGGGTTCATCTATCCTTTGTGGCTATGTGAAAACTTTGGCTGGATTAGTTCTAGTGGCTTGTACTTGAGAGAACCCTAAGGAGATGATTTTTAAAATGGTATTTTTAAGCCTTCTTAATTTTTCAGGGAGACGGAGACCTGAAGTCTGAATAACGTCAATGAACCAGTGCTCCCAAGTACACACTGTCGTTTTAAATTGCAGCTATGGGTCTGACTGTTTCCTTCAGATTTCTCAGTCTGTCATTAACCAAAACTGGAATAGGTGTTTCTAAGTAAGGCAGAGGCCTTGCTTAGAAATACAGACGGTGACACAGGCAGAAAGCTTAAAACACAACAGAATTCATTCTTTTCTGTGACCATCATGCGATAATTTTTTCTGCTGACATTGAGAATTTTCTGTAATAATAGTAACGAAGTCATCACATATATGAGGAACAAATGATCAGCTTTGAGTCTACAACAGACGACTGATATTTTATGCCAAAAGAAAGCATTTTTCATTTTTTTTAAATGTAGCTTTTAGCATGTCCCTAGTTTTCTCTCCATTTCATCATCATCTATATGCTTAACCCTGCTATTATCGGGTCTTCTTTAATATAGTGTCTGATCCTATCCCAAATACTGATGTTTATGCCTCCTCACCTTTTAAGACACTAAAGCGATATTACCGTCAAGGTGAAATATACAGCTTAAGGGCTGGTCAGCAGGTGCTGGAGCAATTCATAATGTATATATTCCCAGTAACAGAACTTCATACTGAACTGCCAAAGAGGGGAGGAAGTTGAGGAAATTGGTGTTGTGTTTGTGTTCATGTGAGTGCTCTGTGTGTCTATCTGTATCAGTATGTGTGTATATGTGTATTGTTGTGCACCTGCATCCAAATTTTTTTGCCAACTGGGAATATGTAGTCAGCCTTGCTACTAGTTGGACCTGGGGCACGGACCTGCAGCAGCCTCTGCTCTGCCAAGAGACTGTCATATTCAACCCTCCTTAACATGACTAACTTTTTGTAAGTTTGCAGACTGATAATATTTGATTGAAAGTTTTCATATATGACTAAATGAACTGAATATGATTATCAGTAATATATATATTTGTGTAAAAAGATCTTCATGATTGTACTTACCGGAATACCATTAAAATCAATATTTTTTCACATATTTCAGCAGTAGAAATTTTATCCTGTTACTTTTTATTTATATTTTTAAAATGTACTCATGGGGGAGAGGCTTTCAAATTAACAATCCAAAGCAAATGATCAAAATAGGTAAGAGGAGGAGAAAGCTCAGCAGCCAGCTTTTGAGGTGAATAGTTGTTTTGATGCTTCTGTAATGTCTTTTCTGCTAATCACTTATATTTATGAATGAGGTGGATCAAGAAAAATTGGCTTTTAGTCTTAATTTGATTTTAAAAGGAGAACCAAAGATGTGGCTGGATATTTGGAAAGCTAACAGACTGTATAGGCAGTGTGGTGGATTTTATATAATTAACATAAAAGCTTTCAGACACTGTGAGAGTTTTTGGCCAAGAACAAGTTCCTTGTGACTGGTCAACTAAAACATAAATATTAAATACTCTGCTGCGGTTCATTACAAAATTACAAAATAATACAATGTGCTCTAGGGCATTTTATGTGGCATTACATTAATGCCTTAAAACATTCCTTCTGTGGTGTTCAGATACTTTATATTTTGAGAAAAAATGACATGTATAGTTGCTCCAAGGACTATCAATTCTCTATTTCTCCAAATTGTCATCCTTTATTTGCTTTACGCCGCTTTCTTCCAATCCTCGCCTAATGTCCAGGTGAGAGTAGAGGCTACTAGGGGCTTGTCAAATCTGATAACCCTCCATTAATGTCTGTGACACACCCCACAGGGGTGACCTGGGACTCTGCACAATCGCAGCTTTACTTTGGGTCCTATCAAATTTGCTCTTGTCCAGAAGACTTAATACTTCATTTGACCTCCTGCTTCCCCAGTCACATGGTCTATAGTAGAGCAGGAGCTGACAATTCATTGCAAATTTTGCAGCACACTTTTCTCACACACTTATAGTTCAAACACCCATTGACAGATGACAACCTCCCTGCTGCCACTTTTAGCTTTACCCTTTTACCTTGAAGTGCCTCTGCTTTTTCATAATGTGACTTTCACTGTTCCCAGCAACTGCTTGGCTAATGCACCTTTGTCCAGCTTCAAACAGTTAGTGGTCCACTTATTTTCAAGCTAATAATCAGGCCAGCTACTTCTCTGGGGATGACATCCTCTGAACTAAGAGCTTTGTAGTCGTCCTTCAACGTCCTACTGTGCACACGCTGCTGGTGAGCACACACATGCCAAGCCATGCTCTGCATATTCATTCATCTCTTCCCAAGTGTCTTGGCACTCACTCCTCCCCCCACTGCTTTCCACAGGCTCCAGCACTGACATCTGTGTGCCTTCCTCCTCTATTTTTTTTGCCTGTCACACCTGAGGGGTAGGGCACTGTCTGCCTTTCCTTGGTGGAGAGGGATCCCTTTGCTCAGTGCATGCTCCAGGTCCCAGTACTGTGCTGTGGCATTTGGCCCCTCAGATGTTAACAGTGCTCATATTATTTTTTAAGTCTTCATTGCTTATTCTCCCTTAAACAGTGAGATTCTAGTCCTACTTGTGACAGGAGAATTAAACTCTTCCGAGATTTCATTAATTTTGCACTTTATCTGATAGCATATTGTAAGTACACATGCACTCTGCAAACATTGCTGTGTTTCTCACACTGTGATGTTAAAGGTCCATAGTTCATCTGTTATTCCAGAGTTAATTGAAAATCATTATGTCCTTAGAGCTAGCCATTGTGGGGAATAAGGATGCCTCTGATTTTTTTCCACTCCACTGGCATCCACTGCTCATAGATACAATATGTATCTCTGATTAAACCGCATTTGTAGAGTTCAAGCTCTGCCGAGTGTTTTAGTTGTTCTATTTTTTCGCTTAAGCTATTTTCATAATTCATTTTACTCCTAGTACCAGCTGTAATTCAGTACCCATTAAAAAAGAAAGGCTGACAGTGTTCTGCCTCATTAGGTGCCTGGAGTGGCAGCAGTCCATGGCAAGCCTGCCTGTACCAGCTCTGGAAGCCCAAGGAGCCCAACACCTCCCCTTTCATGGTGCCAGCACAGCAGGTTATGCAGAGGGAAAGAGGGTTTGGTGGGGTGTTCTAATGGTGTATGATTTAAATACTGCATGCCTTGAATCTGGGGATCAAGGCAGAGTTGGGGGTACCCACTGGGGCATATGTGCCAAGATTTTTGTGTACATGATTAAGCTTGCCTAAAGAACTTTGGCACCACACAGTTCAAAAGTTTTATTTTCAGCATGTAACATATAGCTGTTAACTAGTATCTTGGAAACTCTGGGAAATTTTTTTGGATAAATTTGCCTATTTCATGGGATTTCTATGTGTCACAGCCATGATCAGGCTTGAAAAGCCAGGTGCATTTTTTTACAAATGAGTATTCGAACACAAAGTTATTTCTTATTTTTTCTTATGACTATGCTGTATTTTAATTTTCAGAAACTTGAAATAAAAAAGGTACAGTTGCTGAAAAGGCAATGAACCAACCACTCAGGCTGAACTTTAACACCCATCCAACATCTAATTAGTTGAATCAGAGCCACTTTGCAAGAGAGTCAATCAAGTCTCTAGCTTTAGCTGCCCCAATGGTTCTGAAATTTGATGATGTTATCATTACTGCAGAGGAAACAGTTAGCATTTTAATAAGTGCACTTTCCCCCAGCACTTCAGTTCTGAACCAGGAACTATCATAAGTTAAAATATTATCTGCAAAATGCAGACTCTTCTAGGCCAGCAATATGTCCATATCTGAAAACTTTTTTTGGTAGAGCACTCTTATTACTTCCACATTGATCAAGAGAATTAGCATCAACCAGAGTTTCATGATGTCCAGAATGAGAAGTTAATTAACAGATCAGAATTTGAACTGAAGTTGTACCTTTGCAGAAGAAACTCAAAATGAATTATTAAAATTCACTATTCATATATGAATAAATGGTGAGGCGAAAATCCCTCCAGAAGGTTTAAACTAGCCTTTAAACACAAATCAGATAAAAACTATGCTACCGGCTTCCTTTAAGTTAAGCAAAAACATTTGATGTTTCACAGAAGCACTCTCAAGTGAAGGCTGAAGATTTCTGTAAAATTTAAAGCATACCAGATAAAAGGATACATGCACATACAGAAATCCTAGATTGGCTTAAGTTCTTGACTACGCACATTTTTCCCTTCAGAAGGGAAGAAGGGGCTCTTATAGCTCTAAAATTTCTTAGTCTGATTTCTAGTCTCTTTGTCTTGATGAAAAATGCTATATAGTCTGTTGCATCCCTCCTTCATTTCATTAAGAAATGTCCTGCTTTTCATAAGAAATGATCTCATGATCCAGGTTAATTCTAGGAGGAACCTAGTAAAATCTGATGCATATACTATGACTGAGACACTGGACTATCTGTCTTTAAGTACCTTGGCTTTACATGGAAGGAAAGATGTGGCTCTTCAAAGGCTTCTTGTGGAAAACTATTAAGCTGTGTGGAGAGAATGGTAATTCAGCCCTGGGTCTCTCCCTTTCCTCTCAGCTGATGTTGTCTCTCCTTTCTCTCTCCGGTACTCTAGAGGCCTTTCAGCTTGAGTTCACTCTTCTTTTAAAATATTACCCTTTTTCTTCTGCTTTCTTGAATGAGTACTTTTGCCAAAAGATGGCCTAGTACAAAAGTTCTTTAAAAATTCTCCATGGTGTTTTCAAATCCTTCTAGCACACAGTAACCATGGACAAATTCAGTTTTAAAAATGAGAATATTATAAAAACCGAATGAATGAAAACAAAAACTTAAAATGAAATTGTTGCATTCTCTGCAAGTCAGCACATGGTGTCAGCTTTCTTTCCTGTTGCAGAAACAGTAGCTGCTGTGCCAGACCAACTTAATTTGTTGGACTGTTGCAGTGCTCTGACTTCTTTTTCACGTTTAGCATTGGGATTTTTTGTATCTGGTTCCTACTATATTCGTTGCAAATACATCTGTTCTCTCAAAGGTTATTTTCCAGACAGGTCTTACTAAACTTCCAAGCTCTAGGAAAATAAAAAGACCCAGCATTCCCAAAGGCAATAATTATCAAAGAACACCATCACTCTTACCTCTACAGAATCCCTATATGTTTTAGCAATTTGTTGTTTATAAGGTTTGGGTAGGCATTGAGAAGAGTGAAGATAAATTATAAAATGGAAACATAATGGGTCATCCTTGAAACATCAGAGTGTCTAGGAGTGACACTTCACTTTACATCTGCTGCCTATAAAAGGACAGATCAAGGCTGAGTTTGATACACATGCATTTCAAGAGATTGAAGTATAGTAGAAAATGGCCTAGAAGATTTGTGTGGAAATTTGAGTGAAAAGAAATAAATAAAAAAAAAAAAAAAGGTTATGCAACCAGCAGGGAAACTATGATGAGAAGTAAGCAGCCGGACAGGGACAGAGACTGTAGCTTTATCACATTTTAGAAGGTAATGGTATTCTCCTAATTACCACAAAGGTATCATTAGCGTTTACCTGGTTAATTAAGGAACTAACTTAATTACACCTTCGCTTATTCATCCTGGAAGTGTTAATATTTCCTCAGATGTAAGACCTATGGTGGGGAGGCTCTACAGAGGGATCTGAACAGGCTGGATTGATGGGCTGAGACCAATGGTATGAGGTTCAAAAAGGCTACGTGCCAAGTCCTGAGCTTGGGACACAACAACCTAATGCAGTGGTACAGGCTTGGGGAAGAGTGGCTGAAAAGCCGACTAGCAGAGAAGAACTTGGTTTCTGGCTGCCCTTACAATGACCAGCTGCACCCACATCTTCTTGATATGTGTCCCCTCAATATCAAGGTATACCATGTGGTTTATATCAAATAAACCAGTCTTCTCCTGAGAATCTTACAAGACAAACATGAAATAAAGGAGAGGATGCCATGAAAGCAAAGGGAGAAACATCTTTCTCTATAGAATCAGCTCCTTAGTAACAGCTCTGGACAAAACTATGCATTTAGATCAAATCTTCTACAGAGTACTTTTTTCCCCCTCCCAGAAAATGCTCTGATATGAGCACAGTGACCCTGCACATGCTAAAGCAAAGTCCTATCTTATATAGATCAAGACCTCATGGTACAAATATGCGAGTCTCTGGAGAGGAATGATAACAAACCATGGACATAGTTCAGCAGAAAATCTAATTCTCCATTTTAAGCATCTTTAGGAATTGTGCCTCACTCGGCGTAATGCATTTGTCCTTCGTGTTCATGGACACAACATTCTAAACAAGAAAATTTAAAGATAATAAATGGAAAAGAATGTGAAAGGCAGTGGAACAGCTAATATATTTTCTCTCTCAGTGTATGTATGAGTCTTAGAAGAAAACATGACTGACACAAGTTAATTTCCTTTCCATTGTCTTCTTGTTAAAGATTATGAAATGGTGAATTATAAAACAGCACATTCATAGTAGACTAAAATAATTTTTCATGCAGAGAAAAATAAGCATGTTGAATAGTTTACTATTTTAAAAGATTTAGATGTATCCTGGAGGAATTATTTGTACACAAAGACATGAGCAAAAGCAATTAATCTAACAAGTTTTTAATCCTCTTTTTAAACTGTAGTGACTTTAGGATGTATGTATGCCATGGTAGTCAGTTAGAAATCAGTGGGCCAAATCTAGCACTTGAAAAATTTGATGTAGAGGTTAGCAGGACCAATCCACTTTAAACTTACTAGAGAGGATCTGCTATGAATGCCCCATATTTCCTTTACTTTGTTTATTTACAAACCTTTTAGCTCTGCTTTCTACAGAGTTTTTCTCTCCTGCAGGGAGATGGTGGGGTATTTGACCTAGGGACTTGTTGAATGCACCCTACACCAAAGTGGTGCACTAGGGAGTGGCGTCATAGCCTCCAGGAAAGGTCATATCAATCACAGGATGTTTATATGCAGTTTAACCAAGGGAGAGGTGTGGAGCAACTGGTCTGTGCTGTTGTTCGAGCCCCTTTGCAAGGAGATGTAGTGCCCAGTTCCTCAGCCAGACTACAGAGAAGTGACTTACTCAACTTTGTTTAATATGACATTTTGAACCAACTCAACAGCCTTAAAATCTGCACAGGTAATCATTCCCTAGATCACTCCCTCTTCCCACCCTAAATCCCAGATAAGCCCCACTTTGTTCTGGTTTAAAATTCCTTCATATTCCTCTACCAGGCACATGGCTCCCTCTCTGTGATATTAAATGGTTTATAGCTCCCTCCCAAGATTTTCAACAGCTGGCCTGTAAAAGCATAAGTCTGTATGGACTTCAGCCTTAAATATGTAAACCTGTACTTGGGATACGGTGCAACAGAGCCTATAGAGAAAGAAGAAACTATATTTTATCAGTGTAACTTTTGGTTCTATACTCCAGAAATTAGTGTTATAAACTTGTCAGTAGGTGATATGCGGCTGCAGAATTATGCCAGCACTACCTTTGTGTCCTTTGGATGAAACATTAAAGATGAATGGAAGTTAACCATGCATGAGATGCATCATAACTATGTGCTTAAAGAACACCCAGACACTGTATTTTCCTATTTCATTTCAAATTACTTATTTTCCAGAGTGAAAATGCATAACCAGGTGAATAAGTATTTTCTTCTAGAGTATTTTATTTAAATGTTTGCACTGTGAGTCTTCTGAGTCTTGGAGGAAAGTAATATTTTACATCCTTGTAACAGGACTGAAGCATAGGAAAGGCAACCATTTTATGCTTACATTCCACAAGACCATTGGCTGCAAAATATGCTAGATAATGGAGAATATTTCCCTTCTGGGCTTGATTCAAATCTCACAGAAAGGTGATTACGTCATGATACTCCTTCTCGTGTTCCCCACAGTAACTCCATGACATTACACTAGTTTAACCAAGAGTATCTGAGCTACAGGAACAACCACTGATAAAAATGGAAGCTACCTCTTCTCCTCCACTCAAGTGGAAACTTATCTAAACACAGGCCAAAACACAAATTGTTTCTATCCAATTTTTATTGTTTATCACAGTTCCACATAAAATAAATGCAATGCTTTGCCTTTTGGAAAAAAATTAAAAAATAATTGAGTAAAGATTATGGTATCTGTTGATTGAGTTGGAATATGCAGCAAAATGCAGACTAACACAGGTTTCTGGTTTTGAGAATTCCCATCAGAAATATTATCTATAGTTTATATATTTTCATTTTTCTGTTTTATTATTACTCTGAAATTATTGACATAGACCTCAGTTCCCTCACTTAAAAAAAAGGAAAAAATCATATCAGATTTTGGGGCATATCTTTTTAATTTTAGGAAATACTTCTAATCAGGCATTTGAAAATATATAGGTCTTCAGTGAGAAAAATAACTTTGTGAATAAAAAATAAGAACAGTGAATGTGATTGCTTTCGTAATTTTAAGACTGGTGTTGTCAAGATAATGGATGCCTCCTTTTTGACTCACTTCTCTTAACTTGCTGTAAAGTTTCAGATGGGGGGAAAAATTATGCTTAAATTATCATGTAAGGACTTTGCAACTTATAAAAAGTCATAAAAAGGTTTAGTTATTATGTTTTGTGACACTAGCATTTTCAGCATTTTCTGTGATTTGTGTTCCATTTCCTGCTCAATAGCAATGCTACAGTACACCTGCAGCACATATTTGCTGTGTCTTAAGAAGATTTCACATACAAAGCAGAGCCAGGCAAAGCTGTAGAGGTGAATTCATGCTAATGAGAAACAAACACAATATACATGTTATTTAGAGTCATATTGAACACCCTGGTGGTACAGGGTGATTGTGAAAGGCCAATTTTTGTTGTCAGGGCAGGATCAAAAGATACTCAGTGTAAATGAGTATTAGGTTCATCTATTTTAAAACCATTCCCAGTCAGACAGCCACACACATTTGTCTTGTCAACTGTATCAGTCAAGAGCCATCCCATAAGAGCTAACAGCAGAGCACTAAAAATGCAATACAAGTGAAAACAATGGGTAAATCAAATCTAGACTTTTGTAGCTACCTGTGGGTCTGTTTCTGTTCCAGAAAAGATAAGAAGTAGTGTGGAAAAGATAGTATCAGCTTGATTTTTAAAGGAAAAAGCACTCAAATGGTCTGATCTGAAATTAGTACAGAAGACGTATTATTAGGTTTTCTTCTTTACTGAAAGCCTCTCTGAAATGAATGTCATCTTGCATCTGGAGGTAAAGGAAAATTTTACAACTATGTTGCCTTTTCTGCCCAGGAGCAACATTTTCATATCTCCATCGCACCCATACATCATGAAAGAGATTCTTACTTGGTACAATTGGCATAAATCCTTAACATCCCTTGAGGATGAGCATGATAGCTATTTCTCTGCACATTATTGCTTTTTTTGCTATGGTATATTAGTGTACCTAACAGTAATAGACTGACTTCAATTCAATCTGCACAGTACCAGTGTTAATGGCAACATACATTGCTAAACATCTTTCGAAACATTTTCTAATGTTTATTTGAGTCTGGAAACAAACTATTGGTCTGTCTTGTATTAAGTGGACATTATCTCCAAGAATGTTTGATGGACTCTAACAGCTTTTAGCCTTCATACAGGCTGTCAAATGAAAACATAGTTTGTTTTTCTGTAAACAGTCATCCTATTTTATGATGGCATCTATGTGTACTGCCAGAACAAATGACAATAATGTAAGTTCTTTCGCTATCTGTTCACAGCTGTCAGGAGCACATTTCTGAAGGGATCCAAATATTGATTGTGGAGATTAATGGCAGTCAGCACGACTTCACAAAGGGAAAGTCGTTTATGACCAGCTTAGTAGGTTTGTATGATGGGGTAACCACAGCAGTGAACACAGGTAAACCAAAGGATATGATCTATCTGGACTTCTGTAAAGCCTTTGGCATGGTCTTCCACAGCATCCTTCTCTCTAAATTGGAAAAATACGGGTTTGATGGGTGGATAGTTCAGTGGATAAGAAACTGGTTGCATGGCGATATTCAGAGAGTAGTGGTCAATGGCTCAAAATCCAGATGGAGATCGGTGACAAGTGATGTTCCTCAGGAGTCCATACTGGGACAAGTGCTGTTTAATATCTTCATACATTTTATTGACAGTGAGATCTAGTGCACCATCAGCAAGTTTTCAGGTGACACCATGCTAACTGACGCAGTTCCACATCAGAAGGATGGGATGTTATCCAGAGGGACCTGGACAGACTGGAGAAGTGGGCCCGTGAGAACCTTATGAGGTTCAACAAGGCCAAGTGCAAGGTCCTACACCTGGGTCAGGGCAATCCCAGATTTCAGTACAGGCTGAGGGATGATGTGGTTGAGAGCTGTCCTGCAGAGAAGGACTTGGGGGTGCTGTTTGATGATATGCTCAACATGAGATGGTAATCTGCACTTGCAGCCCTTAAGGCCAATCGTATCCTGAGGTGCATCAAAAGAAGCATGGCCAGCAGGTCGAGGGAGGTGGTTCTTCCCCTCTACTCCTCTGTTGTAAGACCTCATCTGGAGTACTATGTCCAGTTCTGGAATCCTCAACAGAAGAAGGGTATGGAACTGTTGGAACATGTCCAGAGGAGAGCTACAAAGATGATCCAATGGCTGGAGCACCTCTGCTATGAGGACATGCTGAGAGAGTTGGGCTGTTCATCCTGGAGATGAGAAGGCTCAGAGGAGATCATATAGAAACCTTCCAGCATCTGAAGGGGTCCTACAAGAAAGTAGAGAAGGGACTGTTTACAAAGGCCCCTTTACTAGGGGCAGTGGCTATAAACTCGGGAGGGGCAGTTTTAGACTAGACTTAAGGAAGAATTTCTTCACTGTGAGTGGTGAGGCACTGGAGCAAGTTTCCAAGGGAAGTTGTAGATGACCCATCCCTGGAGGTGTTCAAGGCCAGGTTGGAAGGGGCTTTGGGCAGGCTGATCTAGTGGGACATGTCCCTGCCCGTGGCAGGGTGGTTGGAATTAGATGGTCTTTAATGTCCCTTCCAACCCAAACTATTCTATGATGCCATGATTCTATGGTTCTACAGTTTACTGGAAATAGTAGAAAAGCAAAATGCAAAATAAGAAGATTCACTCAAAATGTGGTTTGTGGGAGGAAAGACCTCCCTGCCATTATCCAAGTATAATGTCAGGAATGTTAGGTCTAAGAAATGTGAAGCAATGCTCCTGTGCAACAGTACTTGACAGCAGTCTCAGATCTTCCTTTAACACCTCCACCTCCCTGGAGTTTTCCATATGACCCCATGATCAGGCTCGTAGACCCATACATAGACCTTATTTAGCATCCAATGTTCCTAGCCATTCTCAGGAGCATCCCATCCAGCCTCATTAGCATCTCATCCAGCCTCATTAGCACTCTCTCAGACACAGACTGCCCACTCCCCAGCATGGGTGAAGATCACACAGTTCACATACAACCCTAACTCGTAGTGGATACTGACTGCTGCAACACAGAAACAACTTATTGTGCCTGATGTAGGGAAACAGGTATGATTGTCTGAAATGCCTTTCTGACTGAAGTGCCTCTATGGCTGGAAAACCACCAGAGCTTAGGTATGCAAGACACAGCTTTTCTGTAAGAGGTCATTATGCAAGGTCAGTGCCTTGACATGCTTATTGCAGGAATAGGATGCACCTTTGGACCCACGAATATTTAAACCTGGGGCCTTGTTTTGATCTATGGAGAGAGCTAGCTATACAACTGTAACTCTGATTGAATTTGACTCTATTCCCCACTAAGGCTCAGCTAACACATGAAATTTAGAAAGCAGTTGCAGCATTTTGAATAAGCTAATTCAACAAGAGTAAGAAATTATTGCAAAATAGAGAAATAGAGATGCTACCTTTGCTTTCCAAAGAGAGAGTATTCTAATGTGTTTAATCCCAAAGTCTGACAAGGAGATGGGGAAGGAAGATGATACAGTAGCCTGTTGAAATGTAAATGTTAGTAATGCTCTCCAAATGAAGTAAAACCGTCAAAAAATTTCATTCTATTTTTGCCTTTCTATAACCTGATTGTTCATTTTTCTTAATAGTTTCCTTAACATTACATTAACAATATTCCATTGTTCAACATTTTATTGCATGTGATGAGCTCCAGCAACCATCCTGTAGTTCTTTCCACAGCTCAACTTAACATTTGGGCCAAAACACAGATTTGGGGAATTGTTAAGAATATATTATATGATCTGTACCTTTTTTTCAAATGAGAACAAATAGATTTTAAAGCTTGTACATCAGCTCTAAAAACAGAGCATCTACCAGATGCATATAGTACATTGGACACAAGGAGAAAATAATAGATGTCATATCTGCAACAATGTAAATTATTTTTAAGCAAAAACAGTTAGTAAATCACATTCCTCATGAAGCTCTCCATCATATTCTCTTGTTAAATATGTTTAAACATGCAGCTCCAACTTAATCCTTCGTTTCTCATTTTAGCACTCATATAGAAAACTAGTCCCTCTAATACTCTCTAAGAAACCGTTTATCAAATTTAGTTATGTAATTGTGTACTACATTTCACCCAGTATTTGAGATATTTAAGAATAAAATTATCAAGAAATTCAGGCCCAGTTCTTTCATCCATTCTAATTTGAATAGTCTTTTATCATGTGGATGAATTCACTCATTCCTTAATTTACAGCTATATATCCAGTCTATCTTCATGCAGACACTGTAGATTCTTCTTCAACCTCCCAAACCAATGCATTCAGTAAAAGAAAGAAACAATGCCAGTGGTTTTGACAGGTTGGGAAGTGACTTTCTCTTCTGGTCCTCTAGGTGAGTTGACATTTTTTTCTGCCCTCAAAGAACAAAGAAAATGCTCTGAAAATCACCTACCTTGGCAAACTCAGTCATTTATTTAATAGTCCAAGACAATAGTGAAAATGTTGTATAATTCTAGCTTCCCAGATTTGTCAAGTTTTAGCTTCACATAGGATTATAAATCTGATATATTGTCATCTGTTAACAATATAAGTGTCTAGCTTCCTGATTAAGGGTGTGGTAAGGTTGTTTTTCTGTTAGCTGAACAATAAGATTCCACAGGAAACTGCGTTATTTTTTGGTTCAAGCATGTAAGCTGAACCACTGATTATCTCTTAATTGTCATTTTACTGCCCAAAGCTGATGCAAACTCAAAACTACAAGGCGGTTGGAAGTCTTTGTAGTAAAGCTTAGAAGTAGAAGTATCACTATTTCAGGGTTTCTTAAAAATGTTTTCTGACATAAAATATTGAACTTCTTCTGCATGTCATTGTCTTATTCAGAGATACATGAGTTTAGTATATTTGTCAAAATAAATTCTCTCTCTAGTAGGGTGTAGCAATGTATTTCTATTTATTTTTGACAATTGATAAAATACTTAATAATTCAAGTAAATACATATATTTGCTACATTATCTGAGACAATTTCACTCAAGTGTATCTTGGCATAGTTACCTCAAGCAAATAAAATCTCTATTAAGTTTATCATGAACTAGTTGTCAGAGACTTATAACTACGTGCAAAAGTTTAAACCATAATTCAGTTTAAGACAAGCCTTAAAAACTTACTTTGGTGATCTTTAATATAAGCAAAAAGGTAATATATTACCAATAAAACCGACAACGTTCACCCAAGTATCTAGATTTAAAACACCAAGAGAAATGGAAATAAGCAACTTCAGAGTACAAACAATGTGTTTATATACTTATAAGCTCCTTTCTTTAAGTTTTTCATCCCTTTCCACCATGGCATGTCTGCTTTTCATCTGTCTTTGTCTATGAGAATTTCACAGAGAACTGAATGTCCTCGCTCAAATATTTCAAAGAAGTCTCATTCAGTAGTTTTTGGCAAACAATGAAGAAAAAATTAGCATAATAAAGCATGGAGACTGACCTCTGAGCTAGCTACATCCAACAGCAACAGAACAAATGTAAGTCTGTACGTCTTTTGAACTTTCTGAGAGTCCCTTAATATGCACTATTCTGCCTGGTGCACTATCCATGTCATCCACTTCTGGGTTAACATCATTTGTTTGAGTTACTTATTCCAGAAGTCCTAGGCTCAATATTTTCCAGATCACCCACTTGGCAACCATTCATGCATGTTCTCTGTGCAGACTTTGAAATTACTTTTACTTCCATTAATTTCATTACCCAGCATTCTGCTGTAGTTCATTGTTTCTACTAAATAATATATTTCTAACGTATTCCCTTTTAGAATTGCTGTAAGGGATGTCAGGACAGTTTCTTGTTACATTTGCTCTTCCCATCACTAAACCTGATCTTGCATCTGTATTTCCCAAGTTCTAGGGAAAAAAATTCTTTAAAGTATATCAAAAACTTAATGTATGTGTATAAACATTTGTATATATCTTAAAAACAAAGGAGGCTCCTAATGGAAGAGCTTTAAGAAAGTTTCAGCATGCAAAAGGCTTTATTCCCATTACTCTTCATGTGTTCAGCAGTATTTCCAGAGACTAGTAGGACCTTCAAAATGGAACACGTTGTCTGGTATAGGAAAACACAGAGAGTCACTAGTACCTAACAAAACCCAAACACAGCCACAAAGAGACTGCCCAGTCTGCTGTGGTCTAGTCTGGAAACAGTGATATACAACAAAGCAAAAAATGTGAAAGGCCTTCTGAGATTCAAAGGGGTCATGTGTTTATCCATGCTCCACCATCATGCTACCTGAATTACTCTAGGCAGATCATTCACTTACGCGGTTTTACAATTTCATTTTCCAATGATTCCTCATAACACTTAGAGGAGTCTTTCATTGTAACAGTCCTGAGTATCTCACAATTTAATCCATAATTTCACACATGGTAACAGCAAGGGTGAGATCTCCAATGTTCTCCTCTCCCTACCTCTCACACTGATTCTATTCTGCTGACCTGTCAGCACAGCAGATGCTATTACTGCTAGGCACTCACCCTGGCAGGGGCTGGCCAATTTAAGGAAGGTACCCACTGGAATGGCATACACTATG
This sequence comes from Clamator glandarius, assembly GCA_033459285.1. Taxonomy (NCBI): domain Eukaryota; kingdom Metazoa; phylum Chordata; class Aves; order Cuculiformes; family Cuculidae; genus Clamator; species Clamator glandarius. Next base: position 10,828,881 of record JAUNZM010000261.1, read on the forward strand.
TGTCCCAGACTCATTGAGATGTGTGGCTTCTCATGTATTAATAAAATCTGATTTATACAATTTCAGATAATTCTGCTCAGTAATGTTCCGGTCAGGCATCACAGAGGAAAAGGGAGAAACTTGGAAAAAGTATTTTGAGTATTCACTTTCAAGCTTCTCACATACATCTGATAATCCTACTCTCTATATTCCAGAGAAATCACTGAACACTAAAAGCCTGTTAATGGTGTGTTAATATGTGCAAATTGCTGAGATCCTTATGACATGCCTTGTAGTACTCAGGATGTCTGAGGTGTGCTGTCTTATTACTTAAATACTGATGGTGTGTCATAAGTAACCAGGGAGGCAATGTAGCCTCTCTTTATAGATGCTGAACACATTTTAACAGTAGAAAGTGCTTTAATTTTTAAATAAAAATGTTAAACTTTAAATTCCTTTGCAAATGTGTGAGTTTATCAGAAGAACAGGTTGGAAACTTATTTCTTTTTCCTTACATAACAAAGTGTTAGCTGCATGCTAAGCTTCTGTGTGATTTGAAGGGGAAAATACATTGAGTGAACATTTCCTGAAGGGTCTGTACGAGTACTGCTCACATTGATTTGGCTGGTTTTGACAGGCTGGAGACTTGTGACAAGTGCAGCTTGCTTGCCACAGGGAACTCTAGAAAAAAAATATCGCAAGGAACGTGTCTCTGTACTTGTTCCATTATGTTAAAGTGTCAGAAAATTCACAGTTCAACATGAAGATACTCAGGAATCAGGGAGTAAAATATTAGCTATGGTCATTTTAACACATACTTTTTGCTAAGGATGAAAATGAAGGATGTCACCTATTTAACTGTGGCCAGACATGTTAGAGACAGGAGACACGATTACATCCCACAGCCACAATGATGCAGCATCTTCCCCCTCTTTCAGACCTGGATTCACCAAAGCACTATAAGAGGATTGTAACTAAGTTTTCCACTATCCATCACCAAAAAACAGTACATGCATTCCCAGTTATTTGGATCACACACATCTGAATCCATTTCTTTGCATTCTGGTATCTTTGAAGTGTTTCCTAGTCCCCATAACTCCATAGACCTGATGGAAAGCACCTGGCTCCTGTTACAGCATGTGCCCCTGATTGCTTAGTCTTAGCCATGGTTTCTCCCAAAACTATGTATTTTCTGCAGGGATCATCTCAGACTCCCAACTGGTGTCCCTTCTTGTCATGCTATTAGCACCGGGGGAGCATGCTACCAAGTTATCAGAGCTACACATTGATTAGCTCTTAAGTCTCCGTGCACATGTATATCTGAAAGGTTTTTATCAAATATTTAAATGACTAGCCTGTTTTGTTATGCACCATGCTTGGTTTTCCCTAGCATCAACTAAAATCAGAAAAACAAGATTGAAGAAGGATAAGCAGGGATGTTTCTCATGCCGGTGACAGTTGCTTCCCATGAGAACCCACATAGCAACAGCATCAGGGTCTGCAGGTGCAGGGACATGGGACATGGAACCAACAGCACAGAATAAAAGCATGGGAATGCAAATCAGAGGTTACAGAGCTGAAAATAGCAGATCAGACGTCATGGAACTCCATTTTGTTTACTTTCTTCACCCCATTTGTGATTTTACAGATATCTGGCATGCCACACACCCCAGCCAGTCTCCCTTCATCTCTCTTCAATCAGCAAAGTCTGGTTTGTCATTCTTCATGCAGTCTGTCCAACGCCCGTGATTATTTTTGTCATCTGTCTCTCTGATGTTTTCAATTCTACTACAATCATGGAGAGGATTGCACTAGAATTATACACAATTTTAAGAGAGGTGTTGCATGAAAGTATTACTAAGTGGCCTGGTGATGTTTTCTGTTTTGTTCCTCCTCTCCTAAATAATTCCAGAGTAACATAGTGACATGTTTCTTTTCTGTAACCCCTGAGTCTAATTCACAAGGAGCAAAATCAGCCAAATAGTTGCAATACATCGTGAATCATTATGTTTTGAAGGTTTTCTACATACATGATGCCAACTGAAGCTGGTTTAACACATGAACATGGGCACTTTCAAGATCAAAAATCTATACATATGCATACATGCAAAAAGTCAATTTGAAGAATATTTATTCAAATGATTTAGATACAGGTTATTGTACATGGCTTAGGAGATATAACTATAGTATTAATTTACTCTTTTTGCAGAAAGGACTTGTCAGGTTTTAGAATTCTTAACACTCTTATTTAACTTTCAATAAAACATAAGCTTCTCTTCAGAAACACTTAGACATGTTTTTGTTACTTTGCAAGCTCCAACCTTATGTGAAATTGACTTAGAGTCAATCATGAAAGACATTTTCAAATGAATATTCATTACTGAAGCTTTTTGGGTTTGTATCACTGCAGAACTAAACAGATGTACTTGTACAATGCTGCCGTTTCTGTATAAAATGAATAAACACAGTCTGTTCATTACATCTGAACTCTGTTGATTCTTCTTGGGCTGCCATTTCTGATGTGAAAGCTGGAGAACCATGGCAAAATTAACCCGTTCCTACTTGGGTGTGGAGAATCACGGCATTAGCAACATCAGCCCAGTGCTAAGGAATTTCACTTAGCAAAAGCCATTGAGGACCTGATCCACAGGTCTGGCTCCCAGGAACTTCAGGGATTTGAATCTGCTTCTGAATACAAGGCAATACTCATTTGCATATAAATTCCCATTGTAGTAAAATGTTTTGTGTTCCCCATGCTGCTGAGATGCAGTAGAATGTCTCACTGAAGATAAAGCAAAATATTTTAATCTTCTGGAGACTGGGGTGACCCCCGTCACCTCCTCCCCTGCTTTGCTCACAGTCAGCATCTTGGGGGGCAAAGTGTCCCATTGCCTGAGAGGCAGTTTCTCATGGCAGGCTGCAGCACAGGGACTGGGAACAGAGCACACTGACCCTGAAGCCCTGTACCCTGACTCTAAGTGGCAAACCATCCTCTCTTTAGCATGCCAGCAGTTTGCCTGTCCCCAGCAAAACATTTCACCCAGTAGAACTAGCCACAAAGGGCCTGCAATAAAGTAGTCATCGTAGTCAATCACAGCTCCTCACTAACATTCACTTTCTTGATTGCTTTCCACAGGAAATATAAGAGCTTCAGTTGCCAGAGAATGAAGAGATGGAATCAGCAATAATATCAAAGCCAGGGAATAAAAAAATTCAGACAGTAGTGTTATCACAATGTAACAGATTTATACTAATCTAGTTCTAGTAATTTTTTCTGTCTATAAAGGTTTATATTTTCTAATTATTTTCTGTTACTTCTTAATCAGAAAAGATTTTTCAATCTTCAGTCAAAAAAGCTGAATTCTTTTCTGTTTAATTAAAAAAGAAAAAAATTTGTTTAAACTGCTGAGCAAATCCACTTGTCAGAAATACATGGTTAAATTTTTATTGGAACATAAAGCCATACTAAAACTTTCTTTTCATTATAGCCCTGGCTCAGCTAGGCATTTTTGTCAGATATGCAACATGCTTTTTTTCATTCAACAAAGTCCCTAGAAATATGTTTAAACAATAACTTGTTTTTCTTAAAATTGACTATAAAGCTTCACAATGTAAAACCCATACAGATAATTCACTTCCTCAGAACTGTAAAACTAATCTGTAATTATATAGAATTGATGCAAGCAGGGCAGAAACCTTAAACCTTTCATTTGTTGAAAAATGCAGTTAATGGAATTTGTGAATTCAAGTAAATGTAACAAATGCTTTCGTCAGTAAAAAAACTAATTGTTCCTTAAGTCGGAGCACTCTGTTTTGATTTATTAAAAAAATAAATTTCATCTTCTTTACCTTAAGACAACCTTTTGTTTCAAATCTTGCAGAGCCTGGGCAGGTAAAGACACTTCCTAAAGATGCTGTTCTTCTCCATTAGCTATGTTAGACGGGCTCACTGCAGCACTCTGTTTAGATGGCTCCAGCAGGTGGCTCATAACAGGTGGCATGAACTTGCTATGCTCATTTTTCAGATAAAAAATTGTAGAAAATTATATAGTCCTCTGAGAAAGAAAATAAGTAAAAATCAATCCAGTTAGTAATGTAGCCAATGGGAAATTTCCAGAAGATGCCATAGAAGATGTGAGCCAGGATTTCAGTGGCATGTAACAGCCTCTGAATTCACCTGAAGAAAAACAACCTAATCTAACTCTTGGATGAACTGATTGCAGGAAAATACAAAGAGGATGTTCAGCCTGACCTGAAGTTGAAGGTAGATCTGCTGTGAGTCCAGAGTGGGGTGAGATGATCCTTGAAGCCCTTGCCAGTCCAAGCTATTGTATGAGTGTGATTCTACTCTACTATAAAAAATAGAAGGAACAATTTGTACAAAATTAAATTTCATGTGCCTTCTCATCCTCCAGTCCATTAAGATACACTTGGGCAAATCCACCTTCATCAGCAAATGTTGTCTCATATCAGGATTAAATTGTTCTTCCTCCATCCCTGGCACCTGAGATTGGCTGTGACTGAGAAATTTTTGTGCTTTTCCAAAGCAATGTCCCTCTGCTCCCCTGTTACAGGAACTTTCTCTAGAATGAAGAGGGAAAAAGTTTAGAAAAACTGAGAGTATTCCATTTTAAAGGCATATAGGAATCTTAAAAAAAAAAAACCAACAGAGAAGATGGAATATTATATACGTATTTGTTTTCTTGTTCTTTTTTCACATGTGATAAAAAGGTGATGGAGATCTCAAAGTTGATTTTCCTGAGGGCAATTGAGTTTAAATGCAGAAGCATTAGCAGAACAGAAATGAGTAGTCAATCTGACATCCAGGAAAGCCTTCTAGCTAACTAGATAGACCAGAAGATGTAATTAATCTAGAACAACACATTTAAATTAAAGCAGGGATTAATAAGGGAAATGTTCAGGAATTTCTTTACATAACTGCAAATAGCAGAGAAAAGAAACACAAGACTATATGAGACAAGGTGCCATTCAGTAGAAATAGCTGATGGGACAGTCCTACAAGACATTATGGAAATTAAATTAGAAATTTGCTTAAAGTTAGAGAAACAAAGATTTTTATAATATTGTACGTATGGAACATTGTAAGATCAACTGGTCTAGTCATTTGAAACTCTCAGAACTCATGAACAGTAAAAAATTATATTAAACAACTACAGCAAGTTAAACAACTAGAACATACTGTACAAAATTTATCATTGACAGTATAGTTCTATTTAGCAGAAACTATTGGGAATTTTGATCTCCAGCACAGAGAACGTATCTTACTGGGTTTGATAATGATTGTTAATGTAGTGAGGTGATACATAACTTTTAGACTTGACAGAATCATGAACAGAGTCACTTTTAATATGTAATGTAAAAACACCTTCATTAATTATCAGACAAATTTCTTTAATTCTGAGGAAAAAGGAAAACACCATTGGATTTCTCCATTAAGTTTGCCAGAGCCATTCACCTGCTGACTTTGTAAGCCATAAAAATCACTTGCTTTTCTAACACTACACTCCAAAGTGATATAACTGTGTATATGTTCTTGCTGGCATAAGTCATTACTATACTGCTACATCAACACAAAAACCCTGAAAACAAACAAAAGACAAGAACAAAGCCAAGGATAATAACTATTATTCATTGTCATTAACTTATTCTTCATCTATGCAGGCAAAACTCCCAATATTCCAACACAGTCTTGGCTAGTGCACAAAAAAGTCCATGATAGAAATATCAACCTTAGGATCATCTTGTAATCCCCTTTACATTCATTACATGTATTTCATTTTCTACAGCAAAAGCTCTATTCATCAATTAAATGTGCTTTTTACTCCAGATCAAATCCAAACAATATGTTGAAAAAATGTGTCAAAACCATATAAAATAATTTTGATGTATGCACCTAACGGTTTATTTCTTGATTTTGGCAATTCTATATGTCTGAGTGCTTGCAGTGGTCATAAAATGATTATCCCTGATGTAGGGTCTGGAGTTCTCCATGTGTGGGAGTGTGTTGGGGCAGGGGATGCATATGTGTATGTGCATTCTCTTTAGCTTCTATTATCTGGCCTTATTGTTCATCAGTAAGGCTGAAATCTATATTCAAGCTCTTTTGAATATTTGCATGTCAGTCTTTGAGCTGATAACAATACACTATTTTTCTCAAGGATTCTGCCTCATTCAATGCACTGGATGAAACCCTCTCCTGGGAAATGCTTTCTGCCTTTTATGAAGCACTGTAAAATGACTGTAAATAGAACAGAACATACAGTGCAAAAAAGCATAAAAACATGCAGAATGAGATCATAAATCTAGCAGCTTTGTAGCTGTCGTTTAACTTGTAATGAACAAGCTATTAATTCACAGATACTATGACCCTACAAGTCAAAAGGTGTCACCCAGAGAAACTGTGAGCCAATCACTATAGGTTATCTTCGAATGTACCCATAAAGACCTCATATCCATGGAAGAATGTTTAAATTGTCCCAACAGAGAATTGAGTTACACTTGTATTTCCAGCAGACTGAAGTACTAAGATATGTCATTAAAGCTGTACACAAATGTCTCTGAAATCTAGATTATCACTTTCTGGTCTTGAAAAGATAACATCATATTTTGAATTAAGAATGCTTGACTGGGCCCATAATCATAGAAGAAACGAGTTATAAAATGGATGATAGAACGATTTGAGTTGAAAAGTACATTAAAATCATGTAGTTCCAAACTCCTGCCACTAGCAGAGACACATCCCACCAGAACAGACTGCTCAAGGCCTCATCCAACCTGGCTTTGAACAACCTGTCCCCCAGGAAGGGGACATCCACAACTTCCCCAGGTAACCTGTTCCAGTGCCTCACCATCCTCATGATGAAGAATTTCTTCCTAGTGTCTAATCTCAGTCTTACCCCTTCCAATTTAAAGCTATGCCCTGTCAAAAGTTCGTTTTATCACTACATGACCTTCTAAAAAGTACCTCCCCAACTTTCTTGTACGCCTCATTCAGGTACTGGAAGGCCACAACAAGGTGTCCCTCCAGCCTTCTCCAGGCTGAACAACCCCAACTCTCTCAGTCTGTCTTCATTGCAGAGGTGCTCCAGCCCTCTGGTCATGTTTACGGCCCTCCTCTGGACCTATTCCAACAGTTCCATATTTTTCTTATGTTGGGGGTTCCAGAGCTGGACACAGCACTCCAGGTGGGGTCTTATGAGAGTGGAGTAGAGGGACAGAATCACCTCTCTCAGCCTGCTGGCCACGCTTCTTTTGATACAGCCCAGGATACAGTTGACCTTCTGGGCTGTGAGTGTATATTGCTGGCTCATGTCAAGCTTCTCTTCGACTAGCACCCCCAAGTCCTTCTCTGTATGGCTGCTCAATCACATCATCCCCTACACTGTATTGAAACTGTAGATTTCCCAAACCCAGGTGCTGGACCTTGCACTTGGTCTTGTTGAAACTCATGAGGTTAACACAGGCTCACTTCTCCAGCTTGCCCAGGTCCCTCTGGATAACATCGCGTCCTTCTGGCATGACAACTGCACCACTCAGCTTGTCATCAGCAAACTTGCTGAGGGTTCACTTTATCTTGCTGCCTATATCATTGATGACAATATTAAACAGAATTGGTCCCAGTACGGATCCTTGACGGACATCACTTGTCAGAGATCTCAATCTGGACATCGAACTGTTGACCACTAGACTCTGAATGAAACCATCTAACCCACTCCTTATTCACCAAACCATCCACTCATCAAATCCATATCTCTCCAATTTAGAGAGAATGATATTGTGGGGGACTGTATCAAAAGCTTTGCAGAAATCCAGATAGATTACATCTATAGCTTTTCCTGTGTCCACTGATGTGGAAAGCTACTAGGTTGGTCAGGCAGGACTTGCCCTTGGTGAAGCCATGTTGGCTGTCTTGAATCTCCTCCTTGTCCTCCATGTGCTTTTAGCATAGCTTCTAGGAGGATCTGTTCCATTATCTTCCCAGCCACAGAAATGAGGCTGACAGGGGTTGTTCCCAGGGTTGTCTTTCCTACCCTTTTTAAAAATGAGCACAATGTTGCCCTACTTCCAGTCACCAGGGGCTTCCCCTGACTGTCATGGCTTTTCAGATATCATGGAGAGTGGCTTGGCAGCCACATCAGCCAATTCCCTCAGGACTCTGAGATGTATCTCATCAAGTTCAATAGAGGTGAAGACTGAGGCAAAAGTGTTGTTGAGTACCTCAGCCTTCTCCTCATCTACTGGTACAAGGTCACCATTTTCATGTGTCAATGGGAGTATGCCTTCTTTAACCTTCCTCTTCTAGCTGACATACCTATAGAAGCCCTTCTTGTTAGTCTTTGCTTCCTTTGCCAAGTTCAGCTCCATCTGCACCTTGGCCTTCCTGACCCCATGCCTACACAAGGCACAACATACTAAAAATGTTTAATGCCTTTTTATATCAAGCTGGAATCTTTACTTTGTACCTTTGCTTCACTTAATTGTAAATTTTGGATTAAATTCTTGTCTTACATTCAAGCATGGAAATGCATATCTAAAGCCAGAATTTGTCCATGTAATATTAAATAATTGTAAATTTTTGGAGGAGCACTTTGTTAGATTCTGATATGGAAAGATGCATTAGCAATTTACAGTAAAATTTAAAAGAATCAAAGCTAGCTCTCCTCCATTTTCTACAAATGAGACTTGAACACTGAAGCCAATAAGAACAGATGAGTTTTAGAAGAACACTGACTTTTAAGTAAAATGTTTATATGACACCAGTCATCCCAGATTAAGTTCAGTATGAATTCTTCCTGTAATATAAGGATAATTATGTATCTCCTGTTATACAATTCATTTTACAAATAAGTAATGTGTCTGTAAATAGACAAAGGATTCTGTGTTAATAAATTGCAAAGTTTTACTTAGAATGTGTTTCCTATAAAACAATTTTAATACCATTGATAATAGTCTCACAAAATTCATATATAAATACAATATAGTTATTTTGAAACATGCTCATTTTCTTCAGTCATCAAGAGCAATTCACTCTGTTATGCATCTGAATTTTTCTAAGAGTTCAGGAACACTTTGGTGTCTAGGGTCAATAAATTAAAATGATGGTCATGACCCTGCTATACCGAAGTTAGGCAATATAATTTCTAACTTTTTGCTCCCTCTGATTTTCTAAAATCTATTGTCTGACCTGAAAATTAGATAAATATAGTTTTTCCCCTTATCTAATCAACTGCATATGAAAATAGATTTTCTTTTAGGAAAAAAAATATATTAAACCCTGTAATAAGCACTACCAGATAGAAAAGTTGTGCAGCAATTTTCATTCCTATATTACATCTGTGGTTTTACTGTTCAGAAGTGCTTTCTGCTTTTTCCATTGTTATTTTATGATACTGAAGAATTTATCACCAAAATTCAAATTAGCTCATCAAATGAAAGCTGATTTATTAATCTAAAATTGCCAGGAATTAGCATCCCTCTCCAACAGCATCTGAGAAAGACAACTACACATTCTTCTAAACTAAGACACATCGATTTTGGATGTGGTAAGGTGGCAGGGATTAGTGCTAACCTACCTTTGCCCCTAGGGCAGATATAACCACAGCAGCCACCCTGGGGCTCTCGGGACACCACTGCTCCCAGCCTCCCCAGCAACAGCCACCGTATCGAAGTTTCCCTTGGGGGGCATGGTAGGGAGGAGATTTGCAGGTCATATTAACTTGGAGCTACTCTGTGTTATGGACACTCATTTCAGGAGCAGGTAGTAACATCCAGGTTGTGTCTGAATGAGAGGATCATTTAATTCCAACCACACAGACTGCTAAGACTACTTATTCCAACTCATTATTCAAAATCTTACGGAAAGCCAGCTTATTCTGCAATCCTCAGACTCAGATGGGGGAAAAAAAACCAAAAAAGATCTTTCTAAAAGAAAGGGGAAATTGTTGCTGTTGCTAGCATTCATCTTGACTGAGAAAATATTCATAATCATGACAGCATGGATATGTAAGAAGCTGTCTCAAGCCAGTGAGGTTGATGTGGCTTAAGTACACAAAAGTGAACAACATGGCTTATGAATTTTCCTCTAAAATATCTGAGTAGTACAAAGATGGCAGCAGGAACACAAGCCTGGGACAGGTGGAAAGTTGAGTATTCACTTAAAGGGTGCTGCAGACATCCTTTTTAGAACCAAAAATTCAAAATATCTGGGAAGTCACTGGATGTTACAAATGTTCAGTTGCCATAGAAAATCAAATCCTCTACTAAAGTGATTAAATATATCTGTGGGTGGCTGGATTTATTGAAAATATCTAACTTAGAATCGTTGAATCTTATTTTGCTGCATTCTGTATTAAATGCAACCATATTATTCAGCTTTGTTTACTTAAAATGGTCTTGCAGTTTTCCTGGCCAGAACATGTCTTCCTGAAAAAAATCTGTTCATTGAAGTCCTGTCAAAATACTGAGAAAAGGGTAGTGACTATTGAATGAAGACCCAAACTTAGAAAATAGATGTAAGAGTTCTGAAAGGATCTCTTTAAACACATTATTATATGAAGATACCTTTTTATATCATGATAGCAGCTAGATCAGGACCCTAATATTCACAGAAAGCATACAAATGTTCAAAGAAAATCTTAGAAAAACACATCTGTAGTATTGAATCAAGTATACAAGAAATAATTTGCCAGAATCACCAACCTCGTAATATTTGGAATGCTTTTTGTGCTTTGTTGTTCTACCCCTTAAATAAAAACTCTCAATATCATATATTCCTGTTTCAACAGAGATGTGTTAACTATAACTACATGCAATCAAAGGTACTACTGTATATAGAGACTATGATTTCATAAAAAAAGCAAATTTTATTTGGCCTTTGTGAAGGACATCAAGATAGTAGAAGTGGAGTAGAAGTGGAGAATCACCTCTCTCAACCTGCTGGCCACACTTCTTTTGATGCAGCCCAGGACACGGTTGGCCTTCTGGGCTGCAAGCGCACACTGACAACTCATGTCAAGCTTCTCATCAACCAGCAACACAAATCATTCTCCTCAGGGCAGCTCTCAATCACATCATATCCCATCCTATATTGAAACCACGGATTTCCCACACAGGTTTTGGCAACAGCGACACATGTCCCATATCCTTCCTTTTGAGAATATTGTAAGAGAAAAGTGCTGTAAACATGTACACTTTGCTTGAAATTCTGGGCGTATTGATTTTTTGCTTATTGGTGAAATCTAAACATAATTTCCTTGTGTTAATGTCCCTCAAACTGTCATCTGCTCCTTTTACCTCTACTGCTACCCATTTGGGGAAATGAGTAACAGAAATATCAGTAAGTAGCCTGAGTCCTTTAGCCAAATCTTGAGGTTTCTAAGAAACCTATTTTGTTGAAGCTTCATCTCTAACAATACTCAGTAAAGCTCCTTACAAACTTCTCCATCTAAGGCTATCTGAAATATCTTGCATTTTCAACTTTACAAAGAAAGTTTTCCTACATTTAAACATTTTTCAGAAGTTGTCTGTAACCCAGGAACTTAGTCATATATTGAAAAAAAAGCTGTCCATCTAAGTGCTTTTAGTGATGTATGAAAAAAAAGATTTTTATTTCTAACTCACTTAAACTTTTTTTTTTTTAAAATAGATCTAACATCCATGTGAAACTAATTAATCCTATGCTTTTTATCTGCAGGCATTCATTCCAAGATGTTGTCATTCTATTGCTAGTTTTAAAATAGCTCTACAGACAAATATTCTGGGCACTTTGAAATTCCCCTTCCAGTTTTGAAATAAATGATTTGTGGGAGTCATTCCCTTCCTGTGGCTAAAACTTCAACAGGAACAACAGAAACCATTCAGCTTTCCTTTTTTTATTGTTTTTTTTCCTTAGCATGTGCATTTACACTGTAAGAAGTATTTTGTATTGTGCAGGTTAGATGCCTAATAGAAACATACAAGCTGCTGCAGTTCAAGAAGCACCTTGCAGGTATTCTTTAGAAACAGAAAGAGAGATGAAGGGCCATGGAACCATGGAATCCCTTTCTGCATATTTCCCAAGATCAGTGCAAAGTCTAGTGGTGCCAGCTGAAGCAATGGAATCATTGGTCCTCCCTTGCAGGCAATGAGATGTAGCAAGTACAGAAATAATAGAGCTGCTTACAACAGTTATCTGAAATGTTTCTCCAGTAGCTCACAGTTGTCTCATAAATACCACGACTATGAAGATCACTATATTTTAAAACACAAAGCAAAGCCCAGTAGGTAAATTCTATGCAATTATCCATGTACTGGAAAAGTTCTGGTTTGCTTCAGCCGCATAATCTTATGGGGGTCTCACAATTACATTTGCAATTCATTCTGACAATTTCCAATTATTAGTCCAAAGCTTAGCCTCCAGTGCAAAGCTCCATTTCTTTTAAACGAACAAAGGAAAAAAATACTCTATGTGTATCTTGGAGATACTATGAACCACTCTGACACTGTTTTCACCCTTATCAGCCAGTGTACAGATGTTCTTCTACTTTCCATCTCCATCTTATCTCAAAAAGCACCTGAAGATATGCTGAAGAGCAGTTTGTACACCAGAAGTATTCTCATGGTTTATAGAGGGATGCATGTAAAGTTGCAGTATGAGAGAAGGAAAGCACTTAAAAACTGAACAAGTAATTCCTTTCAGTAAAATGTTTTTGAGAATATGATACAAAAAATTCTTTTTTTTCTTTTGACTAATAAAGAAATGATGGGTAAAATGGACAAAACAGAAATATTCTAAAATGCTTCACTTGACTGGAGGCTGGCTGATGTTGTGCCCATCTACAAGAAGGGTCGCAGGGAGGATCCAGGAAACTACAGGCCTGTCAGCCTGACCTCAGTGCCAGGGAAAGTCATGGAGCAGGTGATCTGGAGTGCTATCATGAAGCACATGCAAGAGAACCAGGTGATCAGGCCCAATCAACACAGGTTCACAAAAAGCAAGGCTTGCCAAACTAACCTGATCGCCTTCTATGACTAAGTGACTCGACTACTCGATGAGGTAAAGGCTGTGGATGTATCTTCCTGGACCTCAGTAAAGCCTTTGACACAGTCTCTCACAGCATTCTGCTACGGAAACTGTCACCCTCTGGCCTGGACAGGCACACACTCTCCTGGGTGGAAAACTGGTTGGATGGCCGGGCCCAGAGAGTGGTGGGAAATGGTGTTAAATCCCTCTGGAGGCCAGTGACAAGTGGGGTTCCCCAGGGCTCAGCGCTGGTTCCAGCCCTGTTCAATGTCTTTATCAACGACCTGGATGAAGGCATCGAGAGCTCCCTTAGCAAGTTTGCAGATGACACTAAGCTGAGTGGAAGTGTGGATCTGCTGGAGGGTCGGGAGGCTCTGCAAAGGGATCTGAACAGGCTGGACTGCTGGGCAGAGGCCAATGGCGTGAGGTTTAACACGGCCAAATGCCGGGTCCTGCACTTGGGGCACAACAACCCTGTGCAGTGCTACAGACTAGGAGAAGCCTGTCTAGAAATCTACCTGGAGGAGAAATACCTGGGGGTGTTGGTTGAGAGCTGACTGAATATGAGCCAGCAGTGTGCCCAGGTGGCCAAGAAGGCCAATGGCATCTTGGCTTGTATCAGAAATGGCATGACCAACAGGTCCAGGGAGGTTATACTCCCTCTGTACTGCGCAGTGGTGAGATCACTCCTTGAATACTGTGTTCAATTCTATTCCCCTCACCACAAGAAGGATGTTGAGGCTCTAGAGGGAGTCCAGTGAAGAGCAATGAAGCTGGTGAAGAGGCTGGAGAACAAGTCTTACAAGGAGCAGCTGAGAGAGCTGGGGTTGTTTAGCCTGGAGAAGAGGAGGCTGAGGGGAGACCTCATTGCTCTCTATAACTACCTGAAAGGAGGTTGTGGAGAGGAGGGAGCTGGACTTTTCTCCCAAATGACAGGGGACAGGATAAGAGGGAACGGCCACAAGGTCCACCAGGGGAGGATCAGGCTTGACATTAGGAAAAAATATTTCACAGAAAGGGTCATTGAGCACTGGAACAGGCTGCCCAGGGAGGTGGTTGATTCACCTTCCCTGGAGGTGTTTAAAGGACGGGTGGCTGAGATGCTGACGGGCATGGTCTAGTGATTAACAGGAATGGTTGGACTCAATGATCCAGTGGGTCTTTTCCAGCCTAGTCATTCTATGATTCTATGATTCACTCTATGTTCCACTAATAAATTTTCAACTGTCATGAAACTACTCTGTGATAAGATTGCAAATATATAATATCTTTCACCATTAAAATTATGAGATAATTGTAATGTATTTAGGCTCTAAACTCCACATTTCCACACGTACATAAACTGCTTAGTAAACATTTCATAGAATTAAGTGATATTGTGCTTTTTGCTCAGTTCCCAAAGCAGTTAGTTTAGAAACAGAAATAACAAACTGAGAGACAAGGGCACAAAACAAAAATTTCTTCAACAAAAAATGCCTTATCCAGCTCTTACAAGTCTTTTTTCATCACTACAAAATCTAAGTGCTATTCTGGTACTGTCACTACTGGAATGACAAAGTAATTTAAAAAAATCATAGAACAATAGAATCACTAGGTTGGAAAAGACCATTGAGATCATCAAGTCCAACCATACCTGACCACTACTAAATCATATCCCTAAGCACTTAACCTATCTATCTGTTAAATACCTCTAGGGATGGTGACTCAACCGCTTCGCTGGGCAGCCTGTTACAGTGCCAGATAAACCTTTCAGTAAAGAAATTTTTTCTAATGTCTAATCTGAACTTACCCTGGCACAACTTGAGGCCATTCCATTTCACCCTATCACCTATCACTTGGGAGAAGGGATCAACATCCACCTCCCTCGTTCCCACCTCCTTTCAGGTAGTTATAGACAGTGATAAGATCTCCCCTCAGCCTCCTTCTCTCCAGGCTAAACAACCCCAGCTCCCTCAGCCGCTCCTCATAAGACTTGCCCTCCAGCCCCTTCACCAGTTTTGTTGCTCTTCTCTGGACACCCTCAAGTGCCTCAATGTCTTTCTTGTAGTGAGGGGAACAAAACTGAATACAGTGTTCAAGGGGCAGCCTCACCAATGCTGAGTACAGGGCATAATCACTTCCCTGGTCTTGCACCTTTGTTGTTTTTTTAATGTCAGCTTAGGGTCAAAGGACTGAGGGCAAGGATGGGCCTGGAAGAAGAAAAGGATGCTGCTGTCACATCTGATATATGGGGTTGTTGGGTGCTGACCATGGCAAATGGGTTGACTTCCCTCATCATCCGCTCTTACAGGAGCACAGGTGGTCTCTTTTCAGTGACTGCCCCAATTTGCTTTGGCTATTTCCCACTTTCTTTTTCTCTAAATCACTTTGCTTATTCTCATTTTACATTCCTTCAGCATCTTTGTAAAGCTTTCTTCTCTAATTTCTTTTTATCTTTTCTTCTCTACATGTACTTCCATTTCTGCTTTGCTTTTCTGCATCTCTTTTCTTGCCTCTTTTTATTGTCACCCACCACCTCCTTCTTGCTGTCCTTTCTATTTTCCTGTTTTCTGTTCCCTTACCTTTGAGGGTACGCCACTGTGCTGAATATAGTACATTCTGCAATGGAGAGCCACTCCATGGAGAATCTACTTGTTATCCTTAGCTGATAAAGTCATTCCTACCTCCCCTGGCAACACCGTAACTATCCTTTCCAAATGCTGTCAGTCATATTTAACATCATCTAAGTTTTGTACAAAACTGGCCAGAGTTGTCTACGATAAAGCATCACACTGCAGACCAGAGGCATCTGATCATCCCTCCAGCCTCTACTTGCAGCAGCAGCCCCCAGCCAGTCCCAAGGTTAACCAGTGGCATCCAAGCTGGAGGCCTAGTTTCCCAGCTGTCCCTACTCAATACCCAGAGGTCTCCTCCCTTGAGTAGAGGACACTGTATACCTCTCCCAAATTCAGAGGCACTGAGTCCATTTTGACCTTTATTTTTGGCAGCACAATGTGCTGAGGGTAACAACTGCAATTAGATATGCAGAAAAGTAAGGTCATAAAAACATACACTGGACATTTAAGCATCTTTCAACCACTTTGGCAACAGAAATAATCGTCCTGGCAGATACATTAACTATTCCCAGCAAGCTACAGCCAGGGGACTGCCAGGTAGCTACACCACAAAGAGGAGGACTTCAGAAGTTGAAGTAGCCAAAATGAGCATGAAAAAAATTCAAGAGAACATTTTCTATTGCAGGGAAGGTACTTATTGTAATAATAATAATTATAAATGAGATTCTGAATGAATTCTCAGAAAATCTTCATGATATCCTACATTAGAAAATAATATCAACCTGTGAAAAAACTGATGGAGAAATCTTGGAATGGAAATGCTTGAGCCAGGGATTTATGGAAATACTATCTTGTTTGTTTGGGGATTTTATTTTTTTTTGCATTCCAGTTGTTTGTTTTCTGAATGAACAGCCAGCACTTAAAATCCACAAATGACAATTTTCACAAGCCATCTTAGAAATGAGATAACAACAAAGAATAGATTTTTGCAAATAAGCATATTTTACTCTTCAGAGCAAAACTAACATAATTCTGCTCATTCTGATAAAAAGATTTCCATTACTATGTCAAATATAAAAAAAATAATTGATTGACTATCTACTGTAGGGATACTGAAGATCAGTTATTCAGTCCAAGGGTCACTGGTTTTATCTATACACTAGAAAACTAGGGATAGTTTATAACTTATTTTAACAATTAAAAATGCAGTATTTCTGAATGTGCAGCTCTAATTAATCTTTGATGAAATCTTCAAAAAATCATAGTACATGTAGGATATTTCAGTGCTACAAAGGCTAATACATTCACTCAGATCATGAGATCTTTAAAACTCACCACAGGAATATCTTATTTTAACATAAGGTAGCTCTAGAGGAAGTATTCTACCTCCATTATGTGCCAAGCTTGGCAGCTATAGCAGGCTTTGTCTTCCCTGAACTGTCTTAATATAAGCTCTATTTAAAGAGGTACTAATCAGGCTGACTAGACTGCTGGGACTTAATGTTTCAACTACCTACTTTTTTATCTAGCCTTATAAACTTTATATTGAGATATAAATTAAGACTTCAAGTGCTCCTATTTGCTTCTACAACTCTTTGCCTGAGGCTGCCTTTAATTCTAAGCTGTCTGTTGAACTATACAAATGATGCATGTGAGAATGCCATCAACTTGAGATGATGTTTATTTCTTCATGTTAATGAAAAAAATTCCATTTTTTTAAGCATATTTCTTCTGGTTTAAGAAAATGCTACCCATGTATTGCGCTAAGGTTCACTATGATGGAAAAGCTTTTTATTAAAACAATATTTTTCTCTAGTTTCAAGATTGGCACTTACATCCCCTAATTCTGACAGTTTACATTATTTCTCTGCATAATAGGATTGAAGCAGTGGAAGATTAACAGGAGGCAATCTAATTAATGGTTGCAATTATACTTGATGAAGGAACGTGTTAATCAGGAAAAAATATAACTCTGATGATTTCCTATGTGGAAAAAAAAACAGAAAAGAAGGAAGAAATGGAGATAAGAAATCTGTGCTGGGGGAGTTTGCTCATCTGTATATCCACTTTTGTTCTAGAATTATATTATAATACAGATTTTCTGGCATAAAACTGTATGCTAAAGTGTATAGGCTGTGTCAGTCTGATGGCTCAGCCAACAGGAAATACTCAGGAGTTACACAAGCTTCTTCACTAACACCTGGATAGTTACTGATGAAATAAAAACACTTTATGTACTAAATCATTTGTTCAGGCAGGGCTCACATCTGCATAACAGGAATTATCTGTAGGACCACTTCTCCATCTCAGCTGCACTTTGACTCTCCAAGTATATGCACATACATAACAACTTGAGAAAACTATAGCATGACATTTTTGGCCATTACTCCCTAAAAAGGTATAAACTGTAATCTGCCTGATGTTCTAATAAGTAAAATACCATGCAGCAGATTGCTGAGACCTCATGGAGCAGCCTCTCAAAAACAGTCCAGGCAACTGCTGACTCTCTTCCCTCCTTAGGACTGCTGAGCAGATGTATTCCCATAAGACACTGTGTACGGTGTTATTTAGTCATTATCAATAGGACATGGCAGATAATTTTAAAAAATACAGCAACTTAATCAAATAGAAGTTGACTGACACAGAATATACTTTCTCATTTTTGTCTCATATTTCTGGGGGTGAGGGAGAAAGGACTTCTTTTACCCAGAGGATGGACCTTCTTTTCTGGTCATCATGAGTATCCCAGCCAATTGCTCCATTCATCCCAACACACAACACAGTGGTACTGCTTCTGCATCACAAATCTCAGGACAACAAAAGTCTGGGTTCCTGCAGCACTCCTAAATACACCTCAGCTGACTAATTTCTGGTGGACCAGCATCTGCTGGCTTCATGTAAGACAGCAATGTTCATCTCCAAGGGCTGTGAATCTGATATAAGTCTCAACTATAAAGCAAAAACCACTACTTTAGATCAGTTCCAACTCTCTCCTGCCAAAAAACCAAAAAAAAACCCCAAAACCCCAAACACCTTCATTCTATATTCAGATGTATCTATGCAAAGTTGATCAGGCCAAAAACGTCAGCTCCATCTCAGAGGAAATTTCAGTGCATATTATAAGGAAAAAGGAAACATACACTGTACACAAAATTAACTCTTTACATAAATATATGTTGTAGAATTGCATAATTTTGAGGACTGATTTTATGACTACAAAAGCATGTTATCATAGAATCATACAATCATAGAATCACCAGGTTGGAAGAGACCTACCGGATCATCGAGGCCAACCACTCCTAACAAACACTAAACCATGCCCCTTAACACCTCATCCACCCGTGCCTTAAACACCTCCAGGGAAGGTGAATCAACCACCTCCCTGGGCAGCCTGTTCCAGTGCTCAATGACCCTTTCTGTGAAATATTTTTTCCTAATGTCAAGCCTGATCCTCCCCTGGTGGACCTTGTGGCCGTTCCTTCTTGTCCTGTCTCCTGTCACCTGGGAGAAAAGTCCAGCTCTCTCCTCTCTAAAACCTCCTTTCAGGTAGTTATAGAGAGCAATGAGGTCTCCCCTCAGCCTCCTCTTCTCCAGGCTAAACAACCCCAGCTCTCTCAGCTGCTCCTTGTAAGACTTGTTCTCCAGCCTCTTCACCAGCTTCATTGCTCTTCACTGGACTCGCTCCAGAGCCTCAACACCCTTCTTGTGGTGAGGGGAATAGAATTGAACACAGTATTCAAGGAGTGATCCCACCACTGCGCAGTACAGAGGGAGTATAACCTCCCTGGACCTGCTGGTCATGCCATTTCTGATACAAGTCAAGATGCCATTGGCCTTCTTGGCCACCTGGGCACACTGCTGGCTCATATTCAGTCAGCTCTCAACCAACACCCCCAGGTCTTTCTCCTCCTGGCAGCTTTCTAGACAGACTTCTCCTAGTCTGTAGCACTGCACAGGGTTGTTGTGCCCCAAGTGCAGGACCCGGCATTTGGCCGTGTTAAACCTCATGCCGTTGGACTCTGCCCAGCAGTCCAGCTTGTTCAGATCCCTTTGCAGAGCCTCCCTACCCTCCAGCAGATCCACACTTCCACTCAGCTTAGTGTCATCTGCAAACTTGCTAAGGGAGCTCTCGATGTCTTCACCCAGGTCATTGATAAAGACATTGAACAGGGCTGGACCCAGCCCTGAGCCCTGGGGAACCCCACTTGTCACTGGCCTCCAGATGGATTTAACACCATTTCCCACCACTCTCTGGGCCCGGCCATCCAACCAGTTTTCCACCCAGGAGAGTGTGCGCCTGTCCAGGACAGAGGCTGACAGTTTCCGTAGCAGAATGCTGTGAGAGACTGTGTCAAAGGCTTTACTGAGGTCCAGAAAATCTACATCCACAGCCTTTCCCTTGTCCAGCATTCGAGTCACTTTGTCATAGAAGATAATCAAGTTAGTATGGCAAGACCTGCCTTTTGTGAACCTGTGTTGATTGAGCCTGATCACCTGGTTCTCTTGCATGTGCTTCATGATAGCACTCCAGATCACCTGTTCCGTGACTTTCCCTGGCACTGAAGTCAGACTGACAGGCCTGTAGTTCCCTGGATCCTCCCTGCGACCCTTCTTGTAGATGGGCACAACATCAGCCAGCCTCCAGTCCAGTGGAATTTCCCCAGTCTTCCAGGACTATTGGAAGATGATAGAAAGGGGTTTGGCCAGCACATCTGCCAGGTCCTTCAATACCCTCAGGTGAATCCCATCCGGCCCCATAGACTTGTGGGTTTCTAGTTGGGCTAGCAGGGCTCTGACCACCTCCTTTTGGACCATGGGAGCCTCATTTTGCTCCTCTAGCTCCTGGGTTTGTACAGAAAGGGAACAACTTTCCTTACAATTTAAGACTGAGGCAAAGAAGGCATTAAGTACCTCAGCCTTTTCCTCATCCCCTGCCACTGTTGCTCCTTCTGCGTCCAACAGGGACTGTATGGTCTCCCTAGTCCTCTTTTTATTATATATATATTTATAGAAAGATTTTTTGTTATCTTTCACCGACTTTGCCAATTTGATTTCTAGTTGAGCCTTAGCCCTTCTAATTTTTTCTCTACACAATCTCACTTCTTCATACAAACTATATGTATGAAGATCCACACTTCCACCCAGCTTAGTGTCATCTGCAAACTTGCTAAGGGTGCACTCAATGCCTTCATTTAGGTCATTGATAAAGACATTAAAAAGGACTGGACCCAGGACTGAGCCCTGGGGAACCCCACTTGTCACTGGCCTCCAGCTGGATTTAACTCCATTTACCACCACCCTCTGGGCCCTGTCATTCAACCAGTTTTTCACCCAGGAGAGTGTTAGCCCATCCACGAGGGAATGGCCATTGAGCCAGGAGCCTGGTGCCGACCCCCGATCGAGTTTTTTAGGCTTTTCCCCGCTCAGAAAAGCATCCCGCCACCTTTTTAATGACCACCCCACCATAGAACTCACCGTCCCATCACTGGATGCAGCTGTTATGTATACTCTGCTGCACTGCTTCAATAATCAATAACTCTACAAAGCTCTTTCACCAACTGACAGTCCTCTCTCCTCACAAGCAAGAGAAGTATCCCTTCCCTGTACCACTTCTGGTTTCAGGAGTAATGTCCTGTAGATTTTGTCTACCCTAGCTGTCACCCTGTGGGCAAAAGAAATACACAGGAACATGCAGGAAGCATGAAAGCATTTCTGTAGCATTGTTTTCTCTCTCTGCCAGCCATGTGGGGTGGTGAGCTCATCAGATGTTAATGGGAAGTGTGACGGAAGGACAAAATGGACCTAGAGCATTATTCTTGTGAAGAAATTATTGCCCTCTACATTTAGCACCTCAGCTTGGAAATAATACTGCCCCTCAGCATCAGAGCCCTCAAGACCAGAATTAACTTTTAGCATAACTTCACTGTGGGACTGTACCTCTTTTTTTTTTGCAGAACATGAGATGTGTATTATTATTATGGCTGTTGGTATTATTATCATAATCATCATCGTCGTCATCATCACTACCTATTGAAAGATATGAGGTCAATGGGCTTACTGCTATGAGCACTGAATAACCAGTAATTTTAGAAGTGCTGAGTACCCTACCCTTTGAGGTCAAATTTTGGCTCTTTATTATCTGCACTTCTACAGAAAAGTTTCTGTCAGCTGCGGAAGGCAAACAAGGATTTGAGATTCAAGTGACCAACCACCAGTTACAAACAGACAAGCTGCAGTAAAATGTTCACTGATCAAAGATTTTTATTCAGTAATTTAGTCATTATTTAGTAGCTAGTTATGAATAAAATATATTTGGTATGGTTCATGCTCTATTCACAAAGAAACAAGATGAATACAGGGAATAATATTAATGTATTCAAAAAAGATAATTCCTGCAACTCCTATGTTACTTGTTTTTAAAACTGATCACTTTAGTGTTTCATAGAAGGAAAATCCTTGCACATAAACAAGACTGTAACCTTGCATTAACAGCTGTATCCAGCATTTTGTTCCGATTTGCAGCACATCAATTCTCCCAGAAGAGAACAACCCAGGCTGGATTTTCTGAATTCAAGCTTTTCTAAAAGCAAAAACTTAACTCATTTCTTTCAAAATATGGGCTAATTTCTGGACCTGGAAGGAAAGAAATACAATGTAATTTCTAAACTTAGGCTTATAAATAAACAATAACATGGAATTTAAAGCAAGATTTCCTTTGACCTTTGGGTTATGAAACAAGTATAATCATTAGCCTTTTCTCAAAGATACAACATGTACATACGATTTATTATTGCTAGTGGGCAATTCATCATGCTCTTATCTTTCCTCCTTCCTTGAGGTCCTCTTACTTTGAAATGTTCTTCCATCACTCCCTCTTCTGTGTTTGGCTCACTTTTCTGTACTTCCTTAACCTCTTTTCTGAGCTAAGATCCTGATTGACCAGTTAATGACATGGCCCCTTAGGATTTGAAATATTTGTTATGCCTTCAGGACATATCATTGAAAAGCATACTTTGCAAACCCACAGGAACCATTTTTTCCTGTTCTCCTAGGAAAGTTTTAGTAGTCATTTCCAATTGGTCTGGAATTGAAATTTGAATATTAATTTATTAAAGGTACTAGTCCATATTCATTCAAGACACAGCATAAATAACAATAGAGTTAATTCAAAAATTAATTTTGATTTCAAGCTTGGTTAGGAAGCTGATATTTAAGAAAAGATGGACTATGAATACCTCATTTTCATCCATATAATAGGTCTTGATAAAATTTTTACTGTAGAAGACTAAGTCAACAGACTGTGGCTCTTCTGAGCAGTTTTTTGTTTGGAAATTCTTGATTTTTTATCAGAAAAAAAGGAGAAAAAATATTCTGGTTTAAAAAAAATACAACAATCTGCTCACTAAAATCAAAGTACATATTTGCACCTTTCAGATCCATGCAGAGAAAAAGATGGCATGTAATGTGCAAGTGGAAATGGAGTGACGTATACTAATATGAATAATGACATGAAAAAAGAAAGTGAAGAAATGGAAATTAAAGAAATTGATAGAGGATATTAATAGAGAAGCCACTTGGAACTTTAAAATTAGCTCACTGTAAACAGAAACTGGAAAATGATTGGACTGAAGCAATAAAAGACAGGCTTGGAAGAGGAAAACATAGGGGAAACCTTCCCTTGGTGTGCACACAACTGAAATGGTTTCAGAAACATTTAGGCAGAAGGATACTGGCTAGCTCAAGTCAGGAATTGTTTTGAGGTACTAAGGAAAACAAAGAGGTGATTATAAAAAGGTTCAGCTTTGTGGAGAATTTCTAAACATATTCCAGGACTTAAATAAATGGCAGGAAAATCTACTATAATTATGCTAAACACTGCATAATAAGAGGAAACTTTTCAAGAGCTTATATGGATGGCAAGGGAAGGGGTTTAAGGCAGGTATATAATCTTGTTCAAACAGAGAAAGAACCAAGTGTTTTACCAAGATGTGATCTGTACAGTTAGAAAGGACGAAAAAGCAACACAGCTTTCCACACTTCTAATTTTCAGTAGTAGAACAGGGATAGGGAGGGAAGAAAAACAGATGAAAACCAACAGGTCCAGGTCCAAACCTTCTTATTATTACCTGTTTGAGAAGTAGAACACAAGCTACTGTTTCTGCCACAGAAGCTCCTGACAGAACTCCTGTTTTCTGAGTCATCCCTATTGAAGCCTGGACAAAGATACATCTCTGTAAAAGCAACAGCAAAGCTGGATGCTTCCCATATGGCGTTCTCTTTATACAATCCCACCTTCTTCTCTCCTCAGTCCTGCTGGCTGTAGCCATTTCCTTGGTCCCTCTAAGACATAAGGCCTGATGGACTTAGCCCACAGCCAAAGGAGCAGCAGCAAACAAGTACAAGCAACAAATAACATTGGTTGACCAGAATTTAGTTGCATGTCAAGACTTCCCTTGAGAGTCTAAGGAGAAAGACTTAACAAATACATAGCATCAGAACTGAGATTTTCTGTTTAAAAATATTTCACTGGCAGAAATTCGTAGACTGAAACTAGTAAAGACATACGTTAAATTAAATATTATTTATGCCATGTATATTGTTACAATTTTAGGCTATTTAAATTGTAATTTGTTCAAAATTCCTATCTATTAACATGTTATAAAATTTCTAAGTATTATGCAAAAAAATATTGAGGCAAAGAAGAGAGGGTGAAAGTTTTTGGTATGTCTATTCATACTGACCATAAGAGCTGTGTTTGGAAGTGCACATAAGGACAAAGCAATTTTCCCTGACAGCTACCTTAGTTACATTTGCACAGGGATCCATGGTGGGATATGGACCTGTCCCACGTAGTTTCCTCTTGTGTTAACCCAGGGACAGCTTAGTGCCATCTGCAAACTTGCTAAGGGTGCACTCAATGCCTTCATCCAGGTCACTGATAAAGACATTGAACAGGGCTGGACCCAGGACATCAGCGCCTTGCTTCCAGCTACCACTGTTGCTGAGCTATCAGCAAAATGATCCCAACTCTCAGTGTAAACCAGGAGCTGATGATTTCAGAAAGATTGGACAATGTCCATAAAAAAGGCACCAAAAGCCCCAACTTCCAAGCCAGACTATCAACTCCAAGACATCAGAAGCCAGGGACGGCATCATACCTCACATGTGGGGAACGTGTGTCCCTGAGTAACAGCTTCTGGTCCTGTTCTTAATTGTCTGGGTTTCCTAGGTACTGCAAATACCTCTCTGCTCACCCTGAATTCCGATCCAAGAACTCATCCTCCCATGGGAATCATATTACCACTTCTCCTCTCTCCCTTCCCCCCAGAACCTTTGAATAGTTACACACATGCAGAAGCTGAAACCTGACCTAGGTCTATCCTAGAAATGGAGTAAGACTACACACGTTGTGGCCAACAGAGCTCCAGAAATCCTGCACAACCCCTGCAGCAATGGCTCAGTCACTGTTTAGCCCCTGCGGCCTTTACCAGTTCAGAGAAACATAGAATCATAGAACCATAGATCAGTTTGGGTTGGAAGGGACCTTAAAGATCATCCAGTTCCAACCCACCTGCCGTAGGTAGGGACACCTCCCACTGGATCAGGCTGCCCAAGGCCCATCCAAGCTGGCCTTGAACACCTCGAGGGATGGGGGGGGAGATGTGGGGGTGGCGGAGCAGAGGAGGGGTGGGGTCAGAGTCTGGGGGCGGGGCCAAGCTCTGTTGCTCAGCAACGAGCCGAGCTGGAAAGCAAGAGATGCCTGCGAGCCTGAGCTTGGAAAGCGAGAGATGGAGAAGATGGAGGTGGCCATGGAGATGGAGATGTAGGAGATGGAGGTGGACATGGAGATGGAGATGGAGGAGATGGAGGTGGACAATCAGGTGGAGTACATGGAGGTGGACAATCAGGTAGAGGATGAGATGGAGTGTGATTATTTTAAGAATAATAATCTAAAAGTCCAAACATAAAACCACCCCCATAAGCTCACCACAGGGGACCTAAAAGAATGGAATTAACAGTCAAATGCAATACATTTTTAATTACATGATGACGTTGTCCATGTGAAGGCTTCTCAGATAAAATTACAGGCACCAGAACCAACCTGATAAGCAGGACTCTGCATCAGCACACAAGGGGCTGATTTCTGTTATTAATACCATGTGAGATTGATTTGGCAGCTCCCCCAGCTTTCCTACCTGTAAGAAGGGGGATAATACCCCTCCCTTTCCATAATGGTAATCCCTCTCAAATCCCTAAAGGTTACTGGAAGATCATTCAAGTCAAAGCATCGTTACAGGGTATTTGCTGGCAAAACAGGCTCAGGGAATGCTGTACTTTATGTTAGTAATGAAACAGTGATGGGAGTGGAAACTGTCCATGTGCACCAACAGGGAAACAGTCTTTGAAGGCAAAGGTGGTTGTGCAGCTCCCCAGCCGATCAGATTTGACAGAGATTCTCTGAAACCCATGCAGCCGTGCCAATTTAAACCAACTCAGGAGGTAGCCTTGAGTTCAATAAGTTTCACATGTGTGATATTTTAAGAAAAGTTAAAAACAAAGATAATATTCTTTATCCAGTGATTGCACGGCCGCTCTGTGCATTTAGCCACTGGAGGACGTGCCCTGCGCACGCGCTTTCATGTCTCCCTGTCCACCTGCAGTTCCCACTGGGAAGAGCAGCAGAAGCCTGACTTGAAAAGTGAAGTAGAAACAGGTAGATTAAACAAAATACCTCACACATGCTAAGTATTAATATTTATCAAGCTTGTAAAAACACCCGTTATTAAGCAGATTCTTTAACCTGTAGAAAACACAATAGGCGGTGCTCACCAGTGACTCAGAAGCTTATTGGACTGTGACTGCCCCGGTGACTGATAAAAAGGCAGAGACTGCCAAGGCCCCATAGCCTGGGACACAACAGCTACCAAGAAAATAACCTTTTACAGTCTTTACACCAAAAATTAGGGAAGCAAGCGCTAATGCACATTAACAGACGGCTCTGCTCTTCTTCCACAATAAGGCACAGATGATGCTGCACAGATTCCAGAAGGTCTGGAGTTGAAGCACCACGATGCGCGTCCCTGGCTGCACACCCAGCGCTACGTTCGGACTGAAGCCTTCGTGCCTGAGGAAGCTACACACGTCCAGAGCTGAGTGTCCCCACCAAGCCTCTTCACCAGGAGCCGTGATGCTCAAGGCCGCCTGTCATCCAGAGGAAGGAGAGATGGGGACAGAGGGAAGGTCCGGCAGGCCCTGCCTTCTGCCACAGGCTATGGAAACCCCAGTGCTTGGGCCTTTACCTCAAGAAAAGACTCATTGATACCAATGGAAGATGTTCCAGCAACATTTGGAACCCGTTATTGGGAGGACAGTATCTCCTAGAAACACCTCCTCCGGGGAAAATTTCCATTAAAAAAATAAAATCTGAATAATATGTATATATATTAATAAATGTACATTAATATATATTAATATACCGTGATATATATTATATATATCATATCTATATTTAATATATGTGGTAATATAATATATTAATATATATTATGTATATATAGTAATATAATATATATAATAAATATCTGAAGAAATTATTTGTGTTTAAACTATATATAATATATAATAACGTATAAAATATATTATATTAATTAATATCTGAATAAAATATTTGTAGTTAAAATATTATTTGGATCATCCAAGTTACTGACTTCTCCCATTAAATCCAGTCTGGATTTCTATTTTCATTTGAGATAATTCAATTCTTCAGGATTCTTCTGGTCCCCTGTGCTGGTTCCTTTTCTTTTAGGGTAGAAGTGCTTCCAGAAGCAGCTTACACTTCTGACTTAGCTCTTACTGACAGACTTCCTAGGGGGGATTTTGTTTTTATCACTTTATGAGAAAAATTCGAGCCTCTGTAGGAAGCACTGAAGTGAGGAAAGATTAATGCTTTATTGCATTTCTGGGTATCTGCAAGAGACATCTCTAAAATTACCTTGCCTTATGAGTAGTATCTTTAAATGCTGTGTTAGTAGTGTTCATATCACCAGAGATCAGGAGCAATTTCATTCCTAGATCTCATTACTGGTTATCAGATGCGGCAGAGTCTGCAACCCAGAAAAGAGAAAATGCATTGCCAGCATCTGAGCCTCAAACAGCAATATGCTGGCTCAGTTAGCAGCACTAACTTCTGTACCTTTTCCACAGCAGGTCAGCTTCATTTTACTTCTTTCCACCTTCCCCTTCCTCTGCTGAGATGAGGGACACAGGCACCAGGGGACATGCATCATGTCTTGTATAGTAGCATTCCTCCCTCCCAGGAACCTGTGGGATCCCAGCTCCAATCCCAAAAGGCCAAGTTTTGAGGCTAAATGACATCAGACCATTTTCACAACAAGTTGAGTGATATAAAAAGTTCATCCCAACCACATCACAATTGTTTGGATGAAACTTGCTGACTCTGTGATACATTTTTTCAGCAAGTACTTTTTTTAGATTCAACATGCTAGTCTCCTCAGCAAGAAGCATTGTTCACTAGAATCACCTATTGCCTTTCTTCCAGAAAAGGAAGGAAAGGTGGGAGTATGTGCAAAGTTACAGACCAATCCAACTGACAGTATTTACAAAGTAAATTTACAGTGATTAAAGTGTAGCATCTGTCAGTCCCTTCAAGATCCTGTTTTTTCATATTACAATCTGGAAGCAGGCATAGGATTGAAATAGAGGAAATCCTATACAAGATAAAAAGGATGGAAGACAGTCCTTTGATGTCACTTTTTTTATTCACCTCGAGAGATGCTGAAAGATTGTTACGGCAATAAAATGAAAACCAAATTTTTGTGGCTAGAGTTTTTAAATAGGAGAAGGGTGAATACCTTCTCTGCTTCGTAAGTCTAAACATTCTTATTCTTTCTGGTCTTTTCTCTCTTCTCAATTTGCAAGGCAAATGAAGTCTTTAAAGGATCTAATCTCATTGACCATACTTGAGACATAATCTGCACAAACCTGCCGAATATAAACAGTGTAGCAGAGAAAAGGAGCCCAAGTTATTGTCACAGTGCACAGAAGGCCCTCTTCAGCTGACAGAAAGGCACGACTGAATTTCCACAGCTTTTCCAGGCCTAGTCATGTCATTCCTTGCCAGAATTCTTGTGTATCACCACTTTTTGTCTATTAAGCCATACTCGTTATCTCTTTCCAGGAACAGAAAGATATTCCACCCTTTCATCCCATTCCCTTTCCCCACCTTCTCGGATACTATAATTCAAAAACGTTTCCACAAAGCGTCGGAAGCTACTCACTGCTAAAAACAGCTCTATATAAGGAACAGGACACTTATTCTCCACTATCCTTGATCAACATGTGTTGCCTATTCATGCACACAAGTAAATATCCCATTTAGGACCAGGAATGAAATGTTCTCCCTACTCAGACAGGTAGGAGGTGTTTAAGGATTTTTCCCTCCATTAGAAGAAAACATCCTGGTTACCGAATGGGACTCATGAGTTTGGAGAATAAAAATAACCCCCGTCTCAAAGATAATGGTTTCTAGCAATGTCCTCGTGCTTTCCTGCTGTCTGTCTCCAGTCCACTAGGGAGTGTGTGGTTTTGGCCCTGCCTCATATCTTGTCTATATACTGCAAAGTTAGGACAATTTTTGTGGTTTATACTGTTTCTGCAAGAAGTAACAGAGATGGTCTTTGCATCCTTCTGGTTTAAACTTCTACCCAGTTCTGCCTGTACTTAAAGAGGGGAAGACTTATTAGTATGTTACCTCTTCTAGTTCAGTATTCTTGTGTAAATGACAAATGTTTTGGTTTTGAAACCTTGTAATTTTAATCAAAACGTACATTTCTATTAAGTGCATAGCAGTAAACCACTTGAGGAGCAGGGTAATCTTTCCAATCAAAGCAGCAGAAAGAGAAAAGTGGAAAATTGAAATATCTCACCTTCAGAACAGATGTTCTAGCCCAGCTCCAGTCTACATAACATTTTCTAGAGCTCTCATTTTGTTTTCAGTGCACAACTGAAACAAATTTGGAGAAAGTCATTGTGAATAAATAGTCCTTTATCACCTTGCTCTAGTTCAATTGCTCTTGTCAATGCTTGCCAAGGTCTGGCAACACAAGTTGAGGTTTGTCATGAAGGCAGTGAGGAAATCTTTCTTCTTACTCTGCTAAATTCATGGGCTCATCCTGAGGCAGCTCCTGGATTCACATAATGCTGAGGCCATGCTCAGTAGTGCAAGTTAAGGTGCTAACTTTGCCTCAAAAGGCAGCTTTGTCTCTGCCAGAGTAGGCTGATGTAGTCCTTACTGGAGTCTTTGACATGCTTAGCTAATATGAAACTAGTTGCATTTCATTCTAGACACATTTAGGAGTAAAACCAGACAAATAAACAAACTCAGAATAACCACCTCAGATTATACTGATGTGGCATAGCCAAAAGCCTCACTGCTCCAAGGGACGTCAGCTGCTTGATCCTTGATACTTTAAATCATTAGAGTCTGAAAAGACTGTTACTGTCTTGAGGTCTCTTTCAGCTATGAGAAACGCTTACCTGTAATCTCTTGAAAGCTAGAATACAAAACCCAGCTGCCTTTTCCTAAGATCCTGTTTTCCCTGTCACTGTGCATCTTTGTTTACCCCGTTAGGGGACAATAAGTAAGTACATTATTGTTGGGCCTATGAAGATAAAGTGGAAGGAATTACTTTAAGTTTAAGAGAGAACTCACTCAATACAATAATCCTCAGCTTACTTTTCCACTCAATGGAAGAAAAAATTGCCAGCGCTTCCTGAAAGTTTCTCCCTCACTTCTCCCCAGTTAAGTCACATCAGGATATGTTATTTATGCCTGACGTACCTTAGTCTCTTGCTAATCATCCTCCTTCCTTCTTTTCTTTCTTCCTTCTTTTCTTTCTTCCTTCTTTTCTTTCTTCCTTCTTTTCTTCCTTTTTTTCTTCCTTCCTTCCTTCCTTGATTCCTTCCTTCCTCCCTTGCTTCCTTCCTTCCTCCTTTTCTTCTTTTCTTCCTTCCTTCTAAAAGGTAGGAAGAATTCATAGGAGAAAAACCTCAGAAGCTCTCTGGGGTCTATGAATGTATGTGTATGTTAAATTTCATCTCATAGAGACTGAAGGTACTTTTTTGCCGTTTTTTGTGGGACACCTCTCTTTTTCTTCTGTTTATTTTTTCAGTTATTTCACTCATTACCCTGGACCTGTTTACTAGAGTAATTCAATAAGTAAAGCTTTTTTATTGTAAATATATAGGACACCCAAGGTACAGCATACAGCTCTTGTTTAGTACATCAGGTATTTTCTGTTAATGACAAGGAAGAACAATAATTGCCTGCATGTATTCCTCAAGTAAGGACTAATACATTTAACACACCACAATAACTGAAAATTCTAGAAAGAGGCTTATAAACTAGGAAAAGGAGTTTTAAAAGCCTCTAATCTGATACATCTATTTCCCTATCCTAGTTTGTGCTGGACTCGTATCAGTCACGTGCAAACTACAACAGCAGATCATACCTCTAAAGGATTATTTTTTATTATATGTCCTTCAAAGTTCCATAAGCTTTATGACTTTTCTTATCAGAGTTGTGAATAAATATTTCAATTAATTTCATGTTCTTCTATAAAAATTTTCTACATAAATTGAAAGCTTGTAAATTCCTCCCTGCTCCTTTTTTATAGTTATTAGTACTTGAACAAAATCTTGCTTTCACATAAAGACAACTGAAAGTGTAATTGTGCTTACAATTAGAATTAGAAATCTTCTGTGAATTTATGAAATGCCATTTTTATAAGAGACAGAGAAGGATCTTGGACATTTTGCAGTGCTGGAGGAGCATGCAGGGGACAAAAGTCAGCTGTGGTTAGAAAAAAGATGTGCTCAATTTCAAGTATGAGAAGCAGAAGAAAAGAAAAATATTTTGTTCTAAAAAAAGATATATGGAAGAATTAAACTGGATATGTGGGAAAACTTTCTACATAAGTGCAAAGCACTGAGATGACTGTTCAAGCTCTTTGGGAGAGTCAGAAAAACATGCAAAAGGAATAATGAATCTGCTTGCATGGGAAACTCTTCATGTCCCTTTCAGCATTATGATTTATGATGTTTATTCCACATAATAAATTGAATTTATCTTACAAGCTTTTCTGTCACTTTCATTTTGCCTGCAGTATTTGTCACTTTTTGCCCTCTTTAAACAAATCTCTCAAACTCCTCTGTTGTTTCAAGTTGTTACCTACTTAGAAGTTTATAATTCAGAAAATCTCCTCCTTCCTTTCTTCACCTGAGATAACATATTTAAAAGCTTCATTTCTGTTTTAACCAAGCCCATCTCTTATAACTTTCCATGTATATTTCTCTTGGTTGTGCCTGTATTCCATACAAGTCAGTCTTCACTTATGCTGTTAAAAATTAATTATATCAAAAATAAAATCCAGCATAACTGCAAAACTCAGGTTACAGAATATCTGTTTTACTCTGAAGAGTTTTTATCAGCCATCCATCTGTGGGGGCCTGGGCAAGTCTCTAGACTAATCCTGAAGGGTCTGTAAAAGATAATAGAATCAAACAAACCTACCTATTGATAGCAAGTTTAAACTCCCTATACAGGCATGTATGAAGAATGTTTTAGAGTTTCAAATCTTTCAGACTGCAAGTGTTTACTCCACAGTAATGCACCTACAATCTTAAACTTTCCATGCATTACATTTTTAACCCTAATAGCATCTCATGAATTAGCAGAACAGGTACAGTCATGAGATACTAGTAGATTAGGTGAAACCAATTTGTATCTTGCAACTCAGATCATGACATGAAAAAGGCCTTATTTCACACAATATATTCTGGTTAATGTCAGAGTAAAGCTGGGAGAAATCCTTTTCCAGTGGTCTGAGGTATTATCTTTCATCTTGAATGAAAAAATAAATGTAGCACTTAAAACCAACACCTTTACAAAGTACCAAACAACAAAAATGGGGTAGCATTTGTTTAGTCGCTTAAAACAGAAACGTGTGAAGCCATAAAGCTGGATTCAGGGGGTTAAGTGTAGTTCATTTAACTTCCACTGCTGGTAGCCAGGTACCCAGTCCAGCAAGCTTTCCCAGCTTCCCTTGGGTCATGGAGGGACAGGTGCAGCAGAAAGGCAGGCATCCCTCCGTACCTCTCAGTATTGAGAAGTACTCTGATACCCACTCCAGGGTAAAACAGATGGTTGGTCTTGACTTTCCTAGACAAGATGCTTGGCCTTCATACAACTGAAGGCATCTGAGGTGAATGCCTCCCATGGCAATAAGAAAATCTAACTTTATAGATAGACAAATGCTCAAAATGGACCATAAAAAAGTCCGTGCATCACTATCGTTACAGTTATAAGTGTCTGGGTTTGACTATGGAAGAAATAGACTGAGGTTTTCAGTCCTATTCTCAAGACTATTACTCATGGAAACAAGAACTTAAATCCTTCCCTGAAACCTGGCTATGCACTGAGCTCACTGAAACATTCAAGAGCACACAAAGCAGCAATATTTTTACATCTGCTGAGTTAGTCATTAGTAATGTATATTGTCTGAGGCAAGAGAACAATTTAATCTCCAAAAGCTCAAGTCTGAAGTTGAACTGTTCAAGTTTTCATGGAGTTTTCAAAGAGATAACTAACCCCTGTTCTTGAAGAAAAAAACCCATTCATTCTTTGAAACCATATTCTTAAAATACACTGCCATTTCCTAGTCACAATTAAGAATTTTGAAGTATGCCAATTACACTATGCCTTGTTCTTAAGAGATTTTAATTGCACTTCTGAGCAAATTTATGTGGGAATCAAGTCAATTCTCAGAAGGGGCTTAAAAAGTTTCTAAAATAATTTTACTGATTTGTGAATGTAAATGGAGCTGTGTTTTTGTGAGGTTTTTTTCCTTAATACGTGATGTATTCAGCAATATTCCTTGTAGCAATAACCCAAGGAATTTTAAGAGGACCTGAGAAATTTAAGAGGTAGCAAAATAAAATTAGCTATTTTTTTTCTAGAGAATAAACATTGCTGTAGGACATTTTTTTCTTTTCACCTTTCACATAACAGCTTTTAACTGCAGGCGTATTTGCTTCACATTGTATATAAGTTTATGCGTATGTAATTGCCTAGGCACTGTAGGGGTAAATAATTTCAGCTGCTGTTTTCACTTAAGCTTTTGCTTTAAGGAAAGAGGGAGGACAAAGAGACAGAGAAGAACTAACAGCATCTGGAGCTCAGCCTGTCAGCTGCAAGACAGCCTGGAGGTTCATCAGGGGTGAAGAACCCTCTATCCAGCAAGTAGTCCTTCAGAAGCTGTCTTGAGAGGTGGGAGGTAGCAGGACTACCCATCTCCTGACTGTTAGGATTTCAGGCAACTCTGATAATTTTGCCCCTCAAATCACCACATATTTCCCAGGACCATACATTATGGGAGAATATTGAATGCATCTTACGTGCAAGGCGCAAGAAACGTCATATGGAAAAGATGTTTATAATTTGTCTGCCTCCGTTATATTTAAAATAATAGGTTGTTTCAGAGTACATGGCTCTTTTTTACCAAGTCCTGTGAATAAAATTCACTGAAGTGAATGAAATACCTGCACGTGGGTACAGAATTATAGTATGATATAAATCTCATGAGTCCTGTAAAGATATAAGAAATTTTACAATGACATTGTATTAGGAGGAGGTCATTAAGTCCTTACACCACTATTCCCTTGTCCCACATATTCTCCTTCAAAGTACAAAAAATCTCAGACTAATAAAACACACATGCAAACATACCCCTTTTGCAGACTTAGTGTAGAAAAAAAACCTTTTGACTAATTCTTACTAATAGTGACTAACTTCAGCTTGCCTTAGCAGACTTACTGACACCTGAGGCCCACAGAACCCCTGCTCCCATCAGCTCCGCTCCTGCTACCTCCTCACTCCCCTTCATCTCCTCAGCCCTACAATGAGCAATGTTGCACCTAGACTTTCATCTCCATGTTTATTTTCATGAATTCCTAGCCAATTTCTCTGAAAGCTTTTATAATCAATACCAAAACCAATGTGAAAATGGAGTTTACAAATGTTTTCTATCTTGTTCCTCCCTATGCGAAGGTTTCTGACTTAACAGAATAGCCCTGATTATTTAACAGCTTTTCTCTAGGAACATCAGAGAATTTTCCCCAGTAAAAACTTAAAAGACAACTAGATCATAATGGAATTCTGAAGGATTACAAAAGTAATTTTATTATCTCATTCAAACATTCAGTTGATACTTTCATAAAGTTTTATATTCAACTGCCATTGAAGATTGTAAATTAATCTGAATGTATTACTGTGTTCCTAAATAGAAGAGAGAGGGAAGACAGGAAATACAATCTGTCTTGTGCTGAGGATAAGATTCTGAAATAAAATATCCACTACCTCACCCCAGAGTGATATAATAAAAAGGACAGTAAAATAGGCAGCAGAATGTTACAGCCCCAAAAACTGCTCCTATTCAAATCTAAGTTATGCTGAGTTTCATCAGGGAAATCTGTTAAAAATAAAAGACAGGAGAAATTAATATGAAACTCCCAGTATTGTGAAATGGAGTCACAAACTGCCTGCAGTATATTAACAAATCTCTCCATTGAAGCCTTTTCTTCTTTTCATATATTTCCTAATATCTGTTTTGCATAAACTGATTAGTACATATATCTTGAAGTAATTAAACACATTTTAAATAAATAGTGGAACTAAATATCCATATGGCCTTAAATCAATCAGATAATTTCCTTAACAATTAGTTGATAGCATAGTAACACAGGCACAACAAGACCCTCAATATATCTTTTCCCAACTGTGAAAAAACCTCATTTGTGTGAATATGTTTTATTTAAGTTGCCCAATTATTACCTGTTCCACGAAAGGTCCACTCTGCTTCCACACTGAATATTTTGTTCCAGATAAAAATAGAGTGTTCATACTTGCCTTTGTTACAGACTGTGGGTTGATATTCAGTTCTCTCATCAAGTTTCAGATGATTTTTATAAGGAGGATGATCTTCTGAGGTTTTCTCCTGAGGCCACATTGTCCACATTTAATTACAAGTATAGTTTTACCTTGTTATTCTTGATCTTGAGTTTTCAGAAACACTTCCCATTTTTGATCCTTTTCCAGGATATTTTCATGTGATTGTAATTCACAAATTTTGCACAACTCTGATCAATAGCACATTCTTGAAGGTCAATAAAATCCTAAAATATGTACAATGGAGCTAGCTATTTACATGCAAACATGAGCAGCAGCCTATCACTTCACAATTGAAACTACAAGGTCAATGCCTTGGTTAACCTCCTTTCCAGTTTATGCAATCAGCAAATTAATTAATTTATAGAGTTTTGCTTGGGGTCACTGATTTGTCTCTGCCAAGTTTTGTGTAGGTGAGTGGCCATGTAGGGGGATGATGTGGTGTGTGCAGAATTTATTTTAGCATTCAAGGAAAGATCAGTTTAAAAGTAATGTGCACATACTAAGTACTGGTAATGGCAGAAGACAGGACTATTTTTTATCTCCTGTTGAGTTCCACAACTGTGATCCAGCTTCTGGGTATTTAATCTCCTCAGTCTTGAGTTTCTTTTTAGTTAATTGATTTCTGCGTCCTGGTAGAATACAGTCATGCCAGAAGCAATCTACTAAGTAGGTTGTCCCAGCCTGCAGGGCAAATTGAAACATCAGGCTTGAGGCTGGAACCTTTACTTATATGGAGAGCCATGCCCAGCTATGGGGATGGGCACCATGAGCAGCTGTCTTGCCTGGCAAAGTCTCCTCTGAGCACGAGGTGTAATTCTAACAAGTAAATGGCAACAACTTAAATTATTGCAATGACTTTTTGGAAATCACAAATGGCAAAATGAGAGCTCTGTTTTGTAGATGAAGCTAGGGCCATTTTAGAACCAAGAGAGGTGAAACACTTGCCTAGTTCAGATACCTTTGATGTCATGATGCCTATTGTTTGGCCAGAAGAGCATACCACCATCTGCTACTCTCTTTAAAGGTTATAGCATCTGCTCTCCAAATGTGTTACCAGTACATCTGGCAGTGAGATGGAGCCCGCCCCAGGTCCCTGAAAGAGGAGCAGGTGCTGTAGCGGCTGTAGTAGGGTCTAACAGACATGTCAGGGAGAGCTAAGCTCAAGCATCTCCCTGTTGTAAACACCTATAGGAACCTGTATAGAATCTGTTCCTGACAGAGAAATATATCTTCCCTGATCCATGCTACCAGACAGAAAACAGTGAGAAGTGATTTTATTTTATATTCAGTAAGTTGCTACAACAGTAAGCTGATTGTAAACAGTGAATATCTTAATTTTCTTCTAAGAAAAGTAAGCAGAAGACCATTTGTAGCCTTTTATTTGGAGGCATTTCCAAAGTACTTAGCTTTATTTCTATAAGCAATCACACTACAGTTCTCCAGGCAGTTTGCAGGCATAAGGGATAGGTCCCTCTGTACAGAGTCAGCCTCATACTCAGTGTTTGTAGGGCGATTTTAAGAAGTGTGATGATCGTATGGATTGAGGTGATTTACTAAAAATGGGTAGAACTTATTTTCTGTGTTTCACTGATTCATAGCAGTAACTGACTAGCTATCCTTAAAATTAAATGCAACAGAACTATTAGCCTGAACAAGGACCAGCAGTAGTATTCATATTCCTTAGGATCAGGACAAATTTTTTTATACTATAGTATCAAATGAAGTTATTTATAGAGCTTTCTTAGTAAGTGTGAAGTATATATAGTGATAATAAAAGTATTCAGATACTCACCCCAAAGTTTAGTTTCAGTCCAAAGTTTATTTAAAACATAGTGCTAGACAGTCTGTTCTCAAAAGGTTCCTGTTCCTATCACTGAGTATTTCCAGTAGTTCCTGATATTGTCCAGGAAATCCTGCAATAATTTCTTCTTATGATTCTGAAGTGTTTCATGTGTGCAGAGTACTTATTTCCTTTATACCTGGAAAAATTTTGAATTACAGCTTTGGCATGGAAGTCTTCTGACACTTTTAAAAAAAAGAGAAAATTTGAATGACAACAAACATAAAAATGTATTTTCTAGGCCCTGATAATTTTTCCATAACATGGAATACTGCACATTACATTTCTTCATGGTTAATATTTAGATACATTTATGAACCCATTTCATCTTGTGAAAAAATTATTTCTTATTCATAGGCATGACCTGAACAATTCAGATGAATAAAGTCATACTACAGAGTTAGAATACGACATTTAGTATCAATTTTGGTCATGTAAGTCATGCAATTCTGGTGGAGTTTGCTGCACTTTGAAACATTTGAAAATAGAATTATTAAGATGCAGAAGTACTTGTATGTAAAAAATTTCTATGCTAGGCTCTAATTATTGTTTTGTATAAAAGAGCATTTTCACATGCTTTGTATTAGCAAAAATAGCTATGATATGAAGTGACCTTTCAGTATTATGAATCAAGAAGTATGTGGGGAAAAAAACCACTATAATTTAATCAGCTGCAGTTATCTATACGATGTGGAATCAGACTTACATTGTTATCCCACATATGAATAAAGATTGGATGAATGCTCCCTTGATGTGTATTGTTTCAGACTTTCTTAATGAGCAGACTTCTTTTCATTGCAAGTAATGATTTTATTTTCTTTTTACAATTTTAACAAGATCAGAAAATACAAGAAAAAGCATCACTCTGCAAGAATGCTGTGGCATGTCCTAATTCAACAGCTGTGTAGCACACGTGTTCAGGCAACAGCAACACGTTAATAAATCCCACTAATTCCCTTCCCCCCAAGGTCTTTGCTGACTGACTGAGAAAGTTCTGCCTTTATTAGTTATGACAGATCTGGCTTTGCCTGTCATTTCTCTGGGGAAACATCACAGTGTTATTTTAAGGTGAATTGCTCAGTTCGAGTAACAAAAGACTGCCTTAAGCTCTAAAGACAGTTAATACAGGGCAGGTTTTTTAGTCAAACAGTTTCACACTTTCTCTAACAGTAGGAATATGTCGACTATGAAAAAAGCAGAAGAGAGCAGAAAGAGTGGGCAAGGATCCTCCTGGGGTTTCAGTCCAAAAGGCCTGAAACAGGCATGTGAACATACTGCTTCTCTGGAATCCAAAAATTGTACCTCACAATAGCAAGTGAATTAATTTGCCCTTCTTTAGTGACATGTTCAATTTTCTATTATTTTTAGCATTATTCCTCAGCAAATGCTTTGATATCCAGCCACCACAGTGCAGAACAGCACAGCTGGACATTCCCAAAGCTCATGAAGTTTCTGTCCTGGCTTCACTTTCCCCTTCTGCAGTGCATGGGTACCTATGGGTTTACCCAAAGAGCTGAGCCTGAATACGGAATTATAAACCAAGCTTATCTTAATTGTGTCTTTCTGGAAACGTACCTCTCCAAAGAAAGAAGTATAGATTGTACTTGAAACCAAAAAGTCATATAGGCTTCTGTTATGGCATATCTCCTCTGTATTTTCTGTCCTCCCCTTAGGTTCCATCTGCTGTTGGATTATCTCTACACAATGAGAAAGGATACTATTACACTTCCCACAATGACAACCATAAATTGTACATTGAAACTGGAAGTCAATGAAATGCATAAGTAACTCAGATTGCTGTCTCTGTTGTACATGACAATGAACAGATGTCAACAGCGAATCAAATCTGGAAACCCTTGTTCTTTTCTTTTTTAAGACCTGACAAGTTTCAGTAATCAGTAGAATGATAAGATGAAATAATTTTGTGTTCTAGGAATATTTCAATATTTTTCTTTTCAGCCTCACTACTGCTTTACTTCACTCTTTTACTATTCAATGTAACCGATTTATAGTGTATTGCTATTAATACACTTAATAATTAAACAGTCAGTCCTGTAGAACACTTTGCCACACCCTGATATTTTCTCTCCACAATTTAAAAAACAAATGCACTGTGCACAAGTTCCTTCATAGCCACCTTGAAGATACATTTCTCCCCATGGGAGCATGTCATAGAGTCTTTTAATGAACTTTGTCATTGGCTTTTTAAAGTTTTCGCAATTTACATAAATATATTTCCACAATATCCATTTTTTTATATGTTCAAAAAAATGTACTAGGCTAGAGGTGGGCGAATTTCTTTTAAAGAAAAAGTGCTGCTTTATATCTGCAGGAACACAAATCTCTGAAAGTTTAATAATTTTAGTTTTAAATGTCAAATTTCTTACCGAGATAAGTCTTAATTTTCTGCAGTTTTCTGAAGCAACAGCTCTACTTATTCAAAACATACATATAATGCTTTCTAACATCTTGATCTTCAGGAACTGAGCTGATTTTAAAATTGTACAGATGTATTCACCATAAAAGTAGTGCTATAGTTTATTTATGAGGCAGCAAAAATGAGAATGACAACCAGTTTAAGAACTGTCATTTGAAATACGCTGTAGGATCATGACACTTTTCTGTTTCACTGGTGAGTGGTGATAGATTCTCAACCATGGAGTCCTTAATGGCTCATATATGCCTGAATTATTTCAGAAGTTCATGAAAATTTTAATTATGTTTTTAAAAAGCTCTTGCTGCCTCCTGAATATTAAAGATCTTTCAAAGTGGTAGTTTACAGTCACATTTGAGGGAAATACAATCAAAGCCAGAAATAATAAAAATGCTAGCCAAGCCCTGTAATCCTCAAAATCACTCACTAGTCTTCACAAATATTTCTGAACATGAAAATCCACTATTATAATGCTCTTGGCAAAATCACAAAAAAAAAATTATGCCAGTGCTAAACCAAACTGGTATCAGGACTGAATTTTACTCTGTAGACAAGGGCTACAAGAGGCAGGAGCTACAACCTCTGTGTTGTTTTTCTCAGTCACTCCTGAACCACAGCCACAGCACCTATTACACAATAAATCCCTCAGCTCGATGATCCAGTGGGTCCTTTCCAACCTAGTGATTCTATGATATCTAAGAGCAGAAACATCTCATTCTTGCATGATCAAGGAAAATGTAATCAGCAGCAGCAGTAGTGGAAAAAATCTTGCCTAATTACATATTTACACAATAGAGATATATGGCATTGAAGTTGTTCCAGAGTTTTGGTTACATAATACATCTTTAACAAAACTGTCCAATCGTAACTGCACGTATTTACTCAAGAGACAGAAAAATCTTCATAGGAAATTTTCTAATATCCAGGAAAATTTTTTTCAACGCAAGTTTAATCAAGTTTAATCATTTAATATTGCCCAATTATCTGTGACTTTACAGTTTATAAACTGAATATTACCTAATATTTACTATTATATCATAATGTTCTTCAAGTCTCTGGTATCTGTACCAGATAAGTACCTGGTTGCAACCGATAATATCTTGGAATCCAAGGTTGAGAGTGATATTCCTTCTAGAACAGACAGAAACAAGAAAAAACATAGATGCCTCAAAAGTTTCCTTTCTCACAGGGCAGTTCTGCAGAACATCACCTTACCTTCCAAAGCATCAAAATACCTGTGTTTTAACATACAGAGATGTCATGGTTTCTTGGCAAACAGAGGTTGTTTTAATGGGTGGTGGTCTCCAAAATAAAACGAAAACCAAACACAAACTGTTAACAATAGAACAGAGATAAATGTGAAAAGTCCACCCTCATGGAAAAAAAACCAAACAAAAAAACCCAAAAAAAACCTTGGGATTTGTAAACTTCCCAACCGAGTAAAAGCAGAAAGGAAACTATCTGAAGTGTACTAACTTCCCAACAAATTTTGTTTTGGAAATATTGAAAATAGCTTTAGAGAACAGGTTGCTGGAACAGTTTGATTTTCCTGAAACTAAATATACTCTTCCTCTCCATCCCTGGGCAACCCACTGCGTAATCCAAAGAGCCAGCAGCCTCTCACTGCAGCTGAGAGTTCTATTCCCTTTCTGCCCCTGTCACAGGAGATGAGTAAGTTGCTGACCTCCCACCTCTTCCTCCTGGACAAGCTGCAGTGCCTCAGTACCTCAGTCCCCATTGTCTCTTCTCTACCTGCCTCTTTTCCTGGGTGATACCTCCTGGGCTCATCCAGGAGACATGGAGGGCCCAAAGAGAACTAGGTATCCTGACTTTTGGCCAGCTTCCCTGCCTAATTCCCAGTGTATAATTCACAAGGACTAACAAATCTCCCCAGAATGTCTGATTTCCATTCAACAAGTATTTTCCAGTGTGAAAACTGCTCTATCAGTGATTCTTCTTTTTTTGTTTTTCCTAACATTTCTAACTCTGAGCTGAATTTAATGAGGTTTTATAGCAACATCATGTCCAAAGCACATCAAACACAGAGAGAAAGCTGCATGACTGACTCATCAGACGCAATGCAAAATAACTCAGCACAGCAGGGCTTTAGAAGAAGCTCAGGGAACGAGTGACACTAGTGCTTGTACTTTCTGTCATGACAAACCCCCAGCAGAAATGCAACTTCATTTTGATAGTACAAAACCACTCTGTAGTCACCAGAACTTCCACATAAGTGACAGGGCCAGATGTTTAATCAGACTTCTTCTCCCTAAATGCATAAAATAAAGCAGCATCTTCAAAGACAGTAATAATGACAGCAGTCTCCAGGCTGGAGGTGACATGTCCTGCCTGTCTTCAACATAGACCAAAGAAAAACTACATCCAAGACTGAAGAAAACTCCCTTTTACAGAAGTCATTATCAAGTCCAGTTCTTGTTTTAATACATGCACCTCCCTTCCACTGATCTTTACTTTTTACATTCCTTTTAAATATGTTAAATATCTAAATACATTATCAGGTAAAGAAAGTTATTACATGAATGTTGATTTTTAATCTATGACAAACACATAATATATACTAGCTTCCTTTTAATATTTCATAATCATCTTCATTTAACAATTGATCTGAGTCTAATTTGTGATGCTCATTACTCATACAGTTCCAGCACAGACAAAGACCAGAGCTGGGACTGCTGCTTGCATTGTGCTAATCAGGAACTGGAGCCTGGAGAGCAACAGAGGTTCATAGTGAGAAACACATCCCTT
The DNA here is from genome assembly GCA_033459285.1 of Clamator glandarius. Taxonomy (NCBI): domain Eukaryota; kingdom Metazoa; phylum Chordata; class Aves; order Cuculiformes; family Cuculidae; genus Clamator; species Clamator glandarius. The sequence continues at coordinate 10,871,502 of JAUNZM010000261.1, forward strand.
GCCTAGGAAGGCTCAAGGACATCAATTGCTTCTGCTGAGTGACATTCCAATGTATATTGAGTGCATGTCAGCAAATTGAAGGGCACATTTCATGCTATGTTCAATTGTTCTGTCACTGCCAGCTTAAACATACCTTTCATTGTGTTGACGTGCACAACAAAATAGAGCAAAAGCTCTGTTTACTAATAGTTTCTTCCTCCATCACAGCTTCCAGTGGCGATAAATACAGATAAATCTGATGAAGTTTTCACACTTATAAATGCCTGTTCGATACGTAATGTTTTTGTTATATTTGCACACATAATCTGTCATGGAATAACCTTGCTCATTTTTCAGAGTCCTGCAAGTGATGTTTTTCATAGTCCAGCTATTGTAATATTTATCACTGAAGAAGTCAAAGGTTTTTTTTTTTACATTTTAATATTATAACATGTCAACCAACTATTACTACCTCTGAGGGTCTGTAGGCTGAACTATAGTCAACTGTAGTTAATTTTTCTTACTGCAACATATTTCTGTAGCACAAAATATGCCACAATATTTGAACCATTGTAGAGAAGTATCTTGACACAGGAATTGAATTATGCAGAGGTTAAAAGACGGGTAAACCCTAGGAAACCAACTCTTAATCATATAACAAGCAAATATAGGTGGAGCAATTTAAATTTCTAGAAACTATGAAACAAACCATGTGGAAACATTTAAAAGCTGTGAAGTCATGGTCTTACAGAAGTGTGGACCTCTCCAGTTCTCAGGGTGTGTCAACGACCAGTAATGGGTCACAATAAGCATGAAAGAAAACCTATGGTTAAATGATTCTTTAAAAGATTAAAGTTCCTACTGCAGATGGACATACAGATGTGCTGTCAATGACAACTTGTTGCACTTGTGTTAGGGATTGGGTAGAACTGCTTCCCTTCCTCAGCATCCTCATTAAATGCTTCAGACCTCACCTAGAGCTACTTCAGGTGATGCCTCTCCTGAAAGTAATTGGTTTTGCTTTAACAAGCTATACATGATACAATACAAATATTTTTTGAAATTATATTCTTGTTTGTATCTGTTACAGGGAATCTTTTTTTTTTCAAATTCAGTCTTCTAAATTTATTTTTTCTTTAACTACAAGTTCTTTGGATCTGGGATTGCTTCTTCATACGTGAAGGCCATTTAATAATCCTGCTTCAGGCACTGAGTCACAGAGTTTTCATGGAGGTTTATTTTGTCATCAATACCACCATTTTCAAGCACAGAAATCCATCTGTCATAACATTTAAGAACAAGTACTTCAGTAGTCTCTATCCTTCTTTCTGGGAGAAGAATCTGCTGGGAAATGAAGAGGAAATAAAAGTCCATTGAAGCATCAAAACTCTATTCTATCTTATTCTATTCTGTGTTAAGGCCAAAGTCCTTCTGAAAATACTTGTGGTATTACACACATGTGTGGTATGTTCATGAAATCAATAATTTCAGAATGGGATAATATGCATGTGTTTTTCCAGCATCAAAAATTAGCCATCAGGACCAGCAGTGCTTGATCCAAGCAGTACTGGCAGTACTTGTACCTTTTAAAAGTCTGAGCCATGTTGCCCACCAGAATTTTTTATTGTGTTGATCCACTACTTCCATTTGGTCCTAGTAAACCTGTGTGGCAACTGTGTTCTTTATATATAAAACACCAGGAATATTCCTGCTGTATTTTAAAGTGTCTTTCAATGTAACCAGCACTGGCCTGAGCTAGAGTGTGACCAACTCATGACTCCTCTGTCATCTGTCCTGATCTGGACACAAAAGATCCCCCATAAACAGCTGAGATTGATCTGAAAAGGGAGTTAAATGCCAAAGATAATAAGGATTTTTCATGGGTTTTCCAAAATGCCCTGGCTCAAAAAGTCTGATGCTGTTCCTTCTCTTTTGTTCAAGCATATTCTTGACTTGGGTTGTGTGGTTGAGTTGCTAGTGGAAAAAACAAAAAGAGAACAAACTCCAGTGCTGAATATGCATAGATAACTCCCACTGTTTCTGTGGAAAACAGTGCATAGCACTTCCAGGTAGCTATGATGCATACTTAAATTTTATTATTGTTTCTGAAATATTTTGATTGAGTTTAACAAATCATTACTGAGTGTTTAAGAAGTAGGAGGAAACAAACAAACACTTCAAAAAGCTAAGTAATTGTAATTGCTATTCAAGGATATTTGTGTTCATCTGTGGTAAAATATTTTTGTTGCATAATGTCCAACAAGAGTTTTGGAAATCGGAACCCAGAACAAGGTGTTCCTACTCAGTGTTTGGATTCCTGGCAGAAAGAGAATAGACAGCAGAGAGTACTTGAAAACATAGGAGGCAAAAAAGGTTCTTCAGCCTACCAGAGCAAACACACTCAAACTGACTTACTAAAGGTGATAATTTCCTAGTAAAAATTAAAAATAAATAAATAAATCAGACAATGAAAGACAATGAAGGTGAAAAAAAGAAGGTAAAAGGCAGGCAGTTTTTAATAGGATTAGAAGCAAAATTCTCTGTTTCTCAAGAATTTTCAATGAAACAAATGCAAGCAGAAGAATCAGTGTTAGATCATTTTTCTGTTTGACCCTCCCTCACCTAAGGATTTATCTCCCCACCAGCTCAAGAGGCATTTCAATATATTCTAAAGTGTACCAAAAAGGCCTTTAATTTTGAGTCATTATTTACACTAAAGTAAAGTAAAACAAATAGGATAGTTATCATTTCCTGTGTGTCAAATATTCCATATAAGTCCTATTGCATGAGGATTTCCTTCATGTTACTCTTTCTTTGCCTCTTAATAGGTCATAACATAAAAAGGTCTTCCAGTGTGAAAATTCCATGTTTCCCCAGTATTTCGGAGAATAGTCAATGTCTGAAGAAAAGAGCTCTGCTTAAAATAAGTCTATGCTATAGTTTTACTGAATCAAATTCTGCATTTGGCCTATATCTCTGTTGTGAAGACATTGGGAAGTAAGAACTCATATCAGTTGTGTTTTTTTTCAAATATATTACATCAGAAGTCTCATTTACCATCTCTCAAAGCAATTTGCTTGACATTTTTATCTTTTCTCAGTTTCCCCAATCTTTCTTATGAAACAGAACCAAAAGGTCATGATTTACTCCACATACTGACTCACCAGTTCTATGAAAGCTGTACTGTTTCCTCCCATGCTCTATATAAGATCCAGAACATCGGTTTTGTACTTCAGGTGTGGGGTGTTTTTTCTGTGTTCTCTATCAGGTGTTCCTTACTGGTTTCAGGGTATGCATCTTCTAATTTTTGATGGTGTTTTTTTTCCTCATCAGTATTTTACAAAAATTTATGTCATGTTCTTGCATTGTACTATTCTGGCCACTTTAAATCTCCTTGTGGTTTAACTTTCTTCTGTCTATTTGCAGATATTCTTGTTTTGGTATAGCTGATGAATTGGATCAATGTCAAACCTAGTTGTTCTTTTAAAATAATCACAAGAGCTAAAATGCTAAGGGTCATAACACTATTCCCTGCATTAACCTCAGCTGTCTTTCTATCCAAGAGTTACTAATCTCTTCAGTGATAGCGGATGCTTTGATTCCACCATAAGTCAATAATGTAGCACTACAGTACATGCGTTATAGATCTGTATATGCATGGAAACACCCTCAAGTTGTTGTTTTTTTGTTTATTTTTTTTTTTAAATCAGATCTATCAGAGAATGTTACATTTATTTGTTGTACAATAAAAGTATATTTTTTGCTATTGCAGAAGTGACCTTCAGGGACTATCTAGTTCACTCCCCCTGCCACAGGCAGGAACATCTTGTACTAGACCAGGTTGCTCAAAGCCCCATCCAGCCTTGTCTTGAACACTACCAGGGGTGGGACACCCACAACTTCTCTGGTCAACCTACTCCTCTGTCTAGCCACCAGTCTCATTATAAAAAATTTCTTCTGCATATTCAATCTAAATCTACGCCCTTTCAGTTTAAAACTGTTGCCCTTTATCCTGTTCACTACAGTTCCTAGTCAAGAGGGGAGGAAGGCTCTTGGGAGACTTATAGAGACCTTACAGTACTTAAAAGAAGCCTACAGGAAAGCAAGGAAGGGGCTCTCTATCAGGGGGTGAAGTGACAGGATGAGGGGTGATGATTTAAGCTAAAAGAGGGGATGTTTATGTTACATATTAGGAAGAAATTTTTTACCGTGAGAGTGGTGGCATACCGGAATATGTTGCCTAAAGAGGTCATGGATGCCCCATCCCTAGAGGTGTTTGAGGCTAGGTTGGATGAGGCCTTGAGAAACTTGATATAGTGGAAGATGTCCCTGCTTAAGGCAGGGGGATTGGAACCTTTAAGATCCAACCCAAACCATATTATGATTCTATGATTTAAAATGTTTTGTAAGCATCTTTTCCTTTGCTGTTATATTAGTTAATTATACTTGAGCATAGTTTCACAATGATCCAGCAATTAATTTTGAGTCATTTCTACAAAAATATCTTGGAGCATTTCATGAAGTAGTAGCAAAGTTCATAGAGTCAATCAAAAATCTGATGCCTTTCTTGGCTCTGACACATTTTTTACTTAGTCAAAAGAAAGTTTCTCAGACCTCTTGTGACAGTGAATCATGGCCTGAAGTTCAAGGTGCCCTTAAGCCAGTAAAGGATGCAATGAAATTCAGTGAAGCAAGCAAAATTTATCATGAGCCACACAATATAAGCTCAGCTGATAGAAAATCTGATTTAAGTTTAGGATCTCTCATGCTTTACTTGATGACATCTCTATCCTTTTAACAAGAATTAGCAGGTTATAATAAATCGTTGACAAGTTTTACATACAAAGAAATTAGTATTCTGGTGCAGATAATGTTGTAAATATATATTCACAGAATATATACAGAAGAAATACAACACCTCATAAATTTGTAGGATATCTGATATAACAAAGAATTTTTTTAATTTCAAGATAATTATAACTGACTTTCTCAAAGGCTTAAATTATTTATCAGTTTTCAACTCCCTGACAATCCAGGCTTCCCTACATAGCTACCACTGTTACACACCATCTTACAGCCCAGAATCCTGCATTTTTCTCCAGTAAGGGAGCAAAGTTAAAAAGCTATTAACACAGTAATAACAGAATGTGTCCTATATTCTCCCATACTCTAAATGAAATCACTACATACATTGTACAACATTGAATGATTTTGGTTGCAGCTCACTCTGGACATGCTATTTTCTAATGTAGTACAGAGCTATAAAGCAAGGGTTATTGATCCAGAAGAAGAATCATAGAATCATAGAATAACCAGGTTGGAAGAGACCCACCGGATCATCGAGTCCAACCACTCCTAACAAACACTAAATCATGCCCCTTAGCACCACGTCTACCTGTGCCTAAAACACCTAAAGGGAAGGTGACTCAACCACCTCCCTGGGCAGCCTGTTCCAGTGCCCAATGACCCTCTCTGTGAAAATTTTTTTCCTAATGTCCAGCCTAAATCTCCCCTGGTGGAGCTTGAGGCCATTCCCTCTTGTCCTGTCCCCTGTCACCTGGGAGAAGAGGCCAGCACCCTCCTCTCTACAACCTCTCTTCAGGTAGTTGTAGAGAGCAATGAGGTCTCCTCTCAGCCTCCTCTTCTCCAGGCTGAACAACCCCAGCTCTCTCAGTCGCTCCTCATAAGATTTGTTCTCCAGCCCCTTCACCAGCTTTGTTGCTCTTCTCTGGACTCGCTCCAGAGCCTCAACATCCTTCTTGTGGTAAGGGGCCCAGAACTGAACACAGTATTTGAGGTGCGGTCTCTCCAGTGCCGAGTACAGAGGGAGAATAACCTCCCTGGACCTGCTGGTCACGCCATTTCTGATACAAGCCAAGATGCCATTGGCCTCCTTGGCCACCTGGGCACACTGCTGGCTCATGTTCAGTTGGCTGTCAACCAACACCCCCAGGTCCCTCTCCTCCTGGCAGCTTTCTAGCCAGGCTTCTCCTAGTCTGTAGCTCTGCATAGGGTTGTTGTGCCCCAAGTGCAGGACCCGGCATTTGGCCATGTTAAACCTCATGCCACTGGACTCTGCCCAGCAGTCCAGCCTGTTCAGATCCCTTTGCAGAGCCTCCCGACCCTCCAGCACATCCACACTTCCACCCAGCTTAGTGCCGTCTGCAAACTTGCTAAGGGAGCACTCGATGCCTTCATCCAGGTCATTGATAAAGACATTGAACAGGGCTGGAACCAGCGCTGAGCCCTGGGGAACCCCACTTGTCACTGGCCTCCAGCTGGATTTAACTCCATTTACCACCACTCTCTGGGCCCGGCCATCCAACCAGTTTTCCACCCAGGAGAGTGTGCGCCTGTCCAGGCTGGAGGCCGACAGTTTCCATAGCAGAATGCTGTGAGAGACTGTGTCAAAGGCTTTACTGAAGTCTGGGAAGATACATCCACAGCCTTTCCCTCGTCCACGAGTTTAGTTACTTGGTCATAGAAGGTGATCAGATTACTCTGGCAAGACCTGCCTTTCATGAACCTGTGTTGACTGGGCCTGATCACCCATTTCTCTTGCATGTGCTTCATGATAGCACTCCATATCAGCTGTTCCATGACTTTCCCTGGCACTGAGGTCAGACTGACAGGCCTGTAGTTCCCCGGATCCTCCCTGCGACCCTTCTTGTAGATGGGCACAACATCAGCCAGCCTCCAGTCCAGTGGAACTTCCCCAGTCTTCCAGGACTATTGGAAGATGATGGAAAGGGGTTTGGCCAGCACATCTGCCAGGTCCTTCAATACCCTCAGGTGAATCCCATCCGGCCCCATAGACTTGTGGGTGTCTAGTCGAACATACGTAGTCTATCAAAACTACCCAATCACTCAGCAAGTATCATTCACCTCTACATCCCTCTTCACATTTTTTTGCTTTTGGAATGGAAACTAGCAATATTTCATGCAATTCAGAGTGAAAAAGAACTATTTCTAACATTCACATTTACATTGGCTGAAATACGAAAGCCTTTGTTATTTCTTGATATACGACTGAAGTCCTGTACGGTAAGGTGGTTAATAGTGTGTGAAAATAAGCATCAGCACTTAGTCCAGTTCTGGAAGCTGAAGTCTCAGTTTCCTGACACTGGTTGCTTTGAAGATAATTATTAGCCTCTTGTAGTTATAATAAATGTTTAATACCTTTCTACAACAGCTAAGAGAAATGGCATTTACTACTGGAAAAAATAGCTTGCCTTTGTGTATTGTACAGATACGTTGGGTAAGTGAGGTTTTGCACATTGATCTAAAGCAAAAGTAAACTGAATTTTCTGTGATTCTCTCTTTTTTGAAATTTCTTCTCACACATTTCAGCCATGACTGTTATTCTTACACACTCAAAATAATGCTTTAAACTGATAATCCAGTGTTAAAGTTTAAAATTATATTATGTCTTATATCTTAGGAGGTCAGCATGCTAGTGTGAGAGGGTAAAAAGAACAGAAGGGCTGTGTACTAGACTAGAAACAGGAAGGAAAACTGAGTGTCAGTCTAGGAGTGTGTACTTGTCAGAAAAAATAATTTTGAAATATGTACCTGTGACACACAGAACATACAAAAAAATCCCAGGTTTTCAATGAAACTTACTCCAGTCGAAGAAGAGCCATCAGTTTTTATCAGTCTGTCAGAACTAATACTATATATGTGACCTTAAATATTCATTGAGTTTGTAAAGAGTTAGTCTTCTTCTGCATTTATCAAGAACTATTTATAATATGGCACTTTCTGTCATAATTCAGGCCCTTCAGCTCAAAAATTTAGAAGAAACAAACAAACAAATGAAAAAAAACAACCAGAAAACCCATCAACCAAAAACTGAAGAGAAATGACAGCAACAGTGATGGAATGGGGATAAGTGATAGTTTTAAAGAAACTCACTGCGCGTCTGTAATTTTTCCTTTTATCACCTTATCTTTAAGCTCTACTTCATTTTAGATGTTGACACAGCTTGATGTAAAGTGCATAATTTGTTGAATACTGACATTTTTTGTAAGATTTATTTTGTTGTTTTGCCAGTCAAGTACAATCTCACAACTCTATGTCTTACTTTTAAAATAATAAAAAAACATTTCAAGTTTCCTGCAGCAGTGATCAAAACAGGAACATTATAAGCGACATCTAGTTTAAAGCATAAACATGAATGTCCAATTTGTCTAAAATCAAATCTCTCCTCCAGAAGACACAGCATCAAAGAGTTTTGGTTAGATCTGACAAGCTATCATAAGGTACTTCATGAGACATTCAACAAAGCAATTGAACCTTGCTTTGCCTATTGCAGCACTCTGTGCTTCCTGATCAATAATTCTTCCTTATTTTGTGAGGTGATAGAGTTAAAGAGAAGCAGACTACAAAGATCTACATGGAAATGTATGCTTTGAAATTTACTTGCTTTATTAATACGCATCTTCTGCATTACATCAAGATGGAGAAAGATACCTGTTCTTTATTGTCAGAGTGTAAACTCCATAAGTGTCTTCAAAAACAAGAATTGTTTCTATACAAACAAAGTGGTGAAGAAATAAGTGAAAAGTATGGAACTTGTGACTATTAAAATATGGCAAGTTAAATGATTAAACAGATCTAATAGGCAACATGTCAAACAAAAATAGGTTTGGGAATTATTTGTAATGTTGGGTATACAATTCAAACTAAACATCTAGGCACATAAACTTACTTTTTACACTTGTCATTAGCAATATTAGGCTTTATATTTACAGACCTTAGTCATTTCATCTGAGAAATTTTTTTTTAAGCACAAGTGCTTCAATCAACCTCGTTAATTTCATATTATAAAAAGGTAATATGAGGAAAAGACAGAAAGTTTGTATACAAAATAGTGTTACTATTAGGGAACACTTTCTATATTTAGAAATCTATCCACATACTTCTTTTTGTGCATCTCTCTTTACCAGATGCCCACAAGTACCCACCCACAAGATACCTACAAACTACATCTGTTTCAACTGAAGTACTTGCAACTTACATGCTCTTCATACAGCTCTTGTATGATATTGGGTGCTTAGTGATTGTATCCTTTGTGATGACATCATAAGAAGTTTCTCTTTAAGGAAAGAAATTAGATATTAGGTAATTAATTAGAAAAAAAGGATACAAGATAATCAGTTGGAAAATTATTAATGAAAAAGTTATTATAAAAAAAAATACATTAATGATGCATCAAAAAATAAAAAAACCAAACCTCAAAGTGAGTTATAGTCATTCAACTCCAATAATTCACACAGAAATAGGTTTCTAAATTTTATTTTGCTCAAGGTACCCATTCACCTCCATACAACTACACAATCATAACTCCTTTTTTGATTAATAATTCTAAACACCATTAGATGGTGCCTTAATGTTTTACAGCCTAGCAAACTCTCACGGAATCAAAAAAAGAACTAATCAAGGCATCAATAACATTTTAATTCAGTGCACACAAAAAAAAAGAAAAGTGAAAAAGAAGAAAAAGTATGTTGAGTCTCATTGTATAGCTTGAACTTTTACTCAGTAATGGGATTAATTAACAGAAGTTTCTTGCCACAGAGTCTCTACAGAACACTAAAGAGGAAAAACCTCTCAGGCAGTCTTTTAAACATAGCATTTACAAGTGACAGTGCAATAGTATTGTTATTGCTAGGATTTTTAAAACAGATGTCAAATAGCAATCAGTTAGTGGTACTGGCTACTTTAAACCTCTACATATAATCTCAGATATTTTAAAAGTTCCTGAGTTTCCAAATAACCCTGAGGGTCTTTTTTCATAAAAAATTTCATTGTTAAGGTACATGGAGTCCGGCTGCTAAAACTTTGTTAGTCAAATCACTGTGATTAGCTGTGACATTTCAGCTTAAATACTAAAATATAAGTGTTTTCTAATCATACATGCACCGAGGAGTCCCAGTACTTTAAGTTCATCTAAAATTCCATAAATAAAAGAAAATTAATCATGGTCCATATAGACATGGAAAACCTATCAAGGTGTTTTATTTTTATGCAAATTATTTGAAATAGTGTATGTGTTTTTAACACGATAGATTTGTCAAGTAATGCAACACAAGCCATACACCATGATGTCAAATAGTTCAGATCCAAAAAGGCTGGTGAAATGAGAATGGGGAAGCAAAAGATTAAAAAGCCCAAGTTAGTCAGTGTTGGAGAATGAGTTATGATTTATGAATGAGAGAATGATTCTTTTTCTTCTCTCCTCTTTTCAACCACAGGTCACACCTTCCCAGGTACTGAATGTGCCATAAAATACAGCAGTGCATAATAAAATGTAAATCCTATCGGCTTAATATGAAGATTTCACATATTGTATTTTAAATACCAATATCGAAATCCTAATTAGCAAATACTATTAGGAAAAAAACAAGCCAAAGTATTTGTCTTCTGTGGGGAAAACAAGCCCCTCACCAACATCATGTTCTGTTCCATTTCATTAACAAAGTATAAGTAATTAAATCTGTATCGTTCCTTAGAGTGGACAAAGCAAGAGTTAAAAATGGTCTGTTGAGTTTTAGCTGCTAATCTTAGACCATAGACCGCGAAGAAATTACTTGAAGAGATACATTCATTAACAAGAATTTTTATAGAAGTTAAATACATGATAGTATTAGTATATGCCAAGCAGGAGATGAGACTAATGAATCTCTTGTGTTTTGAATATTGATTTGTTATTTATATGAGAGACATATTTAAACTAGAGGGAAAAGTAATCAAACATTCACATCAGAGATTATAATTTCTTACAGGTGTTTGAGGACTCCATTTTTCTTTTGGAAAACAGTTTTCTTATGCAAGTTATCAGTACATATCCTATAGAAGATAATAATATTCAACATGTTATGATATGGCATCCAAATTTACACATTTGCATATGCTATGTTTGCTTGCTTATTTTCAGTTAATATGAATACATGCAAGGTACTACATCTAAACATTTGACCACTTGCTTTTGACACCTTTATAGTTCTGTAGGTCCAATCTTAAAAACTTTCTAGCTAGCTCTTTTACAGCAGCACCTGTGAAAATCAAACTCAGGCTGCACATACAAGAGTGGGTACCCAAGGTCAGTGACTACTTGAAAACTTGTGCCTTCATGAATAGGCCTGTACTAAATACACTTTCAGAAGAGTTGCAAGGCAAGGTGCTATGAAATAGACATTAGATGTTGGGGAGAATTACTCTGATTCTTTGAAAGGTCTGTGCTCTAAATCTTCTTAATCTAAATTACTATGAAACATATACCAGTCTTAACCTTCCTGCAACACTGAGCTCTCTTTTCTCCAAAACAAAGGGACCTCCTGACACTATTACTTTCTATTGAAACCTAAAAAAAACTCTTCTGCTGCAGCAAGAATCTCTTTCTCTCAGGTTTTCAGAGGCCCTCAAGTGTTTGCTCAGCCATTTTTTTATCTCTTTAGTCAAATGAAATCATTTCCCTTCTACAATGTCATGTTCCACAGAACAATTTTGGAGAAAGGAAGAAGATGCCTTGGAGCATCAGCAAGGGCAGGGAAAATTCTACATTTACTCAACTAAGAGAAACACCTAAGAAACCGGTAGCTTGAATGAGATACTCAAGGGATTCTGAACATGGGTTTTGCTGGAGTGTACCAATTGAAGTTTTCAACTTGAAGTGGAAGTACTGTTTTACAGTGACATGCTGCCACAAATCTGCTCTGGTGCAAAGTATCTGAGAAGAATCTCGGCAGGTTCTACCAGTTTTAGTTCTGTCATCTAGCATCAGGCTGTTTCATTTGTTAATGAAACCAAAAGGATTATATGCATAAGGAGTTTTACTCAGTGGCAAAAAAAAATACTGTGTTTTTAAAGAACAGAAACTCTGAAAATTGAGATTTTAGCAAAGCATCCAAGAATTTTTAAATTATCCCATCAAGGTCTTGTGTTTTGAAAGGTGTTGTAATATGTAACATTTGATATTTCATTTTTTTCTAAAGTCATCAGTGTAATACTGTACAAAGTATATGTGATCATCTGAAGGGCCTAATGTATTGAACAGAGGGAATAAATCCAGCCATCTCTGGGGACATTGGTTTGTTTTACCACAAGCCAGTTCACACTGAACTTGAAACTAATGTTATTCTTCACTGTATTGCTGTAACACTTAAGGGCCTTTATAATGCTTTTGCAAGTGAAGGAAGATATCATTAGAATAAAATCTGTGAGCATATTAAAGGACGATTCTAAGATGATAAATGAGAATTTCCCTGTGGTAAAAAAAAAGTAGTGACAGAGTAATTATCTTCATGGGCCTTAAGTGGCTGAAATGAAATGAAATGAAATGAAATGAAAGGCAATGAAATGAAAGATTTATGCTTTTAACATTTGAAAAGTTGCTCAGAAACTTGTGGGATTTTGCTACATTTAAACATATTTAAGCACATTCAACTTGTTAGATTCCAAGAGCATTAAAATATGGTCATCTTGAAAGCTCCTTGTTTCAATTTCAGTGAGAGCTCTAAGTCCCTAGCACTGCTGAAAACACAACCACTTTGATCTGGCCATCCAACTTTTGGTCCAACAGTCTACGTTTCAGTTTGAACTCTTTGTCCCTTGTTCATGGTCCCTTTTGGGAGCTGGTGTTTTCAACACTTTTGCTTTATTTAAAATAGGCAAGTTCCAGCAGGGACAAGAAAGTACAGAGGCAGTAATGGATGGCACCTATGTACAGGAAGGCAAGGATGGAATGTGATTCATGCTTTCCCAGCTCACAGAATAATAGGAGGAAATCAGACCTGCCAAAGAAAAGGGTCAGATGCAGAAAATGAGCTTGACTGTTTTGGCTGTGTTAGAAAGGGTAAATAACTTTGAGCAGCCAGAATATTATCAAAGGCCAGCTTGAATGTCCGGAGTTTGTTCTAAGTCAATGCTCTCCTAAAAGCAGCCACAGAAAGTTGCCACCATTATGGTCCAGTGAGACAGGAACAGGGCATAGCATGTTGTTGCCTGCAACATGCTGTTTAGCCAGTACAGGGAGTCCTGACTATATGTCTGCAGTATACTTTGAACAGTTTTCCACCACATTGTTGCATCAGTTCTTTTAAAGAACTGTTTATCAGTAGTAGGAGATATTTTCTAACTCAGAGAAGCAGATAAAGGAGATGAGAAGGTGATCTGACAGTACCTGCTTCCTCAAAAAATGTGACCAACAACAGATGAACTTGCACCTTATTTCTGCATCTGACTATATGTTTGTGTTTAGGCTTACAGAATCACTGAATAACCAGGTTGGAAGAGACCCACCGGATCGTCGAGTCCAACCATTCCCACCAATCCCTAAATCATGCTCCTAAGCACCTCATCCACCCTCACCTTTAACACCTCCAGGGACGGTGACTCAACCATCTCCCTGGGCAGACTGTTCCAATGCCTAACCACCCTCTCCATGAAGAAGTTTTTCCTAATCTCAAGCCTAAATCTCCCCTGGCGGAGCCTGAGGCCATTCCCTCTCGTCCTGTCCCCTATCACTTGGGAGAAGAGGCCAACACCTTCCTCTCCACAACCTCCCTTCAGGTAGTTGTAGAGAGTAATAAGGTCTCCCCAGAGAGTAACTTACATTCTCCAAGTCAAGTGGTTTGAGCCCATTTCTTCCCATTTTCCCCTCTTCTCCTTAGAAGAACAGAAGACAAAATACCAATATATTACCCTGCATGGCTGTTTTCCTACCTGTGACCTCACCTAAACCCTTTCAATATTTAAGCTAGAGAGAACCAAAAGTTAAGCTAAATGGATAAAATGAGTCAAGAATAAAACATAAGTTCATGACCAAGCCTACACATCAGGGTAGATTCTGCTTTTGTTTTTTAACAGAGTCTGTGGGGAGGATTTAGGTGGGTGTGAAGAACTGTAGCAGGAAATTCAGGGAAGAGCTCATCAGAGCTTTATTTTTGCTGCTATATCCATAATGGAAGCACAGAAGAAACATGCTCAGACTGAAGAAGAATAGTTGGCAGAAAGTGTAAAGTGGTGAGCTCAGTATGCAACTGCAGTTTCAAAACACTCCATCTACTCCATGAACAGGTAGAAAATGTACAGTGTCATTGATCAACAGCCAAGATATAAATCACCACTTCAATGTATGTGCCTATTGATTAAATTTGAGATTCACTGCTAAGTGCATCTTATTCCAGGGAAGAAGCTGAATGCTAGCCAAGTCTGCAATGTATTTATAATGCCTCCTAAGTTGGAAATAACATTATTAGAAAGTGTGCATATAAATAATTAGAGCTGGTTATGTAAGAGAGCATACCATATTTTACCAAGCTTTGATCATATTTTAGCGAAAACTTCAGACCCCTCACCTTCCACCTCAGAGTTGTGGTTGCCTTTCTTTTGCAAGGTAAGTCTCAGAGAATTATGCAGTATTACCAAAAACATCATGCCCTTGCATTGGTTTAAGCAGCCATGTCAATGTAGTTTGTGCATGTGCATGATGATTACGTCTTACAATTTCCATTTAACTTAGTGATGTCATGCTTACTAGGGGAAAAAGTATACTGTGGATTATTCAACTCCAGTATGTGAAAATCATGCAAAAACCATGATTGATGACATGGCTCCAAGGAATAAGCCTCAATGACATCTAGAGCATAGCTATGAGTTTACTAATAACCACAACCTGTGAATTGAGAAAGAAGCCCTTAAAAATGACCGCTGACAAACACAGTGAAAAAGATTTATGGATTGCCTATTTCAAGAGTGCCCATCCCTTTTGGAATGAATGGCTTGTCTCATTCATTATGTTACTGTGACACAAAAATGGTGTGGGTTTTTTTTCTCCACTGAATGAATATCAGAAACTCCCTTCCAGGGAAAATAATAAAAATTAATCATGTAGCTACTGAACTTTCAGAGATTTTAGCACTTTGTTCCCTTTCTGTTTCAGGAAAACAGGACATCTTTAGCTTCCAACAAAAGGGATATGAGCTTATCAACAGCAGATTTTAGCAAGTGTATTATATGGCTCTAAAGTCAAAGCCACTTTTAAATCCAGTTATCTGCATCCTTACTAAATCATTGAACATTGATATCTCCAGTGTTAAATACACTCAAACACTACTCAATTCACAGAGGCTGGGGTCCTCTCTCAAGTGTATTGTTATAAAATATAGTCATAAATTGACTACAAGACCCTGAACTGCATATGGACAAGGACATAAAGTTTGTCACTGTATCACATTGTAAAAATAAGTATATTAAGGATAGACATGGTACGGTGGTTCAGATGCTTAAAAAGGGAGAAGACTGGCTTACAAGCAACAGTTATTCTTAGAACTACACAGACAACATATCCAAGAGACCTATACTAGCAGAGCATTTTATGGTCAGCCCTAGCACTGAAACTATGACCTGTTTTAATCTGGAGGTTAATCACACAGCCGTAAAAGCTAAATTGGAAATAGGTATGCTTTTTACCCAAGTCAGGACTTGTCTAGTAGCATCTTGCTATCCAGTGATGAAGAAAAGAAGACAAATGCTGAATCTGCATATGCAGCAATTCCTAAAAGATATACAAGATACACTAAATGAAAAGCACCTTGTCAACCTCTGAAGATGTTTTGAGTTTAGGATTTTGGGTCATGATAGAAGTTGTATGGAGGAAATAACAGTTAATGTGAAAGTATTGTTAATTTATGTCAAGTCAGCAGCCTTCAAAACTACAGAAGCACTATGGATCTCAAGAGTGGCTAAGGGATTTGTTAGTCTCAGTTAATCTGTGATTCTCTCAAGTCAGTCTAGCTCTCTGTAACATAGTGTGTGTTTATCCTGCTGAAGTATCTGGCTGCTTTTGCAAAGTCCATACGGTGGGGTAGTATATGAGGAAATACTTTGATACATGTATATAATATGCAGACGTTTATGTGGATTACATTTGCAAGTATTGGTATCTCTTTCATTTATGATGTTTAAGCACCAAAATTTTCTTTCTAAAAATCATTTAGAGAGCATTTGGGAGTCATCTACACAGTTTGCTTAGTAGTTAGCTATCATTAAAGAGATATCGAAGAGTTACACAGAAGGTTCAAATGCTCATCTAACCTGGTCACAGAAAAAGAAATCTAAAGATGCAAATAAATCATAACAGAATGAAATAATTGAATTTCAACATATCTCCAAATGAGAAAGCTTGTGTATGGGAAATGTGACAAAGGAATAAAAAATGAAAGAACAAACATCTGGAAGATGATGTTTTGTATTACAGAAAGATGAGGAAATTAATACATTTGGTGCATCACTTGAAAAAATGGGTCCCACTCTGGGATTTATTATCAGAGTCTTCTTGTTGATATAAACTGATTTTGGTTTATACTGGAGAGTGTTGCCTCAGCACCAAAGCCAATTAAGTGTGACTGTCTATACTTAAAGTGATGAATGGGCAGCATTATTGTTATACATTACTCAGAAGCCCATGATTTCATTCATTGTGCGAGCCAGGATGAAGTTTTTCCAGCTCCAACTATTTTTGTAATAAATAGATTGTCTCCATCAGCATCCTCATAACAGCCATTGTACCATAGTTTCATAAATATTCAGTACAAAAAAAAAAAAGTATTGGCATTGAATATTAGAGAGAAAAGTCAATCTAGCCTACTAATCAAATTTCTTCCCCCCAGCACCCCCGACAGGCCACTCAGAATAAAACAGAATTAAGTGAGGAACTAATTAACCTCAACAACAGGTTCACTGTGTTCTGCTTTTCATGTTATTATACAAATTTATGCCTGCTGCAGAATTCAAATGCTACAAGGCACTTGCCTTCCTGGACCAATGTCTCCCACACATTTTGCAATGCCATAAGAAAATATCACTGCTCCCACATTGCTCATTTCCACCCATCAATGGGAGACTGCCAGGTTCACAGTTCTGTGAGCAGGAAGCTAAGAACAACTTAATCCCCCACAGATAAAAGTTAGTGTAAGGGTCAGTCAAAGGATCGATTTCTGCCTCAATGTTTTCTCATCAGGTTCTAAGCCTCAGAACTTGCCTGTATAAATCACAGATGTAGGCCTTAAGAAAACAGCCAAAGCTGGTACAGAATGAATGTGTTGTACCTGTTAAAGCTGGTACAAAACTAATGCTTTGTACATATCTACCCATACCTACCACTTTATCTCAAGAATGTTTTGTACTTTTCTCCAAGCCTCCCTGCCCCCTACCATTGTGAAAGATCCATAAAGCTAGGAGGTAAAAACCAGGAAAATTAATGACCGGACTTACCACAGACCCATACCCCAGCAGAGCATGCGCGAAGAACAGTTCAACCAGAGTTCAAGGTGATGATGACTACTGGCCTTCACCAAGAGACCTCAGGTCGACCACTGCTGCCGAGAGAAGCACATGTGCAAGGGGAGGAGACCTGCCTCCAAATCCGACCATGCCTCAGACACTCCTCTCTTGGCATGTGTGGCCTGCTAGGTGGAGACTGACACATCTCCACAGGCAAAGGTGGGTCTCAAGGTGGGTAGCAGGTATATTGACTACCATAACTAAACTCTTGGAAGTAACTAAACTCTTGGATGAGGGAAAGGAGTAACTAAACTCTTGGACGAAGGAAAGGCTGTGGATGTGGTCTTCCTGGACTTTAGTAAAGCCTTTGATACAGTTTCTCATAGCAGTCTGCATCGGAAACTGTCGGCCTCTGGCCTGGACAGGCGCACACTCTCCTGGGTGAAAAACTGGTTGAATGACCGGGCCCAGAGGGTGGTGGTAAATGGAGTTAAATCCAGCTGGAGGCCAGTGACAAGTGGGGTTCCCCAGGGCTCAGTCCTGGGTCCAGCCCTGTTCAGTGTCTTTATCAACGACCTGGATGAAGGCATCGAGTGCTCCCTTAGCAAGTTTGCAGATGACACTAAGCTGGGTGGGAGTGTGGATCTGCTGGAGGGTCGGGAGGCTCTGCAAAGGGATCTGAACAGGCTGGACTGCTGGGCTGAGACCAACGGCATGAGGTTTAACACGGCCAAATGCCGGGTCCTGCACTTGGGGCACAACAACCCTAAGCAGAGCTACAGACTAGGAGAAGCCTGGCTGGAAAGCTGCCTGGAGGAGAGGGACCTGGGGGTGTTGGTTGACGGCCGACTGAACATGAGCCAGCAGTGTGCCCAGGTGGCCAAGGAGGCCAATGGCATCTTGGCTTGTATCAGAAACGGCGTAACCAGCAGGTCCAGGGAGGTTATTCTCCCTCTGTACTGGGCACTGGTGAGACCACACCTCGAGTACTGTGTTCAGTTCTGGGCCCCTCACCACAAGAAGGATGTTGAGGCTCTGGAGCGAGTCCAGAGAAGAGCAACAAAGCTGGTGAAGGGGCTGGAGAACAAATCTTATGAGGAGCGACTGGGAGAGCTGGGGCTGTTTAGCCTGGAGAAGAGGAGTCTGAGGGGAGACCTTATTACTCTCTACAACTACCTGAAGGGAGGTTGTGGAGAGGAGGGTGCTGGCCTCTTCTCCCAAGTGACAGGGGACAGGACGAGAGGGAATGGCCTCAGGCTCCGCCAGGGGAGATTTAGGCTTGAGATTAGGAAAAAGTTCTTCACGGAGAGGGTGGTTAGGCATTGGAACGTTCTGCCAAGGGAGGTGGTTGAGTCACCGTCCCTGGAGGTGTTTAAGGTTAGGGTAGATGAGGTGCTTAGGAGCATGATTTAGGGATTGGTGGGAATGGTTGGACTCGACGATCCAGTGGGTCTCTTCCAACCTGGTTATTCTGTGATTCTGTGATTATGTGATTCTGTAAAAGACAGCTCTGGAGCAGCTGAATTTTTGAAGATCTTCCCCACCATGAGATCACATCGATCAAAGACAGAAGCAGTGGAACGCCTTCTGGACTGGGACCCCCAGAGATGCTGGATGTCTCTGGACCCATGGTGGTAGCAATAAACTTCTTTTTCTTCCCTTTTCTTCCCATCTATTTCCTATTCTCTCTCTCTATCGCAAGCCGCTTTATGGACACAATTAATAAAGTTATTGTTTGGATTGAAATTTAACTCCATTGAGTTGTTGAATTATTGTTTGTTGCACTCCAAGAATATAGCCAAAATGAACCATCATGTGTCCACTTAGGAGTGGACTGTGACAGCTGGTGCTAAATACTTTGTGGACTCTTGAAACTTGCTGCACATTTTTTCAGGAGCTGGCCAAGCTGTGAACAAACCCTGTGCTCCCAGAGAAGTGCTGGCTGGCAGAAAAGAGGTAAAAAGCAGTGAGTTTGGGGAGAGGAGGAAATAACTTCAGCAGACACCTCACTTTGCATAGGAACATCTACCCACAAAGAGTGCCTGCTCTAATACTGCCACCGATTGCTGCATCTCTATTTCCATATCTTCCCAGAAAATGGTTTATTGTTAAGACAACATAGGCACATTACTCACTTTCAGGTAAGGACTGATTGGCACGCACAGGGTTTTTCAAAGATCAAAGAGCTTCCAAAATAAAAGTTTAAAATCACTATTCTTACACTGGTTTCAGTACGAATTCCCAGCAGTAAGGTAGCAACTTTCTCCTCTACACTGGCTAGCATTACCTTATATACACAAAGAACCAGAAGACATTTTTCAGATTAATAATTATATAAATCTGTTAGTTTGTATCCATTTTCATTTTCAACAGGAAAAGGAAGAACTCAGCAAAAAAACAGGTCTCCTGATTACTATTCAGCCTTCTGGAAGTTACTACTCCCCATCTAAACACTAACTTACTTTAATTTTAGAGAAGGCAATAAAATAGAAAGATCAGAATGGTTTGAAATAACTAATTTGAACAATTTTAATTTTTCATAAAGTTAAAAAGAAATATGAAGTTGTAGTTCGTCAGGCCCAGTTAGACTAGCCTATCTAGCCTATCTATCATTCAATAGCCACAGATTTGAAGTGATGACAAATCTGTAGACCTCTCATCCTGTTAGTCAAATTTGGTGCAGTTAAGCCTAGTTATGTAATCTGGAACTGGACTCCATTCATGAGTCTTAAAGTGCATCATAGAACCATGAAGTTTTATAAGGACCTCAGGATGTCTCTAGCCCAGCATCTTCCTCAAAGCAGGTTAGATCTGGGTCCAGAGCTGAGTGGTCAGTCAGGTTATGAAGCTCCAAAGATGGCACAAACTCCCTTGGCAGCCTTTTCCAATTTCTGCTTGTCCTCAGGATGAAAAGGCTTCTCCTTACATTTGTCTGAACTTCTTTCAACTTACATGCATTATCCTTTGGTCTATTGCCGTGCATCACTGTCAACAGCCTTGTGCCATCTCCTTCATACCCTCCTGGCAGAGACTGGGAGGCAATTGTTAACCCCCTCAGCAAAACCTTTCCTTCTTCAAGGTAATTGAACCTTCTTCACTAGCCTCTTGTCACACAGTAAGTGCTCCAGATCCCACCGCCTTTGTGGCCCCTCACTGAGCTCCCTCCAGTTTGCCCATGTCTTGCTTGTTCCAGGGGGGTGCAAAACTAGATGCAGCACCCTGGATGTGGTCTCACCTCCCTTGCCCTACTGGATGCACTCCTGCTAATACTTATCAGTATGTGGCTTGCCACCTCTGCTGCAGGGAGTTTTCCCTTTGGCAGGTCATTGGGCCTCTGCCCACGGGCTTTTCTGAAACACATGATGAAGACTAACACCCACAATAACTCCAGATCAGCCTGCAGAGCATCATGTCAGCTATTTTCTTTTTTATGCCAAGAAAGTTGCTAAGAAGCAGAAGATATCAACCAGAATGCATCACAGTTACACATGCAGTTACACTCAAATGGTTTCTAGTACCTGCAATAGCTCGCTCAGAGTTAACTGGACGATATCGCATGACATAGTTAGCAATGTGGTCATCTCCTTTCATGAGGAAAGACAGCAAGGTGTGACCACCATAACCATACTTGTGATAGTCTGAAGCCACTAAAGAGCAGGTTTCAAACATCAATTGTCTTTGTTGTAGAAACACAAAACTTCTAGAAGTAAAACTTAACTGTCTATTCAGGTTCTTGAATGCCTGTGCTTTCAGCAACAGTCATCTTGAACTGACTCAGAGCATTATTTATATCAGGAGCACCCTTACATTCAACATAAAGTACCTAGCACAACATACATCCTAGGCAGAGGCAGATATAAATGTTGGCTTCCTCCTGATGCTATAATTGAGAGTTACAAGCTTCTGATGGCAGTAACTGTCTTTTTGTCCTCAATAAAATTTTATTTTTCCTGAATTATAAATGTCTCTTTTCCTCAAAAATATATGCAATATCCTGTAAAAGATATAAAGTAAAAACTGCGCATGTGTCAGGCTGAAATGGAAAATGAGAAGCCAAGCACCCATTTTTTTAAGACTTCTTTAAGAAAGTAAGTATTACAATATTGAAAAATGGTTCCTTATAAAGTCAGCTGTATTTGTGGAAGAAAGGGGGACAGGCCAAAAAAGGGTATATGATCCAGAGCTATGAACAGTTGGATGGAACAGAATTATCTCCCCAGTAAATATGCAAAACAGATTCTAAAATAATTTTCTGATATGCATTGCATTTTATTTGGAAGAAGATATGAGGGGCACTGCCTGTGTCATTATCTAGTAGGCATACTCATTGGTATGGTACATTAATATTAAGTCATTTAATGTATGTTTGCTTGGAGACAGGCAATTTTGAATATAGCACTGTAAAATCAGTCAGGTCACATGGAGCCACTCTAAGCTGTGCACATGCCTGAATAATTGTCATCCTGGGCCAGAGAGGTCAGTTTGGGTTGATATCCTGCATCTCATCATGTATATTGGTAGATATTTAGGGGGAAATTATAAGACACAGAGATTCTTTCCTGTAAGTACCCTCTGATCTTCTTATCTGCAGAAACTCAGAGCCATTCTGAGCTGTACCCTGCCTCCAGACTTTCATGTTTAATTATTACAGAGTTGTATTCCTAAACCTAGGTAAAACAGATCATTACAGGGCAGATTTTATTTTTTCTCTCTCTATGCTTTTCTGCCCTACCTAGTACTTTACAAGCATTCTAAACTGTTTT
Organism: Clamator glandarius; assembly: GCA_033459285.1. Lineage (NCBI taxonomy): Eukaryota > Metazoa > Chordata > Aves > Cuculiformes > Cuculidae > Clamator > Clamator glandarius. The sequence continues at coordinate 10,893,530 of JAUNZM010000261.1, forward strand.
GTTATATAACTAATAAAACAGTAAATAATTGAATAAATAAGATATGTTTAAATATGCCCTTATTTGGTGGTAAATCTAGAGCAGTAAAAATCTGCATCAGTGAATGACTTACCAACTTAGTGATTGTGATGGAGTCCTGTGGCATATATTTTGCCTAGAGGAACACTTGTCTGTTCCTTCAGACTTCATCTTTAGCATCAGAATCTGACATTAAATAATTAGTGTAGTAGGTGTGAAAAATACTGTTTTCCTAAAGAGACAAAGGAACTATTCTCTTCTCTGGAATCATGTCAAACTTGGTTTGATCAGCTTTAGATGTTCTCCATCTAGTTCTGTTTAAAGTTCAGTCTGATAAATTTTGTCTCAGTCAATAAAGCAAAATCACTAATCATCTCATTTAGTCATGCAGGACAGCAAGGTCTAAGCTAAGAAGCCAGTCGCCACGTCTGCTGCTAACATCTGTTAGTGGGGAGCCAAATGAAGCTGCACCGGGCTTCCCACAGTTTCTGTTTCTGTCATGTACAGTACACAAATATGGATGGAGTCTTGAAACATGGAATGAAGTTGTTAAATGGGCACCCCATACAGGCAGCTATAATTCATGCTATGAACAGAATCACAGACAATTACCCAGGCAGCTAAATACATTGTCCACTATGACAGATGTGGTGCACAGAACCCCTTTTGATCATATACCAAGTTAATAAATTCTGAGTGATCATGTAACCATAAGCAAGGGACAGCAAACCAGGTAATATGGGGCATATGGTACCTTTCCAGGATCAGAAAGAAAGTCTTGTGGAAATCAGATCCATATTACAGTCATTAAAAATGCACACTGGGTTTCATGCAAGAGCTATCGTTGTGATGCTTAGGTTCCAAGCAGGTCTCTCAGCCATAATAACTAGCTAGCTTTCTGGGGAAGGAGCTGTCACCTCAGGTGCCTGGGCAAACAGGGCGTCTTCACTGGGCGTATTCTGAAATCTTACACTTACCATGACATGGGAAATCTCTACAGATATTGTATATGTACATCCTGGAAGCAGAGGCAGAGGAGATTCTGCTGAGGAACAACTTGAAAAGTGGGCATAGAGAGAAGGTAACAATGACCATTCTTGGCTGTCTCAATCAAGTTCAGTAAGAATCATCCTGTCTCAGTGAATACAGAGAAAGCACAAATACCTTTACTTCTATGCTCAACTGCTCTCCTGCCTGAGAACATGCTCCTGGAAGATGACACAAGGCATGTCTTTGATGCCAGACTTTCTAGGTTCTAATAGACCTGAGAGCACACTGTATGTATGAAAAAACAGATGGAGACTCCTGAACAGCCACTTTGACTGTTGCCCTGTGGTTAGCCCAGCTACCACATCCCTTCCCCTTGTCTTCCCCCACAGCTACAATATCTACCCTAAGCACTTTCCAACAGGGTGGTTAATTCCCAAATGCCTGGCATCCAATCTCTTGCCAACACTGTACTCCCTTGTTTGAGTTTCACCTTCTGTCTGACCCTCAATCACAAAGAGATGTGCTGAAATCAATTTCTACCTCATGTCTCAGTCTGACCAGACAATCCGGGACAGGTTCATTTTCCTGTGAATACAGTTTCCAGCAACCCCTATCCACTCTATATGCTCATCTCCTTCCCCTCTTGCTCACTTGCACACATTGGATGATGTATCTGGCACCTTTCCCAACAGTTTCTAACTTGTGAATTATTGATCTGGCTTTGACTGAGGCATTTGAGCCACCTTTCCAACAACTTTTGTATTAGGTCTGTGTCACTGAGCAGATTTTTTAGCAACCTCCAGCTTATTGTGGCAAGCCTTGTCCACAAATACAGTGTAGTGCTTTCTCACAAATATTCCCTCAAGAAATTCTCTGCTTCCCTCTACCCATAAGCTCTCCAGCACATTCTCACTCTTTAAGCCACAGCATACTGGAAAAAAGCATCATAGGTCACCCTCAGTTCTGAAACTATAAAAATACTGCACATACATATCTCATACTGTATATAAATATATAAATATCCCTGTGATCAGTTTAAGGAAGACTGACAATGGAGTTTGAATCTTCACCAAGCTCCTCTTGATGGACACTTTATGCATATACTGACCTCCTTCAGCTGACTGAAGCACCTCTTGGTTTTTTTCACAAAAATACAGGGCTCAAAGAGCAGCAATTCATCATCATCCCCCCTATAGGCAGTCAGCCGTATATTGGTCATCCTGATCACACCATTTTCACTAGGATGAGGGAGGTGGAAGAATAATATTTGAAATAGTTTTTCTCAAAATGACATTTCATTCTGAAGTTTGCCTAAATGTTTACCTTTAGTTTTACACTGGCTAAAACTTTGTCCAAAAACAAGGGATTTTTTTCTTGTTTTCTTATTGTCTTTTTTATGTGACTCAAAGGTTTGAAGAAATTTTATTGTGAGGTGCAATCCAAGCTGTCTGGCTAGCATATCAGAAGAGTGCTAAGATGCTCGACTCATAAAGTGACATATTAACTGTGTTGATATGTAGCAGTGAACAGATCTACCAATAGAGGTAGTATAAGTATCTAATACCTCAAGGTCCAAAAGGTGCCTGATCATTATAAACATTCAGCTAGGTTGATCAGTTTTGTTTCATTAGAAATGATAACATGGTATTGCAATCCATCACTGGGAAGTGGCCTCCACAGATGCAGTATCCAGCAGGTAGCTAATACAGAACTCATGAATGGTCTTCTATGCTATCATTTATGTTATCATTGTTATACAGAAGACTCATTTTTCTCCGTTCACACTGCTGTAACTTGCAAACCATCCAAGCCTACATTTTTAATCCCTTGCTTTGCTGATAAAATGCAAACCATTTTTCTTTCCCAATTATGCACACATGAGTATTTATTCCTGCTTCCTCTGCCCATCGGCAACAAAATTCTTGCTGTTTCATTGCTAAGAAAGCCTAAAACACTTTACAGATCATACCCTCCTCTGTGAGAAACATGAATTATGCAGTCAGTAGTGCCTCCAGCTACTTGCATGAGTAGGTTTTTCCCAACCAGTCTCTGGTATGGTTGTCTACACTTTCATTACCCTGAGATGACATTAATGACATTTAGTGCTGACTGGTCTGCATGATAAAGCTAAGTATAAACCCAGTCTGATGCAGAATGTGACTGACAGTGTTCAGAAGAAAAGCAAAGGCCAAGAGTAGATATTACCACCCTAGAAAGAGCTGCATTTGACTGCCAGTTAAATACATTAATTTTAAATTCATTCTGTTTGACATGCTGCATATAATTTTATGTGATCTCATTATAGCCTATACCGCTTCCTTGCCGTGTTCCTGAACATCTGTGATAGTCAGTTGTCAAATTACAGGAGCTAGAGTCCATTGGCAGGGTAAAAATTGTGCACTGTCAATGAGTAGCAAGCAATACTTTCAAGGAAAGCATCTACATAAGGGATTGGAGGGAAAAGGGCAGGACTGAGAATGAGGATGTTGTTTCAAATCTAGGATGCAGGGTAGTGGGTAACAGCTGTTGTCCCACAACATCTCATGCTTTTCAAGAACCTGTATTTTAAAGCAAAAATGTTTTTTTGTATTGCAGTGAGTGTGGCAAACACAAATCTAAGCAGCAGATTTATCTGGGTTATACAGTAGGAGAACTGAGTGTGTAACACTCAGTGTAATACCCAGTAGATTATTAAACTTATTCAATTCTCTACTTCAGTTCTTTTCTCTGTTGTTGTGTCACAGATTTGTGTATTGACAGGATTAGTCACATTGTCAAGAAAATTCAGATTTCAGAGTTAGTGACAGCTTGAGCTTTTTACAACAAATTTGGGTGAATTTTTTTTCAGTAATTGTAGAAATAACCAAATATGTTTCAAATCAGCGATGCGATTCATAACAGGAGAAACTGTTGGTTTAGAAAACTCAAGAGGGGCAAGATTTTCTGAAATAAGAAAAATCTGCACATTGGTGGAAATGTTTTGCTTCACAATTGCCATAACATTCACATTTTCAAATCTGACATAGTGAGCTTTTTGAAACAACATTTTTACTCTCTGTATTGACTTACAGTTTTGAAAAGGAGTTTAGAAAGATTAAAAAATATCCAAACTAAAATGAAATATTTTCTTTCCAATTCCAAATGAATTATTTGAATGCTTTTGGTTCTTTCGTTTTCTTAAAATTCTAATACTCCTAAAAACCTTGCCTTCTCCTTTTATGCTTTCTACAGAGTCAGCAAATTAATCATTAAATTCATTTCTTGAACAGCTCAACTTGGCAAATTCAAGGTAATAGGATACTGGCCTAAATTTTTGGTAATAATAAAAATGAAATTACTATGAAATATTGGTATTACCTTCAATTTGCCACAAGAAATGAAGGGCTATTCACTCAGAACCACTGTTACAATCTGTCTGCCCATTCAAGGCATTGTATTGTACAGGCTACACATTTCCTCCATATAATTTGTCACTTAATTTGAAATCCTGTGATCCTTTGCAATTCCATTTTTCCTTTCCATTACTTGACTTCCTCATTTTCCTGAGTAGCCACCAGAAACTGTACAGACACAGCCTACACACATTTAAGTGTTTTTCTTTTTCTTTCTTTTTCCTTTTATGTACCTTAGCTCTTGTTTGATTTTCTTCTAAACCTGTTTCTTCCCACTGTTTCCTTAATCATAACCTTTCTTTATCTCATTATCTTCTTACTTAATTTTTGGGTTGCTTCATTTTAAAATTGCCAGAACTGACTGCCTTTCAAATAAAAATAAAAAGACACATTTGCTAGTCTTGTATCTGGTTTCCCTTAATGGCAGATAATTCTCTTACCTGCTTTTCACCATCTGTTGCTACCTATTCGCAAGCAAAATTAAAGCAACAGTCCAGCTGCATCATTATGGACAGATCACTAACTACATCTCCTCAGTGAGCTGCAGTAGTCAGAAAAGCAAATGAGATGTCAGGTTACAGTATGGAGGGACTACAGTGTAACACTATCTTGATTTCTGGATGTGCTGAGCATTTTTTTCTCACACTGGACTTTTCCAAGAAGAGCAGGGCTTCGGCACCTCTGCAAACTAACCTGTTGATGAAGCAACCTCCTGTGGACTGCAAGGTCCAGTCGTGCCTAGCCTTGCCTGGGCAGAGAGGGGATCCAGAGGTCCTTAGGAAGTAAGAAATGCCTCACCTCAAATGTCTTGTTTCTGTGCGTGTAGAATGTCCACGGAACGCTTCAAATTGTTGTTTAGAGAATGGACATCGTTATAAGCAAAACTGTGCGAGAGAAATGTCCATAGCAGCATGAGGAAAAAAGCCGTTTTTCCCATACAGACTAAGTAAACACTTCTCATGCAGGATAGAGGAACTTGTTACTGGCCTAGGCCTTCCTTCTAGATAAATCTCACCTCTAAAGTGAAGTCTCCCGGTGCTGTAAGAGCACCGGGAGATCCCACTTTTCCCATAGTGGGATCACTCATATTCCAGTTTCCAAGAAACAGTTCTGCGGATGCTCATAGCTCAGTCATCTTTCAGGTTCAGATCTTATACTGCAGCTCTTCTGTCCTCCTGCCTGGAGACTGGAAGCTATTGCCTAAAGCCAAATTTCAATGCCTTTTGTCAGTACACTTCAAGACACACTAATTTAAACTAAGACGAGCTTCTCTTAACGTTTAATTCCATTACCTGGCATGTTTCAAGGGAAGTATGTCATGTTTACATTTGGCCTTTTATTATAAAGTATTACCTTTTTTGTGATATATTACCTGTTTTGTGATATAGTCATAAGTTGCCTCCTACTCTAAAAACAATCTGAAGTGAGGTAAAATAATTCTCAGTTTTCCAGAAGAACCTGATGACAGTACTCCCATAAAAGAAAATGGCAAGAATCCAGCTTATCAGAAGAAGATATTCCATTGTTTATGGTAACAAGAGTGATAAAAAAGGTGTACTAATACCATGCAGCATTGGCCCTGAAAACCTTGCCAGTCATACTGAAGACAAACCGGTTTGCTCAACTTGGTTTTGTGTGGTTTTTTTCCTTTGTAAGAAAGGCAGTAATTTCAATATTGCAAACACTGAATTTTCTAAATATAAATAGTAATTTAGACCTAGTTTTGTCAACTCATTTCTCAAGTCTCTCGTTTAAATGCTTGGGAGCAGGAGAACATAACGCTTTAACAAGAGATTGCAGTTGCTCTGAAAGGGAAGTGTTGTTTTGGGTATCCATCTGTACAGTCCCAAATAAAAACATGCACCTTTCCAAACTCTTGTGCAGAGTATTAAAACAGTTTTTGTAGCAATATCAGAGTAAATTGGCATTAACTTCCAGGTTTCTTCCTGAAGAAGATAGTCAGGCAGGGCCAAAGAAATGGCAAGCTGAGGGTTACAAAGGTCAGCCAGAAGTAAGAGAATGGGTATTTTGTGATTGAATTAGCAATTAATTACTGCCTACTTGTGGCAATATGGCAGGGGCTTGGCTGGGTTGCTAGGAAAAAAAAACCCTGCCGACAGACAGCAGATACCCAGCTGTGACTGCACCAGGTCTTTAAGATCTCATGGCAGCATGATGGTTTCCCTCCTTGTGAGGGAAGATTTCATCAGCAGAGCACTGAGACAGGTGGCTAGTTGGAAGATGCCATGCTGCATAAAACATGCTTCTGCTGCAAAGCATGAAACAGTTAAATACTTTGTGCAGCATTAGCAAACAAACATGTAAATACAACACTGCAAAAATAGAGCGGTTTACAGCAAAGAATCCCCACAAAAAGTTACTGTGAAAATGCTACTACACAGATATATTTTTATCCCTTATTTACAATGGGAAACTAAGTACCAGTAAGTGTACAGATCAGATCAGAGTAAGTGAAATAATTTATGGCATGCTAATGAATAATTTGCTAACAAATATTGTTTCAGAAATGATGGGTCCATATTTCTTTAGTCTTATATGAGGGGAAAGGTCATTCATCCCTTTGTGATGGCTGAAGAAATTTTATCACCTTAACTAGTCCATTGGGATAGCAGTAGTAGACGTTCCTGGCAAATCAGGAACTTGAAAGTTCTAAAAGCCAGACTTATGAAATATCAGAATATCTTACAGCCTGAAATGCTTACAGTTTTATGAAATGAGCTGCAATTGCAGACTGATTTTTTATTTTAAAGCTTACTTTATGTGATCCTGCTATACATAGCACAGTATATCAAGGACCTTTCAGATCAACGGCTTGCAGAAGCTAAAGTGTGGAAAAATTCAAGGGCAAGAGCACAATTAATGAGGAGAGAGGTATGGCATTATATCATTCCCTGAAATATTACATCTGTTACTCATAGCCTGGCTCAGCAAGGGTAGCTTACCAGTTGTTCATTCTTAAATGAACATTTCAGTGCACTTTACAAACCGTTGAGTTAGATCTTGTCATTTTCTTCCTTATTGCACAACAGGGAAACTAACACACAAAACTATTAAGAAGTTTATTCTTAAAGGTTTTGAGCACATGCACTCCATCTAAAGTTAATGTGACCTCTGCAAATCAGACTGCAATGGTAAGTCTGAAATCATAACTGCCTGCTATATTGGTAAAAAGAATAGAAGCCAGAGCTCTTGTCCCCTAATTTTTGCTTTAACCAGCAGTTTTCAGCATCATAATAACAGCTTTTTTTATTTTGCTGGAAAAATGGAAACATTTGGCTTGTGACAACATGTTAATAAATGATTCAGGTCCTCATTGATTACATCCCTAGCTCTCCTTTGGCAGGAAAAAGGAAACATTCTTCACAACAGTTGTTCCATGAGAAGGGCTTGTAGAGCACACATTTACTAGGGACAGTCCCTAAAATCGTTAGCCAGATAACATTACATTCTACCCCCATTATGTCTGCCTCATCTACTTTTTGTCTTGTTTGTCAGCAATTAACAGCTAAGCCAAGTGTATTTTCTCAAAATCAATTCACAGTAAAATATGTCTTTAAAATTCTACAGAGGGTGCATGCAAGGTATTCACGTATCACAATGATAAATGTAGTAATTAATTAGAAGATTATTTTGTAGGTATGGGGCCAGCCTTAGCCCCTGTCATTGGATATGAACTACTCTTGCTGAGAAGTTTGACTGGAAAATGTGAGGATTTGCAAAGTCTTAGTGGCATGAACTACCCATGCAGAAATTCTATTGATTTTCATGTGTCTGAACTGCAAGCAAGAGCTAGCTGCAGAGTTAGACTGTAAGGCAAAAGTCAGTAATAAAGAACTGATGTTTAGGCAACATATAAATAGTTAAAGAACACTACATAAAAATAAAAATTACTGGAATGGAGTATCAAATACTCAATATTCTGTAGGAAACACTGCAATGAGAGCAGTCACATGAGCTAGCATTTTATAAGAACACAAAGTTGAATATCTGAAAATAATGAGCAGTAATAATTGATCCTCGCTGTGATGAAAACATCACTTAGTATTTCTATTCCAGTCCTATTTGTCACTAGTCTCAATTTGGGAGTGATAAAAAGAACACTTAACGTTAAATAGAATGTGTTGAGCAACTGATTATCTATAGGCAATGCAGTGACACCCACAGCTTCTATAGTTGAGTTTGATCTGATGGTGCTTTTGAAGCTCTTTGCTGTAGATGGGATCATATTCAGTGAGTCTCTGAGACTGAAACTTGAGGATTTGGATCTGGACTTGAGGAGGAAATGGATGCCAATGGGAGAGGGGAAGAATCCAGTCCTTGCCATTGAGAAAATCTTTTACCATATTTCAACTGAAAGCAAACCAGAATGACGATGCCAGACTGAGGAAGATGCAGAGCCATAACTAATCTTCAGTGGAATATTTCTGATCTTCTAAAGGAAAGTTAATTCTATTAGAGAATTCACAGGATTGGACTGCCATGTGGATGAAAATCCCTGCAATAATATTTGAGAAATAAAATATCAGCTGGTTTTTTTTCTTTTTTTTTTTCTGGAGGGATCTAACTTTCCAGGTATAGAGACAGAAGTTTACTAATTTGGCTGCATGTTTACCTGGAGATAATGGTATGAGGTTTGGTTATTTTTCAACTACTAGATGAAAAATTTTAGCTTTGGCAAGTAATGATGATACTGTGGAAAAATTGGCTATAAAGTATGAACCCAAGTAGAGTAATCTGGAGTTTATTTGGTCTAAACAAAATGAAATAATAAAGGTAAATCTGTAATTGAGATTCTTTAGTTAAAATGAGGAGACTGATAAAAGAAGATAAGTATAAAGTTAACTGGATGAAAAACTTTGGGAGTTGAATGGAAAGTGCACCTGGAATTATATTAGAATCGATACATTTTTAAAAAGCTACACAAAATGTGAATTTTATGTATGAAAAAATGTAGAGAGCAGGTCCATACTTGTATACATCGAAGCAAAACAAAAGGATGATCAACAACAAGGTCATACTGAGAATATTCAGAAGGCCAAGTGAATTATAGACACATCAAAGAGTACTAAACCAGCAAAATAATGTATATTTGAAGAAAAAGCACGTGTGGTCCCTTGAAAACTCTACTTTGTATAAGTAGACTATTTCTTGTAGCTATGTGGAAGTGATTAATATATCTTACTAGATATTGCTAAAACCTTAACCAGAATTTTGCACAGATCTCCAGTTCTTAGCGAAAAAACAATTTCACACCAGGTAAGCAAAGATAAATTTTGTGGGAAGATTTCCTGGAAAGGAGGTAATAAAGCTGGGCTTATTTAGAAAACCAGAGGCTGAATGAGCATCCAAGTGCACCCTCTGAGTTTCTCGGAAGAGTAAACTAGAACAAAAACAAAAAAAAGGAAAAGAACAGATTTCTCAAAGGGATAAACACTGCCCATAAATAAATTTATATCTGCTATGTGGAGGCAGTTTCTAGTCATAAGCAGAAAAGTGAGAACATCTTCTCTATACAAGTAGTGAGGCATAAAAACTGCTGTTTAAGATAGTATCACTTGTAATATCAAAAAGTGGGGATCATAGGATACAATTAAGAAATGTCCTCTGGCTTCCCCATTCTTGAATTTCTTGGTGTCCTGATACTGTAGAGTTTTGCTGTGATTCTGCTTTGCACTTATCCTTTATCACTTACTTATACAACATCGGACAAACTGAGAAATAGACCTGCCACTTCAATGTACTGCATAACTAGCCTATAAATATATTTCTTTGACACTGTAAGGCTGAGATCTTCTCAAGGGTCAGAACAATAGGCACTTAAGATAATGAGCACAGTCAGCATGCTATAGAGGGAGAAGTGGGAAAGAAACATGAAAAAAAAGGTGTTTGAAAAAAATTAAGATTGAACACCAACCTTCTGTCTTAGGTTCACAACTCAGCTACTAATTGCTCATTATGGTAGGTTAGTTCATCATTATCTAACATTTCTTGCATCTTCTTCAAAAGCAGCTAGCCCTACTCAATGTCTAGTAAAACGGCATCAGTTTTAGATAATTTAATGAAGGGACTTGGTAGAGCATATTTTATGCAGTTTCTCCATCATCTTTGTTTAGAGGGAGACAGTATCAGTTGCATAATTATAGAATAGTAAGGGACTGGTGGTTCTTGCAATTTGTACTGAAGGCAATGGAGAAATAGTGACAAACAAATAAAATTGATGTCTGATTCTCCTAAGCATTTGTTGGAGGGTGGATGCAGGGGAGTATTTCATCATTTGTACATGCAGTAAGGACCTCACATTCTTGCTGTGATGCAAAAGGCTTAAGCTCCCAAGGTACACAGGAGTAATCATTAGTTGTTATGCAAGATATAAAGCAGTGGAAAATGAGAGTGTGTTCTGGTTTGAGCTAAAGCAGAACCAATTTTCTAACTTTTAGGCTAAGCCTCTTCTAGGCAACTTCATTTTCTAGAAGTTAACAGCATGCTTTTCAGACTGCTCATCTCTTTGAATGATAACACCTGATGGGTTTAGTTATCACCAGAGTAATGGAGCACTGGTGTGCAGAAAGGTCATTACTTACACTTATTTCTATAGAAACCAAGACCATCTTGAGGTTGGTAAAATGCCTTAAGTCAAAATGGCGAAAAAGGCTTGCTCCTATGGGGAAGAGCAGATAGGACAGATGACCTAAAACTTATCAATGGAGTATTCCATTCCATATATGTTATACACAGTATAAAGCTTAGGAGCCACAAGGGTCAAGCTCTCTTCCTCAATGGCCAGCATCTGGTGAGGACCTTATCTATCCTTCTCTCTTCTCCTGATTTTGATCCGTGTGCTCCTGAATCATGTTCCTGAACCCAGTTCCTGAATCCAGCTCCTGTCTGCCCTGAAGTCCAGACTGGGACTTTCCCCATGCCTGCCCTGCAGCATCAGTGGTAACATGCAGTCACTGGGGAGTTTGATTTGTTATATTTGTATGAATTTTATTATTTTTATTAATATTATTTTCCTTATTAGTAGTATTGCTTCATTAAAGCTGTTTTAGTTTTAGTCTCTAACCTGAAAGTCTCCCCCATTTCCCTTTTCCTTTTCCCAGAGTGGGAAGGAGGAACCACAACTGCCCCATCTAGTTACTGACCAGGCTGGAGTGGGGCTAGGCTGGGACAGATAGCTGCGGTTTCAGGTGAAAAATTAATTTGCCTGCAGAGAAAATATAAAAACCACCAACCATGAACCCCCTCCCATGTGCTTCTGGAATTACAATAGTAGCCACAAAGTACAAGATAAAGTTAATTATTCACCAAACTGAAAGGAAAAAAGGTAACCTTAACACAACACTCATGACTATGAAGTTCATAAATAATGCACAAAGTAATTCAGAATGGTAGAAGTATGGAAAGAATTTCACTGTAAGTAGCTTCTGCAATAGCCAGGACTTCTTTCTATTTTAACATCTTAGACTTCAAAATGTGTCTCTACCTCAGTTTTAATGCATTTTTCTCCACTTGAATTCAAGGCACAAGCTTTCCCTTGACTTGTCAATATACTCGAGAAAGATAACATACAGTGCTTATCTGAGGTACTAAAAGCATGCATTTCTTCTTAAAAATAAAGCACACATCTCTGCATTTAAAGACCAGTTTTTCAGAAGCAATTAATTTAGATGAAACTGTAAACAAGAAGAAAACACTGAAAATATGGCCTAAGATAATTTTCAAAATAGATATGATATTCTGAACAGTACAGAAAAGAAATCAAAACTAGAAAAGACTGCATTAAGTTATGGGCTCATTTTCTACTCAGTAAAAAATAGAAAAAGCACAGTCTGGAAATAACAACTAAGTCTGAATTATATCCTTTCTATGTGTGGATTGAAACAATTCATTATTCATATAAAATCATAGGAGAAAAACCTGTCACTCATACTATCTATGTGAGAGCGAAATATCTGCTCACAAATAGTAGGAGACATGATTAAAAAATCACACAGAAACCTAAGAGAAACCCAAATTTAAAAGGATAGTGAGCACCGATTTCTATTGGGATTCCAAACATGTTAAGTATTTCCATAAACTTTCCCTTCCCACTGTTTATCATAACTTAGACTGATCTATGTCTCAAGAAAAATATTTAATGTAGTGCAGTTATAGTAAATGAGACAATAATTCTTGGTGACTTATTTTTCTACTTCTATAAATACCTGTACCCCTTTTTTTCAAATCTAGTGAGCCAGGAAAAAGTTAGAATATCAGTTTTATTATGTTCTCTTCTTCCCTTTAACTGCTAAGTTGCTGATGGCTCATGCAAAGTCAGTCCCATGGATCACCTTTGTCTCTAAGAAGAGATGTAGTCCTTTCTTCCCTGAGATGAGAGTGCCACTTCTTTTTGAAACATAAAATGGGAGAGAATCATGTGGGGGTTGTTGTAGAACAAGAAAATATACTACAAAGACTGCTTCTGAGAGCTCCTTAAGAGCTTTTGTCTTATTGCTTTTATACACCAATGGCAATAATGTATACATTCAAAGGAATTTCAAAGCATTGGTTTATTCTGAACAGAAAAGAAAAAGACAAAAAAAACCCAAAGCAAAAAATTTACCTTGAAATACTATAATAAAATGTCTTGACTCATTTGGAAATGGCATTCTTTGATGAGCAATTTTTTCTGTACAATTTGCGAAATAGAAAAGGTGCAAATTCCCAAAAATCATTTTTTCCTTTTTGTAAAAAAAAAATTCTTTCTGCTAAAAATTTCTAAACCCAGCTCTGATAGCCATTGTAAGGAGAATCAAACCTACGGGCAGTGGTTTTCAGATTGACAGAAGCAATTGCATGAAGCAGGAAGAAATCTAAGTGATATCTATTTGAGGAAAATTAAGATGGTGTTGATGAAATTGTTGTTTCAACAAATATTAGTTCAATTATGGTGATAATTTTATATCTCAAGGGCACAATATAAGAGAGCAAGAATATAAAGAAACAAAGTTTAATCCAAAGCAGTTAACACCTAAATTTGCTACAGATGTAATCCAGATTCTGTGGGATTCCAGTGGGAGTTAAAATTACATTCATAATTGAAACGGTACCTTCTGCTGATTAAAGAGAAAAGGCTTAAGGCCAGAGCTCAGCATCTTTGCAGAGGATATTTCATAAGAAACTGACCCCATTGAAGTTTTGGGTATTTTTCTCTGTGAAGAAATTAAGTGTTAGACACTGCACCAAAAAATGAACTGTCTTAAAGTAGTAATGTTTTAGTCAGCCCTGCTGAACACTAAGAGAGCTTCTCTGGCATTGATATATGAAAACAGAACATTTTGTTCATATGCATCAATAGAAATGCTTGTGAAACTGCAAACCACTTAATTCTTCTTTCATTAAACTTCTGGGCACTACTCACAAATAACAGTGAACTCTGCTATGATTAAAGGCTTGACTTGTGCCTGTGTGTGAGTTTCTGATATAGTATCTAGTGAGTTGGTATTTCTCCCAACAGGGGAAGTTACCATGTTCCTAGCAGACTTCTCATAGAATATGGCTATTTAGTTAAAGAAGTGGCAGAACATCTTTCTGGGAAGGATGAGAAGGATGGGGTTATTTTCAAATCCACATGCTCAGTATGTGATACCAAATATTCTTGATTCTTACCTACATTAAAAGGAGTCATGTAACACTCATTATAAGACTTAGACACCATTCTCAGAATTGTATCAATTTTGTCCTTTAGAGAAAACAATTCTCATACACGATATTTATAAAATAGGAAACAGACCCTGAAACTACACATAAGATGCACTGGAGCCCATCGTTCTGGTTTGTAGACTTGTATTTCCTGTCCATTGGACCACGCCAAATGACTCCATTTAACAAAGTGCAATATCAAAGTTCATCAGCACTGCCCTGCTATCCCCTCTCCTCTCACCACATTTCCATAGAGGAATTGGTAACACTCATTAGTGAAGCTTTTAAGAAATGACAAAAAGAGTCATTTTAAAATGAATTTAAACTACTTTTAAAAGTCATATCTAAGATGTCCAGATTTTGTTTTGTTTTCTTTTCAGGAAGCATGGAGAAGGGAATAGTTGGAGGAGGGCTGTTAGTCCTTCCAGCATTGTTTCATGTTTCAGTCAGGGATGGCATTTACTGCAGCTGAGACAGCACATTTTTTTTTTGTTTCTGTCCCAGTTCTTTTTACCTGGAGTGTTTGACTGCAAAAATAAATTGATAGTGCTTTTCATAACTTTGCTAACTCACATTAGTTTCTTTTGTCATTTTTTACACTTACTATTCCACTGTAATTAATACAGAGGATATTATGCTTCTGGTCTCTGCTTTGAATAGCTCTCATTCTTCTGCTTCATGTTTTCTCAACAGTCTTTTATTCTATCCAGCTTTCAGCAGGTCATCTTGCTTTCTCTTATAGATTTTGGTGTTCGGGTCCCAGCTCTTCTGTGCTTCCACTTTCTAAACACATTTTTCTGGACATTTCATTCAGTGAATACTGTGACAAACAAGCTTTTATTCATTTACCAAGGTACATGAGCATCATTTGAAACATTTGTGTGCTAGCAGAGATAAACTGAAGTCAGACACAGTAACACAGTCAAAGAAAACACGGGGAAGAATTCAATAGACTAAAATACTGAACAGGGAATAATTAAAGAGATGGGGTTTAGGACAGCAGTTTTCAACAATTTTCATACTCAGGCCTGATTATCAAAACCACAGTTATTCAAGAAGTTGACTGGTCAGGAAAGGATTTTCTATCACAAAATGGGCCACAACAAGTACAAGTCATGAGAGATCAAAATTATTCCAGTTAACTTTTCCTTCAAAAACCTGATTTTTTAACAAATAAAATACAGGAAAAATTTCAGACCCACACCTTGCCCCAACGTCAGTAGCTGTAAATTCCCTAGCATTGATCTACGAAATTTCCATTTCAGGAGCATTGGAATTGTTTCACAAAAGAAGTTTGGTATTTTCAAAATAAAATAAATAAATGGAAAATAATTACATCTCTTATAATAGTCTCCCACTCTTTCCACAGGAATCATTTCAAGCCTAACAGACTCTGATGACATTCCTTAGGATGAAATTCTAATTCCATAGAAAATCTTTCTTGCCTAATAAGGGAAATACTTTAGTAAAGGGCAATTAATTTGGAAACTAACTAAAGCTTAACCATTTGTTATTCTGTACATGTTTGTATAGCACACGCATGGTAGTATCCCAGTGGGCACAAGGCACTTATTGAAATACCAGTCTCAATGTTTATCTCATTTGTTTATCCCATGCTTTATGAAGATTAGCCTGTTGTTTTGTCAAGAGGAATTCCAAGGCAAATACCTAACTATCTGAGTTAGAGGTGATTCTTGTCCTCTTAGTTGACAGTTTGATTATTCCATTGACACAGGGTTGTCTTAAATGTATACATTTTTATATATTCCTCTAGCCAGCTGACTAAAAGCTTTCTGTATCGGTACTTCCTCAGCAGAATGGCAGTATCAACATAGAGGACCCATCACACCATGATGCAGTCCTCATAGCCACAAACTTTTCCTCTGCTTTGAACTTAAGAAAATTGCCTAGTAGCAAGACCATATCAGCAGTGAATCAGCAGGGAAGTGTCAGTTTTGTTAAATTACTGCTATAAAGTAAAGCTTGAGATTGTTGTTACCGTTCTATATTTCTAAGGTAAGTGATGGTTCTGTTCAGATATTTTTGCTGAAAGACTGTCTCAGGGGAGAGAGCATTCCTTTTAAACCAAAAAGGCATAAGATATAAAACATCCATTAAAATATTCCAGCTTTGATGGTATTTTTCTTTTTTCTTTGTTTTTCTTTTGATTAAAAGTTTCAGTGTTTAAAAAAAACAATAAATAAGGTTTTTTAGAATTTAAATGAGAGGAAAAAATATTATTTCTAAGAAAAATTGTTTCTCCAGCAAAGGCCTAAAAGGGGCAGCTCATTCTGCAGAAAAGCACACAAAATGCCTATGCTTGACAGAGTGGAGCCTCATTTTCCCTTGGAAACTTGCATTATATTGAATTTCTAGGCTGTACTCAGTGGTGGCCCCATACAGCAGCTAGATGCTACTGCACTCAAAGTGAGAAAATGGAAGGCCTTCACTTTTTTCCACCCTGAAGATTTTTCTGTAATGGAAACAGTTCATTGCAGCTAACCCACTGAAAATTGTCTTTTAAGAAATAGAGTTTAATTAAAGCACTTACCAGAACTATCTGTGTTAACCCATTATACCTCTAAATGTAGAGGCAAAACATTGAAATTGTATCACTAAAGTCCTTTATAGAGGTGACTTTCATGTAGAAGGCAGACTAACTAACCAATAAGGTGCTAAATCCTTCCTTTAAAATGGATCTTGAAAGTACTCAGCCTCTGCCAGATGTGAGCCCTTCCCAACAACAAACCCTTTACATACACAGCCTGCAATGACTAGTTTGGTAATGGCTGCAGCTAGAGAAACTCATGGACAATTTAACTTGCAAATTTAGAGGTTAATCGGTCCTGATTTTAGATGCAGAGCCATAAGCCCCCACTTCGAAAGCAATCCCATAACTGGCCCAGCATTTGACATAACAGTGCAAATCTTCACAAATCAAGCACTGACTCTGCATAGAGATAACTAACTGCAGGAGTCAGGTTTGCAGAGATGCCCACAGTAGCCTAGACTTCACCCCCTTAAATCTGTATACTACTGTCATGCCTGATCCAAAACTCATGAAAGCCAGTAAGCCCTAGTAGATACCTGCTTTTTCAGTTCACCATTTTTTTGGAGGTCCTTATTCTTGTAAATGTATTCTTCAGTTGCTAATACTGACAGGGATAGTTGAACAAATACTCCTCAGGCTGTGATTTATTTACAACCAGATCTGCTCACGTCCTCACTCTCCCTCCCTTATAGCTTCATGTGGGTACAAGCTCCAGAATCAGGTGCAGCAGAAGACTTCTCGATTAAACCTGGCTATACTGATTAGTTAACAAAGATTGGGCTGTGAATGTCAAGCAGAGAATTTCTGTGGTGTTAGCCATCTTTATATGTAGTTTTCAGTAAACAAGTTTCCATTCAGTGAAAGTAAACTCTCAAATGCTTGTTTACATCACAAACAACAGACATAATCTAATTTCTTCTTGCTGGATAGGCAGCAGGAAAAAAATTAATGATTAGGATACACAATACTAATTCTCTAACATATAGACATTGTCATAACATTTGGAATTCACAGACCTTTCCACGAGGAACCAGAAAAGTGTTTATTGCTATTCAATTGCAGTTAGTTGATAATCAGAGCTGGAGAGAAAGTGTATTTGAGTATAAAATAAAACTCTCTTTATAGACCAGTTTATTCAAGTCAGTGATTAAAGCAGCAAAGATCAATGGGGTGGTGACAGACTTTTATAAGATTCATCATAATTCACTTTGGTGCCTCTAAGAGGGCTGTAACTTTTAATCTTGTAAATGTAACTTTTTACCCTAAAGCCTGAGAAACCCATCTAATGCCAAAAATGATTTCTCATCTTTCTCAGGATCTGAATTGTTATGGAATGAGCAACAGCAGTCCCACAAACATGTTTTCCTATGGTTCAGTTGTAATTCCTGTGCTCCATCACTGCTTTGTCACTCCTGCATATAATTAGTTTTGTATTCTTTTAGATTCAAAACCTGTAGGCTGTTCATTTCCTTTATTGTTTGTTCATTGTCTCTGTTCTGATGAGTATACTGTAGACTGCTTTCTGGTATTTCTGAACAAAACGTTTTGAAGAAAAGCACTGTACGTACATTACAAACAGAAATAAAATTCTATTAAAATCAAAAATAATATCTTGTGAATTAATATTAGAGCACCAGACAATAGCAGTAGAGGATGTTAACATTATTTTGTCCCCTAGGGCTCATTACTTGACGGTACAACTGAAAGAGTGATTTCTCCAGTCCATGCACTGGAAACTCACCCAGAAGTAAGAGGTGTTTTCATCCACTGCTACTTTATATGGTGGGTCAGCAGTGTCAGCAAGACACTGGTCAGCATTCTCCTGGTGATTTGTTCACTTCATGTTGCAATTGCAAGCAGAATCATAAGAGCAACCACATTCTCCCTATCCTCTACTCTGTTATTTCCATCTTGGAGCCATTTATCCTAGGGAAAGATCTGGAGAACAGTCTGGCTTGCTGCAGGACAGAGAAACTAGAGATACATCCATAGCAATGGCAGTCTCTCAGAGATGTTAGAGCAGCACCTTGGAAGGCATTGCAGTTCCCTAACAGCCGCATTTCCCCAGGGTGGGAAAATTTCACTAATAGGCTAATGTTGAAGAGAAGGCATTAAAGGGCCAGAAATCCCTGCTGGGACTGAAACATTCACATTTTTTTCTCTGTTGGATGAAGTCATCTCTAGGCTGTTGTTTCAAAAAAGGGAAGAAATGCAGATGACAGTAATAGATAAGCCAGGTCTTATCTCAGTATTTTGCATCCAGACAGGGCAGTCCTTAGGTTCTGACTCAAGAGATTGTGTAGGTGTTGCTTTCCACTAGCCTCCAGCACCATAACACAGGTTATCCTGAGTTTTGGAAAACCTATTTAGGACAGATCTGCCATATGGTATGTATCTATTTTTGACAGATTTGGCAAATGACAGATCTTCTCCGTTTTGGACAGGAGAAAACAACTCTCTTGCTTGCTAACCAAGGAAGAAGAAGAACATAGTATGGTAATTCTCATGGGTTGTTTCTCTTCAAGCTACCTTCGAATGTGGTTGCCCCATACTGACCCAAGTCCCTTATGCAAATCAAGGGAAAAATGGGCACAGGATATCCTGCTGTGAGCTTATGGTGCTCTACAAATCTGTATATGTCCAGGCAAGAGCAATGATGGCTTCCTGTGCCTAAGCTTGCTCACGTATAGATAATTAATCACTTTAACTAATATTCAGCACTGAGGTAGTTGGAGCCTGGGTTTCATGCCAGCTGTCCTCCAGGGACACAGACAGAGAGCATGTTACTACACAGGCAACACTGTAGAGATTTCATAAGTGCTCAGGCCCAAGTAACATCACCAAATATTCTGGTTTCTGCTACTTTAGCCAGAAGGAGAAGAAACTCTAGGGAACACAAGGGAAAAGGAGGATGTCAGATTTCT
This sequence comes from Clamator glandarius, assembly GCA_033459285.1. Lineage (NCBI taxonomy): Eukaryota > Metazoa > Chordata > Aves > Cuculiformes > Cuculidae > Clamator > Clamator glandarius. The sequence continues at coordinate 10,913,107 of JAUNZM010000261.1, forward strand.
GCATCACTCTCCAGTCTTTCTTGAGAAGGTTTGCCTTTCTCACTTGAAAATGTTGTTCTGTATTACCTGCCAGTAATTAGCACCTCCAGATGCATTATTTTTGTCAGCTACAAACAAAAACTTAAATTATACCTCAGGAATATTTTCTCTGTGTGTGTAGGTGGAGAGTGGGGGCAAACAGAATTAGGTAAAGTTTACAGAACTTGAAAGAAGAGATTTCCTTTGTTTAATCAAACAAAATGACAGTAAATCCAGATGAGAAACACCGTGTTTTTCAAGATGATATGGGGCGGGGGGGGGGGGGGGGGCGGGGAGGGAGACAGGAAAATCTTTTGCCCACACAAATTCCTTCCCATCTGTTTTCTTATCTCACTTCCTTCATGATATATTAATTCCAGTCACAGAAACAATTCAAGACTGCACTGCAGACAGATATAGGTTCACCAAAGTTGCTACATTGTCATAGTCATCCATATCACCTAATCCTGAGGGCTGATGCCGAGTATCTTCACTGCCAGCCAGAGCAAAGCAACACTCTGAAGCTCACATGGTCCTGCTCATTCAGAGCACTGGCAGGAAACAATCGCAGGTGGAATACACAATTTTGAAATTTTTTCTACCTTTTTCTCTCAAACTAAGGTGAAGTAGGAGTTGATGCAATTCTTCAGTGCAGGGTATGTTTTCCACAGAAAATTAACTTCCGCAAGGGACTGGAATAACTTAAAAGTTGTGCTTAGATATATTGAGTAGCCTCATACCAAAGGGAGAAGGTAGAGAACGTGGAAATATTTGAGAATTTGGCTTTCTGTTGCTGCTGCTTTGAAAATTCCTGTATTTGAAAAATGCTAAATAACACAAATATGCATAAAAAACATAAGTGACACTTATTTCATTTTCCTACAACCCCACTTTAATGTTTTTGTGTTTGTCTTCTTGAACTTAAAAGAAAAGATTGAGTTGTTTCTAATGCTACGGATAATCAGTTGTAAACGATTCAAACAGGCAACTGGCTAATCATTTATCTAGAGTTATTTCAGGTGTCTGATCTAGTGATCTGTGTGAAGTACAACAGAAGTGTGAAAACCTTTATAAGTTATGAACCAAGTGAACGTATACTTAAATTTGACGCAGCATTGTGGCAGCATGTTTTTAAGGAGGTGCCAAATAGAAAAAAGGGTAATATGCTAAAGAGAATCAGCTAGAAAAGACGCAACATTTTGTTCCTTTGTCACACAGGAAAAATACAGGCCTCCAAGAGTTTGGGTCCTCTTATAAAGGGCTGCACATCTGTGTGACTTCAGGTCCCATTTTGCTCAAGAAGTGAAAACAGCCAGCATGTTACTGCAACAAACCATCAATGGTTACACTCTTGCTCTATGTTTGTTTTGACTTGGCCAAATGACATCTCTCACTGTAGCTCCTTGCAGCACTGGCATTGCCAGGGGCTGTTTATCCTCCTGCTGCTGAATGTCTTATCCAAAGCTTTTCACTGACTCTGCCCCCAAGGCCTCAGAGACTATGAATGCTCCTATTTCTGGTATCACTTCAGAAACGAGAAACACTTATGACTATTTTATCATTGACTCATGAATACTCTAATTCTGTCCATCATTCTTCCAAAAAGCACATTTGCACAGCCTTAAAAGGCTGCCTACATCTGCTTATGGAAAACTTATGTGGAATAAACAGGACATTTTATGGCATTTAAATACTAATATAAACACTGTAGTAATGTGTCAATAAATTCATTTTGTAACTATTCTAGAGTGCTGAAAACAGCTGATAACTTAGAGGTGGCAGATGTAAAAAGGACATGAATGAGTAGTGTGTGGTTGAATGTGGTAGTATGTAAGGAGATCAATGAAAAAGCAAGTGTTTGCAGGAGAGGAGATACTAATTTTTGGGTAGGACTCAAACAGGTGAATATGTCCAGAGTTATACCTAAAACAAACAAACTCACGCCTGTATTAAAAAGTGTTATCTGGAGTCCAGGAGAGGGCTTTATAATGAATGAAGGATGAGGAAAAAGAAAGAGGAAGAAAATGGTGGAATAAATGTGTGTCAAAATAGTAGGCCAATCCATATAAAAAAAAAAGAATAATAAGAATCTTTTTCTTCCATGAAGAGTAATCACATTTATAGATATAAATTATTTCTTACAAGTTATTAATAATTTTTAAATGCATTTCTCTGTGCCCTTAAAACTGCTACAGACTCTTTGTGCAAGACAGATTTTGGATCACTATGATATAGAGTATTCTTTAATCCCTGTGATGGGTGTACAAATGTGTTTATTAGAGCTTCATCACATGACATGCTATAAGCCCCAAATTGGTAGACTCTTCCCAGGAGTCTCACTTAAGCTAGTAGGACTCTGTGCATGGCTAAGTACACCACATTTCCACAACCTGCACTTTGACAGACTAAAAACACCCCCCAATGCTAATCCTGATTTTTTACTGGCTTTTACTTGATTTCTCAATGCAATAACTGGACTACTTTCTTTTTGTTTAATTCCATGATTCGTGAGAATATTTTGAGAGTAAACTTTTTATACATTCATATAAAATGATAAACACAAGAAGTCCCATTTGGGGCTTTTACTCCAACATTTATACTAGTTTTCAGCTCCATTATGAAGTTGGTCCTAAGTAATAGTATTAAAATATTTACGCTGTTTTAAAAAAATAAAATAAAGTATGTTAAAAAAACACAAAGCAAAAAAGCATGTTAGCTTTCTACCTGTAAGATTGCAGTTAAATCATATTTGGAAAGAGACAGGTGCCATTCGTTCACTAAGAGACTGATTGATAGATAATTTTTTTTCACTGAGAATTGAGGAAATTTAACAGCCAATCTTTTAACCTGTGTCAAAAAAAAGAAAGCAACCTCTGATAATTCCTTTTACCATAGGCAAGGGACTGATCTGGAAATATCTACCGTCTGGATGCTGCTAGTATGTATATCTCCAAACTAGGCAGCTCAGTTCTGCTTCTGATCCAGCAAGGACACACACTCTGGCTGGACAGGAGCTGCTTTGCCCCACACTCAGAGCATCGCTGGTGCCTAGGTATGCATGAGAGACTACTTTGCCCTGGGAGGTGCAAGCAGGATGAAATGGAGCCCTACAGCTCACATTCGGTCCCAGGCACAACTGAAATGAGGTGATGAGAATGAGGAAGACAAAATCAGCTACAGACAAAGAAAACAACCTCAGTAATAAAAACACGTTGAAAATACAAGAGATGAATAAGCCAATCATTTATATGTCATCTTCAGAATGTCACTGCCAGTTTTCAGAAGTTTGACTATCATACTAAGAAAAAGTAAGTTTATGAGTATTAGAGGATTGGGAAAAATAGTCCTTGTGTTAAATATCTTGGGGTGACTGAATGATTCTAAATCTCCTCTAGTATCAAAAGTACAAATTACATCTTAGGCTCAGTTAACAGGACAAAATAATTCCTCATTAGATTTTGTCTTAAATCACCAGAACTAAGGGAAGTTTCTCATAGAGACCTAACTTTTAGAAATATCTAAAAATATTTTCAATCTCTATCCCCCAGAAAGGTTAAAAATGTTTTGCTTGTATTATAAGTGTATTTTTCCAGTGATTAAAAGATATTTTTTCCAGTGATACCACATGCATATTATTTGAAGGTTCTTTTTTTCCTACCCATCTTCCATCAAGGATGCTAAAATAGCTATGTTTGTTCTTCAAATAGTAGATCATTCTCCAAGAAAGGGAAAAAAATAGCATTAGACAAAGTCAGCTATTTTTCTTTTACTCCAGCCAATGCAGAGAGTCATACACCCCACTGTTAACATTTGCAGAAAAGCAGAAAAGCAGGGTGGCACCAAGAATAAATAAACATCTGATTTTCTTAAATGATTGTGACTTTGAAAGGAATTAGGTAAATCTCTGACACATCATTCTGTTAGAAGGCTTACTGCAAGAAATATCTTTACACCTTAGATATTTTGCCCTACAGGTAAGTAACTTGAAACCGATCAGGCTTAAAAAGATACATATTTATCATTGACAGGGTGTTTTAATATCACGATAAATAGATATGTTTCTCCTGTTCAGCAGTAGCAGAACTTATTACAGACTGTCAGCACTTAGGGCAAAATGTTGTTAATATGAAACAGGCTGATCTAAAGGAGCTATTATATTTACATAGTAGATAGTGAGCTGTCTGGTCTTCCAAGGTTGGGTTTGTTTTAGTGTTTTGGTTTTGGTTGTTTTCTTTTTTACTTACACATAATTTTCTGTCAGATTTTAAGAATATATGCCATCTCAGGGTAGAGTGTGTACTGAGGGAAGTTGATCTCAGCAAGACTGAAGCTAATTGGGCCACAAGTGATTGTGGGGATCATGACAACTAGACAGCGTTGAGTACTTCATGAAAGAGACTCATAATAGCTGCATAAATGTTAAAACCTGTAGGAGAGGACAAAAGAAAAATGAGACCCAAAAGTAAATCTTTCTCCAGACTGTAACATCAAATCAGCTCCTGGCTGCATGGCAAACTGAGCCAAAGCCCACACAGTCATGAGAAAAAAAGTTCCACATTTTCTTGGTCTGTCTACAGGGACTTAAGAGCATGGGGCAGACCTGATTGCCTGGTGACCAGTCCAGGACCACCACCCTGTAGCATTTTCATCAGGTAAATATTTTTCACTAACAGTATAACAGGCAAATTTCTGAGCTTAGACTCATACTGATCATTATTTTATCTCACTATTTGTCTATTAATGTCCAAAACTGCTTCAGTAGATCAAACCTCATCATTTGCTGAACTAATTGTTGGTTGTTAAAATAAGAACTGCAATCTACTACTTACTATTGAATATCTAATTTGGCAGTTTATGAAATTTAAGAACACATGAAAACATATCAGAGATGAAAGGATGGGTGTTTAATTACTTAACAGACTTGCTGCTGAGGAAAGACTGTGGAGCTGCTGTCCAAGAGCAATCCCTTGAGCCTCTTCCCTCCCACTTTCAGAAGTGATATCTACCATTATAGCAGAGCCCTCTCCTTCCAGGGGCTTTGGAGACCAGTTTTGGTAAGTGTTGAAATTCATATCTAAGGGTAGATTTAAGAGCAAATTAAAGTGCTCTTTAAGAGTCTGACATTCGCAGCTGTGAAATGAATGGCTAATATTCCACTGACCTTAAAGTCAACAGGAGCAAAACAACACAAAAATGTAAGACTTTAATTCTTCAAGAGCAAAATCTGTCACTCTCAATAACACCTATGAATCACAGCAGCTCTTCAGCTCCTATTAAATGTGATCTCAGTGATGCACAAGAAATGGGCTGGCAGTTTATGTAGGAAAATACCACACACATTTGTGAAAAGCTGCACAAAATACTCAAGGCTAACTCTTCTGCCCTTTTCACAAGTACAGTCTAATTGGATATGATAAATAGAATAAATGTAACTGCCCTCATATTTCTGTAGATAATAAAGCCAAATTCTCATTTGATACTGTCCTACTTCTAAAATATTAATGAAGCATTATGATAAGAACTAATTTTCTCTGTTTAATCTAATCTAGACATAACAGACTCAGAAGAGCACAATTACTGTGCTACCGCATATATAGAAAATTACTTATTATTACTGAACTCCAAAGGAGAGAAACAGAAGATTCCCAAAGGCACAAGATTTCCAAACAATGGTTGCAATTCCGGTTTGCACTGATAAGAAATCCTCCCAGTGCCATTAGCAAATTAACCAGTATTTCGACACTTTAAAGTGACAAAAATAAAACTGTAGAAATAAATTAATGATTTTACACAGTATTTAAATGTTATGTTGCTTACTCATTCTCATTTCCAGCTTCAGACCTTTATATTTAAGACTTTACATTTAAGGTCAAGGACTGCATGTATCGTGTCAAAGTGATTTTAGTCTCAGAAATGGAGATAGCAAAATGTACATTTTCACACACAAGTTATTGATTGATTTTTTTTTTTCTCATTGTCGAATTAATTACCAAAGAGTATTTGATCTTATGCAAGTCAATAAATATACTGGAGTAAATATTTATAGACTAAAAGACTGAAGATGACACGTCAGATATCATGGCTTAATAAATTCGCTGCACAGCTCTGTGCCCCAGCTTGCAGATATAGCATCCTGCCCAGGTCTCCACCTAAAGCTAATTATCTTATTTTCTTTTCTACTTCTGTAATTTTTGATCCTCAGTGCCATCTATTTTTTTTATAAGTATGATTGTGATAAGACAATGTTTCTGCCATGTCACTGTTTATTCCAAAGCAGTCTTAAGGCAAGGAACAAGGAAAAGAAAAGCATCAACAGACTATCATAGAAAACAAACAATTTCTTCACTGAAAAGAAGGGCCTGCAGAGCACACTGTTAGATCTGATAGCAAACATGGAATGACATGCAGGAGGAGGGAGGAGTGAGACCCACTGCTTGTCCCTTATATGCTGTGCTAAAGACTTATCCACTACCCAGTGTTCTCAACCTTATGACTCTGCTTATTGCCTCCTTGCCTTACGTCAAGGAGTCAGTACATCCTCTGGTAGGAAACAAAAACCTGCTCTCCATATCTTCTGAGATGATTCTTCATCAGGGAGTGTGAGAGGGAGATAGACCAGTGGAGTAGAGCCCTCTCACTCACTCAGCAGCCTGCTGGAGCTGGTGTGTCCAAACACCACCCACCTGCTAACTGCAGGGTTGGGGGAACAAGAGACAGAGAATGGCAGCAAATTCCTGCCAGACGAAGGAAACCTGCTCCCCTTAACCAGACAGCAAAACCTGAGATCCCTCTGGTGAACAGGTACCATGTGCTGCAGGTGGAATCCTGTCCTGAGGATGAGGATGATGGCTCCAACAGCCTAGAATCTTTCCCTAGGCCGCACCAGCCTCAGAAAAAGATAAAAACATTCTCCATTAAGAAGAAGAGGAGGGTGATTGTTGTAGGGGACTCTTTCTTAAAAGGAGCAGAGGGACCCATTTGCAGACCGGACCCGCTCCACAGAGAGGTCTGCTGCTTACTGGGGGCATCAGTGAAGGAGGTAGCTAGAAAACTTCCTTCCCTGGTCCATGAGACAGACTACTATCCTCTGATAGTAGTCCAAACTGGTAATGATGATTTAGTAAGCAGAAAGACCAAAGCCATCAAGAAAGACTTCAGGGCCAGCATATCTGCCAAACCCCTTTCCATCATCTTCCAACAGTCCTGGAAGACTGGGGAAATTCCACTGGACTGGAGGCTGGCTGATGTTGTGCCCATCTACAAGAAGGGTCGCAGGGAGGATCCAGGGAACTACAGGCCTGTCAGCCTGACCTCAGTACCAGGGAAAGTCATGGAAGAGCTGATCTGGAGTGCTATCATGAAGCACATGCAAGAGAACCAGGTGATCAGGCCCAATCAACACAGGTTCACAAAAAGCAAGGCTTGCCAAACTAACCTGATCGCCTACTGTGACAAAGTGACTCGGCTGCTGGACGAGGGAAAGGCTGTGGATGTATCTCCCTGGACCTCAGTAAAGCCTTTGACACAGTCTCTCACAGCATTCTGCTACAGCAACTGTCGGCCTCCAGCCTGGACAGGCGCACACTTTCCTGGGTGGAAAACTGGTTGGATGGCCGGGCCCAGAGAGTGGTGGTGAATGGAGTTAAATCCAGCTGGAGGCCAGTGACAAGTGGGGTTCCCCAGGGCTCAGGGCTGGGACTAGCCCTGTTCAATGTCTTTATCAATGACCTGGATGAAGGCATCGAGTGCTCCCTTAGCAAGTTTGCAGATGACACTAAGCTGGGTGGAAGTGTGGATGTACTGGAGGGTCAGGAGGCTCTGCAAAGGGATCTGAACAGGCTGGACCACTGGGCAGAGTCCAATAGCATGAGGTTTAACACGGCCAAATGCCGGGTCCTGCACTTGGGGCACAACAACCCTATGCAGTGCTACAGACTAGGAGAAGTCTGTCTGGAAAGCTGCCAGGAGGAGAAGGACCTGGGGGTGTTGGTTGACAGCCAGCAGTGTGCCCAGGTGACCAAGAAGGCCAATGGAATCTTGGCTTGTATAGGAAACGGCATAACCAGCAGGTCCAGGGAGGTTATTCTCCCTCTGCACTCAGCACTGGTGAGACCGCACCTCGAGTACTGTGTTCAGTTCTGGGCCCCTCACCACAAGAAGGATGTTGAGGCTCTGGAGCGAGTCCAGAGAAGAGCAACAAAGCTGGTGAAGGGGATGGAGAACAAACCTTATGAGGAGCAGCTGAGAGAGCTGGGGTTGTTTAGCCTGGAGAAGAGGAGGCTGAGGGGAGACCTCATTGCTCTCTATAACCACCTGAGGGGAGGATGTAGAGAGGAGGGTAATGGCCTCTTCTCCCAAGTGACAAGAGACAGGACAAGAGGGAATGGCCTCAAGCTCCGCCAGGGGAGATTTAGGCTGGACTTTAGGAAAAAAATTTTCACGGAAAGGGTCATTGGGCACTGGAACAGGCTGCCCAGGGAGGTGGTTGATTCACCTTCCCTGGAGATGTTTAAGGCACAGGTGGACGAGGTGCTGAGGGGCGTGGGTTAGTGTTTGATAGGAGTGGTTGGACTTGATGATCCAGTGGGTCTCTTCCATCCTGGTTATTATATGATTCTATGATTCCCATGTATTCTCTCTCCTGTGCTTTGTGTCTGAGTTACAAGAACTTAAAATACTGAGAAGCAGCACAGAATAAACCATAAATCCTCATAAATCCAAACCTATGGTTGTACACATTGAAATAAAAGCAAAAAGTACAGATGATTTACAGGTGCGACTGCCTGAAAAGCTTGCCTCTTTACAGCCTCTGAAGATCATGTAAGAACAAAGAAAGCTTCAATCACTGTTTGTTGGAAGGTAGGAGATTATGTTCTGAGTATATTCCAGCAGGTAAGGTTTGGGGGAAATACACAATTAACAGTTACTATGCAATCTGAAAATAAAGCTGTATTTTTGGAGGAGATGTAGAATAGCATTTTTCCTCCTGTTCCCAGTGCAAATATACTCCAGTATGTTTAAACACCCTTAAACACCCCGCTGCCCTCGTTCTGTGCTCCTGGTGTGGTCTACACTGTGAATATCTGCTGCAGCAGCCAATGTAGGCATGGCTAGAGGATTCTAAGCCTCTGACAGAATATTTGATTCTGGCACAGGCAGCGTCCACTCTCACCCTCTCAAGCATGTAACGGTATTGCACCTGGGATAATGCAAAGGGAGGAGGCAATGAGAACCACTAAAGGGTATAGCAACAAAATGAATGCCAGGAATGATAAAAAAGAAGGAAGCAGGAAGAAAAATCACCAACTGAAAAGTTCTTCCTCATTTCTGAAATCTTTGCAATAATAATAATTCTACACTGGGAATAATTGTACACTGGACAGAGGAGAGGTTGAAATCATCTAGTGGACACCTACAATCAGATTCTGACCCTGCAGTTGTACTGTCAGAAGTATCTACTGTAGGGTCTAAGCAGCTAGGGCAGAGCCACAACTGACACAGCATGCACATGTTGTAATGCCCAAAACTCACAGAAAGAGGCAGAGCTGTGGTACTGTAGGTTAATAACTGTGTGGAAAAAAGCCACCTTCCTTCACCTCCCAGCCACTATTTTATTGATTGTGTCAAAATAAGCATGTAGCTGACATGGAAATCTGCTGGTATCAATGCCTTCTTCTGGCAAGGGACTGGAGCTATCACCTCACACTGTGATCTGTGCAGCCAGTTGGCTGCTCTTGGATACAGAGGCCTCAGTGATGCCACTACCTACATGTAGGTAAAAGCTCTCAAAACTGAAGCTATGTCCCCTAAGCATCACACAACTTTTAGGGACTGCCTGCTCAGCCCTTGGCGGTTTGTATTTCTGGGCATGGTCAACAGTAGATTCCTTGGAAATCTTTACTGGTGGAGATGTAGTCATCTGTCAACTTAAGGGGCACCTGAAGCAAGTAGAAATTGATAAGCCACTATGGGAGCAGGCAGGCGGCACTTAGAGAGTTCACAGATGTGACTAGCTGAGAAGGGTTTTAGGAGGCCAGTGAAGCCACATTTCTTGCATTAGACATAGGAGTACATCAAAGACTTGCAAATAGACAGTCCAAGTGAATATATATGATGGGGAGCTCTTAATCATTGAATTCAGTACTTGTGAGTATCCCAAGGAGGGTATCCCAAGGAGGTTTTAAGTCATGTAAATTTTTCCACTCAGAAAGGGAGAATTACCCATACTTGGAAATTTCCACCAGTTTTATCAGCTTATTTCCCTCTCTGCTTTGCTTTTCACTTTTTCTCATATAAAAATTTTTGGTCTTTTCATACAGCAAACCCACTGTTATTTTATTCTTCCCATTCCTCAAAGGATTCTGGTTCTTCTAGTGATTGGAATAAGTGAAAATGCCATGGAAGTATGCCATGTAGTCTTGTAACTATATTTCAACAGATGGTAAGCAGTATTGTTCTGAATCTCTGCAGAACAAGCAACTATGCTTATATCCTTGCAGAGCTTTTTCCCGAGGAATTGGGAGTTGCAGCAAAGCAGCGCTTGATATAATTTTCTTCCATTGTTACTAGTTCAATGTAAAATTAAACACCCATGTAAAATTAAACAAACAAGATTCGCATTTTGAATGTGTTAATCACGCCCACGGTTTAAGAACAATGAAGAATTAGATTAACTTGTATGTATAGGTGTGCACGTTAATCTACGTAAAACACACTTATGCATTTCCTATAGATATGGAAAAGTCAGATACTGATTTCTTTGTCTTATTACTGTATATTGTGGATAACTCTGGCGGAAGCTAGTGTAATGAAGGTCACATATCAAGATTGTCAGGTAAAAACATACTAGCAATTACCCAAGCAAGCAGTAACTGTGATCGCTATCTCTTCAAGGAAAAAATTGATAGGAAAAAAAGGCAATATTCACACACTTGTGAGATGACAAGATTAAGAATGACCTAACCTGTTGATGAAATCTTTTGGTTATGTGTGCTACTAGCAGTGCTATAAAACTGCAAAACTGAGCAGAGTAATGCCTTCAATTAAATGTTCAGAGTAAAACCCAGGGCCCATTTCAGTGTTACCTGCATCCCAGCACCAGCCATCATTTTTAGTAAACGCTGATCTGCAGAACACTTCTCTACTGAAAGAAATTTGTAGAAAGGGAATGTATTACAAAACTATACTCAAATACAGAGATATTTATCTGGGGAGTGGTCAGTAGCTTTTTGAAAGTGCTTGAATGATTTATAACCCGTCCAGTCAAGGAACAGCAGCAATATCAGAAACCTTATGATACCAACCATTATACCTGCTATATATCATGAGGAATATTTCAATTAAAAAACTACAAATCTGAAGGAATAATAAGTTCCATATGAAAAGCTCTTAGTCTCAATTGCTAGCAGCAATGAATGAGTGAATGAAATATTTTGGGTACACACATCAACTCGTAAACATGGAAATGAAATAGAATTATTTTAATAAATTCTTTGCTGCATAGAAATCACCCAGTTCTTCTTCTGAGAGACAAGAAAATCCTCCCAGGTCATCAGTATCAGATGAGACATTGTAAGATAAGGTAGTGAAAGCATAGCCTTGAGAAATGCCAAGGGTCAGACCGGCTGGCCCAAGCAATCTGTTCTGGCCTTACAATCTGTGACTGTGCCAGCTTACTGCACTGTTTATCTCAGCATGTCTTGAAAGGCATTGCTAAGGTGTTGGCGGAAGAATTTGGAAAGAGAAAGAATAAAAGTTCTGACTACACCCATTTATTTATTTTTTCCAAGGTTTATATGAGGCCTGATTCAATTCCTGCCTGGTCATGTATGTTAGTTACTGTGCTAACAGGCATTTGGGATGGCAATTGTCTCTGTTGAACCTGGTCTATCTGAACAAAAGAATACTGTATATTTTGAGTAAAAGCAAGACCACTTTTAACTAAATGACTGAAAATATCGTAAGCCTGGCAGAGGATTTTTGAGCAACTGAGTCCAGTTTCAGTCATTGGAACCAGGCATTATCATATAATCAATAATACAAGCTTATGAAGTATTATCTTTAAACTAGAAACTATTTGATTTTGCCTTTACTGTCCTTTCTAGAATATAGCTCCATATTCTTAATCTTCAGACGATAACAAATCTTTCCAGTTTGCAACTGCAACTGATTTATGGCTGAGTTACCCCAAATAACTTTGTCACAAACACATCATTTAGTTAAAGTAGTTCTTCTCAAACCCCAGCAGTCTCCTCTGTTATATGCTTATAGGAGACAACCACCCTTTCCACTCCTACCAGAGTCATCATTTTACTTTGTTAACAAGGCCAACCTCTTTTGAAGTCTTGTAGTAAAACAAGCTCTCTCAAATGTCCTTTTCCACCACTAAGATCCTAGCATAGACTCATACAATTATCCCAAAGATGTGTGTCATTGCCCTGTCTCCTGCTGGATCCATTTCTACCCTTCCAGTCCTCAAGATCATCCTACTTCAATGGACAAAACTCCACTACTGCTTTACACTACAGATGCTTCCTATTTGTGTCAGCCAATTCCATTATTATGGTCCTGTCTTTTATGCCAAGGTCTTTATTGGAAATACTAAATAAGGTCGGTTCTAAGACCAGGCCTTGAGGATATTGTCTAGTAACCTCTTTCAGCTAGATCATTTACCTCACAGCATGACTCATTGTCATCTCTCATTTAGGGAGCTCCTTACTGCATCTCAGTTCCTGTAATAATCTCCATCTCCACTATTTTAGCTGAGTAATTTCCCATACAAAACTGTACCATACGCTTTGCTCAAGGTCAGACAGATTTGATCTACTGATTTTGTCTACAGGAAAATCTTTTTCCTAATTACATGAACAAAGATTCTTTTCAATCTTCTTGGATAAGATAGACATCAGGATAGCCTGACACAATGCCTCTGTCCAAGACTTATTCCATTTTATCCCCCTTTCTATTTATCTGGAGAATTTTAATTAGTGTTTCTTCTAGATTTTCTTCTACCATCTTTGAACACAAGTGAGGTCAGTAAAGCTGGTAAGTCACAAGAAGATATTTGAAATCCTCCTATAAGACAATGTGGTAACTAGACAAAATGATAATGTGGATTTGAAGCAGCTGTAGATGGCAGTGGGTGGGGGGTGGGGGTGGGGTGGGCATGGACAGAAGAAGAACCAGATAACTTAACCTCTAACCTTCATAGTTATGAACATTATTTTTTTAATACTCAACAAATGGGAAAAAGCATTATCCATTACCAGTACCAAGTGGAAAACAATAGCAAGTAGAATTAAATTCATAAGGTATAGACATACCAACTCAAATCAGCATTCTCTCCCCTGCAGAACTGTCTCCATCAGTGATCCATAGCAGGTCCTTTGGGAAGAGTACAGAAACAAGGAAAGCCTACAGTGCTTCTTTCCCACGAATCTCTCTCAGCTTCATAGGTTTATGGCTAATAAATCCTTGAGACAAAGGTGATATCTGTTTGTTAAATAGTTCTTACTGGATTTTCTGTACTGGATTGCTTTCTATAAATCAAAGTAAGCTTCCAGCATCTGCAATATCAATGAAGACATTGTTTTGCATCCATTATCACCTGATTTCTCATGATGTCCCTTAGTTCTTTAAATAGGAACAACACTGAACCATCATGCCTCCTCACCTTCTCCATACTATGCTTCCTCATAGCTTTGCCTTCATCTTGGTTTTCTGGAGCTGAGCAGCCTTACCCTGTCCACAAGCCATTGTACACCTTCAGTCACCTTTTCTCCCCTTCTCTGGGCTCCCTTCTGTCCTTCCCATGCACCCTTCAATGTACACCCAACTTCTGCGCAATGGACTAGGGCTGTCCCCAGAGAGGGAAGATAGTTTTAAGATCTTTCAGGATGAAGCCAATCTCTGTACCAAAGGATGCTGGTAAATTTCAACCCTCCCATTCCACCCTCTTCAGAAAAATCTGATCATTAGCCATTTTACAGACCCCATTTTTAGGTGTCTCCTCCAGCTCATCAGATAAGGACCACAGAAACCAGCAAGTTAGAACTTGACATTGCAATGTTTAAATCCTTTAGAGGATTTTGACGTCACACCTGCCCCTGAGGCCGTTCACAAACTCCTTCGTATTTACCTTTAATTTCTGCATGAGATGTTTTATCATTAAACAGACATAATTATCCAGTTAAAGAAAAATTGCCCCTCCCACCCTCTATAATGAAGGCTAGATAGACATTCATGGCTATGAGGCGCAGGTGGAAGTGCTGCACCACAGTGGTGCTGACCAGAAGCGTTGCCTATTGTCCAAGGCTTCAGATGTGCCAGAGCACATGCACCTTCCCAGGAGCTCTAATAGTCTCCAGCATAGCCTCGAGCAGGTAACCAACAGTTATTTGGAGGAAAGGGAGAGGTTGTATCTTTCCAGTTCGCCAAATTTTGAAGCTGATCACAGAATCATTAGGTTGGAAAAGATCTCCAGGATCATCGAGTCCAACCATTCCCATCAGCCACTAAACCAGTCCTCTCAGCACCTCAGCCACCCATCTTTTAAATACCTCCAGAAATGGTGACTAAACTACCTCCCCGGTAGTTCCAGTGCCCGATGACCCAATAATAATAATAAACCCACTGTGGAAATGGCACAGGAGAAGAAGGCAGTGTGCCTGTTTTCAATACTTCTATGAAAAAATATGAGGGCATTTTTAACTTTTTGACTGCTACTTCAATGTCACATATGTTTATTAACTTATTAGAATCTTTTTACTGAGCAATTACACAAACAATTTTTTCCCAGTTATTTTGAGGTAAGACCTTTGATTGTTTTGTACACTCAAAGAAAACATGAATATAGGGGATTTATACCATGTTTACACTGAGCACATAGGTGCTTAAGATTTTCAGCTTTCCTTGACATTGTACGTCTGTTAATATTATACATATGATCCACCCTAAAACTTAATATTGATCAAAAAGTATTCTGTGTAAATAGTCCCTGTATGCCATGCAACACTTCAAAGCTTCATAGCTTAGCACATTAACCGGTAAATTTTGTGTTTTTCAAAGCCATGGTCTTTTTTTCAAAAGAGCTTTTGCCTGTGATGCAGATTCTTCAGGCTTTTGGTTTTGTTCTGCAACTGAAATAGCAAGAGAACATTGCCCTCTGGTGTCACAAGCTGTGGCTTTGTGGTTTTGGACGTTCCCCACATGCCCTTTCTTTCTCACCTTCTCTTTTTCCTTCTCTTTATTCACTGCACTGGTAGCCAGAATTGTAGTTCACAGACATAATTCAGCAGAAGGTAAGGGAGGGGGATGTTTCTATTTCTGTGGTGTAATTTTTGCAGGTATATAACAATACTTACGGGTGTGAACATAATCTCTTTACACTACTGTAAATCAAAGTTAGGTCCCCTCAGGTTGAGTGATACTGTTAAATCTCTTTCTGATTGAGCAATCAAGTCATTTATTCACCCTTTTGAACAGGTAAGTTTTTAGGGTTTTAAGGTGAATGCTAGAATTAAGCTAACAGAAGGCTGAAGCAACTAATGTTGGGAACTGATGTTACCAACTTCTTCACTGTTAGGGGAATTTTTCCAGTCATTACAGAGTCCTCAAGCTCACATTTGCAGACAACAATGAGCTGTGCACAACTGCACACAGTCCTGCCGCTGAGTGCACATCAGTGTACTAGAAAAAAGGAGCGGTAGGAAACAGCCAAATGAAATGCAAAGAAGACAAATTGTACCTGGGGGGAGGAAATTAGTACCAAAAGAGAGAGGAATTGCTACTGTTTAAATAGCCAAGGAAGGGACAGGAGTGATATAGGAGGAGTAATACAGAGCTTAAATTTGCCTGACTAGCCTTGCAGGTTTTCCTCTCAGATTGTTTGTACAAAGTAGAATCGGTAAGGAAAGGACCAGACTCTTCCCTCAAGTCCTAAATCCAAAGATAATTTTTCCACTCAAATATTCCAAATGTTTATTAAATATACCATTTTCAAAGGGTTAGATACCACAGTAATTAGATCTTATTGCCAACTAGTTATTCCATGCAAAATGCATAGACATTCATTTTTCCAAGCAGTGAGTGATGATTCCAACAGATAATCCTGCTATTTCCATCAGTAACTTGCAGCCATCCTGAAAACCGCAAGGTGCAATGGGTATGCACCGCTAAAACAGAAGGTGGAAGCTGATTGCAGGGGTGGCCAGGTGGTGCTGTTTGTAATTGGCTGCCTGTAATTCTCTGAATGTTGTCTAATTATTATTTACCTTTTGCTCAATGGGGCCTTACATCTAGCTGTAGCCTACTAACTGTCAATGATTAAGGCTCAGCTCTCTGTGTAGGACCCATTAACATACAAAGGAAACATCTCCAGAAACTATTTTTTCTCCTCTTACCATAGATATTGGAGGCAAATATGACTTTTTGTCCATTAACTACAGATAATTAGCTGAGACCAGGCACATTCGGTTGTATACGTGAATTTCTGTCTGTCCTATGGACTTTTCCCCAAATTCACCATATCAGCTGTTGAGCCAGGCTGTCCATTACTGTACAGCCACTGAGTTAAAGCCTTCTTGATAACATTTACACAGAGGTTTTCTTTCCAGCTATTTACAAGGCTGTAAACTTTTGCATCTTTAATAAAACAAAACAACTCAATTTTCTGCCCTTACAAGAAAATATAAATTGCTATCTTGAAGAACTGAGGGCTGACATTATTTTTGTGCATCTCCTCATTTGTAAATGGCTTTTACAGATATCTTTGCTATCAGGACTATTGAAAGGAAGGAAGTAGAAGGCTGAGATCAGAGAGGAGCTCACGTTAGGAATCAGAGAAATTAAAGTCACTACAAAAACTTCAGTTTGAGAGGAACTTCAAACTAAACTTAATGGAAAAAGACTACAGAAATAAATAAAAAAAAGCTTTCTAAGGAAAAGAAAATGCAGGTAGATTCCCCTTTTTTATTTGTTTATTGTATTATAACTCTGCGTACAGGCAGATCATACACTCCTGAGCATAGACACATGTGGCAAGAAGGTCTGCAGAAGAGAGGAGTATACCTCAGGGACAGCAGCACAGTGAGGCTGATGCAGATCTTGACTCTGGAAGTGAAATGGAGGATCAGTCTTCAGATATCATCTCATCTGCCCCTCTTTGTACCCAGTGTGTGTGTACCCGTCTGTATTTGTGCTTCATGCACATCTGACACAAAGAACTTGGAGGTAGAGACTCTTAGGTAATGTCTCTTAGACATTAATGTAGTTCATGGCACAGTGGAGTGTGAACAGTGTTAAGGCTTTAAGCAGCATTACCATGGCTATAGTGACTGGTAGAAACCATTAGATAATTAATTACTTTCCAGAAAACCTTCTTCACTAGTATGGCTTTCAATGTAAGTACTTACTGGATTAATTTAATTTCATTTAAGAAACAGATATATGGGGATTTTATTAATATTTTGGAGATTTTTAGTGTTCATCAAAGCTTTATTTATGCTAGACAATGGGTATCACAGGGATCAAGTGCCTCTGAGAGACTCAGAACTGAACTTTAACCATTTATTTGCATCCAGACCCACCCTAAGCCAATACTACCATGCTAATAGTGTGCAGGGAGATTGTAGCTGTTTTGCCTTGAGTGTCAGAGCTACTGCAGTTACTGCTCCTTTTGTAGCCTATTCCTCCCACAGCTGCGCTGAGCAGACAAACCCTATAACTCCTCAAGTGGATCCCATTGTCTGAGACCTCTCTTGACATTCTGTCGACTGCTGAAAGTAGGCAAGATGATGCTCAAGCTTGCTGTAGGTTCTCACTAGTCTGTTGAAACCAGTAGGCACAAACGTCAACATAAACCAATATGACTCCATTATTTGCAGTGAACTTACAACTATGTAGGCAAGATGCAGATCCAATTGCCTTCCAAAAAAACTGAGATTATATTGCCCTTTGGTTGTTTCTGTTTACCAGTTACTGTTGCAAAGACATAGCCTATTCTTCAGCCTAAAGCTCCTTACTGAACTGGGGCAGCCTGTATAGCCTTAACCACAGAAGTGATTTTAAGTGTAGATGTATAAACGGAAGTGCAGGAACTGACAGCAGCATGCCTTTTGGGAAAGCCTGGCTTTCATCTCTTGCTTTTAGTGCACTTGCTCTCTTCGTGTAGGTTTGATTTTTTTAATTCTTGCAATATTATTTAAAGCTAATATTTTATTGGGAAAAAACCCAATATCTTATCACTCAATAGACACATTCATCCTAATATTCAGCGCCTATTCCAGTGATATTTTTGTCTCCTAGTAACATTGATAATGATTTGTCATCACAAAACAGAAGGAGTAAAGCTATTCCACTGGATTCTGAAACAGTATGAATCAAGTGAGAGTTACACTGATTTTGCAAAAATGTACTGCTTGTTGCAATTCTCCCCATGTTCAGCAAACCATGAAATAACGCTATATCAAATTTCTGGCACTTCAGAACAGGAAAGCAATCCAAAGACAGTGGCCTTTTGGCAATATCTAGCAGAGAGGTGAAAGTGCTGAAACACGGGACTTCCTTTCATCCTCTTCTTCTAGTATTCAGATGTTCATAAAGAATCAGTATAATAGTCTTCCAGAGCCTAGATCAATGGAAACATGGAAATTAACTGTTGTAGTCACCTCATTACTTGACTGTCAGTGTTAATAGATGTTCAGCACTGCAATAAGAGCAGCAGTGGTATATGATTTTATCACTTCAGATAAGTTCTTTTAAAGCGACAGCTCACCACAAGTGGCTGAGCCAGGTGCCGTGCACCAGCAATTGTGCTCAGGATGACCCTGCCCTGCTGCTGGGGAGGGAAGGAAGAATCAGAGCACCACAGGTCCCAGCCTCTGGCTCATATAAGCTTACTCATGGCAAACCTATCTCACATGAACAGTACAGAGCAATCACAGAAAGCAATAAATCATAGTCCATGTACAGTACTGTGTAAAATTGATAAAACATTCAGGACATACTCTGCCATTTCTTCTAAATTTCCAGAGGACTATGAATATAGTTTCATCATTACCTTGTGGCATCAGCAAGTATGAAGACAGCTCTGAATCTGCAAAGCTGTTCGGAGGCAATACTTCTGCAGAATGTGTAAACTGGGCTGAAAACAACCACCTCACTACAGCTGTTTCAAAAGACCCAACATTAACCATTGAAGTAGAGAAAGGGTTTTTTTTAATTACATATCATGGTGAAGTGAGCAACAACCTTACATGACCTTGGTAACTTCATCGTCAAACTTCTTAGCTGTGCTTATTTTGGAAACAGATTACACTAGGGAAAAAAGGATCTATGTGAATCCGGTCTTGAAAATAATATCAGTGCTGATAAGGTTGAGGATACGGCTGTAACTTATCAGAGGCTAGGTGTCCTGGAACCATACCACAAAGTTGTAGTGAGAGCTGGGAGAGGATTCTTCAGAATCCTTTTTTCACGTGGAAATCCATCCCCAGAGAATAAAGACTGGCATGCTCAGGAAAGTGCATGTAATTCTATCTTAATCAAACAAAAGGCAGTTCAAATGCTGATAAGACAGAGGACTGGGTTGTGGGGTTTTGGTTAGGTCTGTTGTTTTGGAGTTTTTTTTCTATGGGAGAAGATGCATAGTGAAAATGACCTAACAATAAAAGACAACGCATTTTGCTGCAAAACTAAAGTAATGATTTGGAAGCAGAGGCCAGGTTTAGCCAACAAAGAGTAAGTAATTGTTGCAAGCAGCAGAGCTTGTTTATTTCAGATAAAACACTTTACTGACTTTTGCCAAAGTGGCATCAGTTTAATGTCTGTTAGATTGTCAGCCAGACACAAAAGTTTTTTCATTTTGGGTTTCTAATACTGAAGCTCTGGTTACTGAAGCTAGTTTCTTTGGTGTGTTTCTATAGATTTTGTTCTGCAGGCCTCACTTTCTCCCTCTCTTTCTGTGCTTACAACACTCAAAACATCAGATGAAAAGGAATTTTGACTGTCTGTAATTCACTGCAGAAACTTTTCAGGCTGTAGAGGAGACAGATGAGACACTAATACTGACAATATCAACAAAATAAATCCTTCAGCACCAATAAATTTTATCAGTGCTTGTTTATTGAGTTTGGGGCTTTTTTCACCTGCCCAAACTGATGGCAACTTATCAAAGCAATGCTACATAGGTTTGATAGTGTACTTACTAGCTGACAAATTTATAAAGCCACACAGCATTTTAAGCTCATATAAGATAGTAACCAATATCTTGTTTCTTGTGAGCTGCAAACCACGCAACATGCAGGGACAAACTCTGCTCTTGTATTGCATACATCATTTCTAATGCCCTCAGAGCACAACCCATGCATCTATAGATTTCTTGTTTAAGACCTATGCTCTTCAACCCAGCTACCACCCCTGCAGGCAAAGAAGGTCTTTGAAAGAGCAGCACAGTCATTTCAGTGTAGTGGCAACCAGGCAAACCACCAAGAGGCTGTAGTGATGCAGATGGGATCTTGTGGATGGCTGAAATGTTTGTAGCATGTAAAACCTCTAGAAATGTTCACATGAGAAGAGGAAGCAGATAAAATTGCTGCTGCAATCTACTAAGTGCTACCTAGACTATTTTCCTGAGCCAGACTTACTCTGCACAGGAAGCTTCTCTTGAACAAAGAAGATACTTTCTCTTTGTCTATGTAGAGTATCCTGAGGGTGGACATTGGATAACTTTTTTGGTGTAGGTGGTAAGACTGAAGGATCAATTCACTAGTCTAATATTGAGCCTTGCATATTCTTGAAAACTAATTCAGAAAGGTGCCTCAGTTTTTTGTCTCTGTGCAGAAGAGAGATGGCACAATGCCCATGGCCTGTGATGAAATACCAGCGATGTAAACTACTTTAGTACCTCATGTCTTTGGAGGCTCCATTTGCAGATTTTTGTGCTTTGGCTGAATGCAGCCAGGATTCTGCTATAGACACTTTCACACCTCAGCTCTGCCTCCTGTCATAGAACAACTTAGAAACTGTCAGCAATAAAATTGCTGAACAACAAAGGAAAGAAATTTGTCTGGTGCTGCTGCTGCTGGGGGGTGTGACAGCATACACTTCCAGAAATCTTGGTTCTCTGCCACAGTCATGGACATTGAAATTTGTCACTATCCAGTGTCAAATATGCTGTGAAATTCAACATGAAAAAATTGTTACACCAGAAAACAGTGGTTAAGCAATGGTAAAAATGGCATGTGCTACCAAGTGAATAGTCAACAGAATGCTGACTTTTGGCATGTTAAAGCCCATGAGGTAGATCATGTCTTTCAGTGGAAGGGTGGTGTAGGACAACCAGGGCTAGTAATTCTGGTACATAGCTGGGACGGAACGTGCTCCTTCCTCAACCTCAGCTCATAGAAAGGAGTAATTTATCATATACCAACAAGAGCATATCAATTTTGTAGATATACTGTGGGGAGCAGATCTCATGTTAAAGTATTACCTCAGAAACCGACTCCCCATAGTGCATTCCATGTTTTAAAATAAGGAGTCCCTAGAGATAAATCTCCAGGTGATAAGTCCCCCTCTGGCAAAACCAGAAATGAAACTACCCTGATCACAGGCTTCAGACATGGAGTAAAGAAATTAAGTTGTAGCAGCAGTGACTTTGGAGTGATAGAAAGAGATTTGACAAATCATTCACCTTTCTGTCTTCTATTTGTTTATACCATTTGATATATTTGTTTATACCATTTGATATCATGTTAATCATGTTTGTGACAAGGGTCCCTGCAGTGAATAGAAAGTCCTCTCTTAGGCATGTCTTTATATGAAAATAAAAAATAAAGATTATAACACTAAAAATTTGGAAAGATGTACTTACCAGAACTGTTTTGAAAATTCAGATTTGTTCTTCAAAATTCTCCCCTTTTGTTCTTTAGTTTAATTATTACATCTCTGTATCTAAAACATTTTTTCTGATTTAGGGGATTGATTGATAGTTTTCATAACCTCTTGTAAGGTACTCAGTTTTAAGGATGGTGTTTTGATTGAGGATTTTTTTTTCTATTAGTGATCCTTCGGACATTTTTATGATTTTACCCCTCTTGAAAAGAAATTTTCCTTCTGAATATTTCTAAATACTATGTATTCCACTATTTCTGCATAAAAATTCGTGGTTATTAGCATTCCAGAGGCAACATAACTGCCAAGCTGGCTGCAACAAATATAAATTATCTGGTTTATCTGCACAAATTCTCTTCTTAATATAAAAACACATATATGGAATTATCTAAGTTAATTATAATAATTTATTATAAAGCCTGGATAATATTCATCATCCTAGCATCAGATAGCTACAAAATCAACTTATTTAAATTAAAATTTCATTTAAAAAAAAATTCTTTCACTTTTTTAACTGTATCCTGGCTGAAGGAAAATAAACTATATTTACCAAAACATTCTGAATACAGATTTTCCTTGGCAGTATTTTCCAGTGAACTACATAGTTACATTTCTAAAAGATGAACAGTTTTAATTAATCCTGTGGGCCTTGCAAATACAAATCAGACACAAGTAACATGGGCCTAAAAGGTAAGCAAATGAACTTCTAAGGGTTAGCACTTTCAGGTAAAATTATGAAATTATGATATCAATAAACTTCTGGTAAACAATTGCTAACACACCTCAATAGTTATATTTCATCAAAACCATTACATTTAAAAAAAATTCTCACCCCATTCCATCCAGTTCAGTGAGCCTGAATATGAGGAAGGTGACTATCACCTTTATGCTTCATCACTACCTGGGCTGCCAGCAAGTCTGCCAGCTTCCCTCTGGTGTAACAGCCTCAGGAGTCTGTGCTTTCTGCGGGGGATGGAAGGGCCATGATATGCGTGCTGCCTAGCCCAGGCATCCTCTCAGCATGGGAAAGAGAAATAAGCAGATACTTAAGGTGTAGAAGAGTCAGTTTTCTAGTCAACACTAGACAGAATTTTACTCCTGTGTACCTGCGCAAAGATCTTAATAGTTGACTCAAAGATGCCATGGTAAAGTTGGTTTGTGGTAATTAATCAGTTATGCCTAAATTAGTTTTGTTCATAGAAAATAATTTTTGCAAGCTCTGGAAGATTTTCGTAACAGAGATAACTGATAGACAGATACAAACACATATACGTAGCGTATATAAACCTACATATGTGTTTGTCCATATTTTCACTGTTTCTGTAGCATTGGTCTTGAGCTACCTGAGGTTTTGACATAGCTGGGCCTGGGTATACTGTGTGCACTTCTGAGCAGAAATCAAGAAATCAGAACTCATTTAAAGCAGAATTTCTGTCTGTGTTTTGGAGGAGACAGGGGAGTAACAAAATGGCTTGAGCTATCATTTGATGTTTCCACATGGATTGAACACAGCTTCAAAACTAGACAAAGGTTTCTAGTCACTTGAATACAAATTTCTGGACTCAATGCCAACAACATTAATATACAAACAATGCAACTTCTTAAACAAATTAAGGCAAAATGAAGTGTCTGATGTTTCTGGAAGAGTTATACAGAGTGGTAAACCATGACGGAATAAAGCTGGACTTCATGGTACAAGTATTTCTAGTCCTAGGAGTGAGGTTCCTACATGCTAACATTACCTCAGAGACACAAAGTCATGTCAGGAAGGGCAGGCAGAGATGGCTATCTGTCTGCACTAGGGGAAAACTTACCTCTATAGAACCACTCCTAGTGTAAAAGTGTTAGGTTGATATTCATGAAATTATTTTTCCTCAGGAGGACTATTTCGTCTCTTCTCAATTGCACTATCATGCTTATTTAACTATTACTTAAATTCACATCTTGCTATCCAAACATAACAAAGATCACCAGGGAATTTGAGATAGAGCAAGCTAGTGCGATGTTCAATTTTTAATCACTGCCTTCCCATCTTAAACAAAAAGGATGAATGTGTCTCCAACAAGTGAAACATTGCTATGGCATTATGAATTTCCAGATGATGTGAGCAATAACTGAATGAGTTCATATCTCTGCTGTAACTCCCATCAAATTAATGGCACTACACCAGGAGTTAATTTGTCCAAGGTATGTACAAGTCAAACACAGAAATCTGTAGGTGCATCAGTTTTCTGCACTCTATTTGTTAAAAAAAATATAATACAGAAATTTCTAAATTTACACAGATTCTTTTAGTAGATCATCTCATCAGCATATAATACATTTCAGTTATGCATTTTATAGAATTTAACAGCAGCATATAAATATAGACAGTAAATTAATTGCAGCCCAAAATATGACCTTATGTATTGTTTTATGAATTAGGCCACATAGCAGCAACAACATGGATATTACACCCTAGAAATAATAGTAAATACAATACCTTTAGCAATGGTAGCTGACAAAGGAAAGATCATTGTTCTTGATAATGCTTCCAAAATGGTTTTCCCTGACAATTTAGTTCAGGGTGTTTTTCATTTTGCTCCCTACAGGTAATATTGCTGGAGAAAGCCTAAGAAGACTCTATTAAGACAACATATTTTATTTCTCCATCCCTAAATAACCCACTTGGGAAGAGTTCACAGGAAATTCTGCAAGCAAGAAGTAAGGAGGCAGGGCTGAAAAGCCATCTTCTACACAGTCTTGACAAAAGCCTGCAGGTGTGTAATATGATCATCATGAATGATGTTTTCAGAAAAGTTCAGCACTGATCTAACCCTGCTTTCATATAAATCATGGTGAATTTTATATTCATGTTGAAACCTTTTGAAACTCATGGCTGGATTTTCTCTAAAGAGCTATGTAGAAAGTGGAAGACAGTCTTTCCTTATGAGAGTCAAAATTTCTAGTAAGTTTCTTGGCAGATGCTACCTCTAAAAGCATGATCATACCTGGTGAGGTACTGCATTTCTGTGCTAAATATAATACAGATGGTATTCACTTGACATACTAGATGTCTGAAAGCTAGCCATTTAGTCTAAGCCCAACATTAGTACAATGAGCATACAGATTTAGCAAGGAGCAATTGAGGTGTCCATCCTAGTTACTGGAAAACAAGGTGTATCTTCAAAAGCCATTCATCTCAACCTTGGATGTCGAAAGTACATAAGATGAGTTACTCTCTAGATTCTTCTCTTTCTGAACTGGATAGGAAGTCTCACTTAGACTGTCTTACACTACACAACTTTTACACAGTCTGAATTGAGCAAGAGGAATTGCTCCTTTAGTATCTATAATGGCAGCCAGCACGGTTTCACCAGGGGCGAATCCTGTAACACTAACTTAGTGTCTTTCTATGATGGGGTAACCACAGCAGTGGACACAGGTAAACCAACGGATGTGACTCATCTAGACTTCTGTAAAGCCTTTGACACCGTTCCCCCAACATCCTCCTCTCTGAATTGGAGAGATGGATTTGATGGGTGGACTGTATGGTGGATAAGTAACTGGTTGGATGGTCATATTCAAAGAGTAGTGGTCAATGGCTCAAAGTCCAGATGGAGATCTGTGACAAGTGGTGCCCCGCAGGTGACCATACTGGCACCAGAGCTGTTTAATATCTTCATCAATGATACAGACTGTGGTATTGAGCGCACCCTCAGCAAGTTTGCAGATGCCACCAAGTTGAGTGGTGTAGTTCCCACACCAGAAGGATGGGATGTCATGCAGAGGGATCTGGAAAGCCTGGAGAAGTGGGGCTGTGAGAACCTCATGAGGTTCAACAAGGCCAAATGCAAGTTCCTATAGCTGGGTTGGGGCGATCCCCACTTTCAGTACTCGATGGGGGATGATGTGATTGTGAGCTGCCCTGCAGAGGAGGACTTGGAGGTGCTGGTTGATGACAAGCTCAACATGAGCCAGCAATGTTCACTCACAGCCAGGAAGGCCAACCGTATCCTGGGCTGCTTCAAAAGAAGCATGGCCGGCAGGTCAAAAGAGGTGATTCTGTCCCTCTGTTTTTCTCTCGTGAGACCTCATCTGGAGTAGTGTGTCTAGTTCTGGAATCCTCGACAAAAGAAGGATATGAACTGTTTAAACAGGTCCAGAGGAAGGCTACGAAGATGATCAAGAGAGCTGGAGTGCCTTCCATATGCGGACAGGTTGAAAGTTGGGCTTGTTCAGCCTGGAGAAGAGAAGGCTCAAAGGAGATCTTCTAGCAACCTTCCAGTACCTGAAAGGGGCCTACAGAAAAGCTGGAAAAGGACTCTTCATAAAGGCTTGTGGTGGTAGGGCAAGGGGGAATGGGTATAAACTGGAGGTGGGCAGATTTAGACTAGACATTAGGAAGAACTTCTTCACCATGAGAGTGGTGAAACACTGGCACATGTTGCCCAGGGAAGCTGTGGCTGCCCCATCCCTGGAGGTGTTCAAGGCCAGGTTGGATGGGGCCTTGGGCAGCCTGACCTAGTGGGATGTCCCTGCCCATGGCAGGGAGGTTGGAACTAGGTGATCTTTAAGGTCCCTTCCAACCCTAACTATTCTATGATTCTATGATTCTATCTATTAAGATAGAGTGGAGGATTTTCAGTAAAGGAAAATGTTTGCACTTAGCTATTTTCTTATCACCCCACATGTAGTTTTTATTAGGATATTAGTCAAGAAATACAGCTTTGAAACTTCTCCAGTTTTCTGACCTGGTGTGTTTTGTTCTGTTAATCCCATTTTCATCTGAGATTTCTCTATACAGATACCATTGCTTGTCCTCCAGGAGTATAAAACATAGAGGAAAGGTCTACAACGTACCAGGCTCAGTTCACACGAGTTAAATAAATCTGTATTCACAAGAGTTTTCTACAAAATGTACCATAACAAGGAATAAGTGAAGATAAACACAAAATAGGAAAAAGGTAAGAAGTACAAAATATTCAGGAAATAATTTTATCTGTTATAATAAACAGCTTAGCCATTATTGGATCTGGAAAAGCACCATTCATTTGGTTTATGGATCAGTCCAGTAGATTCCTCCACATGTGGACAAGTACATGTCAGAAAATGCCAGGGAACTTGAAGGAAAACTATTGTATTTAACTAAGTCATCTTCAGAGGGAAAATTTTGGCTTTCCAATTCATTCTGACAATAGCTTAATGTAGTTCAGGGAACAACAAAAAAAACCTCAATCTGCTGAATAATACAGTATCATAGAATCTCATAATCACTAGGTTGGAAAAGACTCCCAGGATCATCGAGTCAAACCATTCCTATCAAACACTAAACTATGCCCCTCAGCACCCTATCCACCTGCCTTTTAAATACCTCCAGGGAAGGTGACTCAACCATCTCCCTGGGCAGCCTGTTCCAGTGCCCAATGACCCTTTCCACGAAAAATTTTTTTCTGATGGCAAGCCAGAACCACCTCTGTCAGAGCTTGAGACCATTCCCTCTTGTCCTGTCCCCTGTCACTTGGGAGAAGAGGCCAGCACCCTCCTCTCTACAACCTCCTTTCCGGTAGTTGTAGAGAGCAATAAAGTCTCCCCTCAGCCTCCTCTTCTCCAGTCTAATCAACCCCAGTTCTCCAGTACTAAAGAACCCCAGTACTTACAGACCGAAAAAAAAAATCCAAAATCCATGCATAGATTTTATCAAGCTTCCCATTTTCAATCTTTAACAAAACAATGAGGTTGACCTAACTCTTGAAGGTATAGTATTAAAATACTGTGAGATTACATGGATGGTTGGATGGATGGATGGAAGGATGAATGGAGGGAGGGTGGGTGGGAGGGACATATATGCACGCCATCTCTCCAGAGATAAAGAAACCTGGAACATATTGTCAATCTTTATTGGAGCAGGTTGCAGGTAGTCCTATGCAGTTTTGAGTTCTTATATCAAACCTGACTTCCAAATCTTTCTAGATATGCTCAGTACCAAGACTTAGAAAGTCAAACACTCTCTGTTATAACACATGCTTTTCAGTCATGGTTGAAGGCATTTTGTGCTATGTCTAAATATACAGTTCTCAGGATTTCACAGTGAGGAAGAGACTATTAAAATTAATGGAATTGATATTTATACACTGGAAAAAATAATTGCTTACTTCATGAAGTGCTTCAGATTATGAGTATCTCGAATATTATATTAGTGAACATTTATAGCATAGTGGATAATTTTGCAATTACAATTTAGAATGACATTATTAAAGCTAGGTCACTTATTGCAATAATCTTTTCTGTTATGCCTCCTGGTATAATTCCATTAGTTACTTAGTATGGTATTTTTTTAAAGAAATTATGCCTGCCATTAAGTAGTTCAACCTTACCTACAACAAGATCAGCATTAACAAGCTGCTAACAGTTCTGTAGGAAGATTTGATTGACAATGAATTAGAGCATTGAAGACATTTTAGAACTTTAGTTTATTTTTAACCATTCTTTATTTTTACCTTGTGAAGATAAACAAAATGCTTGTTTTAAAAGAAATATTTTTCAAACTAGATTCAAATAAACACACGCAAAAATAAGCATCAGGGGATCTTCCTATTTGTATGGTAAATTGCACGTGACTTGGCACATTTCTTTGAAAACTGGTCTACTACTGTAGGTGAAAGAAAGTCAGTGAATACGAAGTACTATATTTTCAAGTTCAAATATAAGGTATAGCAAAAGTCCTTGAAAGACATTTTTAAGAAAAATAAATATGCAGGGAGAAAGGTCCAATCAGATTTCAAAAGTAGATAATTCAATAGAAAATAGAGATCTAATAATCATATTGCCTTTGCAATAGAATGAAGCAGATGTGGCATTTCCTTAGGGATGCATGAATTGTAGTGTGAGAAGCAGTAGCCATAGACGGAAGCAGGCACCAAGAAATCCAAAACCCACAAAGAAATAAGAGAGGAAAATATTGCTATTAGGGTTAATAAAAACTCACATAGGGTAATGATTCATTCCAGATGTACTGAATGAAATTGAGAGTCTGAGCTGTATCACTGCAAAATGATTGTTAATGTCAATAAGAACCTAATTTGAAACAGCCCAAGTTTCTCATAAATTTTATGAACTCCAAGCTAGAAAGATCCCTTTAGAGGGAAAAACCAATGAGTTTGGCTATTGAGGTTATATAGGGAACTGACGAAAATTGCATGGATTCATTCAGGTGGGAAAAGAAGGGTAAATTATTCTAAGGGTTACAAGCACTGCTGTTTCTCACACACAGAAGGAGGTATGGCAGATACAGAAGCAAAACTTCAGAGGTAATAGCTCTGGACCAGATGCCTGCTGTATTGATCCTAACCAGGAGTTCTGCCAGTGACTTCAAGTGGGACAAGGACATCCCATGACCATTTCCACTTGCAATTGTAAATATCTGTACAGTAAGATAACAGAGAGTAGTATTGTTGTCCAAGAAAGTTAGTGATGTTAAAAAATTGAGACCATAACAGTGAATTATTAAGTAAGTACTTCTACTTATCAATTTGATTTATTTGAGGCCCCCAGTGAAGCTAAAATTCACTACATACATGAGATACTGAAGGTTTCTCTACAGATCAGAGGAGTAAGCTCTGTCACTCATTCATTTTATTTCTCCTTAAGTGTGCATGCCTCACCAGCAAGGGGATACAAGACAACACTCACATCTGATCAAGACAGATACAAAGAAAAACTGAGAAATCTGAATACATTGAAGTCAAGTGTTGATGGTAAAAGGTTGAGAAATTCTGTTTTACAAGGTGTTTAAAAATAATGGAAGAATATGCAAGTTGCATATTATGTTCTCTGAGACATAAATTAAAGATTTTTTCAAGGACATTTTTGAGGGGTTTTGAAAGTTTTTCAACTTTATAAAGTTAAGTTTGAGACTTTGCAGGATAGCCTATGTAAATAGAAGCTGGTTTAACCTAGACTGCCCTTGCTGACCCTATAGACTAGTCAAAATCACCGTTTAAGTTTTAAGCACACATGTTTTGCTTAAAGTAGCCTTTCTTTAACAAACAGATATGTGAAACTACTTCCTACAGCTGCATTGCTACTACTATAGGCAGAGATGAAATCTCTATTTGTATCCACTTTCTACTCCTATGACCTGACTGATTTCTATGGGATCTTACTTAATTTTAAATGCATATGAGAAGCTATAGAAGTATACGCTGTTACATGAAGAGGAAGTCGTTGAAGTCAGATAGGGTAAAAGTGACATTGTGGACTACAAAACAAAGACTGACAATCTGCCCAGAGGAAGGAAGTAATGATTTCCTTCAAAGCTAGAAAATGATACTAACTTAAAACTGCTGTTATTCCAAAAAGGGTTAGCTCTACTAAGGTGAAAAAACAAGAGTCTCTTTTTAGGAAAAATTGTTGACACCAGATAGAACTTCAAACAATTTGTGCTGTATTTAGGGGGAAACTGTAGAACAAAAGTGAAAATAGGCCTTGTCCTTCTTTTATTTAAAAAAACAGCAAACCAACCCCCCACACCCAAAAATCCCCCCAAAATCCCCCAAAACTCTCAAACCACCAAGTTAGTAAAAAAGCCAAAAAAAAATCCTAAATTCAGTCACACAGAAGGTTACAGGCACTGCTCAAAAAATCTCTGAAATTTGCCTTCAGCCTTTTTAAATACACTAACATGATGTGTAATACAAAAATGAGTTATATTTAACCATTTCCCACTATTTTGTTCTTTGCTGACACTAGACTGAGGAGTCATTTGTATTAATTATCTTTTTAAAACCTCAGGAAATTGAAAAGCTTTTAAACGAGGCCTTTTGCACACTTTTCAGTACTTGTTATCATGTATCCCTCTGCAACAGCTACTGTATATCTTCACTATTTTTTAGCAGGTCTTTTAACTGACAGCCACCTCAAGATTACTCAGATAATGAGATAAAAAAGGAACAGGTATAAAGAACTGGCTTCACACTTGTTCTCACATCTGTCTTTATTTATGTCCAGTGACTTTTCATATTCATTTGATACTTGAGGCAAGTACAAATTCTGTGTGTATCCTAAGACCTTATCTAGTCCTTCTAGATGGATGTCAAGCCCTTCAAAGAAAGGAAGACTAACAAACTGCAGATATTTATTTTAATCTTTGGCATCCCCTTCCAGGAAACTTTAATACAAGTAAATTTATTGCAGATCACAATGATCCATGATTCCTCAGTGTAGAAACTGCTGGGTTTTTCTTGTTTTGTTTTGTTTTGTACTTTTATTGCAGAGAACTTTGGCAGCCTTATTTCAGTGACAATATTATTTGCCATAGAACACAGAATGTAAGAGATCAAGATCACCTACTTTACTTTGTGTCTTTATATATCCAGGCATCAAGCCAAAGTCACATGTATGGTCAGAACCGAAGAGTCATACCAAATTGGTTCTGAATTACCAATTCATCAAGAAAATTGATGCTGGTTTCCTGGAAATGACCTTCTGATGGCGTTGAAAAATTTTCATGCTTAAATCAGCACTTTCAATGGGAAGAATTTTCATTATTTATTAGGGGAATATTTGGGTATACCTTACTATACCTTTGATGAATTTGATATAGCCTGCCAAAAGGGAAGTGCAATAGTACATATCCATATTGCTTAATGCTGCATACTACTCTTTTCCTGCTCCTCAGAGGAGAGTGCATTTGGCACTGTTTTAATTAGACACAGAGATAAAGGACATTCAGAGAGGTAGGGCAAATTAATAGCTTATTCTTGGCATAAAGTCATTCAGTCATTCATTCATTAAAAGGCCCAAGAAGCTTCAGTGATTTTGAGGTCTGACTCCTATACAGTAGGATTTCCTGAATTAATTCCTATTTGAAGCAGAACACATCATGTTGAAAAATACTGAATCTCTGTTCAAACACTTCCGGTAAACCTACCACTTTTAACTTGGATGAGATCAGGGCGCAAGGTTAAAAAGCCTCATTAAGGTTGTGATTACTGCAAGAGGGTTTTAGTGTAATTTTAGAAGTAAGGAGAATTTTCAGGTTTTATGGCCAATAGCACAATATTCCTGAAAATCAGACCCAGAATTCTCTGACAAAACAATGTTTTCCTTATTCTTCTGTGACAATCAGTGTTCTTGCAGTTCCTAAAAGCCTGAAGAAATCCTGGTCTCAGCTGACTGTTAAGTAACCATAGTATGGAAAAAATTCAAGATTAATGAGGGAAAAAGTACCAGTATTTATATGCCCTTGGAGAAGCTTTAATCTGTATGCTGTATGACTTGGTTTCCATCCAGAAAGTTTTCATAGCTGAAGTTTTCAGCCTACAGATCCCACATTGGTATAAGAGGGGTTCTGTCGGACTAGCAACTTTTCGTATTACATCTAAGTAGTTCTGGAGGTACAGTGAGAAGATTAGATTCTTGGAGGCTGAGATATACTTCAGTTTTTGCTAGTGGGAACAAAGGCTCAAAGCTTTGCCCCATAAATTATCCCATCACTCACCAAATACTCTTTCATAAGTGGATTAGATTCAAACAGCTTTGTTTCAAATTGAGTTTGATCTCAAGCATAGGCTCAGGCATATTCTCCCGAGGCAGAACACATATTCTTTTGCTCTTCTGAGACTATAGAAACCTTCCTTTCTGAAGGGAAATTAGCAGTATTAATAAATCAATGTTGAGACACTCAAGAAATTACTGTTAATGAACCTATGAAACTGACTTCTTAGTCATTTTGAGTGATTTTTTTTGTTGCTAAGTTAAAGTGAAAAAAATGAAGAAAGACATATAACACTGATTTTCTGCTTACAGGGGAGCCTTGTTCAAAAGTAGTACAGCACTAATGGACGTTAACACTGTTACCTGGTGAATTCCTCCAAGCAATCGATAAGAATTTACTATAGACTTTGGAGAAATCAAGATTCGGTTAGTAATAAGCTTCATTATTTTGTATTAATATACTTTTTAGAAATGTAATACACAATTATTTCTGTTAACACTGTTCAGATTTTAAAATAACATGCAAAACACACAACACTGTGCTTCTCAATGTTTTAGTATGTACTGACAGTACATACTGTCATCAGTGTTTTACAAGTGATATTTTAACAGAGACACATTGTCTTGCAAGAGAATTCCATGTTTTTCTGACTCCATTCGGGTAAGTATGCAAAGGTAAGGATAAGTCAAGCAGAGAATATGCTTCTTACAGGAACGTGGGTTTTATGAACAATTTGTTACCTTTATGTTCCTAATTTTGGATTCAGTCTGCCACTGCTTTTAGATTCAGCTCAGTCCTACAAGCCACTTACATCTTAAAATGATCCTTCGGTAATGGAAATACAGCTAAGCTTTGAGTAATGCAAAAATATCAGCTTCTATCTGGCTTCAATACAAAGGCATCCAGAATATTTTAAGAGGTGGGAGCTACAGCTCTATGGTGCTTAGATTCCTGCTAGGCATGAAACTAGAAACTACATAAAAGAGAAGCAAAACAAGTGTAAACCATTGCCCCTTAAGTGCTCAAAATCTCTCCCTCTTTCCCATGCTGAAGTACATTTCCTCACTGTGCATGGCCACCAGTCAAAAATATTTCATTCTGTGTTTTAAAGTAAGAGTATTTCCCACACAAATATTTGTTTCCGTTTCAGTTTGCAAGCAGTAAGAGGCAAAGACCAAATAATCCTTCAGATAAGCTATTGACAACTTAATTTGTTGGCACAAATTGTATAGTCAGTTGACAGTCTGTGCCTGCTACGGCCTTACCCTGTGCCACATGGTATGAAAGCACAAATTTCAGGTTTGCCCTAGACAGATGTATGGCTTCTGGCAGACTAGAGCAAACTTTTAATGATTCTTCATACAATCTATAATTAATTTGACAAAAATCCTTATGAAAAGAAAAGCTCTGAGAGCCACTTACTGTATCAGCCTTTGGATACTGTATAATGGTTTTCCATTATGAACCGAAATTAAGCAGTTACAAAGAAGCGGTAGTTTCATAGTTAGCCACCCAGAAACATCGTCATGTTAAAACATCGTTTAGGAAATTACAGGTAATACTATTCCTGAATAAAAATCAATGCAACTTTTGTTACCCTTCTGGGATAGGAAAGCTCAAAGTATTTTGCAGGAGTCAATAGTCACAGAAAGGCATTATGATCAGCCCGAATCTCTGAAATGAAGCTGTGAAATGAAATATAATTACATGTAATTCAACACAGGAACACATGCACTGATAAATAAGAAATGAAAGGTTGTTGTGACACTCCATTATGATTATTCACCCTATGGTTTTTTTAGGAATGAGAAAAGGAAATATAGGTTTTATATAGTACATTTAATCTATTCCAAGAACACTGAAGCCTCAAGTGTCTTCTGAAACACATGCCCCAGAAATGAATCCACATTAAATAATGTAACACTCACATATTCATTTTTATTTTGTCCATTTATCCATGAAGGTTTAACTTCAATACGCTCACTGATTTTAATAGAATTTGATTGAATCTACTTTTATGCCTGAACTGTCAGAGACGTAAGAAAGAGCCAGTGACTTGGAAAGTGTTGCACAATTGGGTAGTGAGGATGCATGTTTTATATCTTCTTCTCAAAACAATGATACTCACAGCAATATCACTTTTCCTAGAACTCTAACCATCCAGCCAATAAAGATAAACAACAACAAAGCCACATTTTTGTAATACAACTCGAATTTCCACAATGTGAAGAGATTCAAGACAGAAAGGATAATGGTAAAGGTCACTGAGTCCTCAGGCCTGCCATCAGATGGATATAGCAGGTCAATAGGTATTGGAAAGGTAAACATTGGCACAAAATCATAACACCTTCCCTCTGACAATTAATTTACTGTATCAACCTACTATCAGCCATTATTAGCAAAGTATTTTGTGTGAACTGACTTTCAAGTATGTGTTTGCAAAACAGTGAAGTTAAATTGAATATATATGTGAAATCCTTTCCTGAACTGAGTCTACAGAGTTATATTTTTAAAACAACAAAAAAGAACATTTTAGAAGAAATGTGATTTATAAATTTTAGATGCAACTGTAAAAGCATTTAGTGAATTTTTCTGCCTTTCTAAATTGTTTTTGAGGGCCTTATGTAACAATTAAACAGCACACTGAAAAGAGAATAAAAATGTTGGAAAAACTGTTGAAATAGTGTTACTATCTATGAATGTAAGCATGATTCCTGTCTAATATGTAACGGTAATTTGATTTTATTTATGAGACATTATACTTTGAAAACAGTCACTTTGAATTAGCACTGTTTTTAACCCTTTTTGGAGATTCTCTCATATGTATTCAGAAGTTGATAGAGATATATACAGAGAGAGTATACACTGTATTACCTGTCTAGGAAACACACTTTTTTTCAGCTTTTTTTTCAGTCTTACACCATTCCACATTTCCAAAGCAATTTGTGCCTTAGTGGTTTATCCCTAAAAGCTGCAGGCTGAGTTCTTGCAAGAATATTTCAAGTAACATTTTTAATTAACTATTTAGTATGTGTCTGTCCATGAATATACTGATTTTATGAAGCAGCTATTCAATTTTCTAGCTCACTAGTCAGGTCAGAAACCACAGTCATATTGTGATCCAAAGCATTTATGATAAAGCAGTACAAACCTTAAAAGACTGACAAATGTTTTGAGCTTTGCTGAGTGCCAGCCATGCACAATAAATGTTCAAGTGTCATGTGTCCACATACAGTCACAGTGCTCAGCTGCAGAGGGAAAGTAAAATTAATGTGGGTTTATGTGAGATTTTCTGGCTGCAGGGAAAAATGTCAAAAATTAATTCAGAGTATTTCTGTTTCTTTTGAACAAATTCTGTGCCCCTTTAGATTGTTCAGAAGAAGAAAATATTCAGTTTTCTAATGAACTGAAGAGTCTTGTTTTCATGGGCGAAATTGCGGAAGATGAGAAACTGTAAAAGATTTCTCTCTTTCACAAAGACACGTAGAAATGCAGTTTTAGCTTTGTCAGTGCACCTTTTAGTGACAGTTTGGGAAATCTATATTACACAGTGCAATATCTTTTGTTATAAATGCCTCTTCATCAGAAGGTACTATCTTTTCCAGGTTTCATTGTAGCAGTTAATGAGAACATTATAAAAAGATAATAACAGATGCGCAAAACAGATACTAAGCATAAATGAGAGGCTGACAGTGAATGAAGAAAAAGTACTGTTCTGCAAAGAAAGCACTGTTCTAGATAGGTAATATAAAAGGATAAGAAGAATTTAGACTGACATACACATTAAAAATTTGGTTAAGAAGTATAAGTAAAGGAATTTTCAGCCATATAGAGTAAAGGAGAGAGGGAAAGGGGAAGCAAAAAGTTCACTGCCTAGGAGCAAAACTATGGACAGGCAAAAATCAATATAAGAAAGAGTACCTAGTAGGAAAGACAAAATAAAAATAGAGATTTCTGCATCTAAGATGGAAGGAAAACTCTGAGGCTAAGTCATTCAAATGGAGGTGGTACATCCCTAAGAGAGTTCTGAAAAGGCTGACATATGAAATCATAGCTCACCTAATTTGGATATGTATACCAAAAGCTGGTGTCAGTGATGGAGAGCTATCACATAAAAAGCCCTACGCTCAAGAAGAGGAAAGGTTAGTGATATAGAATTAGAGACTTGTTATGCTT
Source organism: Clamator glandarius (assembly GCA_033459285.1). Taxonomy (NCBI): domain Eukaryota; kingdom Metazoa; phylum Chordata; class Aves; order Cuculiformes; family Cuculidae; genus Clamator; species Clamator glandarius. The sequence continues at coordinate 10,949,666 of JAUNZM010000261.1, forward strand.
ATCCCAGTGATGCCGAGAGTATAATACAGATTTTGAGAAAAGTTACTTAAAAAATAGCAAAAAATCATAATGAGGTAAAATATTGTACAGATCTGCCAAAAATATTGTTCAAGATAAGCCTGACATTTTTTCTTGATAAGATGATAGGAAGGAAGCTTGTCAGGCTTTTTGGATAACAGCAAAGTATATAGTACAGCATCACATGAGAAATTATCCATTAAGCAGGAGAAAATGTAGCCTAGTTCAAAAATGATAATGTCGAAAAGGAAAGCACTAGAAGAAGAAGTAACAAACTACTTTCATAGTCTAGACATATTTTAATACAGCTGTTTCTTGATGGTTTGTCTTGACCTGATCTTATTTAACATTTCCATTAGTCATCTCAGTCAAAAAACAGGAAATGTTCTAATACATTTTACTGTAATACAAAATCGGGGAACATTACAAAAGGCTCTGAATAGCATTAAAAAACCTAAGGACATTAAGAAACTGATTAGAATAATGACAATAAATGAATAAAAGGAACCAGATGAAATCAGTTAATACTAAGTGGAATAATGGTTTTTTAGGTACCAATAAAAAGATGCCACTACTATAAACTAGCCAGCAATCACCCTCTGAAACATTTTTCTATCCTGCATTTCCCAAATCTATTCATATCTGACTTATCTAAATTATTTCTGATCAACAACTATCTTTAATTTTTTTTAAAGTTATCTCCTATAGTCAAGATCTCACATTCTTCCTGAATAATGCATTATGGAGCTTATTTTGTTTGCCTAATACCAAATTTCTATTTAATATATGTATACCTTTTCCCTTATTCATGTCCTAAGGAAAATGTTGAGTGGTATCCAACACAAGTAGAACCTCTGAAGCCTTCCACAGTTATATCTAGTGCAAGAAAGATGGATTCAGGTTGGGAATTATGCAGGGGGTTGCTATTCAGATAAAAAGTACATGGATATTCTATTACATGGAAACAAAAGAGGGGGGAGAAAAAGATATTTTACGCTCAGATATACTTTAGATATAAAAAACAAAAGGGGATAAACCAGATATGAGTGTAAGTAAGCTTGGAAAGGAGATGACTTCTACCTATGAGAGTTATTTTCTGTGAACAGGAGCTTCAGAGACCAAAAAATTATGTTTCTAAGATGGAGCTCAATGGTTTGTTAATGACATTATATGACAGGGTTATCTGAGACAGCTGCAGCAAGAATCAGTCACACAGGAGAATACTTCCAAACCTCTGCTTCTGGAAGGAGGGCCTCTCAAAGTCAGAAAATACGATCTGGGACATGACCCCAGTTCAGCCAGCAGCAGCAGGGAAAACATGAGGCAAGAGTATACCCAAAAGGATACGCAAAACAAAAAGAGGTTTGACTGCAAAGTTTGAGCAGTTCTCTATATTATATGAGCAGATTTGAAGGACCTAAAAAGTGATTCATTTTAAATTTATCCTCTCCCACACAGCAAAACCACTTGTATCACTTGTCTTTAAGATCTTCTCCAATGATTAGGTGAACTAGAACATCGATGTCACTGCCATCTTGCCTGTGATGCAGTCCCTGGTCCAAAAACCTTGCAGTATTACAGATGGTGAAAAAAATGAAATAGCTACAACTAATTCATTTGTGAGGAGGTGCAGGAGATATCAGATAGTATTGAACGCATTGTATTTAAAGTAAATAAACAGAAGTCTAACTGGACATGTAATTCCTCCATAATTACCAAGATATTGGATAAGACAGCAGGCACACACTGGTGTAGATGAGCCCTTCCTGGCTACATTTGACCCTGTGGGATTTTTTAAGCCCTAAATGCAAAATAGAGTGTATGGTGGTTAAAGATTTTGCTGCTGTTTCTTTGGGAAGATAAGATTGCAACGTATAGGCCTAGCACTGATGTGGAACAATGCAGGCTGGGAATCTGACCCATAAATACTCACTTTTGGGAGATGTTGCCAGGGCAGGTTTTAGGTTAAGCACTATTTTTTTTGCGGTAGTGAACTGAACAATTATTCAGTTATTCACAGTGGTAACACAATGCTCTTGTCATGGTTCTTGTCAATTTGGCTGTAGCTTTCTAGATTCACTCAGTGGTATTAGCTTGGTCTCCATCTTACCAGGGTCAGAATGTATCAACTTCAGATGCTTCATACTCAGTCTGTCACCTAAGAGCTGAAGGGAGAACAAAAACAAAATAAGAGCTTTACCTAAGACTTTCAAAGGGGAATTCTGTCAGCTAATGACATTTTCCCAGCAGTGTTAGGAGGCTATGAGAGCTTCACATCTTTTTTGTTGGCTAGCCCTTCTACTGGAGTCATGCTTTAGATCATTTGAAGCTTTAAAGTGATTAAGATATATTTTTGCAATATAGAGAAACTTAATGGTAATCATTGACTGAATAAGGTCAAGCTGTAAATTCAGACTTTGAATTTTTATTCCTTCTCATTGAGTTTCAATACAGAATCTTATGTGGTCTAATCTGCATATGTTAAATAACGTAATTATAAAGCAATCCTTTACCCTGTGATTTCAAATGCAAATATTGGCTCTTTCCTGGATGCAGGCACTGGTTTGTACAAATGAATTGCAGTTTAACTGAAACTACTATGCTCTTACTGCTTTACTTAAATTAATGTAATTATTATCTGGCTAATTACCTTGCAGAATGACTTGCTTTGTGATTCATTAACTGGGAAATTTCTTTCAGGATATAGAAGTATATGTGAACATCCATCTATTTGCAGCACAAAATACTGATTAGGAACAGATCATGCTGTCCAAGGAGACAGCAATCACTTCTTTTAAAACCATCTTATATAAGAAAACTCTTGAGTCAGTAGAAATGAGTCTATTGTAAGGACTGTGAATTACTTGTTACCCTTTGAAAAGGCAGTTGGTTGTATAGTAGGAACAGAAAACAGATACAAGGCAGCCTTCACAGTTAGTACCTGGTGCTATACCCTTTCCATAAATCTGTCTTTCTGTTTCTAGCATTGTCCTCTGTTTACAGTCTCTAATGTACATATTCAAGCAATGAAGGTATATGGGAAGAATATTTTCATAGTTACTAAACACATCTCCAAGCACTGATATACAGTCAATCCCTCTCATGAAATTATAAAAATGAGTCAAAAAAAACTTAAATCAACTTGTGCAGAAGAGATAGCAAGAAGAAAGTCCACAGCACCCTCACTGCAGCAAAGTGACACATTTGCAGTGGTTGTTTTATAAGCCCTGTAGCTAATTGAGTAGATACACACAGTTACTTTTACTTTCCAAAGCTTATTTTGCCATTCCTATTATGCTTTGCTGTGAATTAAATATTTGCTATTGCAAAGTCTCAGTGTAAATGAGCATGGAAGCAAACATGATATATGCTAAACAACAATCTCTGCAGAGCTAAAGAAATTCTTACATTTTTCACTGACTGTAAACGAAATCATTTTAATGTTAAGGCAGTTTTCATTCCTTTATACTCAAGACTGATGATTTGCCAGCCTTACAGACTCCTGTGCACAGAACAGCTCCCATCAGTTCTGAGTTCAATGCTAATCCAGGCATGAATATCGAGGAAATTGGCTGGATTTCTAACATAACAGGAATACCAAGGTCCCAAAACACCATTAAATGATACAAAGCTTTCTAGACTCTAATTTCTTTTCCCTATTTGCACCTGAGTCCTCCAGAGCTTGCTAAATCTTCCCAAGAATTTGGATTTAGTGTCCAAAGGCATGATCTATGAACAGCAATTGTTAAAAAAAGGTTGGATATGGAGGGACATGGATGCATTTCAGAAGAAAAAAAAAACCAAAAAAACAAAAAGACATTCACGATCTGATATGTGGGCAAAATATGAAGAAAAAAGTATTTGAGAAGCTAATCCTATTAATGCCTCTATTATTGAAATCATCACTTAGAAACTAGCAGAATAGGTTGTTCCTATTCTGTAAGCAACATTATCAAATGCAGCACCTGGGGACTATGATGAACGGACTAAAGCCTAGCCTATGGGTTAATGTCTGAGACCTATAGTCTTTTCAACACAGACAAATTACATGGTTTTGGGGTTTTGTGGGTTTTTTTGTCTGAGTAGAACTAGCTCAAAAAGATATTGTTGACAGGTAACAAGGAATCTGTAATTTAATCAATTTTTTTTAAATGGTCCTTAGCATATGCCTGTGATTATTGCTTATTCTTGCAATATTTGGAATTCACAGCCATTTTTAAATCAAGCAGAAGTCCACAGTACTATTAGAAATTATCAAAAGCCTTCATTCACCAAGTCTTGACTCAAAGGTTTGCTTGGTTGTTCAGTTCTGGCCCAGCCTGTCCATCAGTTCAGATTATTCACTATTTTACCATGAACCTGTTAATCTTCAGGGTAAATATCTCTGTGTAACTGTGATGTACTATTTCTACCTCTCTCACCCACCAAGTGATGAGATTATAAGAAATGCTATTGGGGAAGGGCTTTGTATTTGCCTTTACATTTTCAATATAGAATGCTTGTATTTTCAAGGTCTTCTATGGAACTGGGTGAATTACATTATATTTTTCGATGGCAGCTGTCTCTGGCATTCCTGTGGATATGAAAAGAAAATACAATGAGACTTATTACAAACTCATGTATCCCTATAGCCTCCACAGCAATGAATAACTTCCTATTCCCAAATGGTTAACTCTTAGCAAGCTGTGCTGATACTAGCAATGTTATTACTTGGTGAATATGCAAATAAACAGCTGGGATGACTATGCAGTGATAGTAATTCATAACCTGATAATCTTCCTGTTCCCTGTAGTGGGCTTTGGTTCAGGTTATTGGAGTGGCTTGGGCAGTATTTCTTCCTTCAATGCCTAATGTGGGAAAAGTATAAAGCCTGATGAAAACAATTGGTTCCCAAATTTCCTCTCTTTCTGTAAGTTCCTTCCTGACCATTGATGTCTTTAAAGCAGAAAGAGTCTCCCATGGAAATGTAGATAGATTATGGCACTGAAGCTTTCGCTTCTCCATTCAGAGCACATCTACAAAATCTGATATGAAAACTCGATGCATTGCTGGATGGAAAAAATGACACTTTCATTACGAAACACTTCAAAAGTGCAGTAGACAAATTCCAGGAAAATCTCCCAGTTACCATTCCTAGTTGATGACAGACTGCACCTCATTAAAAGGAATGTTGTATTAATGCTCATTTGAGTACTTTGCCAGTAGCGCAAACCACTGTGATCTGTTAGAAATCATCAACATTATTTGTCATAAAGTCACTGATAGACCAATCCTGCACATATGGAAACCTCCCACAGCCTCAAAATCAACATGCTAGTTTATGGCTTAAATCAGTTTCACACTGAAAGAAAAAAATTGTAAGGAAAAGGCAGTTAAACTCTCCCCAAGATGTCAATGTAGACACAGAGGCTGCTGTCATGAGCAAGTAGACTTTATCAAATAAAACAGTGCACTGCCAATAACTTGCATCTATCTTTCTGAACACTCTCCAGCTAGTTGAGAAGCATCTTCCTTAACACACATTTGATCTGATTCCTGTCTCTGGAGTCTTCCTGGAAATTAGCCATATATGACATATTCCTAAATCTTATACTATATGGGTTTTTCTCAGAACATGTTCAAGATCCTTGAAGAAAAAAAATGCATCTCCATCCCTGGGCTTCCTTTTTGCTTTTTTCTTTTCACACTGTTTGAAAACAAAACGTTTCATTCACAGACCACAGCAAAAACTCAGGTGATTTTTAACCAGCTAATTTATCCAGGGTTTTACTGCTTTAATTTTGTCCTACAGGTGCTCAGTTTATTATTCCATGACCATTTGTATTTGTATGAGCAGAATATTTTAGTCTTTTCTTTTACATCTTGTGATATTTCTTGCAGGCCTCTGGTTTTCTTTCATCTCCTGTCACCCTCTTATCCAAAGTGCTAATCTCAGCTGTAACTGTCTCAAACCTTTCGTCCAGAAAGATCATTGAAGTCTTTACTATATCACTTCTCTGTTGTAACTGCAAGAACTGTTCTAAACAGAACAATCCTTATCTCATTGATAGCTACTTTGTCACCTTGCGGCTGCAAAGCATTCAGAAATGGCATTTGGTACATTAGCTGCTTATTGAATCAAGGGGATTTTTATGAAAGAAATTTTCTGATTTATTTACTGTTATTCTTTGATATTAGAATGCCTAAACAACTTTGCAGTGGTTGCATTACATTTTTTTAAATAAAGGAGACAACTTCTATATCAGATTTAATATTTCCCTTGGAAGATTTTTTAGTGGGCTTGGGACTGATCCAAAATCCAGTTTCCCTGATGAACGGCAAGTCTTGCCCCATTAAACTCCACTCCCCCTTCATGACCATTGTTCTTCCTAAATGTGGCTGTGGGAAAGTTAGACTTCTTTCTAATACCATCAGAATTTGTGTCTTCTTGGTAGCTATTTTACTGCAGTCCATGTCTAATCAGAGTATACTCAAGAAGCTTGGCAGTGTGTTGTAGCAGACTGCAAATTAGCTTGCTTTTCCATTAAAATACTCTTGGTTTATTCTTTCCTGTGTGTTGCTAAAATTGACTGGCTGAACAGTTGGGCACTTGTGTGTTTTGCTTGTTTAAATGATTGATATTTAAAATGGCTTAATTGCATTCATTCCACCTTTTTATGGTCGAACAAAAGTTTATTGCATTTTTCTTTAAGATGCAAAGGGAGCAAATACATTTGGAACTTGGGAAAGAATTTTATTAATGGGGCCAAGATGGTCTGAATTTCAGAATGAATCTTATTTTTTGAATATGCATTGTGGCAGCATAAGTTTATATGATCGTTATAGCAATTTGAAAGTACCAAAGAGTCCTGCTGACTTTTCTAGAGAAATCTGTAGCTAGTATTGAGGCTAGGAGGGAAAATGTTGTACAAATGACAAAAAAATGTAGATGCATTGGCAGGAAAGGATTATACTGTTCTAAGAATTAACTAAAAAAGACATGGTAGGGGAGAGGAGGGAGAAGTACTTAACACTGCTCTTGAGAAAGTCATTAATAGTCTTCCCTATAGGCAACAGTAAAAGCAAACCAGTTTTCATCAGTGTCTCAACAAGATGCAAAGATTTAAATATCCTTTTTCTCTACAACTGCAAAAAGTAATTGGAGAGACTTTGATTTACTTGATAACTATAAACAGAGAAGCACTAATCAAGACATTCCATATGAATTTAATCTTCATATTTGTTAGTGAACTACTGTGAGGTAATCATAACCTTCACAGACACCTATGGTTTGTAAGGAATAGGCTGAAAAACATGGCAAGTAATATTCCTGTTGTGGATGGCAAATAGGCCTTGGCTAGTCCCTCTACAATCTTTGTGATACAGAGTTACTTATGTTATAAGGTGTTTTTCTAGTATTTTTTTCTGATGTTCCTTTCCTAAGCGAGTATTTAGAGTGTTTTTAATAGGAAAATCATGACTAATAATCTCATTTTCAATTCATCTTCGTAATTCCTCACAATGAAAGTCCTAAAAGATGTTGTTTACATTCAGTTCCCTATATCTATTGTGAAACATTCAAAAAGGTTTGTTGTTTTATACAGGGGAACACAAATCTCTACATTAGATTTAGACTTGATACTTCCATATATAAAGAGTCAGTATACATCATTTTCAGACTCAAAACGGTATCTGGATTACAAACTTCCTGTGATCTTGGATGCTAAGTAGTTTTTAACGAGGAAAAAATAAATCATTTTTTTAAATAGCCTTTTTTTGTTTCTTTTATGACAGCAAGAATTCAGAAAATAAATAAATCCAGGAAAGAGTTTACAGCTGCTGAAGATTTGTCTAACATTACTTAAAGGAATAATTGTGTTATGAGAAGAAAAATGAGACTGAAGTTCTTCTGTTGTAATCAATGTTTCACAAAGGTCTGTTCTCCCTCTAACCTTGTGTTCCATTGGGTGATGTGGTGACTGAACAAGCACATAGCTACTGCTGTTATGTCACAGTGAGCTCATATTGTGTTTTTGTTCTTTCTTCTTCAGTCTAATATCTTTAACAGTTTCTTTTCATTGTGAACTTATTAATTATCATGAAATGTACAGATAAAATTGGAGGAGTGTTGTATAGACTTTATTTGGTGATTAAAATATTTCTAAATCAGTAGTATGAGATGGAAGAGGAAAGACATTTAGCTCACAGGTTTTGATTGCCTGCTTAAGTTATATATCATAGCAAATCACACAGCAAAGGGGAAAAAATAGGTGAAATTTCAGAAGTGGTAATGACAGAAGTACACTGTGTATGCCGCTGGGCAAACTCATTTCAGGAAAGGTGAGAGAACAAGAGTTTACAGGTAAAGTGGTTTGTTTGTGCTTTACAAATGCTTGTAGGTCTTGTAAGATAACTCAGTGTCATCCTTGACAGCCTATAGAGCAAAAATATGAAGAAAGAATGAATTCTTATACTAACTTGACTATATGCAGCTAAGTTACCTAATGCACAACATGCAGGGGTACACGCCCTACTTAGTGTATGCAAGGTTTCACAGGATGCACTGAAACTGGGCTTGTACACTTTGTTTTTCTTCCAAGACAAATACATAAATTTAGTGTTATACACTCCCCTATAATTCACAAAGGACTTGGCATTGTATGAACCAAAACCACAAAGTTGCTTTGACTAATGCCCTTTCTCTTAATTTCACAGATAATTGCAGTTTAAAGTTGCTAGAGTTTCAAATCTACTCTGTGAAAGTTATATACTGAAAAATACTACTATAGTCCTCCCACCTGAAAGAAATTCCATACATAGTCTACTAAATGGAGAAACTATTTTTCTCAAAGCCATTTTTGTTGCCTCTGCCACCATATCTTCCACTTGTTGGTTTTGTCTGGTATCTCTGGCTCTGAATTGATCTGTTCCCTGATTTTTTTCTACTGCTATCTCCCTGTTTTGCTTGGTTTATATTTATTTACAATCTATTTTGCTTCTTTTAGGAACCCTTCTGGATGTATTTGTCTTGATTTCAGATAAATAGTCTGCCTTTTGTTAAGTATTTTAGATTTCTTTTATTTTCCCGGTATTTTGTTTTGCAGACTTTTTCAAATGTCCTGTGTGTGAATAAGATAGGGCAGTTTTATTTGAACTGTTAGATAAGCCCCAGACTGCCTAAAATATTTACTTCCAGACTGTTATTCCTATCTTAAAAGCTAGTATGCTATACAATGTTTAGGAATAGCAACAATACGGGGACAGGGAAAAGGACACTGAGGCCAAGCCGTCATCACTAATTCATAGTGCTATTAAAAACAAGAAAAGCTTTTACAGTCAGCACGTCTGTAGTCCAAGGCAGTATTAAACTTCTTCCAAGTATCTGAACTCAGTGTGTGTCTTCCAAGACTGAAGGCTCCTAGATTGTCACTTCTCCAAAGGAAGCAGTGCCACAGGAGAAGTGAAATGGGCTGGATCTTGCTCTTCTTATAAGCAGCCACTCTCTATGTGTAGAGGTGAGACTCAGCAGTGCTAACATGGGTGCTCCAAAGAACTTGCACTATGCTGTGATCGAAGTGCCTTGCTCGGCACTTTCTAATCCTGGAAAGTCTGTGTAAACATGAATTCAAAAGATATAGATGAAATATTTCTAATTAGAAAATGATCTGCACTAAAACAAGAAATGTTTTTTGATCATATTTACTTTGTCAATGAACTGGAAGACAGAAGTTCTTGTATCATAATAGGGAGAGTATTTTGACCAACAATATTATTTTATCAGACTATAACAAGCAACACTATGTTGCCATCAGTGAGTTAGGCCGATTAATTAAGGCAGAAACATTCACAACAGTACCTTCTAATTCAGGTGAGAGCTGCTGTGCTGTCATTAGCTGCTTCTGATCTTCTATCAGCTGGTCTGTTCCCTGGGCAGCACAGCATCTTCCCGTTAGAGTCTCTGGGGGCAGGCAGGATGGATACATTAGCACCTAACAAGACAGAGAAGTCAGGATAGTTAGCTCCTACTGAAGTCAACCCAGATCCACCTTTCAGCATCCCAAATGTTTTTGTAAGTCTAGTCTGAATCAGCATTGCTCTTTCCCAGTTTGCACCAAAGAGCAGAGCTGTTACTCTTCAGTTCACTTTGTAAGCAACAGAGAAAAGCAAAATTGTACATCAGTTCAGGTAGGAGTGTGATTATGGATTTCAAAAAATAAACCTGCAAAAATTTCTTCAGCAGTTTGTGCCTATATTTAACTTAAATAATATTCTATAAATATCCTTCCTTTTTTTGTTGTTGTTCTTTACCTGAAGGGGGACAATTTCAGCACTGAATGGGTAGAAGCTAATGGACTGAGTTCTTGTTTCTTCCTTCATTTTTTAAATTGAAAACAGATTTCAGCTAAGTGACAAATTGACTGAATGAATCATTGTTTTGCAGTCAGGTCTGGTTTGCCCAGCATACTTAATTCTCAGCTGCTTCCAGTACCTTGAATAAAATGTAAATATTTGGCAGCCCTGTTGCACAAACAGAAACCCTTCACTTGCTGTGTCATGCATCATGTACCCAGCTGTTTCCACATGGTTAAGAAAAGAATTAATGCACAAGCAAATGATACAAGCTCTGCAGTAGCTTTAGTTGATTTTTCAGCTCACTTTATTATTATTTATTATTAATCCAAATATTAGTTTAGGAGTTGGATCAAATCACTGACATATGAACAGAGAAGTCTGGCTCATACTGACTCATATTCCCAAATCCTCTCATTTATATCATCTGCACATCATCCAAAAGCAATAAGGAAAACCTATACAGTGCACAACCTCACTAAACATACAGAATAGTTACCTGGGCTGGTTTCAGACTGGAAGTAGTGCAGACCCATCTGCGTACATGTCCTGAGATAATCGGCCACACTATGAGGAAAGGCTTATTAGCCAAAGTGCAACTACCTTTCAGAGCTCTTATTAATCCTCTAAGACACAAACTAGTATTTCTGAAGCTAAAGTGGAACACAAGGGGTGACAGCCCCAGGAGTTGTTCATCTACCAAAATATAATACAGCTGGCATGCAACCTTTGTGCTGTTCTCTGCAGAACTAATGGGATAAAGATTGTGGAGCTGAGCTTACAGATTTTATATCATTAAAGATGTTTAAAACCTAATTGGATAAAGCCAAGAGCAACCTGCTGTGTCTTTGATGGCAACCCACTCTTCGGCCAAAGGCTGGTCCTTCAGAGATCCACTCCAATCTAATGTTCTTTATGATATTTTGATTCCCGCGCTTATCCCAACTGCTTTTCCACAGCAATTCCCAAATCCTTCACATAAGAAAAACGTAGTTGAAGCCTGTGCTCTAAATCAGGTCAGATGTGTGATCTAACTTAAAAAAAAACCAAGTATGTAGACCATCCCTATAAAACAGTTGTATTAGTATACACTGTATGATGAGTCAGGAAGCAGAGGAGGCATGGAGTAGCAGGACATAGGATCACAGTAGGTCTGGAAAACCTTAAAGCTGGTATCACCGCCAGAGACAAAATAATGTCAAACCATGGCTGATGTTCTTCAGGGAGCTATCTTCATAGCTTTAACTCCATCTAAATTTGAATCTTCAGCAAAGCATGGTACATAGAAAAGCCCCACCTTATCTTTTTTAATTTGAAAATTGTTTCAACAAGCAGTACCAACAGTGCTCAAGGCTTTTGTTCAAATTTTAAAACAAAGTTTTCAATATGAAGCTAAGAAGGCAGCCAAATACAAACTTAGATTGCCACTTATGGGGGAACAGACACTCCTTTACTTATACAGTGAAGTCCTCATTCACAACTGAAGCCATAAAGTGACACAAAAACATCAAGAACTGGTAACAATAAAACTGTGATAACACTAATAAATTTTATCACCTCTGGTATTCATTTGCAGACATTTTCCGTAACAAATTCCCCAAAGCCAGACCAACTCCCTCTCCTCTTGTCCCTTCCCTGGTGTCATTGAATGCTCTTATTCCATGACTCTGAACAGGAACAGCAGGCTATGCTCCACCAAAGTCCCCATAGAATGAAGGGACATAAGCACAGCATGGCTCCTCTCCTGCCTTTGAGTAAGAAAAAATGGCACATTTCCAGTCATTCAGCTCTACTGCAAGTGAGGGGAGGAGATGTCAGGGGGAACATATTTGCAAAGAAGCAGTAGGGGAAGGTTTCTAATGGCATAAGTGGAAATCAGACAGCTTCCTCCGATTTGTTTTAAACGAAAGGCAAAAACATAGTTGCATCTTGTAATACCCTGCATGTAGAAAACACCCTTTTAGGACACAAATGCTGCATTGTGTGCACGTGAGGTCTCTTAAGGAGCAGGGTGGAGGGTAAAAAGTAAAGGCAAAATCCAAAACATGTGATATCTAGTAACAGACTCAGTAATACAGCCACATTCTGGTGCCAAAATTCTAAAACAGACAAGGTACTTCTGATCAGAGCCATTTTTTTGGTTTCTAAATGTGAGTTTATTCATTTAAGCTTTAAGGTGTTTTTTTTTTTTTCTCCAATGGAGCTGCAAAAGGGTTGTTTTAAGATTATGGATGCAAAAACTTCTTTAAAGACTCTAAACCCTAATGTTTGGGACTGAGCAGCCTGAAATACATTTGAAGAAAGGTATACATATATATAGTCTGAGTATGTTTGCAAAGGAATAGTGATTGCAGGAAATGCCCTCTACATTCCATCTATGCTACATTACCACAGCAAATCCTACCCTCTCAAAGAGTCAGGCTTTTGATTTCTCTTCCCCTGTCTGCTGCACTAGATTAGAGCAAGGAGGGACTGGAATGAAGTGTGCAGGTTGAGGAAGGCATATTCACCCCCAGTGGCATTTTGTCAGTGGCATTCTGAGTGTTATCTCTTGTCACTTACCTGTGTTTTATAGGTGTTGATGGGACTGTTGATGCTTGTAAGATTAATGATTCTCTGCTTCTTGGTACATGGAATTGCAGTTACCACTCCCAGACAAAATATTCTTTAGTTTTCAGCATCCTGAGTGGCCTTTTAATAAGTACAGCCTGGAGGAGGATTGGGCCTTGAGCCATTAACAAGGCAGAAGGAGGGAGGAGGAAAGTGCCGTAGAAGTTCATTCCAACCACCCAGATAGAAAATTGGCCAATCTGCTCTAACTTTAGAAGGCTTCCTACATCAGGAAGGGCAATCCACACAGTAGCTGAGCTAAAGGGAGCAGCTTTCTTTCACAGTAGGAGTATAGCTATACAAGAGTAAGGAGAACTAAAGCTACTTCACATATGTCCACAGTTATAGTTTGCAAGTGTTCCATCTCTGCTCCTGATATTCCTTTCTTGGGAATTAGCTCTAAAAGAGTAGATTTTTTTATTGTTTATTAACAGACTTTGAAATAAAATTTAAGGTAATACAATCCAGTTTCTAAAGTGTCTCTTCTACAGTATCTTTCACTGTATTTCCAGGCAAAGTTACCCTAAACTTGTTGCATTTCAGATTCCTAACAGTTTAAACATGGTATAAGGATGTTCATTGCAACTATTGTACAAGTGTTTCTACCATATTTTCCCCAGAGTAATATCTTCTTGAGGTTTTTTTGTTTTGTTTGAAGAATATCCTATGTAAAGAGAGATCTCACCTAAATGTACCTGGCTTGCCATTTACTCTGCAATGACATCAAATTGTAAATTATCACAATAAATAAAATATTTTTCTTTTAAAGTTCAATTCAAAACTTGTCTAAATAAAAAGAAATAAGGTTTTTTCTGCAAATTTAGGGAGATTTTAACAACGAATTATCACAGTTAAGCTATTTTCAGTGCAGTGGGAAAACAATGAATATTTTGATCTTGAAGTACAGTCATTCTTTGTTTAACCAAAAAAGCAAATAAAGCCTTTGATAAGCAGAAGTTGAAGAAATAACAAGAGCAACTGCTTTTCTTTTATCAAAGGGACTTGTTTCAGCCAGTCAAATCCCAGCTTTTTTTCTGCATGTAATATCACAGATATTCATTTAAATGTTCACACATCTTACCCAGATCCTAAGCCTTACAGAGACTTCCCTGGTGATTTTGAAGCTAAGTTTGATTCTGTAATGAACTGCACAAAAGATTTTTGGCTAATCATGTCAACCCCTGCAGGAAAAATACAAATTAACGAATTCTAACTTCAAAGGTAAAATGTACGTACTTTCTCCAGTCTCTGCACTCAAATAAGAGTATGAACATCTTCATCCAATGAGGTACTAATTCCTTTCAAACAAGACAAGGTGGATAGCTGCAAATTATCTTCTAATATCCTCACAAGATCTGACAGAGGATATGCTCATAGATATAGATGTTTTGGGGATTCATGTGATATCTACCTGAGAAAGTAGTGGATAGAATAAATTTCAGTCTTGATAAGTCAACAAGGTTTGGCTATAACCAAAACAAAAAGGAAAAGGTAATATCCCTCCTTCGAGGAAGGTTAACAGTTATGATCAACGTATCTGACTTGATAAAATTGTTTACAGAAACAGAGTCCCTACAAGACTCAGATTTTGCAGGACATGATCAGAAGTCCTGTAGGGAAATAAATAAGCTCTTGTTACATAATTACTATTGTTATTTTAACATTACAATCTCAGAACTAGGGCAATGACAAAAGTACATCACATTTCAAAAATTAGTGACGTTTCCCAGACATACAGTAAGCCCCACAATATACTGGAAATGTACAGATTGCAGTAGAAAAATCTACTGCCACATTTGTACTTCTTCCCTTTCTAAGTATAGCTAATACCACAAATACTGCAGGGAAAGTGTCATTTCTGTTAGAGTCTTGACTGGAAGAAATCTTCTGGCACAATCTTGCATCCACAATCTCCAACCACAAGGCAAATGTGAACACTGCTGTGTATGCACACACTGGAGCCACACTTTAAGAGAAATGCTTAACAGGACTTGATAAAAAAAAATTTCAAAAGCTACTTGTGTGGCAAGCACTAACTTGAGCCTACCACCAGTGGAAATCCTATCACCATAAATACAGTGCTTGGGCTTTTATCATTTTTTTTATTATTTTTTAATGAAAAATGTAGTGGCTCTGTCCTTCTCTTAAATTTCTTTGTCATTCCATTTGTACTTTTATAAAATATGAAATATGACAGTTATAACAATTAACAGTCACCCCAGAGGTCTACTGCACATTTTAGGAATATAGAGCAATACTCTGTATACTCAACAAATTCCTGTTCTGGCAGAGATTTTCCATGAGAGACTGAATTAACAGCCTGTAACATTGAGCTCTGTTCTTTGCTTGATGCTTTATAACAGCTACCTCTTCCTCCTTCCAACGGATAAATATGATACAATTAAAATTAACATACTTCTGCATCTATTAGCTATTCAATACTGCCTGTGGAATTTTTATGTTGACTATCATCCCTGAAAATCTACATTGTGGTTATTTAATTACTGTCTGCCCAGTCTTTCTTTGAATAATCTACTAAGAAATAATAACTTGTGAAAACCTATGCAGCACGTCTTGCCAAAGGTCAAAGACTATCCAAAAATGGAAGTGGAAAATAACTATCTATTAATAAATAATGGCACATTAATTGTCAGAATGGGTGCAGAAGAAAAAAGTAATTAAAATACAAAAAAATATGTCCTTGTTTATGAAGATCCAATAGCAGTGAGTAATCAACATCCTCCAAAATGTAAAATAGAGACAAAAATTTGTAGCTTCACCTAGCTAGATGTAAGAGACATATTACTTCTCATATGCAGAAATGTACAGAGCTAGAATGATCCCACTGAACAAAAGCCTGGAGGAAAGTTACTGTATCTGGTTGTTACAGATTCCATTTGACCTAGACTTTTAATGGCTTTTCATTTCCTGTCCTGATCTTGGATAATTATCCATTCATTTAAACAAGAGTAAGAAACCCATTATATTATCTGGTAATTTTTATTATGAATTGTAATTTGCATAACTGGCCCCTGAAACACTGAATGGCCATCTAATGGAAATTGTATAGACCAAAATAATTCTCTAGAAACTATGTAGAGTTATGTAGATCTTTGCATAATAATAGGTTTAGCATATACATACACCGCAATTACAGAAGTGACTGCAACATAGCGTAGCAATGGGTTCCTACAGTGTTCCAGTCAGCAAAGGTTACCATGCCTCATACTTGTGACTGTATTTTTGGTGTCCTGAAATAGCATCTTTACAGACTTCTTCCTCAAGGAAGCTTTACACCAATTAAAGTCAGGCAGTTATCAACATAAAATTTGATTTCAGATAACTGAAATGCTCCATGAAAAATATGTACTTTAAAAATACTCTTTTCCCCCTCAAAATATTTCAGATTCAACCTGTTGCCATGATGAGTAATGAGAGTTGCAGACAGATGTAACTTACATCCGTTGTGCACCATCATTCCATACTTATGCCGGAGGCTTTACACCCTCCATTTTAGTGAAGAGTAACAGTATGTCTTGGCACTTATTTGGTCACTGGGCAGACAGGAGCTGTAATGCAGCTCTGGATCACACTCAATAAAGAGAAAAAGAGCCAGAAGCCCACCAACAAAAACATATAGTTCAGTGGTATTAGAGAGTCCATACATTTGCTTCGACTAGCATTACCTGGGTGTTCTGGTTTGACCATCAAATTCCTACATTTTTTCTATAGGCCATTGAAAAATGCATTTAAGCGGAAACCTTTTACTCTCAAGCCAGTTCCAAGTGAACGGTTTTACCAGCTCCTTATAATGACTTACGTGACTAAAGACTGTCTGCACTGGGCAAGACACTGTACATCCCTAAGTGAAGCATCCAGCATCCTTTCACTTTCAGGATACCACAATATGGTAATTCAGTAATCCTAAATTCTAGGAAAACACTGGCAATTTGTTAGGATTTCTCAAGTGACATTCCCTATTAGAATTTCATTGCCTAAAATCTCATATAAGACAAATCTGACAGGTTGCAGGGAGTGCTGCAGTATGAAATTATTATTTGTGTGTATATTACTCTTCACAAGTTACATATAGGAATCTCTGTCCCCCTTAGCTGCATCAGAATATTTTATGTATTCTTAGTTGTGCTTAGGCACAAACACTGACTTTTCTCTGTGAATTTAGAGGATGAACACTCTATACACTATCAACACTAATCTTAATAGTGAATGCATTCACAAAGGATTAGGCTGTGTATGTATACATAGATACATACAATATTTGCCAGGATACAAATATTCTCATACCATCATTGTGAGCAAGTTAAGTTAATGATAGGTCAGATGGGCTGATAAGTAAACATGACCTCTGTTTTTCCAGTTTAAGGTATGGAACATATTAAAAATGGTTAGTTTAATCCAATCAGCTTTAGTATATTGCTAATTAGCTTCTTTTTGTGTCTTGATACTAATCCACTTATTTTTATCTTGTTTTGCACATTTATTTTTCTTGTTTGCTCATTTGATTCTTGCTAACAAAATATGCAAAAGAGGAAACCTGTATATTTTCTGCTTTTCTGCCTTTATAGCAAGGTTTTAGATCTTTAAATCACATGGAAGGGGGATGTTCAAGTTTGTGAATTACTTAGTGTTATCCCTGTAATATAATCCCTGTCCCTCATGATACACTTTTGGTTCCAGATATGGCCAGGAAGCCATCTGACACCTCCATTTAGTTTTAAAGAGGTGATTATGCCTCCACAGAAACCTGCTTTTCACATGGTTTTCTCTCCTCTCAAAACAAGTTGGAGCCAGCTGCCTCAGGCACTCCTCTCCAACTCATGTCCATTTGATCTTCTCACAAGCAACTCACAGGTAACTCTAAACCATGTCCTCATTGCAGAGTTACCAACACCCTATCGGAATCTCTGCACTTTCAGGCTTACAAATCTTATCCAGAAAGCCACTGTAACCAGCCAAATCTCCTGAGCAGATTCTGGATTTAGCAACTCCACTAACTTTCCACCTCTCCAACATGGTTATTGGGAGGTGACTTGAAACTATTGCCTTGCTGTTCTGCTTCTCATGTTTTTGCCCCAAGGAGCCTATATTTGGATCAGTAAGTGATTTTAAACAAGAAAGATAACACAGATATACAATGATTCTACATGGTTTATATATAAAAGTATTACATAGAACAATTCCATTATCTGTGAAAGCCTCTAAAAACCTACCACCAGAGCTAATGATTTATTAAATAAAAAGGAGATAGGCTGTAACCCTCCACCGCTTTGATTAGTTCCTTTTCATACTAGAGGCAAGAGACATGACACAGAAGCTTCTGAAGGCCTGACAACATCACAAATTTCCCCCAGGCCCCTAGTCCCACAGCAACAGCAGCAAAGCAGATGAGGTAAATCTAACAGTTTGCCAGTTCAGCAATTCCTCCCACAGAAGACCTCCATTTCATACCAGAAGATTCAAAGGTATATGATGAGGAAAACATACTGTGTGTGCACATTGCTTTTTAAAATTTTGATGACTAGGTATGACTCTTTGTGTCCTAAAAGAAGCAGTCAAGTTAAAATTTGCATGAATAGACTTGAAATTAACATAATCATCACTGACTGCACTAAGATAGCCAGGTATATATTTAGTTGCAGGCCAGTTTCAGACTCCTATTGTTTAGTATGACTGTGGGCACCAAGAGTCTCCAAGTCAGTACAGAAAAGGAGATGAAACGTTTACAAAAATGAGGCAGAAGGTGTTCCTTTGTATCCTTCACTGATTTCAATGTCAGCTCTCAGCAAGGCAGAACTGGGAGGGGACCTCTCAAGTTATTCAATTTCCTGGTCTTCATCAATGTCTGGATAGGTTGTGAGAAATAATTTAATGATTCTGGTTAAATTTTTCAGAGAGTGATTATGTTAATTACTTCTGGAAGTTAATTTTCCTACATAATTAATATCCCATTTAAATCCATAATGTAGCTGCTTAAGAAATATTGGACTATATCTGCCAAATTCTTGCAAACCCTTGTTCAGTTTCTTGCTTTCTGATCAAATAGAGTTTTAATTAGGTCTCAATGAATTTATGTAATAGAAATAGGGAAAGCTAATGCAAAGTCAGTCTGTTTTCTTTTTCACTATTGTAAATTATAAATGGGCTCTCATTGCAAATTCAGCAGCTTGCAAGCAATTACAAACAATTCTCACCGTGTCGCATGATAGTATAAAACTGCATTAAATAAATTATTTAAATATCTTTTAAAGTTTATTGTTGTCAGTGAGAGTCAGGCAAGATCTCTTCTGCCATCAGCACAAGTTTAGTTCACTTACGATTTCTCACTGGATGCTTCCCTTTTGCTGAAATCCAGGGAAATGCTTTATACTAAGATTTCACTCTTTAAAAGTCAAGATGCCCATTAATAGTATTTTGGCAAATGCACTATGTAGGAATGAAGCAAGAAGGCTGACAGAGTAAAGCCAATACAAGTAATCTGACAGGATTTTTCACTGCTTGTTGGATTTGAGAGCTTAAACCAGAAATCCATGTCCCAGCTGGCTCTAGTGGGCTTACATATTATAATGAACCTATAACAGAAACTCTGCATGTTTCCTTTCCCCTCTTCATGAGAGTATATGACAATAAAGGCAGTACAGCCTCAAACATTCCTAATGTGCAGCAGAACCCATGTCAAAGAGACTTTCTGTCATTCATTACAGATGTAGCCTGCAGAATACTTAGTGTTATCAGCAACACTAAATCAGGTCAGCCAAGGTCTGATCTAGATGACTTTTAAAATCCTCCACCAACCCAACTAATAAAAAGGTTTTTCTTATGCCCCAGTTCTTGAAGTGCCAAATCCACAGTCTGTGGCTGTTACTTGCTTTTGTATCATCTGCTGCCACAAAGAAATTTTACCTTTGTCATCTTTGCCGTTCAGGCAGGTGCAGGCTACTATCAGATAGTTTCTTAGCTCCCTTTTCTTCATTCAAAGCAAGCCCAGCTCCCTGTTATCAATTATATCAGGTAATGATCTTGTGGCCCCTGCCATCCTAATCCCTCTCTGGATACCTTGGCCCGAGATTGTCTCTTTTCACAATTTCCATTTTTAACCGGAAGTCCAGAATTGGACAGTCTTCCAGTACAGCCTCAACACGGCCAGAAACAGGCAAACAGTACCTTCACTTGGTCAGCTGGCCATGCTTCTCCTTATATAGCCCAGCATGTTGTTCTTTATTTGCGTTGAGGAAGCACTGCTGGCTTAAAGCAGTTTGACTCTTCTGAGTTAACAGTGACTGTGGAAGATTATGATGAAATTCGGTGTAAATCAAAAAATTTAATTGAGTTTGGTTTCTGAATACCACAGTGGAGGGGTCTGGTTCTCAGTAATTTTAATCTGGCCTGGACAGGTGAACACTCTCCTGAGTGGAAAACTGGTTGGATGGCCGGGCCCAGAGAGTGGTGCTTAAATCCAGCTGGAGGCCAGTTACAAGTGGGGTTCCCCAGGGCTCAGTCCTGGGTCCAGCCCTGTTCAATGTCTTTATCAACGACCTGGATGAAGGCATCGAGTGCTCCCTTAGCAAGTTTGCAGATGACACTAAGCTGGGTGAAAGTGTGGATCTGCTGGAGGGTCGGGAGGCTCTGCAAAGGGATCTGAACAGGCTGGACCGCTGGGCAGAGTCCAATGGCATGAGGTTTAACACGGCCAAATGCCGGGTCCTGCACTTGGGGCACAACAACCCTGTGCAGTGCTACAGGCTAGGAGAAGTCTGTCTAGAAAACTGCCTGGAGGAGAGGGACCTGGGGGTGTTGGTTGACAGCGACTGAACATGAGCCAGCAGTGTGCCCAGGTGGCCAAGAAGGCCAATGGCATCTTGGCTTGTATCAGAAACGGCGTGACCTTGTGACGAGCAGCTGAGGGAGCTGGGGTTGTTTAGCCTGGAGAAGAGGAGGCTGAGGGGACACCTCATTGCTCTCTATAACTACCTGAAAGGAGGTTGTAGAGAGGAGGATAATGGCCTCTTCTCCCAAGTGACAGAGGACAGGATAAGAGGGAATGGCCTCAAGCTCCGCCAGGGGAGATTTAGGCTGGGCATCAGGAAAAAAGTTTTCATGGAAAGGGTCATTGGGCACTGGAACAGGCTGCCCAGGGAGGTGGTTGATTCACCTTCCCTGGAGATGTTGAAGGGACAGGTGGACGAGGTGCTGAGGGGCATGGTTTAGTGTTTGATAGGAATGGTTGGACTCAATGATCCGGTGGGTCTTTTCCAACCTGGTTATTCTATGATTCTATGGTTCTAATTTATGCACGTTTCATCAAGTATTTAACAGTACCGTTTTCTCTTACTGCACAGAATTATTTCCTTTTGTCTCAGGATTAACTTTATTCAATCTTGAAGACAGCTAGCTATTGATACTGTGACATTTTTCCTTTCACAATTCTGATCCTTTAAATTTAAGAAGGCAGCTTCTGCTCCATTAGATCAGACAGAGCCACTAACTTATGTCACAGGGAAGACATGAACATTGATTTGACACAGTTTTTACATTGGCTTTTTGTTCATTTGTTTTACATCTCCCTCTTTTGCCATTTTCTAGACTGAACAATGCTTTGTCCCAAAATAACTGATCACTGTGCAGGCACATAAATAACTGGATAATTAATAACAGCTGGCTCTGAGCTCACTCCTGCAGCTCTTTCTACGGATCAGAGTCATTAGTCAAATGTTGCCAACGACACACCTTTTTATTGCATCTCAGAAACACATTTTCCTCCCTTTATTACGGCAAATTTTTGACATTTCTTATTGTTTAAAGGAGTATCTTCTCCTATTCCTTCACATAACTTAATAGAGCAAAAACATTTCTGCATTTTCCTGTTCAATGTAAGCACCACAGCCTGATCAATAACACTTCCTAATCTCCAGAGGGAAATATGTAGAGTACAGGCTTGGCAAACTGCATTACAGACATTAAAACATCCAACTGTCTATAGTGTGACTACTCAGACATCATTTTGTGTGATTTATTTCCATGAAAATATTGTGGGGTTTTGATGCACCCATAACTGAAATTTGGTTAGAGCGTTATTCCTTAAGCTTTCAAAATATGCCCTTCATCATGACCCTTGGTGCTTCATGGGAACCTCAGCTCCAGAGGCTGAAGACCTGCAAAGCTGAAGGCCCTGATGCCAGAGCTGAATTCTCTCCCTCCAAGTAGGGGTATAGGTGTGTGCTCACACATGACAAAGCAAAGGGGCACAGCACAAGTGAGGATCTGGATGTTGCTGATCCTTCAGGTGCTTCTGTGATAGAAAGTTATAGACCTAGAGCTCATTTTCCACTTCCAAAAGCAAGACAATAGACCACCTTATTATGCTGCCACAAATCGACTACAGTTTTCACCGTGATTCCTTGAAATGCAGACAGACTCTTTCACTCACAAATGAAACAGCACACAATGCCTGCCAGAGCCAATACCCCCACATACTAGTGTAACGCTTCAGTAAGTTGGATAAAGCAGCTTGCCAGCCTTTCCTAGTTGTCATTAAGCTGAATGAAAAGTGCATCTATGAACTGTTTACCAGGCTGTTAGTTTTTGCATACCAAATGTTTTCCCCTTCTAAAAGTTTCCTTTTCTTTTTGCTCACTAGAAGCACAGGTGGACATTTGGCAGCTTCTCCTTTGTATGTGGTGCATTTCAGGTTGCCACTCACTCTGCCTCACCTCCCCTGTGACCCAGATGGCCAGAGCTTGGACCACAACTCCTCAGCCACTCTGAGCTGCTCATGCAGTGCACCCCTACTGAGAAGTCCAATAGAGCATATGAGCAGTAAAGCAAAACTACCTGGCTGTTATGCAGCAGATCTCTTTAGTGCTGGAGTAAGATATGCTCTGGCAGAATAGCTGCGGTAGTACTCTGGCAATGACCAACTAGTTAATATACATGCAGTGTGCACCCGTAGCCCTAGATGCTGTACTTTCTGGGCCACAGGATACTTTATAGTATGCCAGACACTGAACTGGCATTCAGCTGGCTTCCAGAGCAGGAAGGTGAAAATGGCTCCTCTGCTCCATGTACTCACGTACAGCGTAACTCAGAACACATCCCTGATTTTGCGATGTGTTCTATTGCTGCCCTCCTGATTCGGCAACCTCCAGCTTCTGCCTCCAGCTTGAGGTATTCCATTAACCGTAACAGCTCTCTTCTTTCAGTCTTTTAAAGAGATGATCACACATCATCTGAAAGCCTTCTTTGTGGGAGGATTTCAAGGGTGTCCTACACACTAGGAGGAGGCAGGTTTGAGGAGTCATCTGAGCAATAGTTGGCAGCCAGCAATACTCTGAAAAGCGGTCGAAAAAAAGGCAGTAGCCAGGCCACTTCTTATTGCTATGTATTAATAGGGAGGTGGAGATTAGGCAAAATATCCCTGTCTATAGGCTCAAGGAGAGTCTCCTTCATAGGGGTCATGGAGGAAAACCCCGAATGCATTGGGCACATTTACTCTGCACAGCTTTTTAAAATCAGTTCCCTGACAGCAGTGCCATTCTCCCCTTTCACCACTCAGCACCTGCTCAGCCAACCTCTGCCATCCCCACCCTGATGCCAGTCCCGTTCTCTCTTGCTGACTACATCTTTACAATCAAATAGCACCATTGCAAGTCCTTGCCATTCACTGGCTGCTACTCTAAGCCAGAATTTTTAATTGTATTTGTAATTTTGGGGCAGCTATTAATTGTGAACAATCCTTATGTAATCACTGGCATTAAGAACCAAACAACAACTGCTCTTATTGCCATATTTGTGACTAGCATGTTTACAGTTTTACTTTCAAATGCAGGAAAGACTATATCCAACCTTTCAAGGGTAGAGTCAGACTAAAAGTGATCGTGTTTTGAAACAGAACAATTTCTGTGGATTAGGTGAGCAGAACTTAGGTCCTGGAGGTTAATGTTTTAGAAATGTCTACCCAGGACAGTATGCTCGATAAAACCTCACAAATGCAATGTCTAACATCTAGGGATGATCAAGTTACTTTTACCCACTGCTTTTAATTCTGGTTTATCTACCACTCAGATGTGCTCTTTCAAGGCCTTTCCACCTCATTTTTCAAATATTCCCATTGCAAGAAATTAAAAATCTTTTTCTTCTAATTCAGAGAGGAATATATGGTACTTTAAATCCTTACTTTTGTTACAACCACATTTTCTTAAGTAGACCAGTAGCTGTGCCTGTGGCTTTATCTACAAGTAGAGACAGAAAGAGAGATGCCTCTCTCTCTTTCATCCCCTTGCTGTATTCAGTTCTCATTCATATACACTCAATATAATAAAGCATGTTTTGTGGTATTGTAATATATCTCTTCTATCTATCCTTGTAACAGTACATTATTTTTTATTCAGTATTAATGCATTACCAGTAGGGGCTTTAAATAAAATCCATCATCTGTAAGTTAGTAAAAGGATGAAAAAATGAAAATATGTAAATAAAACAGGACAATTTATTTACTGCCAGAGCATGCTAGCTGTTGAAAATAACCTCATACCCCTTCAAGCTAGCTCAATATCCAACTGCCAAGTGACTCCCTGTGTGAGAGAGTATATCTCAAGATAAGAATATTATCACCTAGGCAAGTGAAAAATGCCTTTGGTATGTGGCAGTAAGAAGCACCTAGACCAGTAAAGAAGGTCTTCACATTAGAACTAACGACTCTATTAGGGTGTTAAATAGATTTTTAAATGGACTACAGTTAAGGTACTTCAGTCCGGAAGTTCTGTTGTAAGTTGGTTTTTTCTTAATTCTGATCTCAGGAGTAGCTCAATATTGCACTATTTCATAACAGTGTTATATAAAGGAATTATTGATTATATGTGCTAAAAGTGACCTAGCAAAATTATCTTACTGCTTCTTTTCAGGATACCTCAGACCTCAGCTAAAAGTTTCCCCATGGATAGGGTATGGTAGAGTTTCTTATCTCTACTTTTTTCTCCATGTGGAATTCCTCAAGATTCTTTTACAGTCATGACACCTTCTGCATTCTGAATCAAGCCTCAAATGCTGTCTTTCAAGCATTTAGACCTAAAGCCTCATGGTTCGTGCTCCTTTAAGTATGTGGGTGCATCTCTACCACAGGCTTATCTGGATAATGAGTCTGGCTGTGCTGAAGCACACCAGAGGTGCCTGGTATATTTTCGAAACTGACTGAGGTAACTGCAGTGGCTAAGTATTGACTATGGCCAAGAGAAAATTGTGGACTGTAGATCAACTAGCATCCCAGAGCTTCAAGCCACAACCACCCACAACTTATGGTGGATGGAAGTGAACCACACCCTACAACAAACTATCTGCTCACAGAAGACCCCTTTAATTACAGTCTTAGGCTTCTCCCATGAAGGATTTTGCCATATTTGGATATGACAGTCTTTGATAAACATGTCAGTTTCTTCTGTCCATTCTGGTTTAACTGTCTGTGACTCTTGGGATTTCTTTCCATACTACTACCACAAAAAGACTCCCTTACAGGCCATGCTGCACAGCAGGGCTTTCTTAGGTTAAGAGCTCACAAGTTCTTGAGTCAAGAGCTTGGGTGAGCAATTTAATCATTAGTATTCCGAGTACCACAAAATCATGTGAATTCCCTATTTTAAAGTCTCTCTGCTGACCACCCAGCTTTTCTTGATTTACAGGACTGCCATTGAAGTGTTTATAAACCTATCAAAGGACTTGATTGCAAGAATCATTTTGCTTGCTCATGCTCATTCTCTCTCTTGTACCCTTTATAGCTCTGTTCTATTTCATACCAGAGAGGCATGTATGGCACATATCTGCTGAGGTCTTCTAAGACCTCTTAGTCACTTGTCTTAACTAACTTTCCATTTCAAAAACTTCTGAACTTGCAGACACTCTATATCTAGGTCAAGATTGAATGAAGATAGCTCAGCAGGGCTACAAATTACACTTCTTATCTCTAGCACAACTCCTTTGTGCTGCAGGGAAAATAATTTCCTAGGAAGACAGGAGGTATACCAGCATTGCCTTCCTTCAGGGTGATGCACTGGAAACAAGCACTGCTAGCTGCTGCTCTGATCTCTACATGCTCTCCATGGGCAAAAGTTGCTGCACGGAAATATAGGCTTCTGAGTTGTAGTTTAATAGGAACTAGCAGCATCTGAAATGAAAATAAGAACTATAGTAATATAATGGTGATGGTGATGATAATGACAATGACAATAAGAAAAAGTTCTTTCTTGGCTGCTGTGACCTACAAATATTGGCCCAAATTCCCAGCTGTGGTCATACTGAGCTGAACAAAACACAACTCGAAGAACAGAGCAGAATAAGTAATTTTAACCTTTGGAAGCTGATGAATCAGGACAGAAGCCAGTGTGATCTTAAATAGAAACAACATAAGGACCACTTTGTTTTGCACCAGTCCTTAGAGGCTTGGCTTCTCAGCAATTTCCCATGTAAATACTTCCTCTTCTCCTTTCTTGTCTCGTCCCATCTAACCAACACCAAAATTTATCACCAGACCGAGTCCTACAGCTGGTCATGTGGCTGGTTTTGTGGCTAATATATAGCAGTTAAGAGAGCTTTCCTTACTGTCCATGCTCTCTTCTTAACTTGGCCTAGTATTTGCATACTCTCTTGACTTTACTTGATTAGTTTAATTTGAAGAAAAACACACTTTTTTCTTGCTTTGTTAAAAAGCACCTTTGCAGTTACTTTACTGTCTTCGCTGTCTCTTCAGCTTGAAGTCTTTACAATTACAGTATAAGTGACAGCTGCATAACCAAGGTTAAAGAAAAGCTGGTGAGTCTGATTCATTGATAGACATTTAGAATAACCTCCTGAAACTAAAAGGCAGAGTACAGGGAACTGGTGCAATTGAAGTGAGAACTCTGGTGCTTTCTGTTCCCCTCTTAAAAGAAAGAAGAGTGGGAGGTCAGGCAGAAGAATGGATTTTAGGATGCCTCAGTAGGATAAGATTATTTGATAGATGGCTTGCAACTTTGATGTGACTGCAATAGTTCTATGGCCTTCAGCATTCTGAAAATAGGGATCATGAGGCTGAAAGATAAGCAGAAAAGAAACAATGCTCAAGGGAAAACATATAGAAGGAATGGGACAAAGAAGATGAAAAATAAAAATCAGTCTTGTGGTTTATATTATGCACTTTTCACTACTAAGTTTATTCTTCTATTAAGCATGTAGGCACATGTGCAGTTAATTGTTTCAGTATTGCTATTTCCTTTTCAGTAATATTCAAGTTGTAGCTTATAAATATGGTATTAATTCACAATTATTCAAATTGTGCATTAAAAAACTGGAGTTAAAGTCTTCCATTCATACCAAAATGGATGTATTCCTGAATGCATCAAAATGAAAAGCAGAGTATTCAAATGGGTTTAAGAAGGCACATTCTGTTCAGCAGAGCCCCCTGTGCGGTGACTTCACAAGATGATCACAATGGCTCTTAAGCATTCTGTAGTCAAATCTGTAATTGCATCACTATCCAGTTGCTAAACCTAAAGATATCTTTTGAAGGCTTTTACTGTTTTCTGACTGCTCTTATCTGAAGTTACTTCCTGGCTGATAAAATATCTAAACATATTATGGACCTGCCTGATGAATTTTTTTAGGTTTTTACTCTTAATAAATGACATTGAAACTATTATACAATTCTTCAAATCTAAAGAAGCCTATGAGCAGCACAGGTAAATAACAAAGTAGATCCACTGTGAACCAAAACTAACACAACATCCCAGTGTTCCTTGCAAATGGAAAGTGCTTCTTTTTGGCCAGTTACTGTCCCACACTGTCCAGCAAAATCTCTCAGCCTTGGTTTTTTCCTTTCTGCATTACTTTCTGAACAGTATAACAGGCAAAATTATTTTAGGGGCCATGTTACCATTATCCCTTTTCTAAGTAAAAAGTACAGAAAGTGTACTCGGCACCAACTTGGCCACAGTTAACAGCAGATTGTACATCAGCTCTGAGCATTGCTTATGGTACCCTCATGACTTGAGAAGGGAATAAAATGACTTTTAAAGACAAATCTTTCATCATTCATGGCATTACTTGTAAAGCTGGTGGATGCTTGACCATAATATCTGTGACTGCAGACCAGTGTGGCCCTAAAGGACAAGTAATGACATGTTTCCTGTTTACCAGGTACAACTGACATTCATTTTCTTTCAGTCACTTAGCATGTCACTGAGTGAGAGTTGATGTGGCTAGTAGTGTTTAAATGCAAGCTGAAATGATGATTTTATGGAAATGACAGTTACCCATATCTAATGGCAATTAGATCACTGCTGTGACAAAAGCAGCAATATGCCTTCAAGACGACCTTTTCTTTTCAACAAATACAGAAAAATATTTTTTTCACTAGATTTCATAGATCACTAAGCATTCAGCTGAAAACTTTCTCTAAATAGTGTGATAATTCCAGTTATTTGTTTACTAGCCGCACATTATGTCACCTAATTTAGAAAGTAAAAAGTTTTCTGTCTCTGGGGGGTCCTGGGTTTTTTCTGTATCATGGGAGACAAAGATGTCCTATACCTAGAGAGAGATAAAAGCAGTGGCAGTAAATAAGTTAATTTTAGCAGGAACATTATGAGTTGGCAATGGTTGAAACGGCCAGTTAGACTATGCTGCTTCCAGAATGATCCTATTCACTATTGTAGATGTCAACGAGATAGGGAAATTCACAGACTGTAACCTTGCAAGGTAGACTTAGTTTTACAGAGCAGAAGCAGCAGGAGAAAGAAATGTGAAATCTACTTTGGAAGATACATGTTAGGCCCATGTTTTTCATTCTGAGTCTTCCATGACATATGCAAAATGCTGATACCTTGTTCTTGTCTGCATGCCACGGTTCCAAAGACAGGTCACAGCAGGAAATGAGCACAGCCTGTGATGCAGCTTCCAGTCCCATCACACTGACAGGAAGGTAGTGGCAGGAAAGAATCAAAACAGAGACAATGAGAAAGTGGGACAGAGCACAAAGAAGAGGTTGAATTCTTCAGTCTGTCCAACTATCCATGATTACTTCAGACACACAATTCTTTCCCATCTGACCAGATTTCCTACAGAGGGAATATTTCTTTCTTCTCCTTAGAAGGATCCTCACAGATAGGAATGTATCCCGTTTCCTTCCTGAGACTTTATCATCTAGAATACCTAGAGAATAGAAGTCAAAGATTTTCCCTGGAGAGAAAGAATTTTATTGGTTTTGTGACTCTAAATATTTTCCACAGAGACTGACTTCATGAGGACTGTTGCTTGCATTTAGGAACTTGATTATCTCAAACACATCTCAAGAACCCATTAAAAGTATCTTGTATACCCCTTAACTACAAGACACTTCCCTATAATAAACTACTATATAATAGACGTATTACAGGAGGACATTATGTAGTAAAAGGCTCAATAACATCTGCCAAGAGCAGCTATGTCTAAATGTTTGTAACTATAAGGCCAATTCTTATCTTCAGAATAGTCTGTGCTGCACTATTTTGAGCAGAAAGTCCTTCTGATGTTCCTACAGAAGAGATTTGTTCTGGAGCTTATTTATTTTTCATTGTCATCTTCCCATAAGTATTAGTAAACACTGCATAATTTTGACCTTTTCGTTTTTTCCAGCTATATTTTGTACAGCTTCTCTATTAGTCTCTGAGCTTAGAGCTGACAAAAATAGTGCTGGAGCCTAAGCTCAGGTCAATATTTAGAACTTTTGCCAGCGAAGTTGACAAAAAGCGTAATGTTTTTATATTTCTGTATCAGAAATGTAGGTGCACTAATGCTGGAAAATAAACCTTTCCTTATATAATTTCGTTAGTGGATTTATTATGATTTATACTAGAAAAATCTACATCTCTCTGACATGTTTTTTACCCCTTACAGGAATGTCTCCCGATGTAAGAATTCCAGCCAGTTGTGCCAAGCTTAAACAAGGTAAGCATGTGCTGCTTCACTTTTAGCAATGTAATAATTACCTCTTTTAGCATAGGAGCACCAGGACCTATTTTGATTATGTTAAGGACATGTGAAGAACACTGGTGAGGTTATTATTTTTCTCTTAATCTGTGTTCTCTTAAAAACAAGCAACTTTCTGTTGATTTTGAGCTTGTACCAAAAGAAGGCATAATAAAAGTTCAAGACTGCTTTTTTTCCTGCCTTCACAGAAGTATGGGAAATGGTATGAATAGATGCATTTTCATGTGATTACCGAGAAAATTTTGACATCAGTATGTTTCAGACAATATGCTTGGCTGGTTGTTTCAGTCAGGCTGCTGGCACATTGTATGGCAACACAAAGTATGATTGATTAAACTTAAACCCCAAAGAAATCCCTCTGTGCACTGACTGCAGTGGCCAGGTTTCAAGAGCAGCTGGATTAGCAGTCACAAAGATGACACATTTTTGCTCCTTCTGTGCCCTTGGGAGGAATGTTCTTGCAGAAGCCACAGTCAGATCAAGCAGTCATCACTGCTTTTTCTGTAGAGCTGTGTTTTGTTGTAGACCACTGCTGCACTTTGAAAAAAACCTAAAGCAATAGGCACAGTGATACATAAACATACATAAGCTGTTCCACAATACAAAGCTCTAAGAACAGGCTTCACTAGTATAACTGTAATTCTGTATTTTTAAAATTTATCAGGAACACACTGTTTCTTTGCTTTAACAACTCCTTGACAGCCACTCAAGAAGTACAAACCTAAGACACATGTATATGTACTCCATTTTCTTTGAGTTGTCAGTAAAACACTGAGCACCAAATAAGCACGTGGTGGCTGGAGGAGCTCTGTGGAAATAACACCATTTTAAAGAAAAACAACCATCTTACGGAAATTCTTAATTACATTTGGAGATGACAATATCATTAGCAGCATCTTTAGTCCCAAGTATGGGGTGGGAAAAAAAGCTTACTCACTGACAAAAACATGTGTCAAAACATTGTATTATGGATATGTTTACTTATAACTTACTTGTATAGCATTCAAAACAGTGGTAACTGTCCTAAATTTCCTTCTCTCATTCAGGACTTCCATATTTCAATAAGATTTGTAAAATCTTAGAATCCTCTTAAATTCTTCCATCCTAATTAAGTCTACTGTCTCGGACTTTTTAAAATGTAGCATTAAAAAATTGCAGAATTTCTTTCAAAAGCCAATTTAAACAAACCCATCAAAACTACTTTCTAAGCATTGTAATGACATCCATCTAAAGCAATTACAGCTTCAATCAACTGCAATTTCATCTGAGAAGTGTTCGTGCTTGGAGAAAATGAAATTTTTTTTTATTTCTAAAAGACACATCTGAGTACATTGTAAACAGAACTAAGCATCTAAGATTACCCACTTGAATGCTGACAATGGAATAACTGAAATTTGACCCTTCCTTCACTACACTTTGATGCTAATACAATGCAAGTCAGATCTGTACATTTTTTTTCTTATACAAGTCTAAAGTAATAGGATCTTCAAGATGTTTCCCATTCTCCATTAAGGTGACTATACAGACTTTGAAGATAAATTAATGGAAATAAGATGCTGTAATGCAGTCAAGAAATGCATCTGGTATGCCTGAGGCAGAATAATTATCATTATGGGAGACCTCCACAACCTGAACTCAAAGGCCAACAGGTTGTCAAGAATAGAAACAATTCATAATGACATAAACATCATCTACTGCTGCTTCTGTAGGTAACCCCTGCCAGGCAAACAAGGTAACATATCTCAGGTATCAGCACCTTCACAATGTATTTTACTTTTCATTCACCATAATTTCTGTTTATATCTTTGATATAAGCATCCAATATGATCACATTTATTTAATGTCTTGCCTTTCCTTCTCACATCTGATCCACTGATAGGAACTAAAGTGGTCTCTCAGCTCATTTAGATTTTCCTAACTAATGTCCCTCATTCACCATGAGCCTTCACTAATACTTGACAGTTTTCTAAATTATCTCCTCTCCAGTGAAAAAGGAGAGCATTTTAGACTCCAGGATGAGGCATATTTGAATGATTATGGCAAAGGTCATTGCTACATGCACAACAGCAATGCAGAAATATGGTGCTTTGGAAGCCTTGTATACTGTCTTTGTCAGTGGCACGTAATTTAGTTCAGAGGAAAGGGAGAATAATTTTACTGTTAAGTAAAATGAAAGAACAGTACATCAATAAATAGATTTTTCTCTTGCTCCTTGTCAAGCCTTTACAAAAACATTGGATCAACCAAGTAGGTCTTCTACTAGACTTCTGTTTACAAATTAATGAAAGAGTGCCTGATGTAAGCCTAATGGCTAACATTTTGGCATTCACACAAACATGGCAAGTGACAAAGCATTTATATGGGTACATATCTTCATTTTTTTCAAGGATTCACACATCTATAGAGATCACATATTTTCTACCAAATATTTGCCCTGCAGAACTGATTCTTATCTAGTGTAAATCAATGTAGCTTGAATTAAGTCAATGCAGCTGTGCTAATTTACACTGGGTTCACACCTGGAGCACTGATTCTACTAGTAGATGGTAGAGTAAATTCCATTTTGGGCAGATTAATGAGAAATTGATTAGTGATGTTTTATGTCAGCTTTCTTAAAGAGAAGCAACAAATTCATTTTCTCTATTTTATGACAGGGAAATACTATATTCCAGATTTTCTCAAAGCTGCTATATTTCTATGCTATATAAAAAAGAAAAAGAAAAAGTAAGGTTTCCCACAGAAGAAAACTGTTGGAATTTCTTTCCTCCTGGCCTTTTCTTCCCCTCATAATCTTAGAATCTCACAGATTTCTTTAGGGTCAGCCAGCTCCGCTGCCTTCTAATGAATCAGCATCCAAACAATCTGTTCATAAGCTACAGCAGAAGATGGACAGACCCAGGTTCTTCCAACCAGAATACTCATGAGCCTGGCTAGCCCCTATAAACATCAAGAATGGAGGAGCCAGTCTGACCACAGAGACAGGACCTGGCTTGCAAGGCTTAAGGACCAAGGCAATTAGGAGGCCTATCTAATGAGCCATTTGGGCATAAGGACCTCCCAATGAGCGGAGTCCAGAGTTATGGACATGGTAAACCAGGAAGATTGGGTAGAGTTGCCCTGTGTCCCTGGGAGGCAGGCTGGCTGGCAACAGAGGAGGCAAATAGAAAACAAACCAACAAAGACCCTATGAAGAAGCATCACTGACAGCATGTCCACTAAGTGTTGAAGGAAATGACAGGTCTTCGCAAAATACTTCAATCCATCAAACTACCATTTTTTGACGTACAAGAAAATTGTGTCTACACAATGTCTACATTTTATAAGTTTGTGTAAAAATAGAAGAAAATTATATTTATGCTTTGTTCTTAATGCAGTGCTGAGGAATCTTCTGGGATATAAATGTATATATCAGTCTGTGTCTAAAAAATGGATAAAAGTAAAAAGGGAAGCAAATATTCTTCCTGGTTTAATTAAGGAGTTATGAAAGATCAGGCAGTTCAAAAAGGAACTCAGAATCTCCACACACCAGTGGAAAGATCAGTTAAAATTCTTCCTACCCACTTCAGTGTACATCTCTTTGTAAAGAGCATGTACCTCACAGCTGATAATTTATAGGCTCATGAAAACCTGTAAAACTGCAGAGACCAGATACCAGAGACAATTAATCATGATCAATTCATGCCTTAAGAAGCACAGAGAAGAATCCCAAAATCAATATAGAATTTCACAGCAAGGCAGTGCTGGGACTAAGTAGGACTGCTATGTACGAAGAATATATACAACCAGCTCTTGCCTAGAGAAGGAAAAATCGTAGATAAGCTGCATTCTGGACTTGATGTAATAAGGGAAGTTGTAAATAAAGCACAAGATCCTAGCCAGTTAGTACAGCACAAGTGGTCAAGAACTTTCCCTTGTACACTTGAGTTTTGTCTCAGAGAGTTTCAATGCTGAGACAAAGCATCTTTTTTCAATGCAGTTTCTGTCGGAAAATGAAATAGAGTCTGAATAGATTAGAATGAGACAGGTTAAAGTCTCAGTAGGTCTATAATCACACTACAGTCCAGATATTTCCTTCACTGCTGAGGCTTCAAATTATCCTAGAGGTCAATTAACTAGTGGCTAAAATTTTCAGAAATAACCAAGACTCATCTTTGGATTGGCAATTGAAATAATTCAACTGGGCCTCCTGTGGGGCTTACTACTATTCAGGTTTCTTCAGAGTTCTTCACATGAAATTTCAAAAAAAAAAATGGAGATGCACAATTCAGTAGTTAATAGTGGGAAAAAAAACCCAAACACATTAGGACTGCACAGGCAAGAATTACCATCTGTGTACCGCCCTTGCTAAGGATAGTTTCAGTTCATTTAGTGTCTCTGTCTCAGTGGCAAGCATCCCAGGCTTTTGTTAGCTGTCTGTACAACAAAGAACAGCTGTGGCTGAAACAGTACAACCATCCATGCAGCTAAGAACAGTAAAATAGGAATGTAGGTTTTTTTTTCAGGACAGTAGGTTCTAATGCCTTGGGATTCATGAACACCTGAGTACTTCAGTCTCCCAATTAATCTCTGTGTATGAAAGCTAATTTCCAAAATGTTTTCACTTGAAGATTTACTTAACAAATACACGTTCTTTTAGTGAACGAACCTCAAGCTTTAATCTTCATTTTTAGCAGTGTATTGTTTGTGTGACACAGCCTTCATAACAATGAGAAAAGATATTATCAACAACTTAATATTTGGCTTGCAGCTTTAATGATTAGGGATCACATTTGATATTTTTTTTAAAGATATAATGTTTTCAAAGTGAATAATCTCAGTCACAATTACTTTCAATTCTTACTGTAACTACGTTATATAAATATACATAATTATATAAATGTATGTAAATATATGTGTGTGTATATATTTATATAAATGTATATATGTTATATATTATTGTATACACTTAAATTCTATAAATACATCACAGAATTAAATTTTTCTTACTTTTTTCTGAGAAATCATCCCTAGATGAGACCACTGGGTGTATTAATGAACTTAGAAGTGGTGAGCTCAACAGAATCAGTGACCGGACTGCAAGAGTGGCCCAAGGGATTTGCCTGTGCAACTCTCATCCTGCTACAACAGATCCATGCATGAATGGTCTTCACATGTCATGTTAGAGTAACATAAGGACCTCCTTAATTTGTATAAAGCTGAAACAGACACAACAGGCCAAAAATAAAAACAAGAAACAGTACCTCTGACCTTCCCTGCAAGTGTTCCTCCTTGCCTAGGCTGTCACCAGCATACAAGGGGGCTCTGTACTAGGGTTGGTTGTTCTCTCCAGATAGGTCAGACCAGCAGGTCAAGTGAGGTGATTTTCCCCCTCTACTCCACTCTTGCGAGACTCCACCTGGTGTACCATGTCCAGTTCTGGAATCCTCAACATAAGAAGGATATGGAACTGTTGGAACAGGTCCAGAGGAGCTGGAGCACATCTGCTATGAGTGCAGGCAGAGAGAACTGGGGTTGTTCAGCCTGCAGAAGAGAAGGCTCCAAGGAGACCTTATAGCAACATTTCAGTGTCTACAAGAAAGCTGGAGGGAGGGAGAAGAGGGGAATGACTACTTTTTATACTGACATGCAGTGATAGGACAAAGGGGAAAGATTTAGACCAGGCATTAGAAAGAAATTCTTCACAGTGTGGGTGGTGAGGCACTGGAACAGGTTACCTGGGGAAACTGTGGATGCCCCCTCCCTTGAAGTGTCCAAGGTCAGGTTGGATGGAGCCTTGAGCAGCTTGTTCTGGTGGGAGGTGTCCCTGCCCATGACACAGGGGTTTGAATTAGATGACCTTTAAAGTCCCTTCCAACCCAAACCATTCTCTGATTGTGTGATACAAAGCACCTCTGTACTGGCAGGCTTCTAGAGATCTACTTTGTAAAAGCACTTATTTTCATCTTCTTTTCCTCACATCCATTGTGATGATGGTCCTCAAGCACTGCTAACTGACACACATTCATAAAAATGAGTGGTACTACTCTAATTTACACTTGCTGAAATTTTGTCTGTATGGGTTGAGTTTGTCTTTTTATTCTGATTTGATAAAGCAGGTCAGTAGAAGCCTGCTCCATGGCCAAGGACTCATGAAACATACAGTAGTGTGTCTTCATGTAAATTAATAGATTGTGTGCAAACCCACTCTATTATACAAGACTTAGTTAATATATTGAGATAATAGAGCTGAAGATCAGAAAGAATAACTATGATCATCTCATTTGTCCCTCTGCATCTTACAGGCCATAAAATTTCATTCCTACTTCAGCCACTAGTTTTGTTATAGACTTGGTATTGAGAACACTGATTATAACATTCTTCTTTAAATGTTAAAATATAAAAATGAATTTTACCCCTAACAACTATAAAAGATGCATCTTCAGTTATTGTCAGACTGGCCTAAATACTTGCAGGGTTTCTTGCAATTTGCACTCGGAAATACTCATCAAAATGACAGACATTTTGATATCTTCTGTTTACTACTGTCTACTAGCTTCATCAGGGCCTAGCACAGTAAGCTGAAATTGCAGAACACTGGAACATCTAGAGATTCATGTTAACATTAAGGAGTTGGTTTGGAGTTAAAGATTTAGGAGCCCTTGCATATATGGGCACAACGTATGCAAGAAGAGTTTCTACAAACTCTTGCATAAACAGAGGTTTAAAATGTGACTTGTTCTTACAGAAATCTGCATGGGCATAGTGATAGAGACCTCAGAAATAAACAGCACAAACAAACAAGAAGCAATGTTGAGCTAGCTCATAATATTTCCTCAGATCATTTACAGACAATCTTTCCGACATCTTGCTCTTTTTGCTTAAATGTTGTTACTTTTTTAAGAAGGAGACTATTTCCCTAAGATTTTCCCTTCTCATGGTGGGAAGATAAGCAGTCCACTTTAACATTCAGTTCAGAGAAATGCACTATTATAACTTAGGTAAAATTAATTGAGGTTTTTCATAAGTAGTAGTCAT
This sequence comes from Clamator glandarius, assembly GCA_033459285.1. Lineage (NCBI taxonomy): Eukaryota > Metazoa > Chordata > Aves > Cuculiformes > Cuculidae > Clamator > Clamator glandarius. Next base: position 10,986,644 of record JAUNZM010000261.1, read on the forward strand.
TACTTGCATTGCTGCGTCAATCTGCAGAATTTGGACTCCTAATTAAAGTAGTCTGGGCTCAAATTTCTATGTACTCTACAGTAAAAAATACTCTCTTCAAACAGATTTATGGATGAAATTTGCAGACTACCTGTGACCTACATCCATTATTTGGGTAAAGCATCAAAATTTTCAAAAGATGAAAGAGTTTTCTCTAACTTTCCTCCTCAAGTTTTCACATTTGATATAAAACAATTAAAGACAAGGGAATAAGAATGGAGGGAAAGGTTGCATAAGTGAAATTCAGGTCTCTGCCTCCCAGATGACTCATAAAGCTGAAGAATTGTCTTCAGTATTTTAATGTCAGATGGAGTAGGCATCTTTCTGCTCTAAGATATAATTTGGGCAAGCTTTCACTAAACATGCTGGTGGTAATTCAAGGAATTAATCTTCTGTATGCCCATTGCAGCCTCTCTGTGAACCTTTACCAATAGTTAGATATAACAAATATTTATTTAAAATTATTAGAAGGCATAATATAAGTCTAAGCAATTGCATTGCTACTGACTTAGGTAAAGTTACTCAAGCACAAAGGTTTGTTAGTTTAAAAAAGCTTTAGATTTTCTCTTCTGTCTTTTTTTCATCTCCCTTGTCTAAGTTGACTGTGCCAAGTCTGTGAAGTAGAGAGCAATAACCACAAAATATAATTACAATTTCAGAGGTCAAGATGTCTGTCTATTGAAATAAGTTTATCATTCCCTGAGTCAGCTGATAAAAGGCAGGTAGAGACGTGGTATCCTTATAAACAATTCTTAGGAAGATCTGAGAACCAGGGTTTGTATTCTGAAATTTAAAAAAAAATTCCTAGCTGTAGTCCCAAATACTTTCAATAGTTCATTCATTATACCTGATAGAAGCAGATCCAACATTTCAGCATCCTTTATGCCTACTTCTAAGCAGTTAAGATGACTATCATTAAAAGCACTGAAAAAGAAGGCACAGAAAAGATCATTTTAGGTCTCTTGGCTTTCCAACATCTAACAGCTGCAAACCATTTTCTTGTATATTTTTTACAAATTGCAAAAAGCTGTATCTAATTCTCAGAAGAATACAAATTAATTTCCATTTGTGTGTAAGCCTTAGACAAATAAACACCAGACATGCAATAGCCACAATTAATCTAATTGTTGGTAACCCTCTGAATACTGCTAATTAGCAAACAATGTCCAAAGTTGTTTCTAAAGAACAAGCTGTTAAAATCCTCAAGAGAGTAGACTTTTTGGTGAAAGACCACATGATGTGTTAACAGCAGTGTAATAATACCATGGAGAAACTATTGGATTAACAGATTTTAAAAATCATAGAAGAGTTATGAAATACTCTTGTACATAATAAATAATATTTTTGTACAATTGTTACAACATATAAGGTGCTGCCATTGCACCATTCTTTATATTAAAAGTGTTATCAGGACAGTTAACAAGTTGGAATTTCAGCTCCACAAGTACGGCAGAAAAAATATATACTTTCTTACATACATAAAAAACAAACAAAAAGCCCACTTTATCTGAAAAAATTAAGGAACTCTGAAAAAATGTGAGAATCCAAAGAAGGATCACTTCTCTCAAGCATAAATGTTTTTAGAAATATCAACGAAGGCTCATGAGTAAAGTGATAAAGTTACAGATGCGGCAGACACTGCATGTTTGTTTTATTTTCCTCCCTCCCTAGTCATTTTATGGACAAAAATGGCATTGTCAGAATGCCACAGCCAGAGGTAACAGCAGCTTCTTTTTCATTGGTTGGGTATAAAGTGAAAGTTAAAAGCCAAATGATTAGGCTTTTGACCCACACTCACCTTCCTGTCTTAAGACATGTTGCACAATGAGTTTAACCAAATGACACTTGCTGCTATCTAGGCTGATGTTCTGAGGACTTGTTTAATAGCAAAGCGCCCAAGTATAGTTCTGATAGCCAGACTAGGAGAAGCCTGGCTGGAAAGCTGCCTGGAGGAGAGGGACCTGGGGGTGTTGGTTGACAGCGACTGAACATGAGCCAGCAGTGTGCCCAGGTGGCCAAGAAGGCCAGTGGCATCTTGGCCTGTATCAGAATCAGCATGGCCAACAGGTCCAGGGAGGTTATTCTCCCTCTGTACTTGGCACTTGTGAGACCACTCCTTGAATCCTGTGTTCAGTTCTGGGCCCCTCACCACAAGAAGGATGTTGAGGCTCTGGAGCGAGTCCAGAGAAGAGCAACAAAGCTGGTGAAGGGGCTGGAGAACAAGTCTTACGAGGAACGACTGAGGGAGCTGGGGTTGTTTAGCCTGGAGAAGAGGAGGCTGAGGGGAGACTTCATTGCTCTCTACAACTACCTGAAAGGAGGTTGTGGAGAGGAGGCAGCTGGCCTCTTCTCCTAAGTGACAGGGGACAGGATGAGAGGGAATGGCCACAAGCTCCGCCAGGGGAGGTTTAGGCTGAATATTAGGAAAAAAGTTTTCATGGAAAGGGTCATTGGGCACTGGAACAGGCTGCCCAGGGAGGTGGTTGATTCACCTTCTCTGGAGGTGTTTAAGGGACAGGTGGACGAGGTGCTGAAGGGCATGGTTTAGTGTTTGATAGGAATGGTTGGTGGGTGGATGATCTGGTGGGTCTTTTACAATCTGGTGATTCCATGATTCTGTGAAAAAGATGGGTAGTATTACCCTGCTTGTTCAGCGTTTCAGTCTCAGGTATATTGCTATTAGCACTTACAGACCTCTCATATTACAATAGTAACATTTGTAAAACTCCAATTGCACCAACTGCAGTTTCCTCACTGAAGATTCTTTAAGCAATGCTGACGACCATTCTTCAGGATTTCTGCTAGTTATATAGCTGTATTGCACTGAATGGATCTCACTGCTCTTCCATTCCCACTGTAGCCTTCAAAATGAAGTAATAACAAAACAATAATAATAACAACAATAATGAAAATAGAAATATTAAATAATAGCAACATTGACTTAAGTGCAGATGACAAAAACTGATTGAAGACAACTCTAGTAGTTTACCCAGAAGCCCAGAATCTGTCAGAATAAACTATTGTAAAGCTTGAGGATATCAAGCTATTCTAGGTTCCCCGGTACAAGGGTGACATGGACATACTGGAGAGACTCTTTGTTTGTGACATATTCTTCTTCTTTTCTGCTTTTGTTATCAGTATCAGGTATATCCTCCACTGAGTCTAAGGGTAATAGAATGCCGAAGCAATAGGTTTCTGTATGAGAATAACTGAGGTTTGGTGGTCCAGAGGGGACAAGAGAGTGAGAGAGAGATTCAAATATTTCTCCTGGCTATTTTTTATTAATCCTAACAAGTCATGAGGAAAACCTCTGATCCACTCACCCTCCTATTTGAGTCTCATTGATCCCTGCTGTCACTCAGCATGACACCAACATTGGGTAGAACACATCTGGTGAGAGACATCTGTTTCTGAGTTAGTCCCCCCAACTCCTCTTACAATCACCAGAGTGAAACAAGCACTTTCTGGTTCAATTTCATCCTGAAAAGGATGTCTAAAATAAGTCAGATGAATCTTATCTTAAAAGTACTTATTTCTTTCAACAACATTTGAAAAGAGCTGATGGCAGCTGATGTAGGCAGGCACCTACAAGATGATGAGTGTCAGACTGTGATGCTGATTTTTGTAGAGACACGATCACGATCTGACCTGATGCCAGGATTGCATATGAAGTAGGTTGTTGCTGCCATTTGGAATTCTGCGTTTACTGACAAGTCTTTATGTTGACACCACTGAGAAATAGGCACCTCAGGAGGAGCATGCTTCTAGCCCTTAGCGCCTAAGTGGCCATTCAGAGAGAATGGAATGGAGAAAGCAATGGTGACAGCTGCCCCTGCCTTGCTTAGTCTGCTACAGGACATCTTTAGTCTGTAAGGGAGGAATGCCACTAGTGCCACCACTGCTACACTTTTAGCTAGGAGGAGTTGCTGCAATACCAAACTCAGAAAAACCCATACTAAAACCATTAACTGTATCTCTTGCAGGCACTGTGATCAGTAGCCTGCTATCTTCCTCCAACAGGAACTGATAGGACAGTAGTAGGTACTAGTAGACCACAGTGGGAGAAAAGTACTGCTGAAAGTCACATGAACAAAGGTTCAGCACCTCGTCTTCATCATGCCACACCAATTTACAGAGTTGCTTTAAAACTGGCAATAAAACAGCCCCTGTTTCTGTGTGGCAAGCTAATTATGCCTCAAAACTGAATTTTCTTCTTGACTATGATCTCTACAGGGACAAGGGTCATAAGATATATATGAGTTTGAGTACCACTGTGAAACACATGGATTTGAGAATGCTTCCTTTCACCCATTACTTCTCTTGCCAGCCTTTCTGGGCACTGATATTTTTGGAAGAGACAGAGTATTGGCTCAGAAGAATTATTTCAGTGCTCTTCAGTACAGTAAAACAAATACAAATGTATTCACCACATCCCAAGGTCACTCAGCCGTGCTGATCACAGAGAGGAGCAATCTGAATTTTTACTGAAAGGCAGTCTGCTGTCTCTGGCTGATTTGAGGGCAGCCTGGTTACCAAAATCAAACCACCCTTCTGGGGACTGTGGTGAAAAGAGAGAGATGGCAAAGCAGAACAAGTGGAAACAGCCCTTTCAGGTCTCCTGACATCATGCTATAGGCCCCTGCTGAGTAAATATGCTTTGAAAACAGAAATCTTTTTGACTGTCCAAGTATATTATTGCATATTTAAAATAAATATACTTTTAGATATCTTTTTTTTTTCTCTTGTATTCAGAACTACTACCTACTAAGGAAGCAATGTCTGTAGTGTTCCAGAAATCACAGATTTGTTTAATTATCTTCAATTCAAATGTGTTTGTCAGGGCTCACAAAAACCTGTGCCATTCAAAGACATTATGGAAAGACACAATGGCAGTTATTTGAAGGATCACAGGAACTGTATCATAGTAATTTCAAAGGAACAGAGCGCAAAATATTAGTGTTGCAATGTAAGAACAGGTAGCTTTCTATTCACTCTTTCTCTTTACACAGCAATAATCACGATAAGATAAAACAAGAAACAAAATCCTTCCCTCCTCAACACATCAGTAAACTTGTCATATGAATCATTTTTGCAATGTTCCGGTTATGTTCAGGTCTCTAATCCCTTTCATTTTATTTCACTTTTTAAAAGCAGGAAACATTTGCTTGTTTCAGGGATTGGAGTTTTATGTGTTTAGTGTCCAGGAAAATAAAGATATAAGCCCTCCCAAAGTTAACAGGATAAACTTTATTGAACTCTGTGAAGGCCAGGACTTCACACCAAATATTTGGGAAGGTTGTAAACCTTCTCTGATCTTGCAAACACCCACAGTCACTGTCTCTCTCATTCTTACTCATTACCAAATTATTTATGCTAAAACATGCTCATAGCTGCCTCAATTCAGTATTTAAATGCTCTGAATCTGGAAATGTGTACCTGGATTTAAAGTAGAATCTATGCTTAGTGGTAGTTTCTGCTTTTAATCATTTTTATCAAGCACTAAAAAGCATCACATACACTTTTCTTCAAAATAACAATATCTGATCTTGATGTACAACTCAGAAAAAGGCTGCTTGTTTGCCTAAGACTTTGTCTGGTGCTAGATGTTGTAGTAACAACATTACCTTATTGTTGTTTGAGTCTGAAAGTCTGGTCTACTGGTTTATCTTCAACGTTTTCTTGACCTATCCTCACTTGTTCCCCACTTTCCTTTCTCGGATAGCACTATCCTTTAAAGATGTGTCAAAGCAAACCAGTCCTACTCAGTGAACTGATCTATGTGTTATGCTAGGCTGTGTGGCTTCATTTCCTCCCAAATATGAGCGTACCAACTCTTTTTCTGTGCACTGCTTTTATAAAACTGAGCATTCTGAAAAATAAAACATACAGTATTGCTTTGATTTAAACATGTTACAGTATGTTTTAAAAGCTGAATTAAATTGCAAAGTGGCATGCAATAGGAAAATGTTTGTTTTGATTTAATCAAGAAATCATTTAATCATTTGGCCTTATTTTACATGCTTTTTCAAGTGTACAACAATTTCTTTCCCCATGACAGTCCTTAACACTCCCAAATTGTCATGAAGTAAAATTGAATGTTCAAAGATTTTGCCATTTGGTGAGTGTAGATCTCATACTTTTGATGCTTAATTTAGTTGTGAGCTCCAAATGTGTGGCAAGTGATTAAAAGTCTTTACTCTAGTCTTGGAAGACCAGTGTGCAGTGTGACAGATGAGAGTGCTTGGAAACATATTAACTTCAAAGCTTATTATGCAAAGACACATGGCAAGCACTGTGGGCACAGAATATTCAGAAAGTCTTTTGGATCAATACCATACACATTGTGTGCTGTCCCTTTTTCCCTGATGCAAAACCGCAGGAATATCAAACAAGTCTGGAGAAAGCCTCCCTGTGCAGAGAACATTAGTTTATACCAGCTTACTCCGGTACCAACCAAGAAGGCAAAGGATGAAAGAAACTTCTTTGTTCAAAGCATGTATGCAAAGCCAAAAACTGGAATCTGACAAACTTGTGCCTGCACATCCCAGGACTCCACACAACCAGTAGATAATGTCTGATAAACCCAGAAGGTATGATGACTGCTTGCAAAGTTTTTTCTTTTTAATATTTGATCTGTAACACTGTCCAACAGCTATGTTGCTTTTGAAACTTAGTTTCAAAGACCCTAGTTCACCCTTTTTTGCCCCAGTACAGGTTGGGGGATGATGTGATTGAAAGTTGCCCTGCAGAGAAGGACTTGGGGATGCTGGTTGATGGCAAGCTCGACATAAGCCAGCAATGTGCACTCACAGCCCAGAAGGCCAATCATATCCTGGACTGCAGCAGAAGCAGCATGGCCTGCAGGGCGAGGGAGGTGATTCTGCCCCTCTGTTCCTCTCTTGTGATACCTCATCTGGAGTACTGTGTCCAGTTTTGGAATCCTCAGCATAAGAAGGATATGGAACTGTTGGAACAGGTCCTGAGGAAGGCTACAAAGATGATCAGAGGGCTGGCACACCTCCCACATGAGGATAGGCTGAGAGAGTTAGGCTTGTTCAGCCTGGAGAAGAGAAGACTCTGAGGAGACCTTATAGTGACCTTCCAATACCTGAAGGGCGAGCACAAGAAAGCTGGAGAGCGACTGTTTACAAAAGCTTGTGTGGTGGCAATGCCAAGTATGTGGAAGATTAACTGGGACTAAGATAAAATATGAAGCAGGTACCAGCCATATTCGAAAAAACATTATTAAAACACCAAGTGTTCTGAGCTCGACACATAGGATGACGTATCTTGAATGTGTGATAAGGCCAGGCTGGGAAAAAAACACCTGGGAATAAATGACTTGGAGATATAGCTGAGAACAGTCAAGAGAGTGTGGAATAGACAAAACCAAAAACATTCTGTTTGTCTGAAGGTCGAGAAACAGAGGAACTGTAGAATGATCTGCCTGAATGACAGAAGCCAGTACTAAGTGAAAGAGTAGTCGTACTTTCTAAATTTGCTCCTGTATGCTGTGCTAATTAAAAAGAATATACTTAAAGAAATCTGCAAGGTCTGCATCTCCCTCATCACCACAGGCTTGTAGTGATAGGTGTAAACTGGAGAGGGGCAAATTTAGACTAGACATAAGGAAGAATTTCTTTACTATGAGATGGTGAGGCACTGGCATAGGTTGCCCAGGGAAGCTGTGGATGCCCCATACCTGGAGGTGTTCAAGGGCAGGTTGCATGGGGCATTGAGCAGCCTAATCTATTGGGACATGACCCTGCCCATCACAGGGTGGTTGGAACTAGCTGATCTTTAAGGTTTCTTCCAACACTAACTATTGTATAGTTCTATGCTTCTGTTCCTGCTACAAAAAAACGTAGACACTGGCACTTAGGAACTGAAAGCATGTACAATGACAAAAAAAGCAAACTGCGACAAATGGACCCAGAAAGAGGGCTGTTTGTCCATTTGCTTCAAGTCTTGTTCTGATGCAAGATCTGCTGCTCTCAGTAGCAGCTCCTATATGCATGATCATGGCATTTTCTAATAGAAAAGATAAGACTAACATTAGTAAGGGAGTAACTATGCTACAGGCAAGCCTCTACCAATCTCACTGATAACTGGTCTCCTGTGAAACTCAGGCATGATCCTGCACTGGTGGGAAATTCCAGGTTAATGATGTTCTCAGATGTCCAGTTATATCAATCACCTCCATTTTAACTGTTATACCAGGTATACACAGGGATCAGGCAGTGAAGAAGCCAAGTCTGTTCTCTCCTGTTGCACAGAACTGTTCAAGAAGCTCACGTGGCTCCCCGAAATAAGATGCTTGAGGACTATAAGAGTTTAACTCTGTTTTGGGATGCTTAGTATCAACAAGGGTCCTAAGAGCTTTCAGCAGTGATGTCGATATGTCTTTCCTAACAGTTAGACTTTCACACATCTGCTTCCAAGTGTAATTTAGGCATGATGAGTTCATTTTCTTAAACACAAGGAGAGTTTTTGCACTGCTAAATGAACATAGGCTCTGAGCTCAAAGAAATTCAAGCTGCCAGGTAGCTCATGTTCTTCTGTCTTTCTATGACCCCTCCAGGCTACACTTGACCACATGTAATTTTTATCAAAAAACACAATTAAATGTATTTATTAAACACATTTATCTGGAAATCCCTTTTCTTCTGCTCTAGTACCCTGTTCTAATTTTCTCCGTTTGCCTAATTTTGTAACACTATTCCTTTGGCTGAAGAGCCTTTTATCATAGTTATATGTATTTTGAAAGACCAGCAAATTCTCTTCATTCACTGTGAAATTCTACTGTCATGGAATTATGCATTATTAATACAGTAAGAATGAGCAACCATGACACTGCAGGGAAATTGGCACATCTTCAGGTAAAATACATAACAAAAATGTTGTCCTTTACAGAAGAGTATTTAACCTACTAAAGGACACTTGCAGAGTTTAGCTGCCAGCCAAGTGCATGAGGATACATCTGCTTCCAGTCTAGAGCATTCAGGAGCTTCCCCATGCCACCAGTATCCCTCAGAAGATGCTCTCACTGCCCAGCAGTTGTCACTTTCTCTCTGTGTCTTTTAGCTACTCCTGGAAATAATGATTTAGCTACAAGTGATGGGCAAAACATTTTTCCAGACGGTAGACAGCCTTCTTTCCTAATCATATTCATCAGAGTGTAAACGTTCATTTTTTCTGCTGCTGCTATCTTTCCTGGAGACTTTCCACTAGAGTTTTCCATGAAAGAAACCTAGCAGGAAAATGAGTGTATATACATACTTCAATGAATTAAAGTTGTTGCACTCTATTTTAAGTAAAAATTAAAGTAAAAATTGCAGCAGGGAAATTCAGAATATTCTATGAAATTCATGTGTCTGCAAGGGTATATCACAAAAAAAAAAAAAATTAGGCTGGAACGTTTTTCTCTGATTTCTTTTCCAAAGCAAGCAATTCTCTCAGGATACCCTGAAGACTTTTTTATACACTTGATAAATCCCTATCTGTCAATGCTCCTGTGTGTTGCAATTAAAGTTAGTAGAACTGTGGTGTCACTCTACCACAGAAAACAGATTACATGCAAAGTCTGGTGCCAAATGAATGATGGATGGTTAATCTATGCATTATAAATATGAAATATGCAAATAATTGTTCTAGCTCACTGCATGTATCCTTCCCTCTTCTTTGTTTTATCCATCATCAACATGTTTTAACAGAGGTGTTTGGGCATGCTTAATTAACTTCAATGGCCTGAGAAGTTCTCTTAGAATAAGTTCATATTTCTTTAAATTATGTGTCTGTGCTGACCTGAGGATCTTGGCTAGGGTGAGAGTGACAAAGACAGTTGATTTTTGTGGGGTGCATTCTTTCAAAATGGTTTTTGTCTTGTTTTTACCACATCCTTTAAGCCATGATATGATGATGCAATGTCATCATGTCATCATAAGCTGTGGAAACAAAGATTTCCTATTATAGTAAGCTTGAACTCTGCCTCTTATGATGGGATTTTAACATAGATAGTTTGTGGATGATGACAACTGGTTGATAACAAAAATTACAATGTTGTTAAAGGCAAAGAAGACAGTGACAATGTGATAATTTCCATTGAACTTTACAGATAATCCATAACTACAAAAGGGCACTGTAAAGGCTATACCTTCAACATCTTTATCTACAGCTGAAACCAATCAAAATGAATATAACTTTTTTTTAATTATGCAAATACCAAAGTCTTTATATCAACACACAGATAGAAAATGGATTTCATTAGCTCTTGTTGAGGCCAGTTGTATAATGAGGGGAACTAAGAAAGTAAATTTCTTCTATCAAGGCATATTTTAATTACAAAGCCATGATTTGCAAAAATGTAAAGCAGGCATCATAGAAAAATTCCCTCAGTTTTGCAGTTCATTTTTGCACAGTGCCTTACTAGGCTTCTAGTGCTTCACAGCCTATCTCAATCCCCTCAGTATTCTGTAAAAAGAAAGTTTCTGTAAGGCCTTTCCACTTTCTTCGACTATTTACATAACTTGAGGGAAGCAGGTAATGAATAAAACAAGTGATGACCATAACAAAGTTCATTTTCCTGCCAAGTTGTTTCTGAATCACAATGTTTTTTGAGGATTGCATACTTATTCTCCCTAAGGGTTCACCATCTTATTTTGTGACAAAAATTTGCATTAAATGAATTATAATAAATTAGATGATTGGATGAAATTTCCTCATTGAATTTTAACACATAGTAATAAGTTTAAAGATTTTTCTCCAAATAGAAGTTAAACTTCAAAATAAAAGTATTTTGCTGTATTTTTATGGGGTTCCTCAAGACATCTAATTAGAAAATTATTTATTGCCACAGGAGACCCTCAAAACTACAAGTAAAGTTGCTCTTAAAACAAATATCATGGAATCATAGAATGGTTTGAGTTGGAAGGGACCTTCAACATCACCTTGCAGGGACAACCTCCCACTAGATCAGGATGCTTGATGAAGCTTCATCCAGCTTGGTCTTAAACGCTTGCAGGATGGGGTCTCCACAACTTCTTTGGGCAACCTGTTGCAGTGCCTCACCACCCACATCATGAAGAATTTCTTCCTAATGTCTAATCTACGTCTTCCCCCTCACAATTTAAAGCCATTTCCCCTCATCTTATCACTACACAGCCTTGAGAAGAGAAGGCTTAGAGCAGACCTTATTACTTTGTGTCAATACATAAAGAGTGTCTACTGGAGACTACCCTTTTATGAGGAGTCACATGGAAAAGACAAGGGGTAATGGATATAAGTTTCTCCTGGAGAGAATCCAGTTGGATTTCAAAAGAGAATTTCTCACCGTGAGAACAGTTAAACATTAAAATAATTTCCCAGGGAAGTGGTAAATTCCTCTACACTGGACACTTTTAAGGCTCAGCTTGTCAGGGTTCTGGGTCATTTCATTTAAACTGTATATTACCTAAAAGGCTGGGCCAGATGATCCCCGAGGTCCCTTCCAACCTGGCATTCTGTGAATTTACCCATCATTTCTTCCTCGATGAAGGTAATTCATCTGGAAGCAACAAAACCCCTAGAGTCATGTCCATTAGATGAACCACTATAAAAATTAAGAGGACTAGTAAACAAAGGAATGGCATAAAGGAATGCTTTTGACAAGGAAATAAGAAAATAAGAGGGTTTCTTCAGTGAACTGAGGTAAAGGTGGACTTGACTTGATATTGGTGGTTATTTTTAATAAACTGTCCTAGAAGCTCTACAAAGAAGGATGGTGTGACCGAAATCTCTCATTGTACGTAATTCTGTAATGAGCATATTGTTCAGTAGTTTAAGAAATGGTATGGATCTGAAAGGTCGCTATTATCTTTGGGCATGAAATACACATCAGTGATCACTTCTTCATGTATACCATTGTCACAGGCTTACTTGCAACTTCTGTGAATGTATACATTGTTCAAGAATTTGATGAATCCACACTGTTTGGAAAATCACAAGGTCAGAACCTGTGTGATCTACTAAATTTCAATGTATTCATAAAAGCCCATGCTGTGTATATTCGCAAATATTTAAGCTGTTTGACACCTAGTTAAACAAAGCGAATGTTTAATTCATTGAATAGCAAATTCTTGCTATGTAGTAGTTCATGTTGTTATAGTATTGTCCTGATTTTTCACTATATAACTTTCTGCCAAACCTAAATATTTGAGAGGTTTTCAAAACAGTTTCCTGCTCCTGCAGGAATATATTATCCCGCTATAAATAAATTATCTAATCATGAATAGAGCTAAGAACATGCTACTCATATTGACATGGCCAAATTATGCATCACCCTGAATTACTGTATAATTTCTTTTAGGAGAAAAGAAATCAATGTATCTTGCTTTTTTCAAGATTCCAAGGAAGAATGTTATCAGCACGGATGAATATGTTGGATACCACTTCAGAGAGCAGAAGAGGTACACGAAAGCACTCTAAAGAGATGTTAAATAAATTAGATAGAAATGCAGAAAGATGTCTTTCAAAAGATAAATTTCAAAGAAGTTCAAAGAGTCAATTGCTGCAAAGAACATACAATATTGATAGTTTTTACTTTTAAAAAAGGGATGTTTGCTAGATTCTGGTTAGTCAAATTTATAAGCCAATATAACTGTGCATTTATAATATCCTTAATGATGAAAATATCACAAATACAAACAATAGAGACAATGAAATCTATTGTCCTTGCTCATAACAAGTCAGACCTTCTGTTTCTTTCAAGGGACTACAGATAGTAGTCCTCCAGATTTTTTTTCCATTGAGATTTGAAATACATCACCAAGAATGTTGTCATCAGAATTCAATATTTTAGAGAATTTCCCCAAAATAAAACTCAGAGCTAATGGACTCTAGTGATTACCATTTTTATAGCACCTAGATAGACAGAACAACATTGAGTAAGTTAATGATTTCTCCATTGCTACTTCTTTGGTCTTGAGATTTGCACTGAATAGTTCCTCATTAGGTCTAAAATGCAAAGATCCAGGTTTCATCTGAAAGTCTGTCCTCCCTAACTCATACTTTTGTCCTGACTGAAAAAAAGTCTTGAATGAGTTACCTCATTATGGATCACTCCAACTATTAATAATACTAGATTCCACTGCAGATAAGTCAGGGGGATTTTTTTCATGTAATGGAAAGAAAGAAATTACTTTTTCACTTCTGAAACAGACTATTGCAGTTCACTTGCTTGTAAAGATGGAAGACTATTTCCTTTCTTAGATACCTGCATTTGCAGACTGTTCCCAAGTACAAGATTTGGGGACTTGCTATATAAAAGCATCTGCATCTCATCTGTTATTAGTTCTTCTCCCTTCCTAACATCTCTGAGTCCATTTCACAGGATTTGATCCCAGAGAGGCACCAAAATGCCTACCTCTATGCTGCCTCCAATCTTGAGCACTAGATTCACAGTAACTTCTACTAAATCAGCAAGACCTTCTCACACCCCTTCCTGGCTAGATACAACCTGGGAAACTGGCCCTAGGTGAGTACACTCTTCTGTCAAGTTAAGCAACTGGCTAGAACCTATCCCATTATGCAATAGTTTCCTCCTATTCAGAGGATAATACAGTAATAACATTGTAAACAACCAAAGAAAACCTATATCGATCATTAATATTATTTGGTTTAGATCTCAGTGAAAAAATTCCATACCAGCAGAAATCTCTTGGAGAGGTTATATGATAAGTAATGATGACACTACCACATGAATGTCATTTTAAGCAGTTTATTAATGTGCTTTCTGAACTATATACAAAGTTTTCTTTCTGATTTCAATGACTCTACCAAGCCTACAGATCTTGTAGTTTGTTTTGGTTTCTGGCTTTTGTCCATTTAACTTCATTAATCTTCCATCCAGAGCAGAATCATGGATTCATGATTATTACTTCCAAAAGTAAAACTATTGACTGATGTCTTAAATTCTTAAGGTTTAATAGAAAAACCTTTTACTATTTCAATAATAGTTTCATGAATTATACCCACTTGTAAAACCATACTACAAAGAAAAATCTATTTTTTCACTGAGGAAAGCATTTGTCACATTAAGGAAAATTTTTGAAGTTAGGGTTAAATAACTGACATTTAGTTTGCTGCTGTGATGTTGTCATTAATTATTGTTGTAAGTAGTGGTAGTGATGTTGGAAGAATATTTATGAAAATAAAAGGAACTAGATCAGGCTTTTGGGACCCTTAGTACTTATAAATAGACATCACATCATTTATTTCCTCAAGAGCTGAGGATGTCTTGAAACATAAGTTCACTTGGTATAAAAAATAAATTGCACTTACTAGACAATCTAAGACATGTTTTACTAAAAATTTAGTGAATATGGAGAACTTGAATCAGAAAATGTGCTTTCAAGGCTGAATGAAATCTTCTCTCTGAAGATAATTGAATTGTGTTAAATGGAAGTCCACAAGACTCTCGACGTGGAGGATGGGCTGGAAGCAAACAGAGGAAGATGTACCTACATTGGAACAGAGTCAGAGACTAAAACAGCATAAATGCTGTATTGCTGTAACTGCCACAAGGACCAATAGGAGAGTCATAGTTGTAGGAGATTCTCTATTGAAGGAGGCAGAGGCTCCGATATGTCGAGTAGACCCCACTCACAGGGGATTCTGCTGCCTCCCAGGAGCCTGGGTAAGGGACGTGGCCAGGGAACTTCCCACCTTGGTGAAATCTACAAACTATTACCTGTTACTGCTGCTCTATGTGGGAGGGGATGAAGCAGTAGCACGAATCCCAAGGGGGATTAAAAGCTATTTTAGGGCCTTGGGACAGCTAGTGAGGGAATCTGGGGTCCAGGTGATTTTTTTATTCCCTCCTTCGACTTACGGGTAGTGACATAGCACAGCTCAGATGGATCCAGTCAATTAATACATGGCTGGTGTCACTGCAATAACTTTATAACACCCTGGAGGTGTTCAAGGCCAGGTCAGATGGGGCCTTGAGCAGCCTGATCTAGTGGGATGTCCCTGCTCATGGCAGGGGGGTTGGAACTGGATCATTTTTAAGGTCCCTTCCAACCCTAACTATTCTATGATTCTAAGACACACCGAATTTTTTTATGCTCAATTATTTTCTCTGTTTCTTCTTGTAGTTCTATTACTTTCTTTCTGCCTTTGTTTCTGAATACTGACTGCCACCAAATTTCACATGATATCTTGATAATTAATGACAGTAGGATGTCCTGTGCTATCCAGGTGCCTTACACTATGTAGTCTCACATACTTCAAAACAAATTGCAAACAGAAACATTTGTTTGGGTATAAAATCTGGGGTCTGCAGAGATTTGTAAGTGTTGTCTAAGGAGCCATGGCTGAGTTAGGTATAAAACATTTGTCTCTTTTTATTGGATATTAGAAAAAAATTCTTTACTGAAAGTGTGATGAAGCATTAGAACAGGCTGCCCAGGGAAGTTGTGGAGTCACCATCCCTGGAGGTCTACAAAAAGTGTGTAGGTGTGGTGTTTCAGGACATGGTTTAGTAGGCTTTGTGGTGTTGAGCAGACAGGTGGGATTGATGATTTTAGAGGTCTTTTCCAACCTTAATGATTCTATGATTCATTTTCAGCCTTCTGTTGAAGCGACAGGTCTCTGTTGCTTCAGTTCTTGCATGAAATCCCCCAGCCTAATCCAAAACTAGCTAGTGGTGTTCCTTTTTTAATTATAATGACTATAGAAATAGAAACACAGAAATAGTTCCTGAGGCTTATATTATAGTCTAATATAATGGATATTCAACTACATGACCTCTGTTGATATTAATACAACTGGTGTGGCCAAAAATCCGCATTTGACTTCACAATTTCATTGGATCTCATTTTTCAGCATTTATTCAGCTGGCAGACAGGCTGCTACTGACAGCAAATAGTGCAGTGGTAACAAAAGAAGAAGAGCTGACAAATTCACTCCCTTCTTAATGAGTTTTGATTGATGACATAGAAGTGAGAGTGTATAATGTCAGCCTACTGAAAAGCAGTTTATTTCTAGTCTGTACATTTAGCATCACATTGCTCCACAGCATTAGGTTGATCACACTGTGTTAATCATTAGCTAGACCCTGATACTTTTGAAATCAAAGGTAGCTTTGGTATTGAGTTTAATGGGAACATCAGGGTGAGTTAATGGAAAAGGTGAACATAGTGGAGACAAGGAAAAGCAGAAAAAGAAGTATCTCACAAAAAGCTCTTCTGCTCTCCTGCATGTGTCAGTGACTGAATGCTGCAGAGCAGAGTGATAGACTACATTACACAGGGATTTGAAAACATCCTGCAGAAAACAGCTTTAATTCCTAGCCTCTGCACACGGAAGAAAGGCTACAGAGAGACATAGGGAAAGTATGTTAAAAACAATGGTTCAGGAAATTTTGGAATTTTCTGCTTATTGAGGAATTAATAAAAAATGAAGTATGAGGCAGTTTTTATACATTATTAGCCAGTATTATGTAAAATAACATGTATTATTTATGTGATAAAAATTAAATCTTTCATTTCAAGAGAGTCAGATTTTCACTCTGATGTGAAAGATTTCCTAAAACCAAAAGAATTTCAAATATATACTTGTGTCTCAAAAGCTACGTTTCTTTCATAAAAGAGGAAAAAATTTCTCTCTGTTCCATACTCAGGGGCATGCTTTTTATTTCTAGTCCCTAAAATACTAATGAAAACAAGCAGTTCTTGCACAAACTGACCCTTTATTTAAAAATGCATGGCAAATATCTTAGGAGGCATATTCCTACACAGAACATATTACAGGCTGGAGCTCAGAGGATGGTAGAAAAATCTATAGTGAAAATAACTGAGAAAAACTTCTACCACATACATGCTGTCCCTAGCACACTGTCCGAGTCCAGGAGTCTCATTAGCAGTATCAGATAGAAGGAAACACCTTCCAGATTGTCTTCCTTCCAGATGTTAATCAAATTTCCACCTGCTAGCAAGGGATGATGAGAATTCACTGACCTGGAAAAGTGAGTGGTGGCAAGGGAAAAAGATAACAGTCATAGTCTCTGTTTCATTTCAAGTATGTTTCTTCTTATGCATTTCATTGCTCCTTTTAAACTACATTTATCTGAACTAATATAACAAATATTCTTGAGTTCCCACATGTGATATCATGTACTTGACTTAAATTTACATATAATTTCTTGCTCACTCCAATGTAGTATCTGAATTATTTCATGCTAAAAGGAATTTCTTGAATGTTAATTTCTGAGGAATTGCTTTGACATAAGTTGGGACAGGGATCTTTTTCCATTTATTTATTCTGCCTTACACGGAATGCTGTTGGACTACGTAAATGCCTGACTGGTTGTAGCCTTATACCTAGCCTACAGTGGACCTAATTAAAATTTCGCTTATATTGATTTAACTGCACTGTAATCAATAGAATTCCTCTTGTTTTTCATTAGTGAACTGCAAGACACAGAGACCACTCTTACTATCTTGAATGCAGAAACTTCTGTTGTTATTTAAAAGGACTGTAAATAAAGTCCTGTGAAAAGAATGTAATTAGTGTCACTCCTGTTCTACATCTTTTTGTCTCAGAACAACCAATAGCTGAGGGCTATGGATAAGATATTTCTGTAGTACTAAACTGCCAAAGAGAGGAAAGCAAGCAGAATTATCCCTGTACAAATTCCTGCAACTGAGTTGAGTCCTTGAGATTAACCGAGCTGCATACATGTGAAGGAAGTGAGAATTTACTTTCAGAAGGCCAGAAAAATACAGTGACATTAGGTTTTCAAGTTCATGAAGTCAAAAAAAATGTAATTCCAGCTTGTAGAGAAGCAATCCAAATGTTTTCAATTCCTCCCTGTCTCTGATTATGGTTTATGTCTCCTACTAAAATCAAATGTGACTAATACCTGTGAAGAATAGTCAGAATTACAGCCTCAGAGCTCATACTGGAGAAGATTACAGGTGAAGATTAAAGACATCAGTTTATTAAGAAAGGCTCTACATTGCCAAAGGCAGAAGGAATAAATGAGTAAGATTCAACTGCACCTATTAATGGTGCTTGCTGAATAGATAAAACACTCTCTCTAAAGCCTCGGAAATTTGCAAGGGCAGAGTCCTCTAGTTAGGCTGCAGAAAAAAAAAACCAAATACATCCAGGACATATCTTCCAATTCCTACAATTTCTTCCTCTTTGCTGTTAGGTATCCCTTTGAGCCTTGCACTGACTTAGGACTTAAATCGTTTTGGTGTATTTGCCAGTCTGTGCTCAGTGTATGATGAGTAGTGGTTTTGCTTCTGCCAAACTGGTAGGATTTTTCACCAAAGCAGATGCTTTTTGGAAATATCTCCAAGATCCTTGGACAGCTGCAATGTCCCTTAAAATGCTCCTTGTGTCAACCAGAGTAAAATTTGAGCTCAGCATTATCCTAATATTGCCCTACTTGGTTTTGTATCTTCAAACTCCCCAGCTGCCTTCACACAACAACCAAATGCATGCAGCATGATTTCAGGTTCCTGCTGTAATAACACCACTCTGAGAGGCTGCTACAAAGTCCCCACATTTTTGGAACACTTTAAACTGAATGGAAATGCAAACAAAATAATAAATTTCCTTACTGCCACATGGAGCCCAATGTAGACACAAGGTCGAGTGCCTTGGAGTTTGGACATTTTTTTTTGTCATTTAATCTGACAGGCAAAAATAGCCGTCCATGACTTAATGTCTCTTAGCTGCACAGATGTAGCCACTAGGGCTAAGATTTTAGTCCAATTAATGGTAATCAGCGAAACAGAAATGGAAGCCTTTCGGATACCTTCCAAAATCCTTGCAAAAGATCTGCTTTAGCTGCTATAGCAGAATAAGACTGAAGCAGGGGAGACAGGAGGTGTAAGGTAATGTCTTAGATGGCATTTCTTTCCTAGTTTCAAAGGGAATAAAATGTTATTTAAATAAATGTGCAACACATCTGCCTGGGAATGCAAAGCATGTATGTCAGAGAGAAATAAAGCAGAACTGTACAGAAAATACCAGCATTTGTTAAAACAAAACCATAGAAGAGGAACGCGGATTTTGAAAAAAAAATGTGCACAAGGGAAATTCTGGTACTTGATGGACTGATTTATTTTTTTTTTAACAGAAACCCCCTTTCATAAGAGTCTGATGCATCTGACACCTCGGCTGCAGTAAATCTAATGTGACTCTTCAGTAAGGGAGGACTAATGAACAGTTGACATCTATGCACTAACCAGCAGAAAACCAGCAAAGCTAAAATTTATCATTAATTTTTTACATTTGTGGTAAAGTGCCATCCTGTGAGAAGTTGTGGACTGGTTCCTGTACATTATGAGATTGAGACACACACAGAAGTATATGGAGAGGAAAGCTGCTTTCCACTCTGCACTGCAAAGATGGAAAAGCCCTAGGCGAATGCTTCCAGGCACTTGTGGTCAGAATAAATAATTGGCAAGTCAGCTCTTCTGAGTAAGCAGTATGTAAGTAACTCAAGGATTGTCACCTCAATTGAGCTTACAAAGTTTTATTTTGATTTGCAAAGCTATAGCAGCTTAGAGAGAGGACCAGGAGAAATTCTGTATTTACTATACCACAGGCTCTGCAAATGTCATCTGGGTACCAGAAAAAAAAAAAAAATCTTGAAACTCATCCAGGGCACACTTTTGTAAAGATTTTGCCACTGCCAACACTTATTCACAAAAAGAGAGGTAAGAATCCTTTGAAAATAAAATCTGCAGGAACATAATAGGATGAAGAAGGCAAATTTCTTTTGAAATTTGTTTCAAAACCCTTAACGTACAATTGAAAAACTTTAATTTGAAGTTTTTCTTCAGGAAAATCAGTACTTGGAAGGCTAGGTGAACTGTAGTGTGTTTAGACAAGGAAAAAAAATTTTCCCACTGCTCATTACAAGGTAGAGAAGGACTTAATAAATTCTGTGAGTTTTAAAAGGATTGCAAGAACTAAGATTTGAAGATAGACCTTTAAACTACTAGCACTTCTGAAGCAGATGCACATTCTGTACTAAGTCTTTTAGTAAACAATAATTCTTACCGAAGAACACCACATCCAGCTTGTTGATCATTGAAAATGCTTACAGTTTCCTTTCATTTTTCAAAGAAACTGACTGAATCAAGTAAAGGTAATTTTCTTCAGTTAAGGCAAAATCATGAGGTCGAGTCATTTAAGCTGATGTATATCAGTGAGAAACCTATTTCTTCTTTTCTGCTCTGCCATGAGATTTTTTTAGATAGATTAAGAATTAACTTTGATGGATTTTTTTTTACATTTTTTTTATTGTAACTGACCCTTCAATGAATGCATTATGTAATAAATTTCAGGTCATACAAAATTAGACTATTCTAGTTTTAAGTCTGGACCAGGAATCAGATTGTGGAAGAAATATGACTATTCTCCAGACACTGAAAGTGACTCTCCATCACCTGTATCCTTATCATCTTTGAAAAACTGGCAGTTTCTAACTGCCACCAGGCAGTTTTTATGCAATATATAAATGTCTCTGATCATGGGAAAACCAAAGCTGTAACTTTTTTCCCTGCTAGTACACTAACCAATATATTTTTGACAATGTAAGAAGCTTCTGAAAAAGAAGGATATTTTATTTTACTTAATGATTAATCTTGGAACAAAGTACTATTCAATTTTAATTTACAATGAAGTGATCTATTTCACTAACTAAAAATAATAAAATCAAGTTATCTATTTCAGTGAGCACCTTTACTGCATTGTTGCTGCTCCTGCAACAGTTACCTTGTCTGTTTCTGTATTTGTGCATTTGTTATTGACTAAAAAGTTTCAGGACTTTTCTTCTTAGAAGCTGAGCTAGAATTGTTTTTACACATTGTCTTCCATCTGACAGTCCAACTTAAGCAACTGGGAAATGCCTGCATAAATTACTGTAAGCCCTATGGAAACTGTTGCTGTCTTTACTGGTCCATGTAAAATCATTTCTCTATTCATGACAGAAAGTGCAAAGCTTTTTCTTCTCTTCAGGGCATCTACCTAACTTGTTGATAGAATATAACCATCACGGTCACTGTCATGCTTATGGTCCCTGCAGGGATGCAATCTGAGACACTAAAAATACATTAATAGTTAGATTCAACTTAAGACCATGGTAACTCTGTTTCACAGCCCCTGCTACTGTCCAATAAATTCCAGATATCACACGTAGTGCAATATGTAGCAAACTATGTATTGATGGGGTATTCATCATTCAATGTACAGATCATTTACTATATATTGCAATCCTGGCTGTATTTCTTTTAAAGCCAGAAAATCTTCATCGAAAATATATTTCAGGTATGGTTCATGCTGTTTAAAGTGTTAGTCGAAAGTCATTGATCATGCAGTTCGTATATATATATAAGGTCCTTTGCTTTGGAAGGCATCACACAAGTGTAACACACTTGTTTGCACACACAACATTCCATATTAGACAGGAAGGTAATGAAAAATGAAACAGACTTCAGTAAAAATACTCCCAGCTTCATTATTCAGAATTCTCTCCTAGAAAGATATGTACACACAAGATTGTCCACAGTATCCAGATTGAAGCTGGGTTCTTTTACCGAGGAAGACAGATGTAATCTTCAACTCTCATCTCCTTGTTTTTAGATATCTTGCCACCTCTCTGAAATGCTCACACAGCCCTTATCATAAACTGACTGAAAACCTATCCAACTGTTTCTAGGTCCATCATAAACCTTCATGCTTCTCCCATAAAATTTGCTCAGCAGTTCAGAGCTCACATTACAATAAAGCTTCTTCATCACCAACATGCCCTACTATTCACAGATTGCTTGATGAAATTTCCAAAGAGTATGTAAGTCATCTCAGAACACATTTCTCAGTCCAATCAGAAGGAACTGGCTTCCTACGATGCATTAAGCTGAACAATGAACCCAATGCTCACTCAAACATTGCAATAAAAAAAAGTAGTGGCTGTATACTGGAAGCATTTTAAAACTGAGAGAGGGTAGACTCAACTGGATATAAGGAAGAAATTTTTTCCAGTGAAGATGGTAAGGCAAATGGAACAGGTAGTCCAGTGAACTGGGTGACGCCCCATCCCTGGAACTGTTTAAGGCTAGCTTGGGTGGGACTTTAAGTAACCTGCTTTAGTACAAGATATCCCTGCGACCAAAGGAGAGTGAGCTAGATGATCTTTAAAAGTGTCTTCCAACCCAAACTGTTCTGTGATTCTATGATTTTAAGTTTAAATCTGAGACTTTCAAAAAGCCTGCTTGAATGCAGGAGACCAAAGGAGAGTGGGCTAGATGATCTTTAAAAGTGTCTTCCAACCCAAACTGTTCTGTGATTCTATGATTTTAAGTTTAAATCTGAGACTTTCAAAAAGCCTGCTTGAATGCCATTTCCTTACCTGTGTTAATAGTGCAAAAAACAGAAATGTGATACAACAAGTATTTTAATAAGCGTAAATATAATCTTGCAGGCACAGCCACAACTTCTGTTTCATTTGTGAGGTGTAGTTCAGTAGGGTAATTTTTCTTTCCTTAGCTTTGATATTAGCCTTTATAGTTACACTTCTCCAGCTTGAATTCTGAAGAAAGTTTAAGTAGGCGCAACATTGTTTTTGTATTTGTCAGAAAAGGTCTCGATCAGATTTTCAGCCTATTCCCATGAATGAAATAAAGGAAAAGCCTTCAAATAAAATATGGCTTACAAATCAAAGATGTGAGGGACAATCCACTAAAACAGCACACTTCATATGTACTCTGCACAAAGCTTTTCAGTATAGGCATTAAATGAAGGAGTGCTGGCTTTTCTTTTAAAAAAAATAGGAGAGAAAGTCAGCAGCAGCATATTTTTTCCCTCCATCTTCTCCTCATGCACATACAGGTGCACTTCTGCACAACAATAACATACCTACCATAACTCCTGACAAGGAGACTAGAGACACATCTTTGAGGGGGATAACCATATCCCTATTTCTTCTCCTCAACCATGTCTCTAGAAACTATTCTAATCAGCACTTTAGCAGATGGAGGGAGAAACAGGAAGGAGAAAGAGGAAAGAGGGAAGAAAGTGGTTGTTCTCAGCTCTTCTCATTGCTGACAGGCTATTGTGCATCCAAGAAGTGCAAAACTCATGGAGTGAGGGGGATAGCAGTTAAGGGGGATGGGATTTCAGATCCCATTCACTGAGATGCACATGCATTTGACATGAGACTATGACTGGATTAAAAATAGATGGAAATGAGAACCTTGTGTAATCTTCCTTCCAGGAAAACACCCTAACCATTATGCTGCATTCATTTTGCCTCACTTCAGCCTCTCCTCCTGGCTTCATTTGATGTGTGGTTACCCCAGGCACCAACACAGACCCTGCATGCTACTGTCTCTGTGTCTGGAGCCTGCATTCCCCTGAGAACCCCAAAGAGGTTTCCTGGCACAGGGCAGGCTTCCAGGAGTAGCCCCCCCTTTTGCCCCCCCTTTCTTTCCACAACAGGGTCACAGCACAGGAAACAGGAGGAAACAGCAGAGGAAACAGGAGGAGGGGTCGCACTTTCCCTTCCATCTACTCCTCTCTTGGAGACACGCAGCGTATCCTGGTAAGAAACCTGTAAGAAACAACTTTTGGTGCCTCACGAAAACTGTGTTCCAGTTTCACAGAAACCAGTGGACGTGACCTGGTAAAAGACTATACAACTTTCAAGTTATTTATACAGTAAAAATATAAAGTTCTGAAATCTAAATGCAATGAAGTCTTGTGGAAATACATCAAAGTAGCCCAACAGAGGCAGTGAGATTCCAGGAAAAGCTAATTATTGCTTTGTGCCGTATGTTTCACACCTATTTTGAGCTGTAAGCACTTACAAACTCCTACATGTGACAGCCACTATCGTGCCCAGACTTGGATTTGTATCAGGCTCCTGGGGAGGGGAGGGATGCAAACCTCTGTGCTTATGAGTGGCCACAAACACAAGCTGTCAAGCACAGGGCATGAGCTGAGCTATAAGTCACCTTTCTGCAAAACATGGAGAATAAGAGAATGGACAGTGGTTGTATATAAAACTAATGAGAGTGCTGAGAAGAGCAGAATTTTAGTCATTCTGCTGTAAACTATAAAGGAGAAGAAGAAATATAGCCAAGACACACTGAGGGAGCCAGTCTAGTCTTAGTGAATATTTTTTCAAGTTAAATATTCTTATCTTCTAAATTTTAAAAAGAAAACTTGTAAGCTAAGCTGTCTTTCAGAAGGTATTGAAGCTTTAATCATAATAAAGATCTGAAGAAACAAAGCATTCTTCTTTCAGTTTATTCTGCTAAAAGACCTTTGTTGAAAGTGCTTTGCAGTGAGCACTGGTGGAAGACAGGAACAAAGTGAGGTTGAAAATTGAAAGTATTCCTTCATGATTGATTGATCATGGTTGGTTGATAATATCCCAAGATGATTCTGCAAACCAGAAAACCCTATGCTGGTCCCACACTAGACTGATTACTGAGGTGTATGAGGTAGACAAATTGCTCGGCTTTGTTTACAGACTAATAGTAAAAACCTACTCTTCAAATAAAAATGTCAAGGAGTGGAAAAACAAACATATGCCCTTGATAAAGTATATTGCTGTGTAAAGGCCAGCAATTTAAATTTTTTAGTTCTATTTGTGTAGGTTTTGTGTAAGACTAAATATAAAAATGAGCACAAAATGTTAAAAATATATTTGTGATCTTTAATGTCTTAGGAAAAGATTATTACCAGTTTATTTTCTGTTGTTATTGGTGGAGGTGGTGTCACTTCTGTTTTGCTTTTATTGTTATTGTTATGTTGGAACTGTTTTTCTCCATGGGTCAAAAGAATTTTATATTTGAGTCATTGACACAGTTATTAAATTCTATAAAATTAATTTGCTCTAATCAAATATGGTATATCCATATTTTATAAAACAGAGAGGTATGTTCTCTCTTCTAAGCAGAGACCTTAGAAAAGGGGTTTTTGTTTCTGATTATCTTATATCAAAAGTCTCTAGAAATTTTTTTTTTTTAAAAAATGGATTTTGAGTGAGGATTAAGAGTCAATAACAAGGACAGTGCAGCTCCAATGGCCCCAAGAGCTGGTTAGCACAGCAGTTTTTGCAATAGGTTAACTCATTGTGATGTTCCAGGGACTGGTATGTGCACACTGACCTCTGTTCAGAGGGAAGCTGGCTCAAAATGTGCATTAACTCACATTAAAAACATGCACTGAATTCTGGCAGCAAACTGAGGTCAGCACAAAACTCTGAGGCAAGCCCAGGCCACTGGATGTAGAATGAGCTTTGTCTCACCATCACCCAGATGACCATGGATAATTGAACCATGGTTCACTTCCTCCTGCTAGACTCAATTTTGGAGCTACAGAGCTCCATTACCCCTGGGAAGAAGTGTGGCAACAAAGCAAGAGTCATTTTATTTGATGCCTTGATGCACATAAAAAGCTTCAGTCAAATGATGTCTAGGGATGCCTTGAAACTCATTGGAGGCTCAGCTCTCAAGGCTTCTGAGCACCTCGAGTACTTTGCAACATGACAGGCAGTAACAACGTGGGCTTAAAAAAGCAAGACCAAAAGTACCTTTCACAACATGAATAAATTCTTGTTTGAAAAATCAATTCTATTCCACTGTCTTTATAAAATTAGTTAGTAAATGTGATGAAGCAGCACATCTGGCTATCTGCTATGGCAGGAAGATATTAAAGAATAAGATTTAATGAAGATAGATTTAACCTCGTGGTCAGACAGAAAGGTATGATTCCAAACATGGCTTTCAAGCATGAATATGAAAGATCTTCTGGTTACCTCAAAAGAAACAGTTAAATATGTGTGAATTTTAGTAAGTGGTTTCAGCCAACCGAGAGATGGTTTCAGATTCAAGAAATACTGTCCCAGGAGTTGCTCTCTCTATTTCAGATTTCCTAGTGGGAAACTTAAAATTTGGACAGACATTCTCTTGGAAAATATCCCATTCATTACAATAAGGACATTGTCTCATATTATAGCATCACCAGTGAGTTCTGTAAGCATATTATTATTCAAAGGCAGCATAAGGATAGGTGGTGTTTCCTGAACTGAAAACTAATACGGCCTAATTACAAAATGGCATCAGTAAGCTCTAGTTGTTGTATAGTTATAAACTGATGCTTTTATTTTTGTTGCAGCATCTATCTTTAAAAGCCCATATAAGGATTACATGAGAATTCGGTTACTGGTGCCTGATTTCCTGGTCCACTGGACTGTCACTTGAGAATTAAGCCTGCCAGATACAAAATACTTTGGAGTGCATATCACAGAGCAGTATCCAATCCTGGGCATTTTGTTGACTCTTTGAAATGGTGTATTCCATCATTGTGTTTTCAAATAGCTCTTTGTTTCCTTTCTCCTTTCTTTGTTCTTCCCTCTCTTGTCATAAAATGGAGAAGAAAGATGTATTTAGATAATAGTAAACATTTAATGTATCTCTTGGAATAAAAACCGACCATCTGTTTGGAAAAAAAGCTTTATCATTACTTTTCTGATTTTCACAGTGGTTTTATTTACTTGTTTTCATTACTCTATGGCTTCTTATCATGTAACAAAGAATAAGGCTTATTCTCTTTCTTCTTATACACTTGTTTCCTTTGCTCCCTGAAAAGTATTTTTCAGACATCATAAATTTCTCTTACAGATGCATTCCTTTCACAAGTCTGAATAGACAATTTTTAAGGTTCAAATCCATTTTGAAGGTCAGAAAAAGCAGCCTGTTCAGCTCTAAAAGTAACCATGTTCTTAAGGGTTCATAGAACCAATACGATGAAGAAATGAAAGCAGAGACCTGGAGTGCATGTGGGATTAATAATGAAATACAGTACTTTTCACCTCTACATTACAGATTCAAAACAAAAGTTGATACCCTGTGATCATTTTTCAGTGACCCATATGAAATGTGTGGATGACCTCCATCTAGTTCCTAGTAGATATTTGTCTGTCACCTAAAAGCAAACACAAAGGTTAGTGCCTCAGTTAGGAGTTTCAAAAGAGAGGCTGCTAACTGCTCTGCCACTGCTATTGTTATTTTTTGATCTGTGCAGTTGCACATTTTGGCTTTGTTAGTGCAGAACTTTGTGGGAGCAAGAGATTGATTTTAAAACCAAGAGATATTATTTAAAGCTATGTATTAACTTAGATGGCACAAGGAAATATGCTGAACACAAATGTCTTTGGAAGCAAAGCTGATGGAATATGATTTTTTCCTGCTTTATTCTGATGTTCTTATCCCTCACAACACCTGTTTAAGTAACTTTGAAAGACTTTAGAAGCCTCTCATTACAGAATCAGTGGCTCACCTGGGATTAGCACTTCAGTTTCTTTGATATAATCAGTAAATTGCAGTTTGCAGACCATGATAGAACTACAAAAATTTGAGAAAATTGGAGTAACAAACCCCCGAGACCTCACCAATTTTCTGCATTTGGCTGTGTAAAGAACCTAAAATCACATACAAGATTTTCTAGCATTAGAGCCTGAAGGAAATTTCTGCTAGGATATCTTTAGAGTATGGATATTCATGAGCACCTATTCCAGTTACAGCATGTGGAAAAATGTGTTAAATAATACCACTGAAATCGTCAGAAAGTCCCCCTTTAGACTCAATGGACTTCAAAGCAGGGTGAGAGGTATAACACAAAATCACTTTAACTCCCTTTTATAGGTGTGATCTACCTGGCCTCAGGCAGCCGATACTTGTAATGGCACATAAGGAGAGCTAGTCTGTTGGGAAGTCACTTACATATGGCATAGTAGATTAATTTTTTTTTCCTATGATGCTAGGATACTTTTTTGTTTTCCTCTTGGAAAATAGTGCCATAAATCTCCATACAGATGAGTGTGGTGGTAAAAGGGTGATTGTTTATTTCTGAATGCAAAGATAAAAAAATTGTTACAAGACTACAGGTTTGATCAATCATTATATTCATTTTTACTGGGATCGTCCTACTACAGGAGGATTTATATCTGCCCACTGCTGCTGACACTCTTGGATGCACCACATTAACTCAGTACTGGACCAGCACTTCTTTTCTTGACATTCACCTCCACTATAAACACAGGCAATTGACATGTCTGGTCAAATGCAAATCCTGAAACCAGCACTGAGACCTCTCTCTTTAGTCTCAGGCCCCTTAGCCAGGAGCTGACTCTAACAGTAGGTTATAGTGACAGCAGAAGGACAAATCAAGCAGCTTCAGAAGGGAAACATTAACAGGATTTTAAACTGTTCTGAAGGTGCTAAGAAACTGTGAAAAAGATCAAGCCATACAGAAACACGGTTTAGAAACAAAGCATTCACCAAACAGATCTCATAAATAATTAAATCTCATAGACTCGTGACATCTGTTAGAAGTTCTCTTTCTATGGTAGAGATGATTTCTCACATCTCACCAAGACTATAGTGTTTTTTCCCTGCTGTTTGGAGTATAATTATTTACTTTCTTTCATAGCTGAACTTACTTAAAATTTATGACAGCCAGTGAATCCGTTCTAAAGCTGATTTCTTACTTCAGTCTTTCAACCCAAGCCAATCTCAAACTACTATTAAGAACAAAACAACAAAAGCCTTCCAACAAGATTGCTTTAGATGGATTCAGCTTTACCTTGGCTCACCCAGCTTTGAGAACTTTCTGCAGACTTGTTTGTTTCCCATGGCCCAGAATAGAGATCATGTTTTAGTGAAGAAGTTATATCTGGCCACTGTACAAAAGAAGTAACACCTGTCATTTTATTAGTGTTGCCCCCAGGCAAGGGAGAAGGTTGGAAAAGTCAACTTTACTAGTAGATTTTTTTTTTATTATTATTTTTTAATGTATGCTTATTTTCTTCTCCCTTTCTTGGATGACGATAATTAGTGCCAGGTCTAATGCTTTGTATTATTTTTTGACAAGGAACTAACTCACTGTGTGTTTCTGCCCCTATTTTTTTCAAGCTGTTCAAGCTGTTCTCAGGGCCATGCTTTTTGCATACTTCCACTGTAACTAGTTTGTTGGGAATATGAAGATTGCACATAGACTCCAAAGGCAAATAAATTAATGAGAGGGACATATCCACTGGTTTTGAACTAACAACCATGAGATACCCTAGCTAGGAAGTTGTAAGGGGATAACCTCTTCTGTAGCCCGTACTGAAGCCATTCTCTTTTTTTTATGCCCTACGTCAATACAGAGGTAGTGACAGTACATAGAAAAAGAAGCATGAGAAAGAGCACATTTCCTTAATGAATTCAGCTCTGGTTTTGACTCCATTGAATATTTCCAAATATTCAGCATGACCTAAGCTGAAATTTTTGCTCATGGGTGCTTTAGCCATTAATTTTGATTACCTGTGGTCACACTCTCTGGCCTAACTAATATTTAATTAGAATAATTTCAGCAAGAGGAAAGGTGACTTTCCTCCATTTCCTCTAAAAAAAAGACGTTGTCATGCACCAGGTGCAACCAAAATTAGATTTGCTTCAGGCTGAGCATTACGGTTAGAGAGCAACTGTCTGCTGCTTTACCGCCTTCTCCTACAGCCATATTTTGAAAGACAAGGAGTACAAGGAGAAGGATTGAAAACACTGTGCATTTTAGGCCAAATATCCTCCAAGAATTATTGATGAAGCTAGATAGGAAAGTGGCCGTAGGGTCAGTGACATTAAAAAAGTTGATGTATATTTTATATGGTGTGTCTGTCCTACTGAGCAGAGGTCTTAAATGCTTCCAGGGACACAATGGCACTATTGTTTAAAACATGGTTAAAGATTTTCTGTTTACTCATTTCTCACACAACAAATCATTAACATCTTGTCAGGACTTCAGACGTGTGTCACTGTTCACATGAACAGGTTATGATTTTTATATTTTAAGCTGGCTGAAGAAACACACATACAAGGGAAAGCTAAGGGAGGAATGTACCATGGCTACAGAGCAAAATAATAAATGCAGTCCTGGCAAGCTGTTCAATTTATATATTATCATGATTAACAGACATTACATTTGCAGCTATTCGTTCTTTTCCCAGGAAAGGTAATCCAACTCTGGAAAAAAAGAGATAATACCTTTCCTTGAACTATGAATTCATTTCAGCATAATCATAGTAATTGAAGTATTGCAAAGTGTTATCTTGAAAATGGGACTGAAGACATTTCTTTTCAAAAAAAGTATAAATCAGGGCAGTCTGAGTAGAAAAGATCAGATAGAAAATTATGTTCTAAACACTGTAGTATCTTAATTGTATCTACAAAACTTTCCTTTTTCCTCAGTGTTTCACTAAACTTTCATGCTCTAGTCTGAAGGCAAAGCACTTTGGGGACATTAAAGGCCTGTTGTGATATCTGGTCAACAAAAATTCAAAAGCAGCATTTATTTTACATGTTGCCTTCAATGTCACCGAAGCACCAGTGCATACTTAAGATAGAAAGATGCTTCAGGGATAGGATACTCATCTAGGTGAGTGACTGTGGTGGTGTAACGCCCACCTTGGACCCTTACCTGTGGTCCAGGGTAAGTCAGGCATGTTTTGAGAAAGAAATCTTTGTGTCCTTACCCTTTGTAAAAATGAAGTTAGTCCACATGTTGAGGCACTCCCTTAACATACCTGAAATTCCTGTGCCTGGGAAAGGGACTGATGATCAATCATCTCCTGAGAGCTTTGTATAGCTGGTGGATTGTAGCCTGAACAGGACTATACTAGAACTATACTATCTGGAAAATTCTAGACATTTGCAGCTGGTTGAAAATGCCAGAAATACACGACTTGAGTCATAGCCAAAATGCTGACCAAAGTGAATAATATGTGATGCTCTAAATAGTGATCCTAGGTGAGACCATACAAGCTCTCCTAGACCACAACAGGCTATGACCATCTTCCCATGACCTGAGATATCTCTCAGGGTCACCTGCTAATGCAGACTAGGGCAAGGGTGAAGCTAAGCTCCTCACAACTCTACAATTACCCATTGAAAATGCTGATGCATTGAAAGTGAGCATTTCATTAATCTCAAGAGAAGGGAAATTTTGGCCATAGGTTAACCTCTGTATGTTTGATTATCCATATATCTCTATGTGTATATCTGTGTGAGCATGATTTGATTTGATTTAGCCTTGTAGTAAGTTTAGTGTGAACCTGGCCATTCCCAACTCTTCCATTAAGTTGCTGTTTAGTTTATAACAAATCCTGTTGAATCACTTTGAATCACTTCATTAATCAACTGATGATTAAATGCTATTACAAAGCATTTATTTTAATTTTGTGATCTGACTCAATAATTTCCAAATTGCTGCTAAATTAAAGTCTCGTAAAAATCCATCCACAATGGTGACTTACAGACCAGCAGGACTGTATGAAGAAGACAGTAATTCCTTAAGTAATTTCCTGTGACCAGAAATGACAAAGTTGCTGAATCTCTAGCTGTAAGGTTGAGGTGATAGGATATCAGTGGTATGGTGGGATGTTAAAAACAACCCAGAAATGTCTTATTTTCTTTCTTATTTAAAGTTTTTAAAAGACACTTTTAACCACAACTTCAGAAATAGAATTCCAAAATACTATTTCTTTCAATGGAGTGCTTCTTCATCTACTTAGTGGATAACAAAAAAATCATTTTTTAATCAGAAAAGCACCCCTTGGCTTCAATAAGTTCTATACTTAGTAGGAACTGAGTAAAGATCCGCACCCAGTCCTGTCCATTTTCATCCAGCGTACACACTCTCCTATCTAAGCTATTGATAACACTGAAGATATGTACAAACAGTAGTGAAAAATGGAATTATTAACTGGTGTCATTTTTTGAAATAAATACTCATAAAACTTTTTATAGCAGTATTTTTATATATATTGGTTGAATAGTACACAATGTATTCAACTCTTCAACTCTATCTTTTTTCTGTTTGAATATTTTCTGGAATAATTCAACATTAAGGTTGTTATGCAATAATTTTCCAGCTCTACTTTTATGTAGCCATCAAATCTACTTTTCCAACTTCTTGGTTTCCATGAATTTTAAAAACTCAATTTCTGACATGTCAGACCCCCCTCCTCCTTATTTTATAATTCTCTGTGTATATTGTATAAAAAAGTGATATTATAGTTTGTTTTGTAACACTTTCATTAAACATCACTTTGTTTACCTTTGGGTCTTTCTCATCTAATTCTTGTTGCTAGTTATTTTCTTGCTTCCAGCAGAAGCCTTCCGATTTCATTTCTATGCCCTCATTACACATTTTTAATGAAAATTAACACATATAGCTGAATAGAATTTCTTCCACATTTTGGAATCTCCATTTTCTTTATCCTGATCACTTTCTCTCTCATTTGGTGTGCT
Source organism: Clamator glandarius (assembly GCA_033459285.1). Classification (NCBI taxonomy): domain Eukaryota; kingdom Metazoa; phylum Chordata; class Aves; order Cuculiformes; family Cuculidae; genus Clamator; species Clamator glandarius. The sequence goes on from JAUNZM010000261.1 coordinate 11,019,037, forward strand.
CAGATTTTTGGTTTAATTTTTCTTTTTTTCTTGAAGCATTTACAAACATAAATATTACCTTTTCCTTTTCTGCCTTCCTTTGTCTTCAACACTTAATATTCTAACTTTTCATCTCAAATTTCTTCTAAACCCAAAACTGCAAAAGATTCAGCTTCTTCTATTAAACCTTCTTTAAACTATGTGGGTATTAAACAGTGTCCTGGGAATTTTAATTCACACTTCCTTCTATACTTCCCAAGTTTTCTTACATGGTTCATGCCTGAGAAATCTTGTTTCAAAAAATAATGCAAGTATTTCTAAAATATTCTTCCTTTCTTTAGCTCCTCATATAATACCAAGCAGGGCTTAGTAGTTTGCAATATTCATATCCTAAAAGTAAAGTTCAACTTTTTTTGGTTCAAGTTGGCAAAAAAATGAAATGACCTTATCTGCCTACACCTTGTAACAGATTCACTATAAGTTACCTCTTGCCTTTGGAGCCAAGAATTTTTCAAGCTGTTTCCTGGAAATAAAATTAAGCACCTTGTCTCCCCTCAAAGTAAAAGTGATTTGTTAAAAAGGCCCCTACCCCAGAGAAAAGCTCTTCCCCTGCCATAAATATTTCCTGAGATATTTTGGAGGGAAAAAAATCTGAAATCATTGCGATTCAAATATTTAACCGTAGAAGAGTGTGGTCAAAATGACTGAAATGAGTTCATGAAATGCATTCATTAGGAAAACATTTTTCACAGAAAGGGTCATTGGGCACTGTAAGAGGCTGCCCAGGGAGGGGGTTGATTCACCTTCCCTGGAGATGTTTAAGGCACGGGTGGATGAGGTGCTGAGGAGCATGGTTTAGTGTTTGATAGGAATGGTTGGACTCGATGATCCGGTGGGTCTCTTCCAACCTGGTTATTCTATGATTCTGTGATTCTATGACCCCTTGATCCAGAACTTTCTATTGCACTAAACATCTATATAGATAGATGTCTTAATTTGCTAAATTCTATTCCTGCATATTCCAGAGAATTTTAGAAAGGTAGGAATTCACAGAAATACATAATAGTAATGGACCTATTCTAATTTCATTCAATCCCTGTACTGAGGGAAATTCCAGTATTTTCCAGAAGACTCTTATCAAGCCTGTTCACAATACTTGTAACAGTGGAAATTCCACAGTTCAGCTGCCTAGTGGTATGACAGAGCTAGACTCTTCTTTGAGATGCAAAATAATAGAATAAGAAGCAATAGACACAAGCTGCAACTTGGGGAATTGCAGTAAGATACAAGGGAAAAGAATTCCACCATGTGGGGAGTGAAACACCTGAACAGGTTTCCATCACTGGAAAAGATCAGAACTTCACTGCATATCATCTTGGGCAATCTGCTCTTCTTGGATCTACTTTTGATTTCCTGCTATCACTTAGTGATGAAAAAAATGTTCACTTTCTAACATCTTCCTGTACAGTGAATCTTCTAGATTTCCCTGTAACTTTTCTTTCTAAACTTTTTGTCATTCTTGTTGGCCTGTTATGCTGTTTAGCTGCCCCTTTCTTAAAAATTGATATCCTGGTGGAAGTGCAGTACTGCACACTTTAAAGTGAGAAATTTTTGATCTATCCCATGTATCATAGATCTTATTTCTTTAACTTGCTTATGAGAGTGTCAAGTTGAACAATGTCAAAAAGTGACACCAAAATTCAGATTTCTTACTTTTATTGTTTTCTATTCTTCTAGATACCATGCTAGTTACCTTGTCAAGGAAGGAAACTAAACTGATTTGACAGAATCTTTTTTTGAAAACCTCAAATTTTTATGATTTTATTATCTCCTTATTGCAGATTGATTTGTTATATTATTGTAAATCTTCCCTGGGAATCCCATTTTTTGAGTCTTATTCCCTTTCTCTTTCTAAAGATAATGTACTGTCCTTACTTATCTGTCAGGAAGTACACGAGTTTTCAATAATTCTTGAAAACTTTATCAGTGATTCAGAAATCCCAGATATTTCTGTTAATTACAGTATACTCTATAAAGCTAGCCATACACCTTGCAGTCCTCTGAAAAGTGGCCATAAGCACATTCAGGGCATAATGGAAATCAGGATGGTATCCTTTGTTTCAAAGCATGATTTCTCAGTGAGTTGAGTGCTGCTGCACTTGCCACAAGATTCATGCATAATTAATTCCAATTCATTTTGCCAATTAACTGCCTTCTTAATGTTTGCACAGCGTTACTGGACACAGTCATCTTTGCTTCCATTACAAATACCTTCTTAGATGCGTGGCTTCGCCTTATTGCTTACCACATCATTCTGTATTAATATACTATGTTTATTCTAGGTTATAAGGCATTATAGCATTACAACTCCGCTGTATTATTGCTGTGCTCTAGACTGCAACATGATGCTGTATCAAATAGAAACAAAAGAGCAGTCATCATGTATATTTGAGGAAAAGTGTGATCTTTATTGTTAATATTTTCAAGGTGGTGAAATCATTTCAGGTCACTGCAGTTCTGAATACATGCTGTTTTATGTTGGTAATATAGGTGTTAGTATGCCAATTCAAATTTTTTTATATACTCAATTCTTTCCGTGTCTATCAAGTTATTGGGGGACTAATCATGATTGCTTGGCAATTTCTCAATTATTTATAAGTACTTGAGGTTTTAACCTTGCAACATATACATTTAATTTCAAGAAAATCAGTGGTCCTATCACCCTTTTTTATTTTAAGACAAAATTAAGTCCTTTGCTGGACTGGGACATGCCTAAATTATATGCATTTTAGTCATTGTAGTCATAAATTTCATGCTTGACATTCAGTACTTAGAACTGGGTTCTAGTGCAGTGGACTTCATCATCTAAGTTATGGGTTTTACTTCCATCCTTGAATGAATGATTACATTTAAAAAATGTGCGCTTGCATATTAAGTATGAGTGTGATTTGTGATTTTATTCAGTCCCATCTGAGAAATCCTATGAAAACTGGCATTCAATAAATGGCAAATCTCCCAATGGCTTCACTGTAGTTAGGATTTTACCTTTAGCTCCCCAGTGAGACTCAGTATATTAAAAACTTTCAAACATTTTTTGGGAATTAGAGAAAATGTACTAGATCACATTCTGTCTTCTGAGAGAATGAAGACTTTATGAGTTCCTTATCATGTATTGTTCAGAATTAGAGATTGTTATTGTGGTTTCCATTTTGTGGCAATAATATCTGCGTTTAACACAAAACTGAAGTGCTTTGGTGTGGTTTTGTAGTAGAAAATAAACTAGCGGAAACTAAAAAATTCAATGCAAGGCTTTAATTTCTGTTTCTTACTAATCAATGATTTTAAACACTGAGTTGCAATGAAACTTGGGTCTTTAATATATTCATTCTGTAAGGAAGGAAAAAACCCTAGAAACCTCTATACAGAATGCTGATTGCTGAGAATACCGTGTGCCTATTGATATTTTGTTTAATAAACTGGTATGCTAGACACATGCATTTTAAAGTTCAAGTTTAATTAAAAGATAAGACAAAGCAGCACCTTGGCAAGAGGATAAGGGAAAATGTTTAATTCTTTGTTTATGATGGTAAAGAAGCAGCTTTTATTTTTTAACTAATCTCAACTTAATGTCAAATCAAGAGACTACTTTAATATTTTTTGTGTATTTAATTACTTACTCAAGTTTGCACTCACACAATTATTCTTCCTCATCTGATACTTTTACATAGAGAAACATTTGTATGTCCCAATCTGCTTGGATTTTTGAAAATATGTTTTCCCCGTATATATCATAGTAGCAAGTCCTTATCTCCCAGACTAAAACTGCCTTCATCATTCATGAAGAAGAAGTTAAAAGCAGAAATGTGGGAAGCTGAGCAAGTGACTAGCTGATTAGCTGATTAGGCAACACTTGGAAACATCTTTCTACAGCAAGGATTAGAATGCAGAAAAATGATTTTAAATATATTAGTTTAGAGGGCAAAAACATTTATAGCATGCTATGAGATTTTAAAACTGGGCATAACTCTACTGGTGGCAGTAAAGGTCTCCCAGTTTACATCAGAAGAACAGCTGGCTCTGGTTCTTGCATATCCCTTTGTAAAACAAGTGTCAAGGGCAAAGAGAGTCTCTTTATTACGTGAATATAGTAGCACGCAGAAATATAGTGAAAGATGAAAAACCCATTGGTATTGTCACTGAAAAGTTGACTGAGAAAAAAAAGATATTCTTGTTGAAAGGAATTGAAACAACTGAATATGAACTTACAGTTAACAGATAAATAAAGAAACAGAAACAGGCTGCACTGGTGAACACAGGAGTGAATATACAATTATCAAAGCTGCTGTCTCGCTATGTCAATGACTACTTTGAAAAAATCAAAGTGATCATTCAGGTGTCAGGGATAAGTTATGAAGTCTGCCAACGTAGTTTTCATACAGAATAAACTAATAGAAGTACCTTTCCAGATTTACTAATCTCTAATGAATGTCATGGCTAGCTACAGCCAGTCAGAAAGCAAGACATTTCACTGAAAATGGGAAGAGCAGAAGCAGTTAGAAAAGCCAGGTTGTACGGTGTGTGTCTTGATTCAAAATGTAATGCAAAATGCATTTACTTTGAAAAAATATGACCATTCACAACAAAGAGTGAGACCTCTCTACCAGGTGAAAAAGACATGGGCAATTTTCCTACTAACACTGACTTCAATTATGACTATCTACATCTTAAGTAGTAACTCAAGACACAGAGTAATTTTAAGCTGTCCTGTTCACATGTGTGATGAGAAATTTCTCTTGGGCCTGAGAGCACTTCGTAATAAAACCATCCTCAAAATTAAGCTTTTTTATTAAAAAAAAAAAGTTATTTGCAATTTTTCCAACAAGCTCAAAGTAAGACTTGCTGCCCAGACCAGTTTATTTGAGGTCCAAGAACCACTGATACTCATGAGCTCCAGCAAGGTGAGCATATGCGGTTCGTTTGGGGATTGTTTCCTGTAATGTTGCATCAGAATAGAAGAACCAAATACACTTTAAAGCTTGATCCTTCTTTTTCTTTTTCTCTTTATAGTGTCTTGCTCTTACATCAGGGTTATGATGTAGTTGTATGTGATTGAGATCATGTGCATCAGTTTCATCTATGGAGATCGGACTCGGCTCCCCTTCTCTAATTCATTACACTTAAAAACTAACCCCTAGTACCTGCTCAAAACCCTAATTTTGCTAAGAGCAACTTTGCCCTAGATGTCACTTTCTTCAGTTGGGAGATGTGGAGGCACAGCAGGGAAAAAGGTAAAAAATGCAGTAGAAGGAGTAGATCTCTTAAAAAAAAAAAGAATAGTGAGACTGAATTTGCCTTTCTTCAACAGCAGTTATAAATCAATGCCTTGGAAAGAGTGAGAGCAGGGGAAATTTGCACTATAGATACATTTCTAGCTTCCAACTATTTTCACCTCAGGGAGTCCCTGTTATAGAACCTACTGAATAACCTCAGTGGAACCTCTTCCATACCTGAGGTTCACTGGGAAATATATTCACCTTTTACTAACAAATGCTCATAATTAGCAGGATTTAGACATTGAAGCCAGACCCAGTTCCTGAGGTTAGCCAAAATATTAAGGATTATCTTCAACTTTATACTGCTCAAGCTGTAATTCAAAACTCAGTAGTGTTTGATAAAACTGGTTGGCAATGCTACAAATGTGTACATCTTCACATAGGTTGTTTCACTAAGGCTAAAATAATTGCATTACGTATAAGCACATCTTCCCCGGAAGTCTCCTGGACTAAACTCCTTGTTATATTACTATCAGCCTTCATGAACCAGCTATACAAACCTCATCACAAACTATATCCAGACCAGAATTATCTAAAAAAATTAAACAGCATAGTCACAGTAAACCAGCTGATTTCTTTCAAAGTCAATCAGGCAGCACTAATATAGTCCCTTGAATGTATACCCTAAAAGGCCAAGTGCGATGAGCTACCTCTTTAGGGACTCTTGTCTCTCCTCTTTGTGGTCCATAGCTGCTGCAGAAGTACCAGCTGCTGTGCAAGAGGGACCGCTGTCAGATTACATTCTCCTCCCTCTTCTAAACTGATATGGTTTTGACGGAAAAGCACACATTCATGGAAAAACCATTAACTAGAAGAAGCTAATGGATAGTATCCCTGGTAAGTAAGGCACTCAGCAAAAAGAGAAAGTGCAATAATCAGAACACATTCCCTGTAACACTTATCAAGTAAGAACTTAGTAGCTCTAGGCCATTTCTTGTTCAACAGATATCCCCACTGACTTCAAAATGGAGTTGCTTTGAAAAACTGACAGCAAGATAGATCCCCTGATACACTTGTGCTAAGTTTTAACTTTGAAACTTTTTTAGAAAGTTGAAGGGGACATCCAATTACATTATAGCATGTTAAAGAATTCACTCTGAAGGGAAAGGTAATAAATACAGAAGTTATTAAACAGCAGCTTAAAGCCATACTAGAAAAAAAAATTAAAACTTGAAGTCTAGTTTCAGCACTAGTTTGCCTCCTACCTTTGAGTTTACTCAACAGCTTGGCTGTGAGAAATTTTTATTGAAGATTATTTTAGGAGAGGAAATTTTCCCCTTCAGACCAAAACATATATATATTTTCATAATGGCTTTGGCAATATGAAAGGAAATTGCAACTACACTGATTTAATGACAGCTACTCTCAAATCAATACAGCACTCAAAACTAGCGTCATAGTCAAGAAGAATAAGAAGAAAAGTTTAAGTGAAGTAATCTTAAAAGCAACCTTTAGCTTTTACGAAGATGTTATTTTTTTCACAGTAACTATAAATATCCTCTCGTCATGTTGGGCAAAGAGAAACACTTAATTACCTATCACTAATCTTTCTTGCTGCTGCTACTTGGCTGATTTTCAGTAGGACCTATAATTCCTTCCTTCTACACAGAATCACAAACTGCCAGTGACATCCCTCACAAGATGAAACATAGGCCTTAATGTGGATTCCTCTGCCTCTGTCCACATTATATGAAGTTCCATTTCCTTTCATGTAGCTATTCTCCTAACTCCTTCCTTCATTGCAAAAAGAAAGGCTCTGCCCTGTTTCTGAAGAACTCCCTGAGACAACCCCTTGCCCTCCTCTTCTTTAGGTTCCTGCCATACGAGGTCATCGTATTAATTTCACCAATTTAAAATGGAGTAACACATAAAAATAAAATGCTTCAGGCTGCCACGAAAGGTGCCAGGAAGGTGTATCAAGGTTTTCCCAGTCATTTCAGAGCTATGAGCACCTAAGCCCAGCAACATCCTGTGTGCAAAGAAGCCTCAGCCCTGAATCTGCGATTGAGGGGCTGATAGTGCCCGTTACCTACAGGCACCTCCATAGTGCCAGGTACACCTGCAGCACCCAGGCTTGAGTCAGCTGGGAACAGAAAATCTCCTTTTATTTCAAGCACTTAAAAATGGCACCATGAAATAATGGGGAAGGAGGGAGGGAAGACAGAACTAAAGAAAAACAACACACAAAAAAAGCAACTTTTGCTCATCCAGATTTCTTTTGCTTTCTGAGACCATGTAACTTCTTCCTAGGTTTAGTTTTGGTTTGGTTTGGGGTTTTATGTTGGGACAATACAGGTTTTGGGTAAAAATTTTGCCTGTCTTTCCTGATGTGTCTGTCATGACTCTAGAACATGTAATCCAATCTCTCCTCATCCCCTGAGCTTCCAAGATCACAGGAAGGAGGTAGAAACCATGACAAAAACGTCCGTGCTGTCTTTGCTGTCCTCACCACCTCCTCTTCTCTGCTGACCTGTGCAAGAGTTGCCATTGTCACAGCTCCTGCAAACTCCTTCAACATCGGGGTTCTGACTCGACTACTCTGCCCTCACTCCTTGGGGTCAGACACTGCTCTTCTTCAGCACAAACCTATGTCCTATCAACCCTTCTGCAAGCACTCCTCCTCTGATGTTCAACCTACAGACATGAATGAGCACTGATCCGCTCCATGGAAGTAGACAAATTATAAATTATGAAAGTGTACATTAACAAAAACAAATTAACAACTGCAATCAATCCTATGTAAAGTAAATACTTTATACCTTAGTCTTTTCACCCTGCAAGCAAGACTACCTTTATTTGACTCTCACATATGCATGATTTTTGTACCTAGCTGGAGTAGTCCAGAGCTGTTAGGCTTCATCCATCTAAGCAGCTGGAGTCTCTTTGCTGTCTTTAATCGCGTAGAAGAGGTGCATCCAGTGAACAGGAGCTATGTGAAACCCCAGTAAAGATCAGGCCTGCCATGATCTTAGACAGGATGAGTGCAGGCACCACATTGATGGTGTCAGCAGGGCCACTGAAGTGAGACGCATAACATTTTTTTTTGATGAAAAGCTCCATTAAAGTTGTTCCTCAAGGGCCTTCCCCAGCTCTGATACATAAGGGGCATGACAGCTCGATCAATCAGTGCCAGAAGATCCTAGGGAAACCAGCCATCCATGAGGACCATGATACTCACCTCAGGGGCTGTGTTAGACAGCTAATATTCAACTTCTTGATGCATAAGGCCCAACATACGATGTTTTTATTCAGAGTCCTCCCCCCAGATGCCACAATTACCAAACAAAATTTCTGATGGCATTTTTACCCTCTCTGCTGTTTCCTAGACAAATTATTAATCTCCCATCAAGCTTCGTTCCTGACTTAGAATTTAATTCTGTTTCAAGCTGGTCCCTTGATTGGACCCTTTGCACTTGAGTTGTGCTGCACTTATAGCTGGGCCCTGCCCATGGACCAGGAGAGAAAGTTCAGAGCTGCATCCACTCAGTTTTGACTTCAGTGTTTGTCATGATTAGATGCTCCAAGACAAAAGAAAAGGCAGATCACCTGACAGAGTGAGATGTAATAACACATACCGTGGATCCAATTTGACCAGCAAGAAGGAAAGTCAAAGCTTTCCTGGTTCTAGGCAATACTTTTAAAGAAATTCAGTGGGAAGTGACAGACAGTAGCTGGCCTTTGCCTTCAGAAGTAACATACAGCTAACCTTTACTCATGAAGCAAGAGAAGCTCTAATCTTTCCTTGACCAAAACCAATACCCTCCTGTGTAGACAGATCCTATAATATCACCAAAATACCATATAAATGAATTTATCAAGGCAAAGGAATTTGTTGTAATGATTGATAGAGCAGCTCCTGTGCAAGGCTCAGGGAATACTTATATAAATATACATTATACTGAGATTAAGTCAAAACTTATTAATATGGCCTCATTTGTCTCAGAAAGTACAAATAGAGAGAGAGCAATTTTTTGCTTTTGTCAACACTTCACAGTTGTCATTTTTAGCTCTAGTGTCTGTGTATAAATAATGAATATACTCTCAGAGATGGCACCACAGGAACAAAAATAGTTATAGGTAAATCAAATAACATTTTTTAAATCTCTAAAGCATTGCTTACAGAAACAAGAAAGTCTACTAAAAGGATATAATTTTTTACATGCTACAATACTAATCTAGGAAAAGTATTGCCACAAGACATCATTATGTCAGCAAGTCTAGGAGAGCATATGAAACATTCAACATGCACAATAAAATTACTATCTCTCCCTTTACTCAGAAAAAAACAGAACATTTTGTTCTAGAAACAAGTGATAGAAAAACTAAATGAACTGTTTTAATGGTTCAGATCAGAAGCACTAGCCAAAAGCAGAAGGTTAGGGGTAAAATTGTTGGAGTTCAATTTGTTTTCTTCAAGATTTAGTGAAATTTTTCATCCACATACCTTATTCAAAAAGCACATAGTTTATCTGATCTGACCTGATTAGTTGATGTGATTAGATATTTACAAATTCAAGTGCAAGTGGGTGAAATTTCCAGTTGGATAAAAATGGATTTTTGAGAAAGATTAAAACATTACATTCTCATATTTTCAAAATGTCCTTTTGCTTGAAAATTATAAATAACACCAGCTTTACTATTAATTTGATTTGTTGGGAAAGGATGAACCTCAAAAAAAACCCAAAACTTTTTTTTTCAGATTTGTCAGGCAGTCAAAAGTCAGTTACTTAAGTACAGTTAGCTTTTATGCTATTTCACTTTGAAGTATTAATATTGATTCAGAGTAGCATTACACTAGGCACAGTTAATATGGCAATACCCATGTTCCTCCAGTAATAAAGACACTTTAACAAGTTTTATTTGCTAAATGTATATATCATTCCAATCATAACTATTGTAGGCAAGATTCTTAAATAAGTACAATCATCTCCTCACATTTATGATTCATTACTTTGTAACTTTAAAAAGAGCAGGAAATTCAACAGTTTGCTACTGTATTTGTGCACAAATACCATTATGCATGTACAAATGCACAAACAAAAAACTTTCTCCTGCTTTGCTTTCCTAGAGGTCATAACAAATTTGATATACTCAGTACATGTTACGGAGGAGCACTGTTCCAAATAAGAGCCAAGCAGAGCTGCTGACTATTAGAAAGTACTGATATAGCATCAGCATTTCTGCTATCTGTGGCTCCCAGAGAGCCCTGTAATCCACTCATCTTCCTCTGCTCCACTATTTGAGCACATAGCTTGTGGGTTTGTTGGGGGAGATGGGGAGGGGAGGTGGTAGCAGTGGTGTGTGTTCAGTATCTGTGTTACTTCAGGGGTCATTTATTAGCAAAGTGATAGGCAATATTCTCTCCAAGGGATGTGTTGCTTATTATACTTGGTTTGTAAACTGAAGAATAAAGTGAAGATGTAACTCAGCATCGTTAACAGATTGGTACTTAAAAATACTCACATATCAACCTTCCTTGGATAGCAGAAGGAATTCGATAACTTTATGCTTCTGAGGTTCCAGGCTTTCACAATTTTCAAGTGTCTGATTTCCACATGAAATAAATACCAGTTCTCCACTAGCAAGACCCTAGTGGTTTAGTTCTATATTTTAGGGATACACCTTAACACTTGAATTTTATTGAAGTGGGCATAGAAATATCTTGTTCTGCTTGAATTTCAGTAAACTTTGAGAAAGGACAGAGAATTTCCTTCCTACTGCTATTCCTAATATGTATTCAAACATATGTGCACCTGCCCCCTCAAACTTAAATATTTAGTATGGCCATCCAATAAGGTTACCCTCAAGATTCCCACATTCTCTATAAAAAGTGATACAGAGGAAAATGGGCTCAGGCAATAACAAGAAATAAGTGGGAATATACTTTTTCCTATCTCATCACCCATTCTGCAAAAAATTTTCAGGTGATGATATGTTGCAGTGGAGATAGCAACCTTCTGCAACCTGGAAGATGAAGGAGAACTGTGCTCCCCAATGCTGAAGCAGTTTTTGTACACTGGTGCAATTTCATCTCATAAAGGACATGGCTTTATAACAGGGATGCAGTCTGATATAATCACAAAAATCTACCAATGCAAAAATCCTTTGCAAAGAACTCATTTACTAAACATGAAACAGGTAGACTAGAAGTTAACAACTGCCTTTTAAGATATCCATCCTGGGAGGAAATTCAGCATTAAAATAACAAAATTAAGTAATAAGAGGTACATATAGAACACAAGTTGATTTCTGCAACTAATGCCCCCAACAACTGACCACTTAATGAGAGCAAGGGAATGCAGAATTGCACTAAAACAATGTGAGAGGCTTACAGCATTATACAAAGCCATGGCACAGGCAGAGGCACACATTGCCTGGAGGAGAAGGACCTGGGGGTGTTGGTTGACAGCCAACTGAACATGAGCCAGCAGTGTGCCCAGGTGGCCAAGAAGGCCAATGGCACCTTGGCTTGTATCATAAACGGTGTGACCAGCAGGTCCAGGGAGGTTATTCTCCCTCTGTACTTGGCACTGGTGAGACCGCACCTCGAATCCTGTGTTCAGTTCTGGGCCCCTCAACACAAGAAGGATGTTGTGGCTCTGGAGAGAGTCCAGAGCTGAGGAACAAAGCTGCTGAAGGGGCTGGAGAACAAGTCTTACAAGGAGCAGCTGAGAGAGCTGGGATTGTTTAGCCTGGAGACAAGGAGGCTGAAGGGAGATCTTACTGCTCTCTACCACTACCTGAAAGGGGGTTGTGGAGAGGAGCACGCTGGTCTCTTCTCCCAGGTGGCAGGGGACAGGATGAGAGGGAATGGCCTCAAGCTCCACCAGGGGAGGTTCAGGCTTGACATCAGCAAAAAATTTTTCACGGAAAGGGTCATTGGGCACTGGAACAGGCTACCCAGGGAGGTGGTTGAGTCACCTTCCTTGGAGGTGTTTAAAGGATGGATGAATAAGTGGCTGAGCGGCATGGTTTAATAATTGATAGGAATGGTTGGACTCAATGATCCAGTGGGTCTTTTCCAACCTAGTGATTCTGTGATTTCCCGCTGCATCAGAGCACAGTAAATCGCGGGCGATTTCAGCTGAGTAATTCTATTTCTCTGCTGAACCTTTCTCTGGACCATTGCCCATGATTTTTTTACCCTGACAAATGCCTGGGACAAGAGTTGTCTGTTATGCTTGTTTGTATGGTAGTGATTCCAGTGGGGCTAAATGAGATCTCTACACACTAACAAGTACAAATGAACAACAACAGAACAAGAACATTCTCTTTTCTTAAAGCATCTTAAATCCCTTTTTCTATTCCTTGGCATACTGGAGTGCTTAATGAGCATATGAGAAAATGCCACAAAAGGACATCATTTCGAAAGCAAATGCTTGCTTGCAATTGTGTATGTGTAAGTGCTTGCAATTTTTCCATGTGCAAATTCAGTAAGTAAAGACTTGGCTTCTTCATATTTGAAAGTAAATCTTTCTGAACATGCACAAAGGCTGTCAGCCTGAAAAATTGCAGCAAACTGGCTGGCAGAAAGCAAAAAAACAAAGACAGTTGTTGAAGGAGACTAGTAGAGAACAGATGCAAAAGGCTTTCACCGAAGTGTTGGAATAAGGGACTTGGGGATACAGATAACTTCAAACAAGTGTTTAAGAATCTGCATGGCAAAAAAATAACTTAACAGTATTCTCATAAAACATTGTAAATTTTATAGAGCTATGCCAATTGACAAAATGAGATTTCTTTCTCTCTAGGCTATGATATCACTTTGGCTTCTCTAGCACTGCAGCTCAGTAGTGGACCCAACGGGAATAAAAGCAGAGCTGACTATTTTGCCTTCTGTGCTGATTTTCTGTTGCAATGCACATGAGAAGATGATATCAAAACTGTGACAAAGGAAGGAGAAAACTACAGTCAAAATGCCCACCTGTATCACCTGGTGATTTAAATCTAATATCCCAAGAAGCAGAAGGACAGTTTGCTGAAAAAAGGAGATGGATGACTATGTAACATAGGACACACTTCACTACATCTGATGTTCATCTGGAGGCTCTCTTTCCCTGCATAAATCAACCCTTATGACAGCCTTGCTTTCTTTTTATTCAGATTTAAACAATGCAAAGAAAATACAGATTTTTCCAGCTCACACGGAGGCAAATAGAAAACAATGTCAGAGAAAAGTAAATATTTCTAGAGTGCCTATCTGCCTGGCTTCAGTTTCCAACACCAATTCCCAACAAACTGTACATTTTCACTAATTCTGTACTCAGAAATCTGATGCTGAATTGCACGAAGATAATTTAATATACTGCTTCCTCTTAGCAAAGACTAAACAACCTACAGGATCTTCCATTCCAACCTCTTCTAAGCCGATACTTCATAATTTGCCTTTATATACCACATAAAATATTCCTCCCAAAGCCAGCTGGAGAAATGTACCCATGAGCGGTCCTCATCCTTTAAACAGAACTTCATTTGTGCTATTCTGACTTTCACACCCCACTGCAATTCAAAAGTCAGGAGCCCGTTATTACTCAATGTAACTCTATCTACATTTTCACTCACACTGATTCTCAGTGGCAGTTACACAACTAGCTGCTGTTTGCTCCTTTGTATATTTTCCCAGAGCTGACAATTGAAAGCTTCATTTTGAACATCTGGAACATAATAGCAAAAACAGCAGCAGCAGCATCAAATTCTGTGTATCAGCAATGAACGCTACTTCCTTTGTTTCCCTCAGCAGCATTTTCTGCTGTACAGCACTAAATGCTTCAGCTGAGAGTATTACAGTCGTGTGTGTTGACATGCCCTTTGTAAGAGTTCCCAAAGATACCATGGACCACAGGTTACACTTAAGCAGAAAGTATCTCAGTCCAAGATTTGCGCCTATCTACCTAATCATAATAGAAATACCAGATCATTGGGAAGAAAACTTTTGCCAATGTTCTATTTCTTTTAATTAGCTAGGATTATCATAACTACCATACTTGAGAGGGAAGATATTCAAAGTTATGTCGATATCCTAGGGACTTTATCATCTAAATTAGAGAAAACACATCAGCAGATGGCAGGCACACAAAGATGTGGAAAACGGGGAAAGACTGTAAATAGAGATGCTTCTGTCATATGCGTATTCCATGAGGTTTTGTTGCATATCTTTAGCCTCTGCAACAGTAAGTATAAAATGACCCTAAATGTAATGTTGCCATTTTTAATCATACTCGACGTATAAAGTGAATTATATCTTCATCTAGCACAAAACAGACATCATGCTGCTCTCAATAGAGTTGCACTGATGTTCGTCTTTTTGGCCATGTTTGTGTTTCCAAATTGCATTTCCAACCTGATTCTGCCCCCTGTGAAATTAAGAGGGTTTGGTCAGCTGGGGATTTCTCAAATGGAAAGAAGACTTAGGTCCAAAGAAGAAATTTTTGTTTTTTTTTTTTTGCTTTGTAATCTGCTTAACATTACTTCATTATTGCAGAGATTGAGACTCGGTTTAATTCTTTTTCTTTAATTTTTTCTTTCTAATTCCTGTTTCAATAGATTGTGTTGGTTGGTGAGCAACAGCCTGTTCAATTTATTGGTAGAAACAATGAAAACACTAAATACAAATCTCAGAAATCTCATCACAATCAATTTCTAGAAACAAAAATTGGAGTCAATTTCCTCAATTTTAGAGGAGAAAAGATCTGAGAGGCAGAAAGAGGCAGGCTTACATAGCCAGGGAGGTGAAACAGCAAATCCCAATGCTGCTCTGTGGAGAATCCCTTTATGCTGAAGCCACAAGCCTCTTTTAACACAGAGCACTCATATGGTATAGCTCGCTCAGTTAAAAGTATACACTTTGTGTGGAAAAATACTACTACATTTTTTTTCTATTTTCCAGACAGTGTGGCCGGTAACCTGGGGAGACTGGTCATCTTCTCCCAAGTGACAGGGAACAGGATAAGAGGGAATGGCCTCAAGCTCTGCCAGGGGAGGTTCAGGCTGGACACCAGGAAAAAATTTTTCACAGAAACGGCCATTAGGCACTGGAACAGGCTGCCCAGGGAGGTTATTGATTCACCTTCTCTGGAGGTGTTTAAAGGACAGGTGGATGATGTGCTGAGGGGCATGGGTTAGTGATTGATAGGAATGGTTGGACTTAATGATCCAGTGAGTCTTTTCCAATCTAGTGACTTTGTGATTCTGTGATCTTCCCATGGGTCTGTGATGCCAAAAAATGCTAGTTTTCCTGCTGAGGGTGCCTTCCTGAGAGACTCTGAAAGCACTATCTAGCTTAGAAATGTAATAAAATTATAAAATCTGGAAACTTTGCTGAATCTTCCATTCTTTACTACTTTTGTATGTTTTCACTGCATATGCTTTCTTCGCCATTGCTGCTTTAACACTTGCTTTATATATTAGTCATTAGACAGCTGGTTTAGACTTTGACTTATCACCTTATCTCCAGATACACCCATGTTTATTTAACCTAAATATATCAACAGAATTTTTTTTTAGTTTTTCATTTATTTCCTTCAGTGTGCACTTTTATTCCTCTGCCAACACCATCTGTCTCTATCAGAGGTGCCTGTATTCACCCAGGACAAACTAAAGAACTTGCTCCTCTCTCCAATCTGGATATTTGAAATCTTTCCCACAGTCATCACCTGCTTTGTCAGTTCTTTTAAAAAGTGTGTTCACACCATCCAAAACTTCAAGTAGGATCTGTGCCCCTCATTATCTCTCTGCCGCAAAGAATGACAGTTAGTCAGGAAGTTAGAGGTGGCACTACCTTACAGCACCATGTCCCATTCAGCTTACCTACATGTTCCTGCAATTTGGCTTTGCAGGAACCTGGACTGGTGAACATCTCACACCACCACCCACAGGAGACACTTTGTAAACACTGAGCCTCCTGCCTCACAGAGGACACAGGTAGTACCTATCTCCTGCTGAGACTTTTGGGGAGAAAAAGCAGCCTTGTACATGACAGCACTAGCTGTGTACAGTGTGGCATTCAAAGGCTTCAGATATTGGAGTTAGTATGTCTTCCTGCACTGGTGTTTTCAAGCCAGTCATTGGAAAGGTTTCTGAAATGATGGTGAATTTTAAAGTGGACAAATCCACCTAGGGTCACTTCACCACCCCTCCATAGGAAGACTCCTGTGTACTAAAGGAGACAGTCATAGCAAGGGGCTTACAGCAAAACCCAACACCACTCAGTTTTGGGTTTGCTTCATATCACACAAAAGAGCAGCCCTTGAGCCTCTCCACTCAGAGTCAAGGCAGTTGCATGCTCTGTATGAGCCAGGATTTAATCCCTCATGGACAGGTACATGCAAGTGTATCACAGAATCACAGAATGACCAGGTTGGAAGAGACCCACTGGATCATCGAGTCCAACCATTCCCACCAATCCCTAAATCATGCTCCTAAGCACCTCATCTACCCTAACTTTAAATACCTCCAGGGACGGTGACTCAACCACCTCCCTGGGCAGACCGTTCCAATGCCTAACCACCCTCTCCATGAAGAACTTTTTCCTAATCTCAAGCCTAAATCTCCCCTGGTGGAGCTTGAGGCCATTCCCTCTCGTCCTGTCCCCTGTCACTTGGGAGAAGAGGCCAGCTCCCTCCTCTCCACAACCTCCCTTCAGGTAGTTGTAGAGAGTAATAAGGTCTCCCCTCAGACTCCTCTTCTCCAGGCTGAACAGCCCCAGCTCTCCCAGTCGCTCCTCATAAGGCCTGTTCTCCAGCCCCTTCACCAGCTTCGTTGCTCTTCTCTGGACTCGCTCCAGAGCCTCAACATCCTTCTTGTGCTGAGGGGCCCAGAACTGAACACAGTACTCGAGGTGCGGTCTCACCAGTGCCGAGTACAGAGGGAGAATAACCTCCCTGGACCTGCTGGTCACACCGTTCCTGATACAAGCCAAGATGCCATTGGCCTCCTTGGCCACCTGGGCACACTGCTGGCTCATGTTCAGTCGGTTGTCAACCAGCACCCCCAGGTCCTTCTCCTCCTGGCAGCTTTCCAGCCAGGCTTCTCCTAGTCTGTAGCTCTGCTTAGGGTTGTTGTGCCCCAAGTGCAGGACCCGGCATTTGGCCTTGTTAAACCTCATGTCGTTGGACTTGCCCAGCAGTCCAGCCTGTTCAGGTCCCACCTCAGCAGGGCTGCATGCCTGTGACAGTCATGCACTCACAGATGATGTAAACTACACTAGGAATGTGCTGTGGGCCACCCTCACTCCAGCCTATGAATACAGCAACTGAAAGCAGGGAAAAAAGATCTGAAAGAACAAAACAGTAACTGAATAGATGTAAGTAAAATTCATTGAATGAACCGGAACTGAAATGTATTAGGAGTTAAGGTCTGAGCAGCAGCCAGGAATATGCCTTCTCAGATGAAAAGTGGAGTCAAGCATGAACACTCATGTTCACCTTCCAGGGAAGACAGAAAACAGCCAGCTCAGACCTGAAAACTCTGCCAAAGAGGCAGTAGATAAATGCTTGGGCAGAGTATCTCACTAACGCAGCTCTACAACTTCCAGAGCAGAGCTGGCTTGTATTTGGCTGGCTTACAGGGTGGACAGAGAAGATCACAGCTGCCTGTGCCCATCTGTGTAGACATGCCTTAAGAGCCCTACTGAAGCTTTCCTATCAACACCAGCTGAGAAGCCTGTCCTAAATTTAGGGTATTAAAACAATTTGGCAAAGCAAATAGAACTATGAGGAACCAACACAGATTCTGTATCAAAACTGTGGATGCATTTCCAGGTTTTAACATTTTAAATTACAGGCTAACTTGTCAGATTAGCTTTAAAGTCTCAGGGGAACAAATTCCAACAGGAAAAATAAACAAACAGAAAAACAGATTGCCAGAACTGAAGAAACCTTGTCCATCAAGCATTCTGCAGCCTTGGGAAAGCAGCATTCCTAGGACGACTAACAGTCAAGTAATAATACCTCACCCTCAAAAATATCACAAACAGCGTCTATACTTCTGTCTAGACTGTTCAAGAGCAGGGGGACAACACCTGAACATCCTCAGATACCTGTGCTTCCATTGCTGTAAGACATGAACTGCAATAGGAGGAAAAAGTATAATGAACATCAAAAATACTCTCTGATGGGAAACGCTCATTGAAGTCAGGCATCTACCCATTCCTTGATTTTTTCCTTTTTTTGGTTAACTTTATTTTGCCTCTCGCCCACTGTATAAACATCCCATAGAAGCAACCATAATGTCTTTCATGATTTCATGCCTCCCCTGTCAGTCCTGCTGCTGAGCTGCACTCACGTGGAAGATCTGGAAGCAGCAATGAGAACTTCATGTTGCACAATGTGGCAGTTTGTGTCATGAAAGCTGAGCAATTAGAGGAGAAGTCAGGCGATCTGCCACTTGCTGGATGCTGAACAGCACAGTTCCAGGCACACACACACACACGACCAGCCAAGGTTCAGACCTTAGTATAGAGTTGGCAAATTTTGCAAAAGCTAAGTGACATTTGAAGTAAGATTTCAGATTGCCTGATAACAGCACAGTTGACCATATAGAGGGCTGCACATGTAATACTATTGATACTCAGGCTCCAGGAAAGTCAGCATAACTAATTTGCAAGAGTAAACATGCAGTGTTGACTTCAGTCTCAAACCTAAATGATGGTATTTCAGGATCCTGCATTTCTTCCTGTGAGTCTCATCATTCCTCCTTCACTACACTTACCAAGAAACTGAAGACTGTTTCTTTACTTCTAAGGACATTCATGGAAATCTATGGGAAAACAAATTATCCATACCTAGAGATGTATCCACACCCTCTATATTTTGGCACTGTGTAGATGTTGCAACTCTAGTAGAATGAAAACAGTTAAATCAGTGTTCCAATATCTTGAACAAGCAATCAATAGGGATAATAAAAGAACAGAAGAGAAAAAATCACTCTCCACCTCTAAGAATGTGCATCAGCAGTCATCATATTAGCTAAAATTCCTCCCATGTTCCTTTAACCTCGTCTTAAGTTCCACCAAGCTTTTAATGCTGAATGCCTAGATTTGCACTACCATTGCTCCTTGAGAAAGAAATAATTGTAGTTATGCTAAGACATAGTATAGATTTACAACTACTCCTTTTTTGTTTTTTCCAAAGTTAATTGTAAACAGTTTAAAACTATGCTTGGCCAGTGATCAGCAGAAGTAAGAATTCCATAGCTCAAGTGACCTCAGGTACACCCAACTCTAAGGCAGGGGAGGGTGCACCTTTTGTGGGGTGATGTTTCTCTGCTCTTGGGTGGATAACCTGATACCACAGGAGGATGGTTACCTGTTGGCTGAATCATTCCCTCTCCACAGCACCACAGCAGACCACAAACAACACTCCTAGAAACACTCAGCAAAGTCTGTCTCTCTCCAGTGATTACAGAGACACCACAATGAATGGGTCCCTAATCTAATCACTTTATTTAAGTGAATACTCTAATAAAGTTAATTAGGTAACATGAATATAGGCCCAGAACTGTTTTTAGAATTACATGTTTCTGAGAAAAAATAAGAGTCTCAAGTACTCTTCTACAATCTCACTTGTAAAGAACAAACTACCTGTATATTTAGTACCTGAAGAAGGACTAGTGCACCAAAGAGCTTGCAAGCTTCTCCCAGAGAAATCATTTTTCCCTAGGAGTTATGAGGAGGAAAAATGAGGGGCATGTGGAATTAAAACAAAAGTGGTAGTCAGGCTCAATATTCTGTTCCAGAGTCCAACTAAAATTTGAGTCCCAAATAGCAGTATCTGACTATCCATGTGTTTGTGCCACTGCTTTTTGAATTCATCTCAATAGAGTGTGGAGGAAAGAAGTAACTCAGTGTAATTGTGCCTAAGTGGAAAGGCAAAGTTAAAAGGCAAAGGTCTCTGCCAGTAGAGGTTTCAGAGTGTACAATGGTAATTCAGGCAAATTGACTGTTAGAAATATAAGTGGAAGATGATGCAGCAACTGAGAATCCTAAAAGGAAAATAAAGGTTAGAATCTTGTTTATACACCTCTACTTACATTTATTAAGTTCACTTCTTTTATCTAGAAATTAAGTTAATATTTACAACCTTTTACTTTTCTGGATCTTTTTTTACTTATTAGCATGAGTAATTTTGGCAATAGTCCTCAGTTCAGCCTTAGCAACAGAATTATTTTTTATATATATGTCCTTAGTGATTTCCTGCAGAAAAAAATCCCATTAAACTCAGAGAAGTTCTCTGAATGGAAAAAATCAGATTCAGAACCAAAACTTATTATCACATCACTACGAAAGAATTTGAAGTCTTGCAAAATGCATTTCACAGCAGTCAGGACAAAACAAAAAAAAATCACATTCTTTAGAATGAAAAAGTAAACATTTGTGAAGCTAATTCAACACACTTTGCACACAATCTACTACTATTCTAAATCAGGTAGTGGACCATGTGCAAATACCAGTAAAACATTATTAACTGTGTGCTAACAACATAATTGATGGAAACAATGTACCTCTACAAGCATCCTCATTTAATAATTGTTTTTTAACTGAAAAAATGTAGTTTTATTAAAACTTAAAATGCTTGTGAAAAGGGAGAATTTTAAACCCAAATATCCAAAATTATTATTTTTTTCATAAAAAAATTAATTACTCACATCCCTGTTTTTCCATCCAAAAAATGCTCAAAACTAAATTTCTTTCCAACATTAAAGTATTACAAAAATGCTGCTTATCTAGTCAAAAAAATAGCTAATATTTCACTAATATCTCAGGTTTTATTCTGTCAGATTTTTTTATATGATGTATAAAACATGCACTTTTAAACACCTAGATGTATCTCCACCAAGCTTTTTAGACATGGAGCATTCACAATACATTTTGAAAACTTCTGTTTAAAGGTCATTTTGCCCAACAGGTAGCATGAGCGTTTGCTACTATAATATTCATAGCACATACATACAGCTGAATCACAGTACTTTGACAGGATCTTGTTTCAAGTAAGAAACCTAAACTTCCCATACAAAATATCCCACTAGCAAAGAAAATGCCAACTCAGGGAATCCAGGTTATTAAATTTCTTTCACTGATATGAGAATCTCTGTGACTCTTTACATTAACAGCTCACAAATGAAGAATCTTTCAGTTTGCAAAGAAATCAGTAATGGTTTAAAAAACATTTTGTTTGACATTGTAACAGTAATGGGGACTACCAGAACATACTAAACTTCTTATTACATTTATTTAAGCTGGCTCATTACAAATGGAAATATTATTATATCATTTGCCTTTATAACTTCTTTTTCTCTTATCTTGGTTAAAGAAAGCACTGCATCTGTTTTTCTTGAGGAGGCTAAATCAGAAGGAAAATATTTTAAATATGACTTTTGGGAACAGATTAACTTTTGTTGAAGTAGTCGGGTTGACCTACCGTAAACACTAACCTGGATGCAGCTCCCAGCATTTTGTTGTCTTAGCTGAGGGACAAAAGAGAACAGTCAAACTTTGTTTCCACTCATGTGGGAGAAGATTATAGCTTTTCCTGAAGCCATTCAGAAACCAGCCCAGCCATGTCTTTCTGCACAGGTTCAGGGCTGAAGGATGCTGGTTTCCTTCTCTTAGTCCATGTGACTCAAACTTTCACCTTCTCCATGATGGAGAGCAGCCCATTATACCTGATACCTCAGATATTATGTTGATAATACCTGATTATACCTGATACCTCAGATATTATCTTAGCTTGTTGCTAAGAGAATCCTCTTCCTTCAGAGGTCTCTGTCTGCAGCAAAGAACGGAATGTTTCACTGGGAGAGTGCTAAAGATGGGTTTTGCCAATAGCAGCAGTTCAAATGTCTGGTATACACTTCATCACAATGTATCGTATCTTTAGAAGGACTGGTTGCATCTGCTCTCAAGAAACTCGAGCATGAACCAGTGGGTGATGAAGGTCAGAGTCAGAGCCATTTGAGGGAAGAAAATGCCAGAACTTTCTCCTGTGCTGTTTTTGGCTCTAACCATCACAGTACCTCAGCCTCCTACACAAACAATAGCACTTCCCACCTTGACACCATACTGCTTTCCCCTACCACTATTAGAATAAACCCATTACCTGACAGTTCAGCAGTCCAGGGAAAAATTAATTCACCCTGTTTCACCCCTGAACACCCACTCATCCTTCTTGATTAATTTTATAGTATTTTATTTTATTTTATTCTCACAGCTGTGGCAAAAACCACAGAAGGAAAAATGGTATTACACAGAACATATTGGAGACTTTCAATTATAAGATTTTATCCTTACATAAATATAGAGGTTAATACATCTAGTTACATGAAGATTAATCTCCCTAACTGTTGCCAGATCTGTGGTGTTCTTATTACTACTTATGTTCCAGCAGTGTTATTTAAAGCTCTCATCCACAGCTTTAATATTTACATTAGACTTTCTGAAAATGTTTAAGTTCTTTCTTCGCGACAGCACACTCTGCTTATTCTTGCCTGAACTACCTTTCTCCTCTGAGTCACCACCTGTCTTATCAACTTCCAGGCTTCCAGACTCCTCCTTTTATTAGAATTTAGCACCACGTTGATGCTTAGAGATTTTTCTGTAAATTTGCTAATAGCTTTTATAATTGTAGTTGTTTTATCAGCTGGAATATAGAACAGTTTAATAACCAATTATACACTAAAATAAACAACTCTATGGGAATATTTCAGGGGGTTCCCGATG
Source organism: Clamator glandarius (assembly GCA_033459285.1). Taxonomy (NCBI): domain Eukaryota; kingdom Metazoa; phylum Chordata; class Aves; order Cuculiformes; family Cuculidae; genus Clamator; species Clamator glandarius. Next base: position 11,042,062 of record JAUNZM010000261.1, read on the forward strand.
TCTAACATGATACACTGTCAAGCATAGTAGGAACACAAGCTTTGTAGCATTGTTACTACAGACTTTGCTTTAGGTTATTAGTCAAAAGTTTATAGATATAGTTAGGGAGGCTTCTGCTCCATTATCCTCTTTGTACACCCAGATAGTCAGTTCTGAGTGTCTCAGGGCTCGGTGTGGATACATAATAGAGATTAAATTAAAAGTGAAAGCACACATCTGGAATTTTAAGCTCGAATGTATTATGGTTTTTCATTTAAAGGAGCTCTGAGCCATGTTCAGGGAGAGCACTGATCTTGTTTTTTCCTTCCCTATGAGCACTGGGACCAGAGTAAGCATGCCTGAGAGGAATGGAGGAAAGTGTCAAAGGGGGAGAAAAGAGCAACCATTGAAAGAAAAGTGTTCAGTTGAGACTTAAGGGTGGAGACTGTGATAAATTTAAAGTTTGAAATATCTTGACAACTAGCTAAGAAACTACACCCATGTGGTTCTTGAAACAAACTCCTAGACTCAATTCTAGAAACAACAAAAGAATCTCTGTCAGCAGAATTAGCCTTAAAGCTATGGGCTGGACAACAAACAAAATAATACACACCCGAGCCCCAACAACTGTGTGTACAGCAGTGTCTGAGGATGAATGTTCTTACAGTAGCTCTATATGCCTGCTCTTGCCAGGTTGTCAGACCTGGTCCTTCAGAGTTTCCTGGCTGAGAAAACATTGAGAAAGATTCAAGAGGCTTTATTCTGTGAATATGTGATTGTACAAATTCTGGAAATCAGATAGTTTAGATAGACATTCTGCAACCATCTTCAGTAACACATGATGAAAACATTTGTCTCAGAATTTATTTGTAGGTTACTTTATTTTTGATAGAGATCTATTGTCTTTGAATAGATGTTTTGCTTTCTATTTATTCATTTAATGACTACTACACACACACACAAACCAACATTTTATTAAATTATATTTCTTACAAGCCCTACATTCAGTCTGTACTGTACAACCTTTGGTTGTAGCTTGTGAATTTACTAATATCCATTTTGATATGAACTCATGTCCTACTGTATCAGCCACCATCAGGAGAGAGAGGGAGAAAAGGAAGGAAAGAAGAAAGGAAGGAAGCAAGAAAAGAAGGAAGAAAGGAAGAAAGGAAGAAAGGAAGGAAGAAAGGAAGGAAGAAAGGAAGGAAGAAAGGAAGGAAGAAAGGAAGGAAGAAAGGAAGGAAGAAAGGAAGGAAGAAAGGAAGGAAGAAAGGAAGAAAGGAAGAAAGAAAGGAAGAAAGAAAGAAAGAAAGGAAGGAAGAAAGGAAGAAAGGAAGAAAGGAAGAAAGAAAGGAAGAAAGGAAGAAAGAAAGGAAGAAAGGAAGAAAGGAAGAAAGGAAGAAAGGAAGAAAGAAAGAAAGAAAGAAAGAAAGAAAGAAAGAAAGAAAGAAAGAAAGAAAGAAAGAAAGAAAGAAAGAAAGAAAGAAAGAAAGAAAGAAAGAAAGAAAGAAAGAAAGAAAGAAAGAAAGAAAGAAAGAAAGAAAGAAAGAAAGAAAGAAAGAAAGAAAGAAAGAAAGAAAGAAAGAAAGAAAGAAAGAAAGAAAGAAAGAAAGAATTCTCTAGAAACATTCCTCTGAAGTACTTAAAAGTACCAAAGGAGTAAAGATTCCCATGTAAATACCACATACATCTAAAATAATGCCTTGGCTCATCCCATTGAGTATGCCACAATTAACTAAGCCTGTTAATAAAACAGGAGATTATAAGGCCATAATAGTGTGTTCCAGTAATTATATTCTTAGCAGCTTTTGAGAGATACTAAGTTCATTGCAAAAGTTAATAATAGCATAGACAATGATGATTTTTTTTTAATTAGGAAGAAATTATAGCCTATGCTTCCTTAGACACATTAAATTAAACATTGAAAAAACCTCCTATTCAATTGTTCATTGTTCGAAGCCCACCAGATAAACTCAGGACAACTGACGTGTGGAGATTTTGGGGCTATTATCTTTGTAAAATACTCAGACTGAAAACACAAGTGCTATACTTAATCCAGTAGCTACATAGTTACCATCCCGAATGGTATACCTTTTGTCTGAAAACTATGTCACTTATACAGGAAACTTGTGTGCTCCTTGACAAGTTCTTGTGCAATGCCACATCAGGTCAGTGCTGTTACCTACCAGGTATCACCTACATTGTTTTACATCAAGTAAAAATCCTACCATTTCTATGAAGTGCCAAATAGCAAGGAAAAATGAAGGCCAAAAGACTGTTGACAGTTCTAGAAATTTCTATATCCCATAGTCACTGCTCAGTACAAGTACAAGTAAGCTCTTCTCAGACTCTATGGCCTAAGTGTAAATACTGTGCTAGTGGCTGCAGTTTGTTGCTATGAGCCTGGCTTGCCATTTTTGGCCACCTTACAGTAGCCTCAGTCCAACACCTCATGCTCCCTTATCAAACACTGCCACATCAATCTCTCGGGGAAACCTCCAAGTGCTGTGGCAGCATCTGAGAGGAAAGTAGCTGCCTGGCAATGCCTCCCCACCCTGGGAAACACAGGACAATTGCTGTTACATATCATCAAGCTGCTGCACACGTGCTAGTTGAGCATGAGGGCACAGCTTCTCCCCCATCTTCTGTGCCTTTTGAACCCCTGGTCTTTTGCTTCTGATCTTCAAAAAGCAGAATTAGTAAAGTTGTAAGCATAATCATTTCATAAACACAATTCTGGATGAATATAAATTGGAACAGACATTTGCAAAAGCTGGTTTTGATCACTGAGGTAAGTGAGGGCTGGGAGAAGTATTAAATTGATTACAGCAGGTGTGAGATATAGTTTCTTCAGTAGTTTCTGTTTTGAAAACAGGACAGAACTCATTGGGTGAAGGTTGTGTTAAGGTGATGTAGGGTTTTTCTTTGTGTCTTGTCATCTCACATCTAGTGCTTATCAAGTATGTATTAACTTTTATAACCTCTGTGAAATGAGGAGCCTCCTGAGGGACGGCTCCCCATTTTGTTGCAAAAATTAACACAAGTGGTCCATGTGTTGGTACGTTTACAAATGTCTGGAAGAGTGAACTACTCTGATCTGCTGTGTGATCCTACCAAGCAGAGGCAGAAAGAGATCAATAAAGTGGGGTGAGGAACTTTTAGCAGCTGATTACAATCCTGTTCTGCATTACATTGCAGAGCAACAGTGACAGACTGCGCTGGAGCAGCTGTAGGCTGCACTGCTCACATCAATTTTTTGTTGCCACAAATTTCATGTGTGGAGTTAAGTAGCCCAGAATATTCTGATGCTAGCAGAGACAATGGGTGACTCTGCAGTGCAAACCTGAGGTTATTTGATTAAGGCCTTCCCAAAACACAACCCAGAATGTAAACAATCTGCTTATCCATTTCCTGGTGTCTTAGACCATGTTTCTTCATGTAATACTTGTGCTTAGCAGTTGGCTTCATTTATATCACTCACAGACATACATATTGATTTTGTTTCTTTCCAAGGATCACTAAAAATTCCAGTGCACATATATGTTGCCTTTAAATCCTATTAAAGCTTTACTTTTTCCCCACAACAGAGTTAACTTAATGGAAAGAATAACAAGAATGACAAATAATCTTGGTCTCCTAGATTCTTTGATTTCTTCTCAGCTAAATAATTAATAATACAAAAGCCAGACACCAGTCATGAGGTTTCTTCAGACTGACTGATTGGCATTCATGGAATATTTATGTTCATTAGTATATTTATTATAGTAGTAGGTCCTGGGATGACATTATCCGCCCCACCTCCCTTTACAGTATTAATTTCATAGTTATTAATGTTAGATATGTTAGCATCATGAACATTTAGATGAAATTCTTGAAGTTCATCTTAAACAACGTCTGTCTGTCTTAGTATGCAGACCCAGCAAGTGATAACATTATTCTCACTAGAACTGAAAATGTGCTCAGAATACATTTAGTCAGAAGCATCTTCAGTATATAACAGTAGTTACGGCCAAGGCTAATCCCATTTCCCTTCTCAAAACATTGAACAAGGGAGTCCCATTATTTTTAGTATTTCTGTGACAGTATAAAAGAACAGTTCTAACTCAAGTTTGTACACTAAACATGATCTGTATTTGAAATTAATCCCTTACATGTTTCACACAATAGAAGCACCTTTATCAGTTGCTATGAAACTGTTGAAGTCAGGGAAAGGGAACAAACCAAAGAAGCTGCGTGTCTTGGGAACATCATCTCTATGGAGCCCATTATTTAGGTTTTAGTGAATGCATTTAAATAATTTTTTTCTTAAGAGAACACTGCTTTTGCATTGTTATGCACACAACAGCTACAGCAATATTATGTACATTCCTGCTCTGTCTGCAGGATTTACTCCTGGTATGTACAGCTAGACAATACATCAGCTGTTACATGTTGCATGACACCACTCACTGCTCTTTTCCAGCATATTTACATGTCTTAGTGTGCTTGTCACACAGAGGTCCACATTTTGACTCAGACTTGAAGAAAAAGGGCCTTGAGTATCCAAAGCTTGTCTGGGTTTTTTTGTTTGCTTGTTGTTTTCCCAGAGATGACACTTGATCTGCATCAAATCCACACTGGCAGCAAACTCACACAGAAATTAAGGGAAAATGGAAATTCATCAAAATTCTGTGTTCTTTCAGCATTTCAGAAATGTGATATCCTAGCCATCTGAGCAATCCTAGATATTCAGAGCAATCTGAAATTTGCAGGAGGAAGGTGCTTAAAGTCTTTCAATAACTGTGACAGCAGCAAATTTGTAGTGATGATGGCAAAGGCTATGAACAAACCTGTGCTTTTATGCAGACACTTTCTATAATTCCAAAACAGAAAGAGGTCATTCAAGCTGTTTCTTTTTACCTTCTAGCTAGGTTAATCCTAGATAAGGCCTAGGAAAATGGCCATATCTAAATAGATTAAGTCCTTACTTCAGTAACAAAGTGGACCAGAGACATCAGTGCAATGTATAAATTCTCTTACCCATTTAACCAACAGGAGCCAGACTGCACACTTCCAGCAGATCAGTTCTTAAATCTCATGTTACTATGCATTGTGAAATTAGTTAAATAACAATGACATCAAGCTTAAATGAAATTTTAATGAGAGTATATTGTCATTTAGATGTTGCCTCCTCCCTATGTTCAGATAAGAATGATGATAATTTTAAAAAACCATGGTGTGATGTTGAAGTGACGTTGAAGAGTCACAAAAGTCTTAGGTGATTGTAAGATTGAATCTATGAACACAGGAACTTGCTAAACTTGCTAAAGGTTCTTTTATCAGCTCTTTTAAAGTCTACTTAGAATAATGTGCAGTCTAATGGCCCAGAATGATGTAAGTCCTAAATAAAAAGCATCTTAAGACTTTCCTTAAATTCAATACTTTTTTTTTTAAAAAGGAAATATCTGTAATTTTGTACATTGTGGAGCAAAGGTAAGACAAACAACTGATTTGGCCCCTCTCTTTAAGAGAAAAAGATAAACTATCATTGCAGCTGCTCAGTAGTGGATGACAATTGCTTTCCCATCGTAGCTGCATAAAGAAACACACAGTTTTGAATAAAAGCCATAAAGTCATAAAAGACCAGATATATTAAACTTCCTATAAGTGCTTTGATATCTTATTTTCTCCAACCTGAAGGAAGTAGTTTTGTGCCCACTGTTTTAATTCCTAAATGTATTTTATAAACATTTTATATTATCCTTATCTCACCCTGCAGTGTTGCAACAATGGCAAGCATACACAGAAATCTTAATGAAGCACTTACTACAAACTGTAAAAAGAGGATGCTAAGGTGTCATGTACAGTCTTGATAGATGTTAACACCTTCCACAGTATTAGGTTTGGATTTGGGGATGTTTGCACAGTAGTCAATGCAGACAAAATTAAATTGTATGCTAGAAGCCCATAAAAAGCATATGTATCATTAAAACTCGCAAGTGTACCTGGGTATTCATGGGATAAAATTCTTCTCTGTACACAACATCCTTAAATGATATGTTGGTCTTACCACCTTGTTTTTGGGGCAGGCATTGGATAGCGTATTTGTCTATACACAGTCTCAAAAGAGGGAATTATCATCTCCTTTAAGACGTGCTGAGAAATGTACATCTAAAGTGCTGAAATTGAAGAAAGCTGAGGGCAAGTCTGTTCTTCAGTGGCACATGATGACTTCACCGTAAGCAGTGGCTTAGAGGGCTGTTTTGGACATGTGATGGTCTTGGCAACGAAGCACAACAGTGACACACACGCTGATAGACACATATACACATACAGAGTTGCAAGAACCCCATCAGAATTGAGTAAGTCAAAATACCACAGCTCAGCTACGAACACCCAAGAAAATACTGGTGCAGCAAAAAATAATACTACTAGATAATTAAAACATAAGAAAGAGAAAAACATCTTTTTTTTTTTTCCCCTTTCACCAAAATATAGTTTTGTTGCTTAACTTTCTGGGACAGAAAAAGACAAATAGACAGGTCAAAAAAATTACTGTGGTATTTCTGCTCAATATTTTATAAGAAAATGTTAAATCATGTTATCTCAGAAATATTCTGTATTTTTTTCCATCCTCTGTGGAGTTTCTAAATCTTCTCTATGGCAGAGCACCTCCTGTTCTGCTCCAGCAACTGGTCACCAATTATAACAAAGAGTTAATATAGTTTTCCTATAATGTATGTGGTCCTAAACAGTTATACATTCTTTTAAAAACCCTCAGTATAGCAGCATGTGTTCTCAGTCATGAGTCCTACTCCATACTACATCCAAGACCTGCCTTTGGACTAATGTAACTGTTCAGCGAACTTACATTTGTCTGCACACAAACCCAAAGGCCAACTCTGAAGACTTCTTTTGACTGCACTGAAAGCTGCAAAGAATTTAACAGGATTTAAACTATAAAATGAAATTATACCTTTTTAAAAGAAAAATGATAGGCTACATATTTTAAAAGAAAAGTAGAGAATTACTAAGAACTTTCCAGGTCACAATGGTTAAAAATGCAAAAGTACTGAGATGAGGACTTCATGGCAAAAGTAACGAATTCCCACAGAAGTATCTCTTATTATTACTAAAGCAGCTAGATGTTACAAGTGCACTGTGACTAAGTTAATATGACATTTATATGCCTAATTCTATTTCCTTTTTTTTGTGTGTCATCTAGCATACCAACTTGCTTTACATTCCCATAAGGTAAATGGCATATGTTCCTCTTCTAGGAAATGTTACAATAGTCAGAATTTACATTTTTTACTTAGAATCATAGCACCAGGTAGAATCACAAAAATAATATTCACTACTCTGAAGAATAGTGCTCAAAATAAGAACATTTGCACTTTTATTTTAAGTTTTCTTATTTTTAATAATATTTTGAAAAGAATAGCTGTCCATTTCTCAAGCTATCTGCTCACCTCCTGCCTACAGAATTGTCAGTTTTTTCAAGAAGGACACATTATAGCCTGTCAAAGAAGCTGAAATTGAGCCTGTGACAGCCTGGAAACTATTCTAGGTTCTGGAAACATATTGCAGTGCCTGTACGTTTTTCTTTGGGAGCTGGTTACTGGAAACTTAGCTGCAGTGCAGGTATGAAAATACTATAGAGGTTGAGTTAGAAAGTTGTTCAGAGGAAACATTAATTTCACATGACTGGATGTCTGGCTGAGGAAGAAGGCTCTTATTTATTCTTAGGGCAGTGTTGGTTTCATATACACACAGATGAGTTTTATAATCACACATGGCACGCCATTCTACTCCTCGCCTTTGTCTTTGTTACCTGCAGGTAGCAATCACGCCTCTTTGATAGTTAAAGTAAATAGCTAAAAAGGCTGAATGACTTTCTGTAAGCTGACTGCATACTGAAACCAGTCTGCCCTTACAAAAGATAAAATAAGATCAAATGATAGCAGTAATGTGCACAAAGGATACAATTTAGTAAAGAATTAACTGTATAAATTACTTGACCCAGAGACTCCTCCAAAGTGATGCAATGAGCATTAAAGAACTTAAAAAAGAAGTGGTTAGAATATTTTCCAAGGATATTTGTAAGAGACTGCAGCTTGAATTCAAACACCTTTTGTTCTTGCTCTGTACCCTACCTCAGCCTCACCATCTCAATACTGAGAACTATCAGAGAGCTTGAGAGGGAAATGGACCAGGAAAGCAGCACCCTCTCACAAACTAAGCAGGCTGCCAGAGCAAGTGCAGTTGTGAACTACCCATCCACCAACTGTAAGACTGAGGAGAAAAAAGATGGGGAATGGCAGCAAGCTCCTTCCCTGTGCAGAAAGCCTGTTGTCCCCATTCACACAACAAACCTCGAGGTTCCCTTGCAGAATAAATATGAAGCACTGCAAGTGAAATTAATCCCCACAGATGAAGAGGGTGGCTCCCACAGCCTAGAAACATTCTCTAGGCTGTATCATCCTCAAATGAACATAAAACCTCTGAGGAAAACAAGAGTTATTGTCTTTGGGGGAGTCTTTTCTGAAGGGAACAGTGTCCTATCTGCAGACCAGACCCACTCCTCAGGGAGGTCTGCTACCTGCCTGGGGACTCAGTGAAAGTCATCATTAGAAGACTTCCTTCCCTGGTAAAACTCACAGATTATTACCCTCTGCTAGTGCTCCAAATAGGCAACAATGACATCCAGAGGACCGAAGGAACAAGGAACTAAGAGGGAGAGATCAAGAAAAATCAGTCATTTAATACCTGGTTCCAAATCTGATGTGAGGAGCAAAACTTTGGGTTTTTTGATCATGGACTGGCCCATGCACCGCCAGGCTTCCTTACCAGGTATGGGGCATGCTTGTCTCCTAGGGGTACAAAAATCTAGCAGGGCTCATTAATAGAGCTTTAAACTAGATGGGAAGGGGGAAGGGGATGAAACGAGGCTAGTCAGGAGTGAGCATGGAAGTGGCACTCCAGTGCCTGAGAGATCACAGAATCACAGAATAACCAGGTTGGAAGAGACCCACTGGATCGTCGAGTCCAACCATTCCCACCAATCCCTAAATCATGCTCCTAAGTACCTCATCCACCCTAACCTTAAACACCTCCAGGGATGGTGACTCAACCACCTCCCTGGGCAGACCATTCCAATGCCTAACCACCCTCTCCATGAAGAATTTTTTCCTAATCTCAAGCCTAAATCTCCCCTGGCGGAGCCTGAGGCCATTCCCTCTCGTCCTGTCCCCTGTCACGTGGGAGAAAAGGCGAGCTCCCTCCTCTCCACAACCTCCCTTCAGGTAGTTGTAGAGAGTAATAAGGTCTCCCCTCAGCCTCCTCTTCTCCAGGCTAAACAACCCCAGCTCTCCCAGTCACTCCTCATAAGATTTGTTCTCCAGCCCCTTCACCAGCTTTGTTGCTCTTCTCTGGACTCGCTCCAGAGCCACAACATCCTTCTTGTGCTGAGGGGCCCAGAACTGAACACAGTACTTGAGGTGCGGTCTCTCCAGTGCCCAGTACAGAGGGAGAATAACCTCCCTGGACCTGCCGATCACGCCATTTCTGATACAAGCCAAGATGCCATTTGCCTTCTTGGCCACCTGGGCACATTGCTGGCTCATGTTCAGTCGCTGTCAACCAACACCCCCAGGTCCTTCTCCTCCTGGCAGCTTTCCAGCCAGGCTTCTCCTAGTCCTTAGCACTGCACAGTGTTGTTGTGCCCCAAGTGCAGGACCCAGCATTTGGCCTTGTTAAACCTCATGCCGTTGGTCTCAGCCCAGCAGTCCAGCCTGTTCAGGTCCCTTTGCAGAACCTCCCTACCCTCCAGCAGATCGACACTTCCACCCAGCTTAGTGTCATCTGCAAACTTGCTAAGGGAGGACTCGATGCCTTCATCCAGGTCGTTGATAAAGACATTAAACAGGACTGGACCCAGGACTGAGCCCTGGGGAACCCCACTTGTCACTGGCCTCCAGCTGGATTTAACTCCATTTACCACCACTCTCTGGGCCCGGTCATTCAACCAGTTTTTCACCCAGGAGAGCGTGCGCCCGTCCAGGCCAGAGGCCGACAGTTTCCGAAGCAGAATGCTGTGAGAGACTGTATCAAAGGCTTTACTGAAGTCCAGGAAGATACATCCACAGCCTTTCCCTCGTCCAAGAGTTTAGTCACTTGGTCATAGAAGGTGATCACATTACTGTGGCAAGACCTGCCTTTCATGAACCCGTGTTGACTGGGCCTGATCACCCGGTTCTCTTGCAAGTGCTTCTTGATAGCACTCAAGATCACCCGCTCCATGACTTTCCTCGGTACCGAGGTCAGACTGACAGGCCTGTAGTTCCCCGGATCCTCCCTGCACCCCTTCTTATAGATGGGCACGACATCAGCCAGCCTCCAGTCCAGCGGAACCTCCCCAGTCATCCAGGACTGTTGGAAGATGATGGAAAGGGGTTTGGCCAGCACATCCGCCAGTTCCCTCAAAACTCTTGGGCAGATGATGTACTGATGGGGACACCCAGTATATCAACTCAGATTGAGTGGGGGTAAGTGCATCTAGTGACAGAAAGAATGTATTTGGCACTGATGGTATAGTCCTAGGACCAGTCATATGGGAATGAACACTATTCTCTTTATGAAAGCTGAAAGAATAACAGCCCAACTGAAGTGCATCTACACCAATGCACACAGCATGGGCAATAAACAGGGGGAATTGGAAGCTACTGTAGGACAGGAAGACTATGACTTAGTTGCCATGGCTGAAACGTGATAGGGCAACTCGTATAACTGGAGTGCTACTATGGTGGGATATAAACTACTTAAGTGGGATAGGAAAGGTAGGACAGGTAAGGAGGGAACCCTCTATATTAGAGATACTTTGATACCCTCGAGTTCAATAACAGGATGGGGTGCCTGTGGGTAAAAATCAGAGGAGCCCACAATAAGACACATATTGTGATGGGAGTCTGCACAATCACCTGCTCCATTTGAGTGCAGTACAACTCCTTGGCTTAGTGTCTTGAAAATACTGTTCTTTCATGATGAGACATTCTTCTATACACCTTCACATGCTATCTCCTTTATCTGTCTGACCTCAAACAATTAGTGGCAGTGCCCAAATTCCAAGTTAACAGGATGGCCTCTAAAATTTTATGACCACTCACTTCATGTGCAGCAGTTTCCAATAGGACATCTTTCCCAAAGGTAACAGGTGGTACTGGTTTCTTTTTCTTTTCTGATCACCAAGCAAGAGGTAAACCTGTTACAGCAGCTTAAAGGGTGGAGAGAATTTATTTATTTATGTATTTTAGAAAGTTTTATAGAGGGGATTGATTGAGTTAATTTAAACAGCTGGCAAAAAGCCCGGTGCAGCTTTAGTCATGATAAATTCTCAAGATTATTATAGGACCAGATGGACTTTGTCCTGTAAATTATTGTGTATTCTCTGGAGTGGACAGGAGAGCCATTTGAACCATCTGTTTTGTTGTTGATCCAAAGAGTGTCTTATCGCTGTCTGCATCTGCTGTTTCACTACTGGATTCCCCCAGGCCTACTTTAAGTCAGCTTACTCAGGCACAAGATGCCCTCTTGTTTTAAGTAAGAAAGATAATTGTATTTGCCACCTCAGCCTGCCATGTCTGAGGGAATTCCTTTCTTCATAGTCTGCTGCTTTTCTTTCCATTTTTTCAGCCCTAAATATGTATTGGAATGGACAATGGATTTACAGGCCTTTTAGCATTCTGGTGGTACCATTCAATGATGCCAGGAGTTAAATTTGTAAATACTAAAGCCTTGCTCTTGCATAGCATTTTTCAAAAGAATACAAAGCTTTTCACATAGAGGTCAGAATCACTAGTCCTATCCTACAAACGGTGAAATTCAGGTACACAAGAACACTGTCAAGAATCATAGACTAAAAATAGGAAATTCAGAGGTGCTTAGAGTAGGGTCAAAAGAGATAGGAAAGAAAAAAGTACACATGAATCTATGTAGTTATTCAATACAAGCCTGTACATGAATGCAAGACATACAGGCAATCACAGAATCACACAGAATCACAGAATAACCAGGTTGGAAGAGACCCACTGGATCGCCGAGTCCAACCATTCCCACCAATCCCTAAATCATGCTCCTAAGCACCTCATCCACCCTAACCTTAAACACCTCCAGGGACGGTGACTCAACCACCTCCCTGGGCAGACCGTTCCAATGCCTAACCACCCTCTCCGTGAAGAATTTTTTCCTAACCTCAAGCCTAAATCTCCCCTGGCGGAGCTTGAGGCCATTCCCTCTCGTCCTGTCCCCTGTCACTTGGGAGAAGAGGCCAGCACCCTCCTCTCCACAACCTCCCTTCAGGTAGTTGTAGAGAGCAATAAGGTCTCCCCTCAGCCTTCCCTTCTCCAGGCTGAACATCCCCAGCTCTCTCAGCCGCTCCTCATAAGGCCTGTTCTCCAGCCCCTTCACCAGCTTTGTTGCTCTTCTCTGGACTCGCTCCAGAGCCTCAACATCCTTCTTGTGGTGAGGGGCCCAGAACTGAACACAGTACAATGAGAAGATCCTAAAATTCCTTACATATGGCCAAACGTGATTTACTTGCTACATAAGAGATTCAGTGAGATAATTCATACAGTAAGCTAGTAAGCTACATTTTACAAACATAAAAATATATACAAGTTGGTCAGGAAGGACAGACTGCAAAACAAGGGAAAAGGATGTGTACCATGTACTGTGTATGGGTTGAGACCTGCTGAACTTTCTTGTTTATATTTAAAGGGACAATGTTTTTGCAAGGGCTGTAGTTTCTCACTGAAGTCTTTCAACACTGAATCAGTACTGAGTCATCTAATTGCACTTACTTCACTATCCTTCGATCATTATACTTCATAAGGCACCTTTATATAATTTTATGGATTTTCATAAATATGTATAAATAATTGCAAGCTGAACCAGTTCCAGGGGAATAGCTAACCAAGGCTTTATACGTGACCTTACACATGACCTTGTAAACTGTCGAAGAATTCCTCAGAAGGTTAGGATTAAATGACAATAGAGCCACTCTACTCACAAGCAAGGCACTGAAATTCGGCGAAAGCTTTAGTCAGTGCAATCTAGTGGGATTAGCTTTATCTATAATGTATACTGTTATCCCCGAACAGCTGTACAAAAAATTTCTGGGGCTAATTTTTCCTCCTTGTAGAAGAAGAATATTGGACCACTTGGACCTTCTCAGCTAATCAAAGATGAAGAGCATTTAATTACTAGGTGAATTACATCCTTCACTGCTCTTATCATGGTAGTGATACACTAGCACATTTTCTATATTATTATGAATAAGCTACATATTCCTGAAAGACTCACAAATGCAATGTCAATTTTTCTTTATTAAAACCTGTGAAATTAACTAATTTAAATCCCATGTGGGCCAGTGATTGAGATAACATGAATAGAGAGTTTTTTAATATTAAAACACCTTTGTTGAACATCGGTCTCAATTAATAACAAGATCTATATTAAAAGCCTTTTTATAAAGAATGTGTGGTTTGATTTTTCATGTCTTTTTGAAGCTAATTGGAGATTTGTGAGTAGTTTTCTCATTTTTATCATTAAATGCTGTAATAGAAGGCCTAAGGAAATATATTGCTATTTCTCGACCTTTTCTTGTGTCTTTGTGTTGATTAAATCATTAATTATATGAATAGGCATGCTTATGTTAGCCTACAATCTATTCATTTTCCTGAAAGAATATAAAATGAAGCAGCCAGTTGGCTCATACAACTCACCACAATGCCCCCAGAACTGCAGAGACACAGCAGATAAGGATCTAAGCTGAGTCTCAGAGTTGTACCTAAGTCTCAGGCCATAACTGACATGAACTTTCTGTTCACTATGATTTCAGCCATTATCATTTGACATTTAATTTAAAATTCTGTCCGTTGCCTTGTCTCAATGTATGGGGAGCATAAGTCATTAATATGTATCTCAAAAGCTCAAATTCTAAATTAAATCCCAGGATCTTTCAGGGTTTTAATTTTGTGATTGCAAAATCTTGTCTCTAAAATCTTTTTCCAAAGCACCCTCCAGAGGATTTTGTCACTCCCTAACAGTAATCAAACCATCTTTTTCTCAAAATTGTACTTTAAAAGATGTATTAATATAGCTAGGTTTTTCATGGTATTCAACTTCTGTCGTTCACCTCTCTCCGTGGTTGTTATTAGGACAGCAGAATTCACCTCAGTATTAACACCTTCATGGATAGGTAGACTGTAGATTGCCATGAACTCAAAAGCTGAGTTCACAAAAGCACAGAAAATAATAGGCCAAAGACCCACTTGGAACTGGATTTCCTCATGCATGGTGAAATGCTAACAAATTCTTCAAAAATGTGAAGAATGTGAAATGTGAAGAACAAAGTCTTCACATAGCATGTGACAGTCAAGAAAATCTAAATAAATGACTGGATAACCCTTTCTTTTTGGTAGGTGGGCCAAGGCAACAGGAAAGGAAGACCTAACAGCACAGTTCCCAGCCGCCTGCTGCACCTCTTAATATTGAGCAGAGTACACCAGAAGAGGAATGAACATGCACCCTCAACGGAAGGCAGTCACCCAGCCACTGACCAGTGAGATATAAGGCCCGACTCAGATTCCCCAAGGCTGAAGTGACAGATCTGGAAGTAAAAGTAAGTTCTGGGTGTCCTTAACTGTGGACTAAGCAGGATGTAATACCAGCAATATTGCCCACATGGAGGCTGCCAGAAATGGTACTAACATATACAGTTTTACCTCATGTAATATTCTCAGGAAAAGGAGAATCATGGGGAAATTGCACATGTATTTCTCAATCATAGTACAAGGATGCCTCCCAAGAAAGGACATGAAAACAGACCCAGTCTAGAAGAAGTGGTACGTCTTGTTTATATGTAAGGCAAATATGCTGACATAGCTGGTGGCATTACTTCATGCTATCTGCTGTAGCAATGTCAGCCTGTAGACAGTACGAGACTCAAACCAACAGGATCCCAACAAATGGGAACGGTGTCAATCTTGTTTGAGGATGATACTGATCTCTAGAAGTAATGTTTCATTTATTCTTTAAGCTTGATGCTGTAAGGCGTTGAATGCAGGTGAATCTGAATAGGGAAACAGAAGTATGCTTACAACAAATCCTATCACCTACCCCTAAAGGTTAAGGTGTGTACATAAGGAGGCAACTGAAAGTTTGAGGGGTCCCTGCACCATTGCAGATACAGGGTGGTGATATCCCAAGGAAACTAGTACTCTACTTCTTGCATGTTCAGTATAGTATCTGTGATTGACTAGAAAGAAAAAAATCAGAGTTCTCAGCATATGCATCTGCACAACATGAATACTCATGTGGACTGTTTTCTTGAAGAGGTGACTAGAGCTTTTCTAAGGTTCTGGAGAGATATGGCAGAATCTGTTTCTAGCTTAAGTTATGAACAGGAAAATAAAATATTTACATCCTGAAAACTTAGTAGGTTTCACTGTATTTCCCATATATGAAGAGCAACCGTAGATTGTTTCTTTTGGTCTGGATTATAGTTATTTATGAGAAATAAAAATAATATATGTGTTTCTGTGTATGCATATATAGAGGTAGAAAAGAAAAAGGGAATGAAAAAAAGTGTGATGTCAATGATAGTGAATTGCATACAGAAGGCATTAAAATATGATACAACCTGTATCACTGTGGTATGGTCATAGGTAATAAATTTCCTAAGTGCTTTCCAAGTGTGATCTGACACCCACCACCTTCCATTTCCTATTCAGATGATGCCAGATAACAACACACTTTTTATTTTCCTCTCATCAGAACTTACAATGCCTACTAATTTATTGGCCACTTTGATTGATGTTAACATCGATTGACACCTTAGCACAGCCTTAAGACAATGAACTACTAGGTTAATCTAGAGAGATGTTTTAATAACTTGCTTGTCACACTGTTAACTCCCTGACACTGATCTTTCTATGTTAATAGCAGTTTGATGCCACTGTATATAGTGCCAATATAAATAATTTCATTCATTAAACATTTAAAAATTAAGTTCTAGAGAAAGAGAAACTTCTCAAAAATCAGAAGGAAAAAAGCTAACCAGGATCTTAAAACTAATTTGAGTGTCTCAAGTGCTACATGTTAGAATAAATAGATATTCAAAACATAGACAAAAGCATTGTTGTTCAATTAAAAAAAAGAGATTTTAACTTCAAAATCTTCTGCTTCGTACAATAACACAACACATACCTGAGAATAGAGAACAAAAATATTTTGAGTTCTTTTTCATTTTCTGATGAAAATAACTTCTCTAAATATACAAGTCAGTTAATAAGATACTGCGATTGCATTCTGGTTTTGTGCATGTTTGATTGTTCATGTTCTGGGCATCTCATTTAATTAAAATTAGTAGCAGATGGAATATCTTCTCTGTATCTCTCTGATAATTTTTTGCACTTCTGTAATAATATTTTTCCAATTTAAAAAATGTTTTCCTTTTTCTCTTTTCAAAACATCCACATGAAGAGCATAGACAATTTACTGTAAAGAAACAAAAATCCAAGATTAACTAAAGGCTGACAAAAGGAATAAGTAACTACATTTAAATACACAAAAGAAGATTTCCTCCCAATTGCTCTTACTCAGTACTTTTATGAGTTACTTGTAGTAATTAGTAGTGTTAGTGAAAAGCATGATTTTTGAAGTTTTTTTAATAAAAATATTTGAATTACTAAGATGTGTTTTAGTGCTGGAGTCCTGTATAACTGTTTACTGAAGTACTTGTTAGCAATCAGACAACAAGATACTTGAGGGCATTGCTGTGTTTTCCATTTATTGGTGTTGCTAAATGAAAGTTTATTGCTATAAGACGTGCCCTAAGCACTTAGAGCTAGGGATCAACAAACAGTTAACTACACGAAATACCACTGTCTGTATTATGCAGAGTCCAGTTACTCTGTTTAACTGTCTCTTCTTGTCTTAAACCTAATCCCATGAAACATTCTTGTCATCTCCATCATCTCCCCGCACGTCTGAATTTTTAAAGTGGCCTCAAAGGCAATTAGCTGATTCAGAATTTTGTGCTATTCAAGAAAGGAGGATACAAAAATTTATAAAGGATGGCAGCCATTACAGCTCTCCTTGCATATGCAGCTGCTTTGGGAAACATATGAAGTAGATGTTCTTCTGGAGGCAAACTCCAAAGTATGTGTGCTGCAAAGTCAAGAAATATTTAATGAACAGCCACAGCACCAAATTTAATATGTCGTCTTTTTTTGTTGATGAAAAGCTTTTTATCTGCTAATAGGGTTTTGTATTACTCATAGAATTTCTGTGGTAGTCTGCCACATCACCCCTAGTTGTCTTGGTTTACATCAGCTTTCTTTACTTTCCAACAAATATTCCAGTCTTCATCCATTCAAAATTCTGAAGAGATCAGAGTTTCCACTGATATCTTGTAGCTCATAAACTGAAAAATTTTGACAATAAAACATAAAAGCTAAAAGGCTTTGAATTTGAAAAGTACCTGAGAAATACTATTTGCCTGAAATAATTATCTTTCCTGACTTTTGATTTTCAAAAGGCTAGATAACTATGGCAAAATCTGTAACTTTCACTGCAAAGACAGTGAAGAAAATGAGATATGTCTGTAATATATTTTCCACATGTCTAGAGAAAAATTCATATGCCAAAGCTTCAACCCCCTCATTGGTGATGTCAAATCCGTCTCAGCTGTCTTGAGTGCAGCCTATGGCCACAGGTCAGACTTGCACATATTGTTACTCCCAGGCACCTTGGCTCAGGCAGATAAGCCTGCTCCAAGTATGAGATTATTAGAACATTGTATGATTTGCAAAGACTGGTAGCTAAAAGATAGCTTGGTTATTTAGTGAGTAACAAGGCTGCTGTTCTGAAGGGCTTGATTTCACCTGTGAATCATCACTTCATCTTATCCCTAGCACTTTCTTTGCGGCAAAGTCATAACCCAACCTATAAGTTAGGAGAAAGATGTCCTATTACAGTTTTCATCTTTTATCCTCAGCTTCAAAGATGTCTTGCTACTGTTTCTGCTACTATTGTTATTAACCCAGTTAATAGGCTTCAGAACATTTATTCCCAGTTTTGTCAATTATTTGCTGCACAGCCTTGGATAAAGCAATAACTACACAGTGATTCAGCTTCACCAGCTTTAACCTAGGGATTAGACTATTCATTCCACTTTGAAGAGCATGGGATGCATAAATGAGAAGTGTTTTTATAGGAACAAGTAGTTATGTTGTCACTAGTGAAGTCAATACTATTCTGTACAGAATACAAATGAAATATCTATCAGATTCCTTGTTCATCTTTTAACAAAAATGTCATTTACTAAAGGAATATTTCAAAAGATATATAAGAGGAAGAAATTGTTAGAATGTCTAAGAAAAATAATCGATCTGTTATACAAAGTTTTGTGTATTGAGCACCATATTGACTAGACAATACACTGACTTCAGTGAAAACCTCAATGAATACCAATCTTACAAGGCAAATTGTAATAAACCATACAAGCCTCGTTTTCTTTGTTCCTTTCTTCCCTCAATAACATTTAACAGTTTTCAGTTGCTCTTTCATGACATCTACCTTTATGCTTTTTGAATCTTCTTTAAGTTTCAATTAAGTTCATTTTTAAACCATACATAAAAAATGTTATTTCTTTTTTTGCAGGCAACTTGAACTGTGATTACAGTGTCATCTAGATCAATCTGTGACTACAGTGTTATCTAGATCAATCTGTGATTTTCTTGAAGAACACCAAGCAGTGTCAGTGCATTTGTTCCCTCTCTCCATGCTAGGATACTTCTTCCAAGTGTAACACATTTACGTCCCCAAAGTTTCCTAGCATTTTTCCTGGAATTGCTCACTGCAGCTTACCTGTCATTTGAAAAATATGTTCAACCTGGACTCAGACTGCACTACATCGGGCAGGTAGGTGTGGGATTCTAAGCTCATTTTCTTCCTATGAATGTTAGGCTACATATTCAAAATATTCCATCTTTCTCTGAAAATTACAGACTTAAAGGCTTCCTCATTCTTCATTTGGAAAGTAAGCGTGGCTATGGAGAGCATTACTACAACTGTATAGTTTGGTCTATATGAAAGTTTGCCTCTGTTCCAAAATCCTAAGATGTCATCTCTTTAAGCACCTGGGAATAAGATTGTCTACACAGAGGTGGGTGGCAAATGGTAGTTATTGTGCTGGGCAGACACGATCCCCACAGAAATCGTAATGTTCTTCTTTATCTCTGTGTCCCTACACAGCAACTCGAACCTCTTCTTATCTCTTGAAATCAGTAATGTAGCAATTCAACATTTTCTGGTGTGATGACAATCATAAACGTTTTATAATGACCATGACATAACTTTTGCACAAGGAAAATGCCTCATCAGCCATGATGGTTTGGAGAATTTTCAGCAAATCAGGTTTCTTCCCCCTAAAAAATTTGTTTGTTCGTTTAACTTTGAAAATATCAACCAGGCTGACAAATTCTAACTCATAATTTGATTAACATAAGTAGTCTATTATCCTGGTATTAAGAAGAAAGTTTCTCAGTGATTTGGAGCAATGTCACAATATCCCTATCTCTGCAACAAAACTATGCAGAGTCCAGTTTTGAAAGAATTATCTAAAAATCAAAACTTTGATGTGGGACATTTTTTTCCTGGAGATCAAAGATATTTTCAAATGCTTCCTAGTTTGTCATAATAGATGAAATTAATGCGGTCCTTGCCTCCTCTGCTGATGTGTACCTTTTAAAACATTTATCTGACCAATATTCATCAAGGTGCACCTTTTTCAAGTTAATTACCACTGCTAAAACACAAATCTAAGAAAAACTGTGTACATCTACAAGAGTAGAAATCACATAAATAATAATGAATAAGCCATTGAGTCACTGAATTTGGAAGCATTTGTTGGTGTAAAGTACTTTTAACTTTACATGGACAGTAGATAGAACCCATTTTCTGTTTACCTGTATACTGTATATGTCCTTGAGGTGACTGTAACTATTTTATTGATCGTTATCATGTGCAATCACTGGTGCAATTCCACAGCTGTGAGATTGTCTACAGGCTGAGGAGGATGTCTGCTTACATAGAGTCATCTGCTCATGACAGGGTCTTCCCACTGAACAGAAAGTCTTGCACATTGATTAATGATCATCCTCACTGCTGAAGAACATAAGCCATGATCTGATAATTAAGTTCTAAATTAAACAACCCAACCCTGGAAAGCACTCTTGCCATTACTCATGTGAGCAGGCTTAGTCGGATGGGTAAGGATTTGCAGTACTGATCTTCTGGCTCCAGCCTGGTATAAGCCAGTCTGAGGGAGGCCTGTTGGAAGACTGACAGGGAATATGACATTCCACTTCCAGTTTCAACTTTGGCATGATCCTACTGTTGGGAGCTGGATCTCAAACCCCTGCCCTGAGCTGGGTAGGGGACACTGGTAATCTTAAACAGAAGCCATGGAAGCACATCCCATCCTAGGGGAATCTAAGTAATTCAAAGGAGACAGCAAGATACGCCCCAGACCTCTCATGTCTTAGTCAGGTACCTAATTGTATAATGCAGAGAGCTGAGAATCTAATATGCAGCAGGAGAGGAAGAAAGCTAAAGAAGGGAATCCATCGGTTCATGTTTCATGATCGCATTCTATGACTAGGTGAGGGAAAGGCTGTGGATGTATCTTCTTGGACTTCAGTAAAGCCTTTGACGCAATTTCTCACAGCATTCTGCTACGGAAACTGGCAGCCTACAGCCTTTGCAGGTGCACACTCTCCTGGGTGGAAAACTGGTTGAATGGCCAGGCCCAGAGAGTTGCAATAAATGGAATTGATTCCAGCTGGAGGCCTGTCACAAGTGGATAAGGTGCTGAGGGACATGCTTTAGTGGTTGATAGGAATGGTTGGACTCAATGATCCAAAAGGTCTTTTCTAACCTGGTGATTCATGATTCTATGTTTCAAATAGTAAAAAGCATTAGACAGAGATTATGGGAAATGCTGATTCCAGATTTCAACCAGAAGGAAAATGCAAATTAATAGTGACCTACAACAGAATAAACTCATTTAATTGGTTTGGGATTCACAAAATACTGTTCCACGTCAAGGCTTCTGACTTGCCTTATTGCCCCATCTTTAATATTTTGGCTCAATTATTTAATAAAAAAGGATACTCTTCATTAATGGAGGGGCATAGTTGACCCAAGGCTGCCATTCATCATGATTTTTATCATACTTTTTTATTATGACTAGCACACAATTTCTCTCACAGAATTATCTCAGAGATAAGTTTTAACAGTGTTGGCATCAGGATGATATTAAGACAAAAAACTTTCTGCTCAGTAAAAATTAAGGTTAGTTCTGATACACTTCTATTCAAAGCATTAATCAAACTCCTTAGACAATTAATTACTACTATAGTACTCTGAAATATTTTATTGTTAATTCTTTGTTATTTACCTATGACCACAGCCTGTTGCCTTTTTTCCTTCCTTGTCTTATATTTCTAGAATAATACATACTGTCTTTTCTTCCAATTACTGTGTTTATGTCATTCTCAGTTTATTTCCACATCACAGCTCAGACAATTAAATGTTGTATCTGGCTTTGCAAGACTGTTACCCATCCTTATGTTTTCAGCTCCCTCGGAAAAAAAAATGCATGTTTTTTGGCTCTTACCTCTCACTTTATTCATTTCAGTAGAGTAATCTGGTTCAAAAAACAGACCTTTGTTTTATCATTCCATAATGCAAATTGTTTATTTGTTTCATTCAGTGATATACAGTTTATGCATCGCAGTCTTCTTCAGAGCTCAAATTTGCTTTGGAATTAAGCTACCTGGTACCTAGAATCTCTCTCTAGTGTAAACTACCACCTGTGGTAGTACAGAGCTTACATTTACATTTTGTACTCAAACCAGCTGTAAACAAGCATGGACAAGTACCAGAAGCAATGTCACAGAGCTACCAGGCATGTATTCTTCTTTAGATACCTGCATTATCTCTGGGTGTGTTTCCATATTCCTCTCTAGTGACTTCAGTAGAGTCTGTTTGACTCTATTGTGATAGGCAGAAGCAAAGGACAACTAACAAGAAGAGGGCTGGATGAAGGAATCTTTGAGGCTCTGTGATAGCCGCCCACCCTCTCTGCTCTTGTTGGTGTCATTGGTGGCAGCCTTCAGACTATTCAGACTGATGTCAAGAATTTAGGCTGCTGTGAAATAGCATACTGGAGGACCTATTCTGTCACCCACCTCACTCATGGTTGCACTGAGAATTTATTGTACAGACTGTAAGGCCCCAGCTTGGTGGGTGGTGTTGCAGAGATCAGAGCTTAGTGCGTAATTAAAACCCCATTTGCTCTTTTAGACTCTAAATCCTGTAAGAAAGGACATTGGCCTAATGTCTAGTCAAAAGCAGATTGCACACAAAAGCTAGAAGCATTAAGAGAGGTATCTTGCCCAGTGCAGTAGCATGGAGAGACATGGTTTTTCACAGGGGATTTTCAACACCAGCAGTACAAGGACTGCTCTATAGTCAGACAACTGAAGACATCTGTCTATTCTCTGTTTCTCCTTTTTCTCTAACGGCAAGAGATTTTATATTTCCCTTTTAATGATAACAGTGGGTCTCTATCAAATAGGCACTCTGACAGAAGGGAACTTGCAAATCAAGCTCTCTAGTGAATCATCCATCTCTGATCTCTTTGTGAGTTCATTTTTCTTATTTGTTTCTTATCTATGGATGTTTTGCAATGTATGTGCTTTTCACAGTCCGCATTCATAGCAGTACCATTTAAATTGCACTAATTATTTGCTCTGTATTTTAAAAACATGAGTAAACGTTAACTTTTCATCATCTAAGGTGTTTCAAAGCAATACCTCAAGCCGCTAAGACACAGTGCAGCACAACCCCAAAAGTTGCATATTAAATGTTTCTTTGTTTCCACAGAAAAAGAAGTCAGGAACAGGTATCCTTTGAAAGAACGTGTTTTATATAAAAGGAAAGCTGGCTATTTGACGGTTAAAGAATCACAGAAGATTTCTATTTTTGCAGCTTAATTAATAACAGGCTCTGGGTTTTCTCTAGAAATACAAGGAAAGGCAGTCGTATTCTGCAGAAATGACCTATGTAATTATTTCTGGCTTCTATTGCATATCCCATTATAACTTGCATATTCCTTCAAACCATTTTTCTATGCTAAGAGCATCTTTCCTTTTCTAACTGGTTGCAATTTCACAGCAGGACACATTTAACAGAAGAGAGACTAGTACTATATTCTCTAAATTGTCGTATTTATTTGAAGCAATATGAAGTGACCACTAGGATACCTGGTACCTCATTCTTAATTACAGTGTGTCCTATACTGATTTTAAAATTGATTCCAATAAAGCTGGCAGCTAAATGACAACTCCAATTAACTGATATGTTTCAAATTATATAAGATATGTGAAGAAAATAGGCCCATATTTGAGACAGACATTGGAGGACACTAATCATTTCATTATGAATAAAAATTATTCTAATGATATATATCACAGGTTTGGGGGATCAAAGCCACAGAGTAAATTATAGTGCAAATTAGTTCCTATTTGCTGTCAGTCACAGGAAACAGATTTTTTTAATAAATGCTGAAGACATTGGAAATTCATTAGGCATTTACATTATTGTTTGAATGCACACCATTTAGACAATTTAATACTTTTACAGAACAATATTTTTGTTAATTCAGTGTCCTGGGTCCTTAGCCTCTTACAGAAATAAGCATTCTAGATTTTCAGCAGAGATTCCTAATCATCTTCCTGTGCATTCATACTTGTATGTCACCTCTCCATGAGCACTCAAGGAAGTCATGATAAAATCAAGGTAATTCAGTGGGAGAACTTTACGCTCTCAGTAGAGAAAAGAGGTTGCCTTGCAACTATGCTGAGTTATGTTCATCTAATTGCCACTGAAGATGAAGAAGTGATCTCTGAGGCAGAACCAATAGAAAACAATCCCTATAAAATCAAGAGCCCTGACATAAAAAATTGCTTTTCCCTTCCTTATGCCACTAGCCATCATAAAAGCTGGTGTACCTCTCCTTCCTTCTACAGCCTGCTTGAATTATTGGAACAGCAAGTCTCATGAAGATTTATGTATATGTTTTGGTTATCGACCATGCTTATAGGTCCTCACTTCAAACAGCAACAAATTTTGTGAGAGACAACAAAACAAATCAAAAAGAATTTGATCATTCCATTTTGCCTTATTTTCAAAGTGAACAGGCATCAATGTTTTTTAATAGTATTATGGATGTACTATGTGGGTTTGTGTATGTATTTATGAAAGCTATGATTTTAATAGCTTCTCAAAAGTAAAAAACAACCAATAATGGAGGAAGTCAAGTGGTACTTCAGACACAGAAGGGTGAATTATTGTGTTAATATTGCTGTTATGTATAATTTATTAATATCTATGAAAAGGCTTTGTGTAATCATAAGAAGGAGAGGAAGAATAAAATCAAGCAAAATAAAGACTGAGAGGAATGTAAGTTAAGGCGAAAATGGAAATACAGAATAATTAGAAGCACTTCTGTAACTGCCTGATGACAAACAAGGAGACTACACTGCCTGCTATAGAAGAGCAGAGCAAATTCTCAAGTGCTTGAATAAACACATTCTAGGGATATTTGTGACCTTTACCACTTAGGACAATATAGAAGTGCAACACTGACCATGTCAATATTCTTAGACAAAAAGGGATCTGTTCTCTGTCCAAATTTTCCCAAGAGAAAAGCATTTCCAAATTTACATATCATATTAAGATTTGAGCATTAGATATTATTGACCTAATTTTATTGTGCCCTTGACTTAAATACTGTGGTTTTCTGTCTTTAGTTAGCTGGATAAAATTGCAGGATAGAGTGTAATAATTACTTGCTTAGATGTGTATTTAGTTGCTCGTCTTCTTAACAAATTAGTATAAAGCAAACAATATTATCAGGCAATATGAAGGGCATAACCAGCCACAAGTAAGAAATCTGCGAGTCTCATTGCTCTGTTTGCAAATCAAGACATGAGTCACTTACATGCACACAGTATAGTAACAAACAGGAGGAGTTTGCAGCCACCATGCTGCTAGAAAGCTACGACGGAGCTGACATTACTGAAAGGAATCCCATGACTGGAGTGCAGCTATCAATGACTATAGGCTCTTCAGAAGGGACAGGTGAGGAAGGAGAGGCTCAGCCATTCCCTTCTATATAAAGAAGTGGATAGAGTGTGAAAAGCTATCTTTGAAGAAGAGCCATGAGCAGGCTGGAAGCTTACGGGTAAGAATCAGAGACTAAGGCAACGAAGGGAACCTCTTAGTTGGCGTCTACCACAAGCTGCTCAATCAAGGGGAGCCTATTGATGAACCCTTCTTACTCCAGCTACAGGAGACAACGCACTTGCAGACTCTCATCCTGCTGGGGGACTTGAATCACCCTAACACCTGCTGGAAAAGTAGCACAGTGAGCTGTAGGCAATCCAAGAGTTTTCTGGAGTGCATTGAAGATAACTTCTTAAGCTAGCTAATAGACAGCGCTACCAGAGGGAATGGGGTTCTGGACCTGATGGTCAACAATGCAAGTAAGCTAATCACGGACATCAAGATCAGAAGCAGTCTGGGTTGCAGTGATCATGCACTAGTGGAGTTTGCAGCCCTGAGGGATATGGGTCAGGTAAAGAGTAAAATCAGGACCCTGAATTTTAGGAAGGCAAACTTCCGGCTCTTCAAGAAGTTAGTCAATAGGATTCCCTGGGATATTGCTTCAGGGACAAGGAAGCAGAACACAGCTGGCAGTTTTCTGGGGGTTGGTTTGTTTGTTTGTTTGTTTGTTTGCCTGGGAGGGTGTGTGTAACTATTATTGCTAGCATTCTCACCATGCATTTTCTTGTTTAATGCTGGGAAGTTTTACCTACCTGTATAATGCTTTAGCTTTCACTGTGCTCATCTCTATGTACAGAATGAATGTCACACACTCACGACAAGAAAATTCCTGGCAGTTACTATCATATGAAACAGAACTAGAGAACACACCAGCCAGGCCCATCAAGAAAAATTCAGGCAAATGGTTCCTCTAGAAATTTAGTGCTACAGGTAACTCCCCTCCTGCCATCCTTCTGAATTTGGCCCTCACTATGCACATTTCTTGCCTTCAGTAAAGGCAGCTGGCAGACTTTGGTTGCTTTTCATTCAAGCCCTCACTGAGATGGTACTGAGCTCTCACAGTTGATGTGCAGAGCAATGGTTTAGTGCCACTGGTTAGCACTTAGTTGATAGGGAGGCAAGTCATAACATTCTGATCCAGCAATCTGTCATTAAAGGAGGTTTAGAGTAAAGCTGCTTGGAAATTGTAGTAGAAAATGTCAAAACATTAAGCCAAGAGAGCTCTTTCAAAGCATCTCAGGCACAGCAAGACAGGAAAAAAAAAGCCCTGAAACTTTACATTTTGTGAGATAAGAAGCACTTTTCTGTCCCTCACTTTATGTGTAAGACTTGTCTGAAAGTGTCATTAATTATTTCAAAGGAAGAAGGATTTTCCAAATAAGAATATGGAGGTGTCAGTTCTTCAAATATTGAACATTTATCACACTGTAAAGCAAGAATGAAGTAAGAGGTGAGACAACGAATAAGATATCATGCACCTGAAGAAAAGGCTATTTCCAAAACATCAGCAAAATTGCTGCACCGTATCTGCCAGAGAACACTTAGAAAAAATACAGGACTCATAAGACAATTTTGTGGTACTTGAGGAAATGCAAGCAGATTAAGCAGCACAGCTTCCTAGGTTTATAGGTATACATCCCATTAAGTAGAAGCACAACTACACAAGAAAATTGAAATCCATAAATCCATACAATAAAATTTAATAGTCAGCAATACCAAATGTTACCATTGTTCTCCAGGAAGTACCAAAAGATATTAAAGCCACAGCACACGTGGTTTTTTTTCCCATAAACTATTTTCTATCAGGTGTTTCTATTGGTTCTAGACACACTTCGGAAGTGTAATGTATCAGTATGAAACATACTTCTAATATGACTCATAACAGTGAGAGTTTGCTCACATGCACATAAACCATTTAATTCTGTGGGTGAGCAATATTAATTCAGTTTTAAATAAAGTAATCCCACCTTTTCCTTAACAACTTTGCTAGTGAGAGGACAAACTGTATATTTTTTATCCAGTTTTCACTTCTCTTCAGGAAGCAAGTAGTTGTCCTCTGCTTGCCTTTCATATGACAGTAATTGCTTCATGATATCATTAAATGTTTTGGGGAAAAGGGAGCCTTGTATTGCTCTTAAATCTACTAAATGGCAGAAGAAATTGAGCTGTGGGTATATATACTCCTCTACTGACCACAAACTAGTACTCAGGAAAGGTGGAATATTTTTCCCCATAACCTCACACTCCGCAAGACAGAAAATATAAGCAAAACATTACAAAGAGACATTAAAAAATAAGGTGGCCTTGGAAAACAGGTAGATTATTAATACGAGCACAAAGCTTTAGCAAAAACAGGCATACAAGGTGCTTCATGCCAAAGAGAGGGAGAAAAATGCACACTGGATGGATTTCTGAAGAAATTAATAGAGAAGATCCAGTTGTGAGGAATATAAGTACCAAGGATAAAGGGCCAGGGACTTCTATCTCAGAGGACAACAGAAAGTGCAAGCCCTAAGGGAAAAAAGACTTATAAGAAGAGCACATAAGGGCTTGTAGAAGTATAAAGGAATGATTCTATTTCTGATCTCACCAAACCTAATTTCATGCAAGTGTTATAAACATGAAAAGGCTTCCATTAAACTTTATTTCAGAATATTAAAGAGCATATGGCTCTAGTTCGGAAGTTCACAAAGTCCTCCGGAAACAGAGATAAGGTCAAATAGAGGAAAACTATTCCGGTGACATTTTCACTTATTTCTGAATAGACCATATGAGTGAAATTATTTGGTAAATTTTATTCGTATTTTCAAATAATTTTGATATAAATAATCCATATTTTCAACTCACCATTATCCTTTTCTGTCATTTTTACCAGCTCCATCTATAAACTACATGAAATTTTGTAGTACATGGGACCTTGCCTTTTATGCCTTCTGCACAGCAGGCTGACAGCAAAGTCAGAAATAGTGCACACTGTTAAAAAATTCATACAGAGCAAGTAAAGACAACGAGGATACATAATATTTTCAAGACCTATCACATAGATGAAGATACACATTGCTACTTATTCACACAGTATTAGCAAGACAATATCAGAAACAGAACGATGCTGTAGTGTTCCATTCTGCACAGATCTTACCACTTGCTGTATATTGGTAAGATGTGCCAAGAAAAGCTCTCAGACAGGCTTCCAATTCTACCAGCTGAGAGGACTCAAAGAACTTCAGTGTATGAGGTAAAAGCTCAAAATCCATCAGTGTCAATGGAGATATTGAGCCATTTGACAATACCATTTGACACGGTACCTGGAGCTGAGAGACCAAAAATATTGTCAGGACCAGTTAAACCAGTGGAGAGAGAAATCACATTCTGTACCTTCATAGCTCCATATGCAGCTGCAAAGGGCTCTGCAAGGGGGGTTGTCTACAGTTAGAAATGTAGTGGCGGTGTCTTTTTTTTTTTCCACATATCTACAACATTCCAAACACATCAGACATTCCTGCGAATAAGCATGTCGTGCTGCCATGAAAGATTTCCTGGCTCATGGAAGGAAATCTTATAAGCATTCACTGAGTTGATATGACAGACTGTCTCATTAAAAATACAGCCACTTCACCAAGGACAATGAAATCATGCATGCTCACATTGACAGTGACTGAAAATAATGATAACAACTGACATTTTTTTCTGTTACTGGGTTTTGTGGGATGGTGGAACAGTTAGGTGCAAACACTGAGAATTATAAAATCACTACCAAGTCTTTACTGACTTTGACAATCATTCCAGGAAGCTGAAAAGGTATGTTTCAAAAAACCAATGTATTTTTTCACAATGGTACACAGTAAAGAGAAAGAAAAAAAATCCTTCAAGTGCCCCAATAGATTTTATAAACCAAATTCATCCTTAACCCACAGAAAACTATTTGATCCACTCTGTTCAATAGTTACAGAGTTTGAGAGTAGAATATTCAATTTTCCTTTAAAATAATTTTTAGCAGTCAAGAGGGTAAAAGACCAGAGTGAGTTGTCTTCAGAGGTAGAAGAACTCCCATCACAAATCATTTTAAAAAGAGACTGAATAAACAACTGTCAGGAATAGTTTACGTGTGTTTGATACTGTCTTTAGGGAAGGGAGGAAGCAAGTGACTTCTTTGTGTCCTTTTCAGCACTAGTGAAGAACATACCACAGGAGAACATCAAGACCAAGTTCTAACACAGGTTACAAAAATAAAAAAAAAATCTTTTTGACTACATAAACATTGAAGATTCTTAATTCTAGCAAGGCAAGAAAAATTTTGATAGTTCCTGATCTACCAGTCTAACAAATGCCAGGGTACAGCAACTGAAGGTCAAAGACAGGTATCATACTGGATCTTATATAATGTAGAAATAAAATACAGACTTCCAGTAGTAACTGTAATCCATTTTATGAGCTACTTCCCTAGGGAAATGCTGGATTTTTCACCATAAAGTCTTTGAATCAGGACTGGATGTCACTTCGAACTGTAAACAACAGCTCAACTGGAATTAATGGCATGATTCGGGAAAAAATGTGTTGCCACACTGATATACGAGAGGTCAGACTAGCCACTCATAGTGGTCTGTCTGATCTTTGCATTCGTGAATTGGCAGTCATTGAGAAAGCTCTACAAATCTGAACAGAGACTTCCATTCTCTTAGTACCAGAACAAAGAAAGCAGAGTGATGAACAGCACTGGTAAATGAGATATTCAGACAACAATAGCTTGAAGGGAAAATCTTTGCCTTGAAAAGAGTTATGGTAGTGCAGACTTCCTTCATTCTAACTGCCTGATTCCAAGTGTTATCTCCTGAAACGGCATTATCATTTTTTAGAAGTTGTAAGTGAGTATTGTGGCTATCCAGAGCACGTCTAATATTTTAGTTTAAATTAATACAGGTGCTAATGTAGAAGGATGAGGATTACCTGTGTTAGCTTCAAGGAATACAAGTGGCAAAGTATTCCTCACAAACAAAGAAAATTATACTCATAAATGAAAACTTTAGAAATTAATTGCTTGAAAACTAAAAGCTTGCTTTGACAAAGTGTAATAAAATGTGATACTTCCCTTGTAGCTGGCAATTCTGATTATTTCTCTTTGAAAGAGTCAGACTAATTCGTATAAGAGATTATATAAAAAGCCAGATGAGTTATTTTGTAAATTATGGATACCACCACAAAATAAAAAAATCCATATATTTCTTCACATCTTACTATTTTTTAGCAAGTAAAACTCTTTGCTTCTTTTTTCTTAATGTAACATCAAAGACTATGGTTCTAGCATAGTCTGCAGTAGTCTGTGATGACCAATAAGAATGTAAGGTCCAATTTAAAGTTATTCCATTGATATGAAATGTACCATTACTGCTAAATATGAAAGCTGTGTATATCTTCAGGCTTATGCTGAGCATATAAAACTTAGGTTCAAACATGGGTATTGGGAGTTGTATCTGTTTTGTGCAACTTATACATAAAGTCTATATTAAGTAAAACAAGATTTTGATGAACATTGATGCTTTTGAACACTGGGGCAGTGTCAGCTGAAACAGGTACAGGGCTGGTAATTTTTATTATTGCATTATTTCCCTTTTGTATAAACTGTTCTTGGGCATGAAAAAGCATACTTTATGTTCTGCATGGAAAAATCATTGTGGAGTCTTTACATAATAATAACTGGGGGAAAACATTGTCAGAACTGTAAGTACCAACTTTCTGCTTTCTATTCTGTTCTTTAGATTTTTGGTAAACTAATCTTCATTATATTATAATTACCTGTTTTAAGTAAATTGTCTAAGATGGTACCTGCTGAGTCTGAATCTACTAGGTTTTTACCTTGCCTCATAAATGCAAAAAATTGTCAGAAATCATCTACTTTCTGCATCTCAGTGACTTTAAAATGTCATTCACACAGAAAATTGGCGATCTGACACTTCAGGAAGACTGGTTTCAGTTCCCTAAAGGAAACAAATTGGTGCCTTACTTATCTCTGCTGGACAGTGAAAGATCTTCTCTGTAAAAATTCTGAAAAAAAGAAGAATAATGTTAACATAGATTAGGACATTCAGAGTCAATATGAATGTCCACTGCTGCTAGAGGAAGCACATATGACCTAGATGGAACAGTCAGCACAGTTGAAACCAGACTTTTTAGGAATGCAGATGTGACACAGAATTTGCAAATCAAGACTAGGCCACTGAAAGAGAATAGTGGGAGACCTCTAGAATCAGCAATGTTTTTGTCAGAAACAAACATCATCATGAAATGAAGATCAATATGAGAATAAAAGGAGTTCCTAACTTCTGAAAATTACATCCACTCTAGTCTGTCCTGATTCAAAGTCTGTTTAAGATGGACAGTGTCTTACTGTTGATTTAGGTTTTTGTTTGAAATAGGCTTTGGTTCAATGCCTTCTTAAGAATATCATTATGTTAGTCTTAATTCTAAGAAAAATTATATCATAGCATAATGATAAAGTCATATTGCTATCACTAGCAATATCCCTTGATTATAAGAAAAAAAATGTAATAAATTCCCTATAGCAAATGCCCCCAAGTCCAATTTAATTCAGCATTTATGAGGCCTCACTCCAGCAGAAATGGGAGAAATTGCTGAAGAAGTAAGCACAGAAAACATGTAACATGTTTGCCTTCTCTAAAACCTTTGTACTCTGACCTGGAAACTTTTGACTGAGAACATCAGTTCCTGACACATAGAAACACAAAGAAAGATAATAAGAACGAGTGAAGAGAGTACCAATAGTAGACAGTTAAAAACCAAATAAAATGATGGATTCCTTGAACAAGAGCAAAGTCAATTCAATTAGAAAATAAGGATAATGAAAAAAAGAAGACAACACAGGTAGCCAGGGTTTGAAATAATGCCTGTGGTTTACATCACAACTCAGATAAGAAATTTGAAACAGAAGTGTTATTAGAGCAAAATGCTAACCCAGCAAATGATGGCAGAATAATTGAGTCTTATCTATACAGACTTCTGGAAAAAGATTTCTAACATTGTACACTCACTGGTCTGCACCATTAATAACTCTGTTATTGAGAGTATTTTCACAATGAAATAGCAGTTCTTGTGACATGCTAACATTATATTTTAAATGCTTATTTATTTTATAACCAAGTTATGAAGTACTGCTTAATTCTTCAAAGATGGGCTGTTGGGATAAGTCATCTTAAACTCAGGCTCAGCAAAGAATCTCATCTCCTTTCCATCTCATATGAACCACTAGCCAGTAAGAATTACCAGTACTAAACTACTTTGTCTTAATCAAGAACACTCATCCATTCAACAGTCTGAAAGGCAATAAAAGGCCTAATGAGGGCAGATATTTTTTCTTGGTACATATTGGATCACCAAATGGGAAGATTCCCTCATCAGTGAGGTGTTAGTAGATGAGTCATGTACAGAAGATACATCTAATTTACTACAGGAACGTTTCAATCAACAAACAATGAGAAAATCCAGGAGAATTGTTAAAATGAGCAAGAAATAAGCAGCCATGGAACTTTTAAGAAAAGCTGAGAGAGGAACTAAAAAAGGTAACGAACCATACAAAGAGGAGCCATGCCCTTGTTTGTGCAAATAATCCCCAAACCAGACATACTCTATATCAGTGACACCCTTATCCAGTCAGATGGGGATAACTTGTAAGACCAAATCCAGAAAAACCTGCAGATCTCTACCTCTATCTTCCAAGGTTCAAGGTTTTCACAACTTTTGTGTTGTTCTTAGCCAGGTCTTAAAGACTTCCATCCTCCTTTTATCCTTCCGTCCTCCATAAGGACTCACGCCAGGTGCAACAGTCCCTTTCTGTGAAGACCGGGATATTCAAGGCAGAGGCACATCTCAAAATATCATTCAAGTGCAGTCTATGGGAGAGGTAACCTCTGAAGCTGAAGGACAGGGCTATACTCTGGGGTATTCAGCTACTTGTATTCAAAGAATAACAGAATATCATCCCTAAACCCACATTGGAGGGTTGATTTTGCAGGAACTGGGAGACTGAATTTCTTCTAGAAGTCTGCAATAACCAAGAAGGATCACTAGCATGCAATTCAGAGAGAAATTTAACCTTAGAATGAAATCTTAAGGCTTTCTGTAATCATAAGCAAATAATTCATGAGTAGCTTGACATAAGATCTAAAGAAAAAATCAGATCCTGGAGATTTTTTCTTAGATGAATGTCCAGTATTACAAGGTTTTATATAATATTATTTTACTATTATGCAGTATATAATATTATTGCTCTATAATATTACATACTCTCATTTCTTTTATTTGTATTCTACTGACGTCTTTTTGAATAAATTTGAGAAACTCTGCAGAAGTCAGACTGGAAGTACAGGCTGGAAAATTTTCTAAGTATTCAAAATGGGAAAGGTACCAGTGATTTGACAGCGATTTGTATTGTTCTTACAAGTTTAAGGATGAATATGGAGCCCTTGACAGGCTGATCAGCAACTTAAGGAACTACTACCAAGGCAGTTTACATAAACAAGTATCAAGGGCTATATTAAAAACAGGAATAGCAAATTTACTTACCCCTCTTTATAAGCAAAAAACTTTTAAGTCTAATGATGTTCAGGAACTGAATGGGGAAAACTCAACTCAGTTAAGGATGTCCAACTGGAGACCAAAGTTCACAGAGGTGCAAGAATCCATAAGGCAGAGTCACACCCTGCAGGGCTGTCTAAAACCACAGAATTCTCAGAGACTGGTTACAGAGCAAATCAGAGCAAGTATCAAGAGGCATCCATAGTGACTTAAAGCAAATTCATACTTCATTGCACTGTTTATTATAAATATAGCTTTATCAATATACATTCTTCCCAGAGGCAACCCAGACCTTAATTTGGTCAAGGTCAATACAGAAACCCACTCCCTTCTAGTTTTTTCTTGTTAAAGTGGATCTTTAAGTATTGCAAAAAAATTACTGTATCATATTAAAACTCAAAAATAGAGACAGGAAATTAAATAATATTGAGACAAACAACTCCTATTTCTGAGTTTCACTTCAGGTAAATTCACAAGCTGAAAGACAGAAATATTTTCACAATTTTGTTTTAGACCAGCACATCTGATGCTGACTGTGAAAATTTATCAATAAAGCACAGAAGATACAGAAGTCGTAAATGGTAACCTGTCCTTCGAGAAAGACAAAGGGAGATGAACTTTAAGATTTTATCCAAAGACTATGCTCAGTGCAGTATCTAATAAACCTTGAGGAAACATAGTACATAAAAGAACTTTTTTTAATGGAAAACATTGTATATTACTCAAAAGAATTACTAACTGGGAAAAGGAAACTCCGAGTCTCACTTTTTGTTTTCCTATAAATTACTCTTTGTACTTAAATTCACTTAAAGGAAAACTAAGCACTTGCATTTAAGTACCACTAACACTAAGAAATATTTAAAAGATCATGATGAAAGACTTCCACCCCTAAAAACAAAAGATCAGAAAGCAAGGTTTAATTGAGAGCCTGAGGAAGAACCCAATAAACACAACAGAGAAGTATCTAAACAATTCCCAGAAATTATCCCCAGTAACAGAAGACAAATTGTTTCAAAAATGTTATGTGTCTCCCAATCTCACCCTCATGCCAGTATTACTCAGTACAATGTCATGTAAATGACTGAAGCTGGGAAACAAGGGATACATTTTTTTGCTGTTGTTTTTTTAAGCTGTACGTAGCCTCTGCCAAATTAGAGTCAGTCAAGGAAAAATTAATATTCTGCTCTAGATGTGGAGTCATGTCAGGGATGAAATACCTGCACAGCAAGAGCAAATTCAAGAATTAAAACACACCACCTCTCTGCTGCTAACCTTTCCCAACTCAGTCACAAATATCTCTGTTCTTGAAATGTGTTAGTAGCTGCCTGCCTGTGGGAGGAGCAGGTGAAAGTAGGGAGTGAAGTGAATGCATCTTGGGAAAGAGATGAATAAAACGTGAACCTAAGAAAACGAAGAATAGGGTTTTTTCTTTGCTTTCTGTTTAAAAAGTATAAAAATTAAATCTGCTTTAAAATTGAGA
Source organism: Clamator glandarius (assembly GCA_033459285.1). Lineage (NCBI taxonomy): Eukaryota > Metazoa > Chordata > Aves > Cuculiformes > Cuculidae > Clamator > Clamator glandarius. Next base: position 11,077,343 of record JAUNZM010000261.1, read on the forward strand.
GTGTCATTTGTGTTAGTGATCTCAGCAGCTGTAACTGACTAAATATGTCAAGTCTTGAAAGAAATGAACTCTCTCAAGAAAAGAAAAAAAATATTAAGTAGAGCACTGCAGAAATCAGTGCCAAGAGCCCCTACTGAACCAAAGCCTCAGGATGACGTTAAGGAGGTATGGTATTGCAGAAAGTACCATCTGTTGTGTTTAGATCTGAGGAGTTGAAGGGCTGGTTAGAGGCAAAACAGTGCTCTAGCAAGAAACTTTATTCCTGAGCCCTGAAAGTTAATGCCTCTTGAGCTGAGCAGATCAGATTAGACCTATATCTCCATATGACATTCAGATATAAGTGTGTTGTATTCTGAAAGAAAGAATGTGAGTACTCAGGTGGAACCAGCCTTTAGACTAGGTCACTTTGAACTGCAGAAATAGCCGCTCTTAATACCTTATGTAACACATACTGGGAACTGATTAATTACTCCATATGCAATACGAAGCAAGACTTTTCTTTTGCATAAGCCATAAAACAAATATCCAGAAGCTTTGCTCTGAATCAAGACTCCATACTGTTCTCCTTCATTCTCCTGCTCACATGTTTTTATTGACTTGCAAGAAAGCTGTGGATGGTGTCCAAGACTCATCCCTAGGACAGCCACTTGTTATGTAGGAAGAAAAGGCTTCCAATCCAGCCTCATAAAAGGAAGAAAAACAAGTGAGTTTGGATATGCTGTAGACAATTCATAGGCCAAAAAGCCTGAACCTCCATGCAACTAAATGCTGAGCAACTTGACATAGCTAGACTACAAAGTGTCTGTACTTGTAAAAAGAAACTGCATAATGCTAGACTAAAGGGAGACAGAGAATTTGCAAGTACCTTAGTTATCCTTCATCCCCTTTCACTAACATCAAATACAGTCATGTAAACAAAATTTTTTCATAGAGTTCAACTATTAACTACATAAATATCACAATTTGGGCACTTTAAATATAAAAAATCTTTTTGATTTTGAAAAATATTAGAAAAATATAGTACTCAAGGTGGGATGAAAGGTACTTTACACAGGTTTGAAGATGTTAGAGAAAATAAAATTTTCTCTTGTACTTTTCTTGAACTTAAACTTCTGTTTCTAACCTCTAGTAGAGTTTTGTTCCCTTGTATAATAATTCTATGCATTTAAAATCCAGCTACTTTCCAAGCAAATAGCATCTGTTTAAACAAGAGGACAAGATTAGTGGTGTCTACTGTCTGTGACAGAGAAACAGTCAAGCTTTGATAAAACTGTTTCAAGTTTGCCTTTACTGTTTTCAAAACCTGCAGCTGTTCCCTCCAACCATCTTAAGCCTTAAGCTTTCTCACATGACCTTGAAAACTTAAGAAGCTGCAAAATTGTTCCAGATGCTTGCAAACTTTCTAAAGCAATGCATTTCTAAGGTTCCCTGTGACTTCCTTTTTATGGGCAGGCTCATTTAACTTATGTTAGTTATGTTGAGGGGCTGGAGAACAGGCCTTAAGGGGAACGGCCGAGAGAGCTGGGGTTGTTTAGCCCTGAGAAGAGGAGGCTCAGAGAAGACCTCATTGCTCTCTATAACTACCTGAGGGGAGGTTGTAGAGAGGAGGGTAATGGCCTTGTCTCCCACGTGACAGGGGACAAGACAAGAGGGAATGGCCACAAGCTCCGCCAGGGGAGATTTAGGCTGGATATTAGGAAAAGATTTTTCACAGAAAGGGTCATTGCGCACTGGAACAAGCTGCCCAGGGAGGTGGTTGATTCACCTTCCCTGGAGGTGTTTAAGGCACGGGTGGATGAGGTGCTGAGGGGCATGGTTTAATGTTTGATAGGAATGGTTGGACTCAATGATCCGGTGGGTCTCTTCCAACCTGGATATTCTGTGATTCTGTGATTCTGTGATTCTATGATTCTTTATTCTAGAGTTAACATCATACAGTTGTAGGAAAAAAAAAACCCAAACTTTTTAGGGATTAACTTATCCAGAAATGCTTATTGTAAGGGTGAAATAAAAGAGAGAGATACATAACCAAATGCTAGATACAATTTCAGTATTTTAATATCCAGAGTCACATTCAAAATATTCTGTAAAAAAAAAAGTAAGATTATTTGGATTTGTAAACTCTTCCTGAGAGATTCCTGTATAATAATAATACAAATCAGACAAAAGATTAGGGCACTGACAATTACCTGAATCTAAAACTGATGCTTGTTTGTGAATAGAAAAACATCTTTCCAGAGTGAGATAGCAAAAGTAGCTGTTCTTGCCCAGAACGAATCAGCCCTAAGAAAAAAAATCTGAGTTCTAATATTCAAAAAGATACTGAGGATTTTATAATACTGAGATGACTTTTTCTCATCTGTAGATGCAAGAAAGTTCTGAATTTTCCTTCCTTTATTCTTACTACTCATTTTATAGACAAACATTTCCTACACAGTAAACTCTATTGAACTTTTAAGTGCCTTGGAGCCAGGCAGACAATATGTTTGAATTATTGTGGTATGCACTGACACAGGTTTAAAAGCACTGACAGTCTTCAATAATAACCTTTAGATCATAAGATGACTGGAATTTATAAAATGCTTAATTATTTCGTCTCTAGTCAATATGCCCTTTATTAGGTGTATTTAGAAGCAGGAAAGCATGGATTCAGAGCAAGATCGACTTAAAGCTTAGAATGCTAGGTGTGTCTTGTTTATGCAAAGATTTATAATTTCATATAATGCTGTCCACAATCAGATCAACAGACTACCTTTCCTTAGCTCCTAAATGCCTATACTGGCAGAGGTATTTGTGTCTCAAGTTGAATATGGAAATGGAGAGGAAGGGAAAGAACTGATGAAGACTACAAAAGGTGAGTTAAAGCTAGCAGGAAAAAATTGAAAATTGCAGCAAAATAGAATCAGTAATTGCTAGCTACAGGGACTGAGGCACACGAGAATGACTTTATCAATCATAGAAAAGAAAATAGAGCTAAGCAAAAGCTGGGAGAACATCCCTTCATTTAGCTGAGTGGGTGACCCTTTCTTTCAAATTAATGAGGGGCTGCATTAGTACAGCTGAGAACAGATTTTTGCCTCAAGACTGTAACAATTCCCTGGCAGTGAAGGTCTCACATCCTCTAGGAACTCCCAAGGGGAAAAGTGGAAACTTCTTTGCTGCAGTTAATTAAAAAATATGTGGGGGAATAACTCTTCAGAATATACAGTAAGGAAAAAACTTCAATCATCACAGGACAGATGTAATATTTTTCAGACTCTGACTGTTATTCAGCATGATTTCTGTTTACAAGCTTATCAGCAGATTGTTGCCCACCAACAATTTTTGTTGAAAATACAGAAGACACAGTATCTGTGGGGAGAACAGATTAATGATGGGTCAGATGAAACAATGCTGATTTACAATATCTAGATATATGTGTGTGTCATCTATTGAAATATCTTATTATTCTCCACAACACTATCACACCACATTTATAGCTTACACCTTTTCTGAACGGTTCAGGAAAAAAAAAATTAAAATAAAATCTTCCTTTTTTTCATCGCTTAGTCCATGTAAGAGGTACTAAGAATTGCAGTCGCTGCATTTTGGGCAATCATTATTGTCTTAGTGTTTTTCTGAAGGGGGATAAAAAGTGGATGAATATACCTGGGTAAGAGGCAAAGCTGTTGACCATCAGATAGAAAGGAGCAGTGCAGTTTCTCTGCATAGTATTACCCTGAAACTCCCATAACCAGACATCTTTATCAACAAGGACAAGGCCCTTACACATAATGACAGCTGAGTGTTATCTCTAGGCTTACATATTTCCAATAACTGCAATCCTAGGGACTTCATTTGCTGTGCTATTAAATTTTGCCTTGATTTCTAATGAAAATGTCCATGGTCTAGTTTAAATCCAATAAATCCTCCTCAGTTCTAATCAGCTAATGAAAATAACAGGCAACTGCTCTGAACTCTTTATGAATTTGTAGATATCATTATCACTTTCTAGAATGGTGTTTGTTTCTCTTGATTCTTTCCTCCCTAACGATTATAACTTCTAAATCTTCAGCTTCTTTACTAGTATCTGTCTGTTGTAATCATTTCTTTGAAAAACATACCTCCAAAAATCAATATTTTTGTTGAGGGTTCAGTACACAGGCCAGTTAATTGTTAAGTGCAGAAAAATTATTTCTCTTTCTTTTTAACGTTATACCATAATTGTGTTAACTTAATATGAACTTGTTGTTCTAGTCACCATCTCTGCTACTGATATCTCCACTAGTGGAAGAATATTCCATATTCAGTTCTCTCCTGCAGAGGTTCTAGGACAACTCTGTGCAGACAAGTCTGTGTGAATCCCCAGCTTCTAACCATAACCCTAATATTCCAGGCATAGAGTTGTCTCCATGTAGAGTTGTCTCACGGAGGGTTTTCTGATGTGCATAGTTGACTGTGGAGAGTGGTCCCTTTCACCTGCAGATTCTAATATTTTTCTCACAGTTCGTCTGTTCATTTTTATGGAGACCTACAATCACAGCTGCACTAAGAATAGACCTCAAACTGACCAAGCAAGAATCCTCTTACCCAAAATCAGTTTTTACAAGTCAAACACTTAAGATAGGTGGAAAAGACTCTCTTACAGCAAGGGCTGTAAGTTACATGTGCATAAAACATAGTCTTAACTCAACCTTCCCGATTCCACAGGCCAAAATATGTGTCTAAGGAACACACCAAGAAGCTGTGCCTGGCTTAAGCATCTGGGAGCAGCAGCAAACTACCACATTGTTCCATAACATGGCACATGACATGTAATAGGCCACTGCACTAGAAGGATCTCCACTTGAGAGCACAATAAACCACCTCACACTCTCCCCTCCATGCCATCCATCTCCTCACTGTGCCCCTTGTGGACATATACCTAATTCAAAGACACATGAATGGTCCAGTATAGTGAGCTCTGCGTTATTAGCATGTAAGTGCAGTTAGGCTGTACATCACATCACTCACGCCTTGCCAACGGAAATACATATGCTAAAAATCTGAATAATCCTACTCAATGTACTTAGGTATACATGAAAACCTGTATCTCAGTCTTTCCCCTAGTTTTGTAGCTGGCAGCACTCACTGGTTGTGCCTTATCAAGACACCACTAAGTCATTTGTTTATGAACACTGAGAGGAGCAGCTGAGTATTACCAAACAACTGTAATTATTCCAGCCAGAAGCTCTCTCTGTGGTAGCTTGGGAATACAAAAATTTATTGAACAACTGCTGTATCACAGCACTCCCTGACATGCTAGAATCTTTCTGTTTATTATTATAATTCCAAGATCAAGGGCCACAACAACTCACAGCAAACCCCAATTTCCAAGACTGGTAAAAATGCAGATATTTACTATATTTTATATTGAATTTGTAGTATTAAGCACATGTGTGGCAAGAATAATTTCTGGATTAATTATTTTACTATAAAATTCTCAGGAAATACACATAAGCACATACAAAATCTTTAACCAGAGATTGGCTATGGCATGTATAGAATCATAGAATAGAATAGTTTGGGTTAGAAGGGACCTTAAAGATCATCTAGTTCCACCACCCTGCCATGGGCAGGAACACGTCCCACTAGATTAGGCTGCCCCTTCCAACCTGGCCTTGAACATCTCCAGGGATGGGGCATCCACAGCTTCCCTGGGTAACCTGTGCCAGTGCTTCACCACTCTCATGTTGAAGAAATTCTTCCTTATGTCTAGTTCAAATCTGCCCCTCTCCAGTTTATACCCATTGCTTTCTTGTAGGCCCCTTTCAGGTACTGGAACATTGCTATAAGATCTCCTTGGAACCTTCTTTTCTCCAGGCTGAACAAGGCCAACTCCCTCAGCCTGCCCTTGTATGGGAGGTGCTCCAGCCTTCTGACCATATTTTAGCCCTCCTCTGGACCCATTCCAACACTTCCATATTGTTCTTATGTTGAGGATTCCAGAACTGGACACAATATTCCAGATGAAGTCTCATAAGACAGTAATAGAGGGACAGAATCCCTTGACTTGCTGGCCATGCTTCTTTTGATGCAGCCCAGAATATGGTTGTCCTTCTGGGCTGCAAGTGCACATTGCCAGCTCATGTTGAGCTTCTCATCAACCAGCACATCCAAGTTCCTGCAGGACTTGGTGCTCTCAATCACATCATCCCCCATCCTGTATTGAAATTGGGGAATGCTCATTAGAAGTTGACACTACTTTTTATTTTAGGAAGGAACTAAGTTCAAACACTGAAGAACATCCCAAAAGGTGTATTAAAGCATGATGAGCGGGAATGACTGCAAGATTTGCCTCAGAAGTGCACTCCTGAACCAAATTAGAATACTGGTATAGACTCATGCTATATTTACCAGATACTACACTGCGGCAGTGGACAAATATAAATTGCAGGAACTAAGCGGAAACCCATTGTTGACATGGTTTAACTCTTGAGTTATACGATATCTTTACTCAACATGACTGCATAAGATATCAAAATCATGCATAAATCTGCATCCCCTAGCCATTAAAATAAACATCTGCAGTCTCTGTGTGTGAATAAAATTTCTATGCGATTCCTATACACATGCTTTTTTCCTATTTCTGCTAAAATAAATGGAAGGTATTTTATAATATTATTTGTACATTATTTGTTCATAACATTGATTTTCTGAATTCTCATACCATATTAACCCAACCACTAAAGAGTATAGCATGTTGATATGTAATTACAAATCTGAAGCTGAAGTTTGTGACTCAATGAAGAACAGTTCAGAGTCACTGAAAATTTAGAAATTAACTTCTCTTTGTTTATGGAAGGAAAATGTCTCATTCCCTTCTAGGATATATAAGGATGTAAGTGTTCCAAACAATCAGTGTCATACTTACAATGATTTTGGTATTTTTAAAGACATTTCTTTTGCCTTCAAAATTCCAGTTTGTTACTGTAGCCCAGTGCAGACGTCCCGTCTTTCTATCATTTAATCTTCACTTGAGTCCTTGAGATAGTTTTTGGATTAGATATTCACCTTGCTAGTCTTCCGCAACCTATGAATTTTCCCTATCCAGTTATCTCTATTTGCTTCTATTGCAGCTTCCTCCCCAGGATGAGAATTACTAGGTCAGAAATACTACATTAAACCAGCTATCATGCTTTTTTGACCAGAGCTCTGTTAGGCACCTCTGGACTGCACCGATTTGTGCAGTTTAGACTTGCTCTCAAACCATTAGCACCTTTGCTGCTCCCCTAGCCCTGCTTTTAGAAACATTTTGCTCCAGAGAAGGGTAAATTCCATTAAACAATGGACTGCTGGGTTTGTAGCTGCAACCAGAGGTACAAAAGAGAACTAGCAATGAACAAAATATACTCAGTTATGTAAACTTTGTTTACTTGTTCCATTCACAAAGGCAATCAGGTGTCTCTGAATGTTACAAGCCCAAATCACTTTTCACCAGACACAGCACCTTCTACAGTTTCGACAAATTATGAAAGCCTCATTTCAATCTACATTAGAATTATTTAGGATGGGAGGAGCTAGAAGTAAGAAATGCAGTTTTTGTGTACATTCAGGTTCCAGGGACTTTGCTGGGTTTTGCATGCAATTAGTGAAAGCTTCATTATCACACTTATAGACAGATGTGCAGATTGAATAGGCCTTTTAATATTACCCAGCAGATTTTCAAATTGCATCTTTTTGTACCTGAACTTCTCAGATACGGCAAAATGTATTATATGTAGTACAGGTTCAGGTAGTATTTGGTATCAAATGACTCTCAGTTTTTTAATTGCAGTTTGAAAGAGGTCAAGCAGAATGGAAAACACTGTCCTCTCAGTTCCTCTAATAAATTTAGTTATCTCACTGAACTCCACTGAAATGTAAATGAAAGAGGATTTCTTTTCTATTTTTTATCTAGCACAGAGTATTTCCAAAGTGGTGCAATATATATAATACTTAGTGATTCAAAATCACGTACTTTTTTTTCAGAAGATCTCAGGTTTTATTGGATTAGTCGGGTTAAAAGGCCAAGAATATCTTCTAAACAGATAACATTTGCATTTGTGTGACTGGAGAGGAGTTTTTGCCAATTCAGGCTTTCTGAAACTCATAAGGTCAAAGAAAATCTCTGCACTTAATCCAATGAACCAATAATCTCGAGATTCAAGGTATTTTGTAATGTTATGTTCAGGAAAGGAGTACAAATATCTTCCCTCCTTTTTCTTGCTGTAGATTTCAAGTTACTTTTCTGACATGGCAGTAAATCTGAAGATAGAAAAAGCATTGAAAATGCATCACTCCATGAAATGGAATTATTTTATTTCCAGACCTATGCAGTACTTTGAAGGTGAATTCTATTTCATTTTCTGACAGTACTCTTTTCTTTTTATTTTTGAAAGCCCTGCACATGGAAGAACAAAGGGAAAGGATTTATTCTTTTCAGATAGAGTTAGGAAAAGGAAAATACAGTCTGGTAACTGCAGAATAGATGTGACTAAATAGGTATTGTTCAACAAGAAAAGACTTTTAATCCCTTGAAAGTATTGTGACGCTAATAAGTTTTGTGAAGGAACATAGTTAGTAGAGCCCAGTCTAAACACTCTATTTAGCATGTGTAATTCTATAGTATTCTTCTAGTCATACATTGGTGTAAGGAACTTGTGAAGATGCAAAACACATAGGTTATAGGCCTGACAAGGACCACTAACAGATTAGAGATCATTCCTCTGCTGTTTTGGGCAGTCAAGTTATTAGATTTGAGTAATAATTTTGGCAAGCTGTTAAAAAAATTGTAGACTGGCTGCCCATGCAGTCCTATTCAGAAGCTGTTCCAGAACGACATATCTCCCACAACCAACAAGGTTTCAATCAATTTCCGTCTCAGATCCATTCACAGTCAGTCAATATGTCTTGTTTTTTAATTATTTTTTTATTTATTATTTCTTGTATTACATAATTACTTATTTTGCAGTTTAACTGGTTAATTACAAGTTGTACTTCATGAATTATAAATGGGTATAATGAAAATCAAAAATTTTTCATTTAATTTTTATAGCAGATGGTTCTGTTGTTTTCTGTTACTAGACAACACTGAAAAATAATTAAATCCTGTAATGAAATCAAAATTTTCAGTGAGGTTGTAGGATTTGGATTTCACAAATTTCGGTATCTAGGGTAGCATACTTAACTGCTGCACAGGGAGAAATTATTTCCTTTATATGTGGGCTACATATCCATTAATTCCTACTGCATCCTTCAAAATCACATGTAAATTTGTCAAGAATCAGTATCCCTTTGCCCAAGGATTCTGCTTGATTAAGTAAATTGATCTCAAGGAATCCAGTGCCTTCTTATTCTGCAGATGCTTGGTTACTTTGTACTTCAAGATTAATATTGTGGCTAGATAAATGGTAATAAATACAAATATTTAAGAATTCCAGCCACAGGCCTCAGCACTTCCTAGATGGTAATAAATAATCCTTGATGTTTCCTAGGGGTATGGAAGAGGCAGTTACTTAGACCTGCCAAAAAAGAAGTACTGTAAATCCCATAAAGACAAAACATTACCAATTCTAGCAAAGATATAGATTCACTGAAGGAAGAATGTGTGCTTAAAGATTTCTGAGACTATCAACAATCTGGTGCTACAGGGCAAATGCAAAATTTCTCATCTCACCCTAGTGACATGTCAGCACCTGATTTTCATCCTGTTTGGTCTTACGTAACTTTTTCTCTGCTTGCCGTTTCCTCCAACCTTCTAATTTTTGGCATCCAATTGCTCAGCTTCTATTTCAGAAAATAATGTTCTCTGCTCATCCAATAATCAAATGGTCCTAATACTTGCCTATTTTGTGAAATGTTGATTCTCAGCTTTTCCTCTGCGTCCATGTTAGTGCAACTGTTTGAAAAAGAAGTGCAGATGTGGGAAAGACCTGCTTCAGAGCATAATATAACTTGAAGCTCGAGAGGAGCTGAGCATCCTGAAGAGGAGGAACTAGAAGCCTGATATCCTACACCCCAGGACAGGTATTTCTGTGAAATGGGATACGTAGTGGAGGAGGGTGCAAGCAAAAATAGTTGCTCAAGCTCATAAGGGTTAGGGTGCTCAAGTCAGCAGAGAAACACTCTTTTCCATTCTTTTCTGCATGCCACTCATGGTGTCATTTTTAAACATGCTTGACACAACCCGTATTCCAGATATTACAGGCCTCCCAGGCCACACAAAGATGGAGTCTCTGCTCCTGCTCCCTAACAGCCTTCAGGCAAAGTCAAACTCATTAGCTCAATCACTCTATACTGCCCTTGAAGACGATTAAAAAAAATGTATTTTTTCTTCCACCAGAAAAATCATGACAAAGAAACACCTACAAATTTCTCCCACCAGAAAAGCTGTTTGCAAAATTCACAATGGCCTTAGCACAACAGAGGGTACCAGGCTTTAAAACCTTTGAAAGATAAAGACCCTGAAAACACCCATGACACAATTTTTTTTTGTGGCCTTAACAGCAGCTTAACCTATTTTGCCAGATCCAGAAAAGGACCTTTTATTTTTTTATTGTTTAACATTTCACATGGACTATGCAGAGATGTAAAGATCCTATTCTGGATGTTTTCAGTTCCACTACGACATGCTTGGTCAATTTGGCCAACAGAACATTTTGCTCCTTGAGCCCCAAAGGGTACTTCAATAGGAAGAAGATAACCTCGCCCTTCACAAGTTTTTGTGTGCTTTACTCTAGGAGAGTCCTTAATCTCAGACACCCCAAGAGCATTGCCTTACATTATCCTGCACTGCCTCCACAAGACATAGACAGGAGAGAAAAAAGGGTCAGACAAGGAGGGGTTTCTCTTCGTGAATGACAATTCAGATTCTCCCCCAGCTATCACAAAACATAATGCAGCATCTGACATAATAACCTGGCATAATTCCCAGCACATGAGATACCTACTTGATCATAAAGCAGCTGCAATGGAGCACAAGTATCTGCTTAACCTTATGATTTTGGATCTTCTGTAAAGCAGACCTTTTCCACTTCAACAGACTATCAAGTATAAAACTTCAAACTCTGCAACAAACATTTTCACATCCACAAACCATTCCAAATCTGAGCACCTCAGGTTTGGTTTGGCCAGATTGACACTCAAAGATGATAAGCATATTTCTACAACTGATTAAAAGAGATCTGAATTCATATATAAAATAAATCAGTTAATTTTTTTCTCAAAAGATTTTCCTGAGTATTCCTCCTACTTCAGAATAGGAAAAAAAAAAAATAAGGACATAATTCTGAATCTCAATATCTTCTGTGCATCTAAAAAGAACCACAAAATTATTCAGATATAATTCTCCAGGAGATGGAGAGGCTATTTTCTGTTCTTCATGACCAGTGTACAAAAAAATATCAGAAGAAGATGGTTCATTCTGGTTCCAAGAACTGACATTTTCAATGCAGTTCACTAAGTGATTTGAACTTATTTCTCATAATGATGTCTTTCCTTTGCCAATGCTGATTAACACTGATTCTGACCCCAGTGTGTCTCAGTTATGTAAAAATACTATCTTGCTGAAAGGACATTATTAACGACCATTAACTCCTCATGCAGAAGACCATTTATTTCTCTATGGAGGAGATGCACAGGAGGAATGGAAGAAACATAGAATCATAGGATCAGAGAATCAGAGGATAACCAGGTTGGAAGAGACACACCGGATCATTGAGTCCAACCATTCCTATCAAACATTAAACCATGCCCCTTAGCACCTCGTCCATCCGTGCCTTAAACACCTCCAGGGAAGGTGAATCAACCACCTCCCTGGGCAGCTTGTTCCAATGCCCAATGACCGTTTCTGTGAATTTTTTTTCCTAATGTCCAGCCTAAATCTCCCGTGGTGGAGCTTGTGGCCATTCCCTTTTGTCCTGTCCCCTGTCACTTGGGAGAAGAGGCCAGCACCCTCCTCTCTACGACCTCCCCTCAGGTAGTTGTAGAGAGCAATGAAGTCTCCTCTCAGTCTCCTCTTCTCTAGCCTAAACAGCCCCAGCTCTCTCAGCCGCTCCTCATAAGGCCTGTTCTCCAGCCCCTTCACCAACTTCATTGCTCTTCTCTGGACTCGCTCCAGAGCCTAAACATCCCTCTTGTGGTGAGGGGCCCAGAAATGAACACAGTACTTGAGGTGCAGTCTCTCCAGTGCCCAGTACAGAGGGAGAATAACCTCCCTGGACCTGCCAATCACGCCGTTTCTGATACAAGCCAAGATGCCACTGGCCTTTTTGGCCACCTGGGCACACTGCTGGCTCATGTTCAGTCACTGTCAACCAACACCCTCAGGTCCTTCTCCTCCTGGCAGCTTTCCAGCCAGGTTTCTCCTAGTCTGTACCTCTGCTTAGGGTTGTTGTGCCCCAAGTGCAGGACCCGGCATTTGGCCGTGTTAAACCTCATGCCATTGGTCTCAGCCCAGCAGTCCAGCCTATTCAGATCCCTTTGCAGAGCCTCCCTACACTCCAGCAGATCCACACTTCCACCCAGCTTAGTGTCATCTGCAAACTTGCTAAGGGAGCACTCGATGCCTTCATCCAGGTCATTGATAAAGACATTGAACAGGGCTGGACCCAGCCCTGAGCCCTGGGGAACCCCACTTGTAACTGGCTTCCAGCTGGATTTCACACTATTTCCCACCACTCTCTGGGCCCGGCCATCCAACCAGTTTTCCACCCAGGAGAGTGTGCGCCCGTCCAGGCCAGAGGCCGACAGTTTCCGAAGCAGAATGCTGTGAGAAACTGTGTCAAAGGCTTTACTGAATTCCAGGAAGATACATCCACAGCCTTTCCCTCGTTCAGCAGCCAAGTCACTTTGTCATAGAAGTCAATCAGGTTAGTTTGGCAAGACCTGCCTTTTGTGAACCTGTGTTGACTGGGCCTGATCACCTGGTTCTCTTGCATGTGCTTCATGATAGCACTCCAGATCACCTGTTCCATGACCTTCCCTGGCACTGAGGTCCGACTGACAGGCGTGTAGTTCCCTGGATCCTCCCTGCGACCCTTCTTGTAGATGGGCACAACATCAGCCAGCCTCCAGTCCAGTGGAACTTCCCCAGTCTTCCAGGACTGTTCGAAGATGATAGAAAGGGGTTTGGCCAGCATATCCGCCAGCTCCTTCAATACCCTCGGGTGAATCCCATCCGGCCCCATAGACTTGTGGGTGTCTAGTTGGGCTAGCAAGGCTCTGACCACCTCCTCTTGGACCATGGGAGCCTCATTTTGCTCCTCTAGCTCCGGGGTTTGTACACAGAAGGAACAACTTTCTTTACAATTAAAGACTGAGGCAAAGAAGGCATTAAGTACCTCAGCCTTTTCCTCATCTCCTGTCACTGTTGTTCCTTCTGCATCCCATAGGGACTGTATGGTCTCCCTAGTCCTCCTTTTATTATTTATATATTTATAGAAAGATTTTTTGTTATCTTTCATAGACTTTGCCAATTTGATTTCTAGTTGAGCCTTAGCCCTTCTAATTTTTTCTCTACACAATCTCACTTCCCTCCTGTAGTCCACCCAAGAGGCCTGTCCCCTCTTCCAGAGCCCATAAACATTTCTCTTCTTCTTGATATCACTCAAGATCTCACTGTTCAACCAAGCTGTTTTTTTCTCCTGCTGGCTTTTTTTTTTCCAGAACATGGGGATGGCTTTCTCCTGAGCTGCTAGGGTTTCCTTTCTGAAGAACTCCCAGCCCTCGTGTGCTCCCTTGCCCTTAAGCACTGTCTCCCATGAGACTTTGCCAACCAGCCTTCTGAAGAGTTCCAAGTCTGCCCTCTGGAAATTTAATGCTACTGTCTTGCTAACCACCCTCTTCACTCCACCTAGAACAGAAAACCCTATCATCTCGTGATCACTTAGTCCTAGGCGTCCTCCTACTGCCACAACCCCCACAAGGCCTTCTCTGTTCACAAACAGCAGGTCCAGGAGGGCACCTTCCCTTGTCGGTTCATTCACCAGCTGTGCAAGGAAGTTGTCTTCCACGCACTCCAGGAACCTCCTAGACTGCTTCCTTTCTGCTCTATTGTACTTCCAGCAGATATCAGGAAGACTGAAGTCTCTCACAAGAACAAGAGACACTGATCAAGAGATTAACCCCAGCTGTTTATAGAAGAGCTCATCAGCTGCTTCTCCTTGGCTGGGTGGCCTGTCACAGACTCCCATCACAAAATCTACCTTCTTATGGGCTCCTCTGATTTTAACCCACAGGCACTCAATCTCCTCATCGCCACAATCCATTTCAACAGTGTCCAAGTCCTCCCTTACAAAGAGGGCTACCCCACCTCCTCTCTTTCCCTCCTGAAGAGTTTGTACCCCACCATATCTGTACTCCAGTTATATGAGTCATCCCACCACCTTTCCGGGATGGCAACGACATCATAGGCTCCTTGCCCTACAACAGCTTCCAGCTCTTCCTTCTTATTCCCCATGCTGCGTGCATTGGTGTAAATGCACTTCAGCTGAGCTGCCGAGCCTTCAGCCCTCTTAGAGGGAACAGAGTTCATTCCCAATTGCCTGGTAACTGGAGTAGCTTGTACCAGAGTGCCCACGTCTCCCTTAACACCCCTAGGTGTGTTCTCCCCCACTTTCTGTGTGGTGCTCTACTGGTGGTCCTCTCCAGCACACCCTCTCTGAATCACTAGTGCCCCACGTCCAGGCTCGCTCCTGTCTAGCCTGGTCTCAATCCCCTCCCCCTTCACATCTAGTTTAAAGCTCGATCTATGAGCTTAGCTAGGTCTTTAGCAAGGGCTTTAGCCCCGCTAGAAGACACACGTGTCCCATCCTTAGCAACAAAGTTTGGGGGTGCGTGAGCCACCCCATGATCAAAGAAGCCAAAGCCCCTTTCCTCACACCAGGCTCGGAGCCAGGCATTAATCGAGTTCTTCTTCCTGACTTCCTGCTCCTCTCTGTTTAGCCTGGGGATGGAGCAGAATACTGTGTGAGCCCCAGAGCCCTCCATCATTTTCCCAGTGGCTCTGAAGTCTTTCTTGATGGCTTTGGTCTTTCTGCTTACTAAATCATCAGTACCAGTTTGGACTACTATCAGAGAATAGTAGTCTGTCTCGTGGACCAGGGAAGGAAGTGCACAATTTTCAAATCTCCCTTATACTTAGATCTGAATAAATCACTGGAGTTTCCCATAAAAATATCACTTGTTTTCTTCATGTCTAAATATAACCTCTGTTATACAGAATAAATGAAACAGTCCTGTAACTGATCATCTAGTACAAAATCCAACAAAATTTCTGATCTCAAAGTATCTTAAAGTATCATTTTAACCTTTAAAAAAAAAATTATAAAATTTGGTTTTAAAGAGATACAGCATTCTGATTTGCAGCAACTATATGTAGTACAATAGCTGCTACTAAAATATTACCATTTAACTTGTCATATAAATAATTTTATTCCCAAAGAATATTCAGCCCACAGTAGCACAGTCTAGGTATCACATAGGTTACACATAGAATTTAATTTGAATATTCATTGATTGCATGTGCCTCAAGTTAGCCCTCTGTCAAGCAATGCTCACCCAAATAGTTCTAATGCCTGAGTTTTTTCTTGCTAATATCAGTAATGATGGAAAGAGAAATATTTTTAATAGAACACATTTACACAACACATAACATATGATTTGATCATTATGTCAATGCTAATTTCTTCAATATTTTTAGAATATGGTGTTATCACTTTTATTGCTGGTCCAATATTTTCTAAGCATTACAGGCATTACTGCCAGTGAACAAACACTCAGTTTATCCTATATACTTCTGAATCAGCTTAAAAGCTCATTTTTAACTTTTTTCTTAATACAGGATATATGTGTATATACCATCCTGTTTTTCTTCCACACCTAAATTTGGAATGACTCTTTCTGATAGTTTTCCTTGACAAAATATTTAATAAGGATATGTCTCCTTTACTCATCCTTGTGGAATTTTTTGGTATGAGATGTCTGATTTGCTACCAATGGCTCTAGAAATCAAAGACAGCTTGGAGAGTCACTAAATCAAGATTCTATACACTTTTAAAAAAAATTCTCTACTCAACAGAGCAGGACTTCTGTGAATCTTACTATCTCTAGTCACAGGAAAACAGGAACACACATGTCATCCAACTAATACTTTGTTTAGCAGCAGTTTAATGTTTAGATTTTGCCCAGTATTCTCTGCTAAGATAACAAAGTCATCGTTGGTAGTTTAGATATTTTCTTTGCCTGTTTTGCACTGACCTGAATACATGTCCAATGACATTCTGAATGGAATATTTGTGGATTTAACCCTAGAAAAGGCAGTTTACAACGCAATATTTTTGCTAACAGGACTGTGATGCAGATATTTATATGGTCAAATTGTGCATTCATATTTAAAATACTACTCTCAACTGGACAAATATTGATTGATACACCAAGTAGTGCCAACAAGAACTGGTGGTTTATGAAGTGTATCATCCATCTGCTTAATGGAGAAGACTGTTCAATTAGCACAAAGTTGGCAGCACCTCAGAAGTTAATTATAAATACATTCCACAATGTAATATCATGATTTGAAATACACTTTCTCTACCATGTGGTGTTTGTTCTTTTAGGTTTTATACTATTCAGGAAAAGTTTATATTTTAAATCAGTATCAGCAATTTTTCTTTATGCCTAATGTTGACAGCCAAGAATGCCCAGAATGCTATCCTTTGCAGGAGGCACATGTATGAACTCTATATATTTTTAGAATGTAATTCTTTTTTACACAAACACACACAAACAAAGCAAACTTATGCACCTAAGTAATTCTGTCCCCTTGAGGTCAGTGAGATTTCTCTGTATAAGAAGCATAACTCCTAACAATGATTTGTGTAGCTATTTTGTGCTTAGCTTCAGAGTATCTCCCTCTATTAAAAAGGAAGTTTTGATTCAGTGTTTGTTCTTGCACCAAACATTGAAGTATTCACATCATAATCCATCATTCTGAAAATACAAAAGAATAAGTCAAGGTCTGTAAGTCCTTTTGCAAAAGTATGAATTGCTAACCATTTATGACTGAAAAGACGCGTAATACTGGGACATTAAAAGCTGAAATGGTTCAGAAGCCTTTAAAATAGCACTTCATCTTACATCTGAGATTAACTGAGATTCCCATCACCCTCACAGAACTGTTAATTCTTTGAAGCAGAATCCATCATTTCATAATATGACTATGTATTGTAGCACACAAAAGCCCAGTTCTGATTTCAGCCTCTAGATACTATCAAAAATTAAAATTAAAAATGGTGGGTTTGGTACTGGAAAATAAGTATTTTTCATAAAATGAAAAATATATGCTTCTATGCCCCAAAAATTTTGTATAATGTATATAGCTCATCAGGAAAAATCCTGCATCGAGTTCCTGAGAGATACTACACATAAATGACTAGGAAATAATATTTCTCTTGAGGAAAAATTCTTTCTACTTTCCTCCAGTTCTGTTCCAGCATCAGACCTGCTCACAAAAACATCTTGCATATGAAATGATAAATAGTCAGCTAACAAGATAATCATTACAAAGCACTAAGTACTGTGAGTATTTAAGATAAAAGCAGCTGCAATGTTTCGAGCTGTAGTCCTGTCCACTGAAATATATCTTTTCAAGAGCATTGATGCTCAAAGCCAAATAAAACACTAGGATAAGACTTCTATAGTCTACATGATGGAAGACTACTGGAGATTCCGCTTCATATAGCAAAAAAGTATATCTGTCTAATACCTTCACAGAAACACACTTTTGGGGGAACAAACATCCAGGGCACATCTTGATATTTCAAATTACTATCTGTAAAGGTGAACATAAGCAACTGCAAAAAAATGTCTTTTCAGAATTTTTCTGAATACTTCACTGTAAGGTTTTGACAACAGACTCTAAAGTTCTCCTGTCTTGGACAGAACTGCATATTCTACAATAACATATTTATATTAATTTTGTCAATAGGAACAAACTGTACAAAAAGATCAGGAGTGACCTTGCCTTGCATCTTTTGCTTTTTTGAGTCTTTTTAGTTTTTTTAACAACAAAGGATTAAAATCTAGTAAAACTTATGTACTTTCCAACTAAATTCCTGAATAGGCTCAGATGAGTTAAATGAGGAGCTCAAGAGGATTTGTAAAATAACTCTCTGCTATTGTCACTAACTAAAATACAAAATTTTTTGCTTGATGTGTTACATGATAGATGCAATAGGAGATATTGTTACAGAAAATAAATTCTTTTTTCATCTGGATTAATAAAAAATGAGATCACTAACTCGCTATGGATAAATAAATCCTTAGCAGTATGGACAACATACTGGAGTGCTTCCAGCAAATGCAGCTACTGGTTCTTCTGGTTAAAAGACCCAAGCAGCAATCCAGAGCAGGCATCCGCTCTAATCTCTCAGGTCCAGTAGCTGAGTAGCCCAGAACATTCAGAATTTTTAACACTGCCAACAACACCTGCAACTGAATCTTTAGATGCAATAGCTGTGCAAAACACACATCATTGACACAATACAGTATCCTTTTTTCATTTTACAACAAGCAAAATGTATTTTAAAAATACCTATATAGACGTTCCAAACCAAGAATCTAAACTTGTTAGAACTGGTGAGCAAAGGGAACAAAGGATGTAGCAAACACTAGATAACTCCAAGTAGCATGACATCTTTGACTTGTTAATGGGCTTCCACTTAGACAAGTGGAAAGACTAGACAGACATTAGAAATAAAAACTCATTTGAAGACACTAAGGAGTGCTGACAGGAGACATTCCACTGAGAAACACATATGGAAGATGTTAGGACGTTAAAGGAGGGATGATGGTATAAAAACACAAGTACAATGAAAACGAACAGGGTAAATAGGAAAACCATTGTGGTTACACTTATAGCATCACACAGATCATGGAGATCCTTAACTTCATTTACATATATTATGCTACATGTGATATAAATAGATTAATTTAAACACTGTTTAGGTAATGTAAAGAAAAAGAGAAAAGTAAGGAAAGCTTGTTTGTGAGGCAGTACACCTATTTACTGCATCTGCTATGTGAGGGACTAATGTTTTGCATTTAGAAATAACTTCTAACAAAGTAAACACAATATTGTTCTCAGCAATCCATGGTGTGCTCACATTCATACCAATGTTCATACTGCTCTTTGCCCCCACGCTGTTTGTCAGCTGTCAGCCTCCTCGAGAGCACCAGTGAAGTAAAATTGAGAGGATTCAGTTCCTTCAAAGCACTGACATTCAGGAGCTGCCAGGGGCTGAACACACAGGTGCTGCATTTGAAATGCACTGAAAGACAGAAGGCAGCAACAGATAGGTACAGAAAATTTGGAGAGCAAACAAATGCAGAGAGAAAAACAAAGCAAAATGACTGTGCAGGATACAGCCTAAAGTGTAGCCTCAAATTTTCAAATGCCAACATCTAATGATAAGTGTTGAATCTCTATTGTTCACCTACAGGACTTAGTCTAACTTTTTTAATTCTATACAACACTGCAGGCAAGAAGGTTATAGTATCATAAGAAAAAAGGCTAATATCTATCTTGTACGAAAGTGTCAGCCCTGTATCACTCAAATATGAAAACAGGATTTTTACTCCCAGAGATATGGGTGCAGCCTTTATTCACAAGGATAGGACATAATTGTACTGTTCATTTCAGAAAAAGGTTCGAGACCAGGTTCCATATTTGTACATATTAGTTATGTACAAAAGAAAATTAATAATTTGCTTTTGAATCTGTTTATTCAAATCAGTATCTCAATTTTCTGGGTAAGGAGCTAGAAGTCAGGATGAAGATATGTAAAAAACCCACAGAAGCTGAAAACATTGAAGGCAAATTTGGGAAAAAGGGGAGATAAAGGGGAAATTTCTAGTACAGAAGCACTTCTCACAGATTTTTAGGCCACTTTTACTACAATAAAAAACTCAAAAATTTAAAATGCAGTTTCAAAAGCACAAAAAGTTCTCTTCCACCACCTGGTTAATGTATATGCAATTTCATAGTGTGCATCAAATGTGAAGAATCAGAACTTACCTGAGAAATTCCAGTATAATGTTAATCAACAGAAGTGCAAAGAATTTACACCAGCAGGTCTGAGAACAGAATATAACTGTCTGAATATGACCAAGCTGTTCAGTCAGCCCTGCTCTTCTGCTGCCCACAACAGGCTCTGTAAAACAGGCTGTTAATCATGTATATTCTTCACATATACAACAGGATGTTATGCATGTGCACCATTAAGCATGTAGTTACGTTTTCTCCGAATAAGATGCTTAATAATAAAACATCTGAATGAGGTTGGATTCGTTTATGATTTTTTTTTATTTGCTCTTGAAAGGAAGGATTTGACATACCTTGAGGGTTTTTTAGAATAAATGTAATGCTAAGAAGTTATTCTATTGAGCCTGTATATGCTATAGCCTAAAGCTCTGAGTGGAACCCATGAAAACTTACCCAATTTTAGGTTAAATCATCTATGCACAGTTAGCTTAGCCTCAAGCAGCGCAGCATTTATCACACATTAGCCCCAGAGGTATTTTTCAGGGTCCTGGATAGGTTTCATAGTCTATTGTTGTACACCCATTACTGCTTGATGAGCTAATTAACTTCAAGCTCATTCTGCTGTCTTAAGCTCAGTCAAAGCTTCAGATTGCAGTTTCTCTTGTGTAACATCTTTCACAGGCAGCAGGGTTATGTTACAGTATATTCTGCAAACCCTGGGATATCATACAGATGCCAGACAACTGAAGCCACAACATGTGGTTTCTGACTTCTGTGATTAATCACTATCAATGATATGTACATTCCATGGATTTGTAATTCTGTGGTTGGTATCATTCAACAACAAGCCTGATTTGGATATCTGAACTCCATTGAAAAGCTGGAATACCTCTGAACACAAGAATGTGTGGTGGATTCTCTCGAATACCAAGTTTTGAGACTGATACTGGCTCCCCTTTGGAGATTATAAATTCTAGATGAGTATTAATGAGAACATGTCTCAAATGGGGATTGGAGGATCAAAGGTGAAAGTGGATCAAGGATCCACATCAAGGGTCAAACTAGATGATCTCTGGGAAGTAGTCACTTATATAGCAGGTCTGTTGACCTCAGGCCCTTTGAGGGGTCAAGGAGACTGGGGAGTTAGGAAGTAGTTATGCACAGTTTTGTTGTAGAATCTAATCACACAGGGGAAAAGAAGTATGGGAAGATTCTTGTTTGAACGTTTACTTCAGCTTTTCAGAGAGAATTTTCTGACAATTTGTAGCTTTAATCTCAGGCTAAAACAGGAAAAATCTGATTGCTAGAATGGATGCTAGCTTTTATCTCCCTTACCTACACAGTTCTGTAAGACCAACTCCAGAAGAAAATTAATGATCTGATTATACAGTATTGCAGTGTCTCAGGTAACAAATGCATGACAGCTATTTAACCAATACCTGGGTAGCCAGCCGGTAAGGGTGGCATTAATGATTTTACAAAAAGGTAACTAAGTATATCTATCACTTTGTCATGTATGGTAAAAGAAAGCATCAGTCAAAGAATGAGATGGAAGCAGTCTACACTATCTTTTTGAGGCTCTGATGAAACCTGCCCTGAAACCTGCCCTGAGAATCAATACAGTTGGAGCAGTGAACTACACTCAGGTTGATTGAATGTAACAGGGATAGAAAGAGGAGGAGCAGGGCCAGCAACAGACCTGTAAATAAACATATGAAAGCCACGGGTTACGGGTCAGCAAAACAACAAGGGGTTCCTAAAACGCTATCCAATAGTCACACCTTAAAAGTCTGCTCCAGGGTCTTAAACTTATCTTACCTGCTCCACTTATCTTAATCTTAGTGTTTCACCATGGTAAGAGTCAAACTTTGAGAATCCCCTTATTCACACATTGCACTCCCACTACAAGATATCTGCAATACCTTTGTAAGAAGGTCCACACTGAAATTCTCCCTCCTTGGGAGAGATTCATAGCTGGAGTGAACTAGCACTTTCAGCTGCAATATCAGTTTATTAGAGCTGGGGTTTTCAACCACCTGATTTTTACAGCTTCTCACTAAGTTGCAGTAAGTCAGTCCATATTATTCCTCCCCTTCCTCCCTTGAAGCACGGACACTACATATACCCTTGGTCCCTCATTTTCTCCATTTTCTGAGCATAACAATGCACTTCAAGTGAGTTCCTAGCATCTTGACAACTTGTTCTTCATTCTTAAGACAACCAACTCTGTGTAGAAGCTTCATCTTCTGGTCTGGACTGTAAAACATTTTTAGTCAAAACTGTAACTAGAGCTAGTGGAAATATTTTCATTTGGAACCATGTTTTAAAAGTATTTGCCACTTTTTCTAAAGTTATTTTCTGGTTTTTGACAAGTCTGCTTTTAGATTCAGTTTTTTGAATTCTTGCTTCTTTAAAGGGCGGAAAAGTAGCAGAGGAAAGTAAAAGTAATGAGTCAAAACATAAAGGGTAATACTAGAAATCCGGAATATTGCATCTGAGAGATTCCAAGTTAAAAATAAGTCTTCATCAGAACATTTAAAAAATAACTCTATCTCTTTAAAAAAAAAAGTAGATATTATAACAACCTTAGAAAAACAACTTGTATTAAAAATAATCAGTATTTTAATCCATATTCATTGTAATTGCATTAGTAGAAATACACTAAAATCTATTTCAAAATAACAGTGCTCTGAAATAGCAATCTGCAAAGGTCATCTACACCTGGTTTCTAATTACTGTGGAACAATATATCTTTTTGTTTATCCAGGTGTGAAAATAGAAGGAAGAAATATATCCCTATGTATGTTCCTAGAGCTTAAGTCATATTTTTTCATTGTCATTAGCAACTTCCTCCTTCTTTAGAGTACCGTATATCTCTAAGTAGGAAAAATCATTACTTTATAATAAATTAATTCCTCGGGAAACAGCTTGTCTCTGTTCAAGTGACCGATAGGAGCAGGTTACTTTCATAGCAGAGGGCACAAGTCGCTCCTGACTGCAGCCTGCTCAAATGAATCAGCTGCCAGTTCCACCCTTAAAACCTGGGCTGTGAACATCACCAGTACCACAGTCTGAATCTATTGTGCTGCCTATCAAGAGATTAGTAGGCACTTTCTTGTTCTTTACCTTTCACAATCAGTAAATTCAGTTCCAGAGGGACATATAGGAACTCATCCAGCACCCAAGGGAACTCATTTTGCAACGGCCACTACTGTAAATGTCTTTGCTATGAAAATAAACCATAAAGAGAAAAAATCATAATACCTTCATGCCATGTACTGTGTCTCTGTATCAGTGCATTATTTCCTTAATTATTAACAATTTGATTAAAATACTTAAAACTAAGAGGGATGTCAAAGATTAGCATACCCTTTTAGCTGCTAGGAGCCTAAGCACCACTTCTGTTGCTCCCGTGCAGGCTTTTCCATCCAGTCAGCTGAAAGCTCATACTCTGCTCCAGCAAAACATTTAAGCACAGGGCCCTTGACTGATTCCAGTAGGATTACTTGCTTGCTTGTAATTAATTGCACACTTAGATGTTTTGCTGGGTGAAGGGTTAAATTACTTCAAGGCAGCAATTCAATCCAGGCTGCTTGGGGCTCTCTGAAAAGGAAAGAAATAATGGTATTTTGCACTGTTCATTCAGCTTGTGCCTATTCTCTGTTCTCATTGGGCTAGATAGCAGGGAGCAATTACTATCTCACATTTGTGTAGAGCATCACCCGTTCCCCAGGGAGCACTGGAAAGCTGCCTCCAACGCTGCTGCACAGCTGCCCTCCTGCTGCACCCTCATTACTGGGGAATGCAGGCTGCTCCTGCAGGAACAACAGTAAATGGGACTGGAAGCAATCTTAAAACAGGACTGTACTTAAGTTGTCAGATGTTGTTGTTGTTGTTATTTCCCTCAAAGTCGCATGCAAGACACTTTGCAAAGATACTTTTTTTACTTGTCTGCTAAGAAAAGTAGGATGAACTGTTTTCTGTAAAATCTCCAGGAATCCAAATATTTTTTTTGTCTTAACACTAGGGAGGCGTAGCAGGATCTCCCACCACATTTTGATTATGTCAGTAATCAGGGCAAGTTCCCCAAGATACAACTGATCTTAAAAAGGAGGAAACTGCTACAAGCCTGCTTTCCCCCGCTTTTCTTTACAAATTAATTCCCTGCTTAAATAAAAAGGATTTCACTCCTGA
Source organism: Clamator glandarius (assembly GCA_033459285.1). NCBI lineage: Eukaryota > Metazoa > Chordata > Aves > Cuculiformes > Cuculidae > Clamator > Clamator glandarius. The sequence continues at coordinate 11,101,575 of JAUNZM010000261.1, forward strand.
TCACTCATGCAATCAAAGTAGTCAGGCTCAGCCAAGGACTGAGGCATGAGTGTTCCTCATATGACAAAGCATCTTAAGTACTTACAACTCAAAGGCTTAAGTCCAAATATTTAACAGATCTGTCCCCATAAGAAAGAGACAGACCATGTGAACCATGGGTGTAAGGGGGGACATTTGGAGTGGTATTTCTTCTTTGGCCCACACCTACAATCAGAAGAAAAGACTAAGGGTTGGTTAAAAGGCACTTGGATCAGGAAAAGAAGGAAAAGACTGTGCTTATTGTGGTGCTTTTTCACTTCTGAGTTATTTTTTACCTTCCTACACATGGGCAGCAAATGTTTCAACAGTTTGCTGTATTCCTCCTGCTCCTTATCTATAGACTCTGTGAAGAAAACTCTGTGAAGAAAATAATTAAGAACTGAGAAGTGCTGACATACTAAAATGGGAGAAAATTCATATGTGACTTTGATAAGACTAAAGGAGGCAAGTATTACTTTTACAATGAAGGAGATCACAGTGGTCACATATTTAGCAGCACTCGAACTTGTGTCCTGCAGCCCTGCATCTCCCAAGCCTCCTCCCACCTCTTTCACTACTAAACATGACATTGCATTAACTTGCCCCCAGCTATCAATAAAACAAAAGCTATACCACTGGCTGTGTAATTTCTATAACTTTGATTAACTACAAGAATAGCTCTTCTTTGCTTTGATGTGAAACAGTGACAGAGCAAAGCTACCTGTAATGTCTTAAGGAAGTCCAACTTATAAGCATGCAACTTCAGGAGCTCAGAAGTTTTTGGCTGCTGTCCTTGGAGAGCTTGTCCCAACCCTGGGAGCATAAGGGACGTGGAAGTATAACCTTCTCCTCTGTCAAGGTCCATAACAGCCCAAAATTAGATGAGAATCAGGCCCAGTGATATTGCTCTACCAAATTAAGGGAATCAGGGGAAAATAAAGGTAACATTAGCAGACTCCTTATCACCAAAGCATTGCACCAACCAGCAGAAAATCCATGGCTATCCAGATGTCCTACCATATTTCTTTTCTGAGGAACAGCCTACTTTAAACAGACCTTCCAACCTCCCTGTACAGATCTGCAGGTATCTCAACAGGAACAACAAAGCATTTTCATCAGAGTGGTTTTCTTCTTTGCTTTTTAAGAATGATGTATTTCTTGTTCATTTTATGTGAACACTGAAATTTGAAGGCCTAATACATGCATCTGTAAGGCAGCCAATATTTCTTGTGCAATCCCAAAGGGAAAATATACTGATCCAATCACTTTGGTACTGCATCACAGGGCACTGGAGAGAAAAGTCAATAAAAAGCATCAGAGCACAAAAAGGGAAGCTGTAATCAATATCTGATCTTGATATGGGCTGTCTGGTAAAAAAAAATCATTTAAGACTTAAATTTACTTCCTTGTGCACTCTGCTTAGACAGTGAAAACAAAACGAGGGGCTGTTTCCTAGTTTATTCCTTTATCGTGACCTCTCCCTCCTTTTTCTTTATCTAAGAAAGTAGGCAAATATTTTTATATTGAGTCAATTAACCAGGCAGAATTTGGTAAGAGCACAGCAGTCAGCCTTCCATCTCCTGCAAGTCAAATGCTATTACACTGAAGTCACTTGCCTGCCAGCTTTTTAAGGGCAGAGAAAGTCACCAAAATGAAAAATTGCTTGCGCTTTGATAAAGGAAAAATAAGCTTGGACTGGCACATCTTAGCAATTCTATCCTTATCCAGAGGAAACATTATAAAATAGCTACAACCATGTAAAATAATGCCAAAAAATACAATTTTGGTGTTTATTTTTTAACTAAGCAAACAGTGAAATGCTTGGCTAAGTGCTAACCTCCCTCATGATTTCTTCTTAGACATTTATTCTAACACTGGGTATTCACTCTCTGAGAAAATTCTGTCAGTCTATGAGTTTAGAGATAACCTAAGCAATAACATTAAACTAGGAACCTATCTTTCAAGCAGTAAGAAGTCAGATGATTGCCAACAAAAATCTGCTGGAGAATGATAGGCACATACATTGCTATTAATATCTCCATTTTGCTTTGATTTGAAGTTTGAACCTGCTGTTTATCCATCGTCTGATGATTGTAAAACTTACCTTTATTCCTGTCACACATTTTAAATTTAACTGTGGCTTATGTTAGAATGACATATTTCTGCATTTTTAATGCCTTTGTCTTTTGCCATTGTAGTTTTTTTTTAAACCAGCTGTATGTGCACTTTGTAGATGCTTTCGAGTCTTTTTTGTACATGTTTCAAATATTCAAGTTTTGCTTCATGCCAAGTCTTTAAGTCTGGGATGTTTATTTTTTAAATCCATTGCATATTTACTGGCCACACTCCCTGTTGAGTGGCAAAAAAAAAAACCACGGGGAGGTGGGGGGTGGAATATTTCATCCCGTATATGAATGTGTAGATTGTAGTACTGTAAAGCAGTTTTAGTCTAAGTGTAAAGTGTCACAAAATGTTTATCTAATAAATATCTGAGTACCTAATGAGAACATCTGCCTTTCTAAACAAAAAGGTGAACTATTTCCAGCAAAGTTGCAGGGAATAATAAATGAAAAGTTATCAATATCAAATAACATGCAATGACTTTCCAGTGTGGCTTATCACAAGGGTTTTGTCCTAGCTAAGGTTTGCAAGCCATTTCAGATATGTTAAAGTCACAAATAACAGAAACTGGCAAAATACTAAACAAATAATATAACCCTTGCAAAAAAAAGAAGAAACTTTTTTTTTTTTTTACGTCCCATTCCCTTATTTATGAAACATTTGCAAAATACTTCAGCAGTCTGTAAATGACCAGCTGAGAAGGAAGTACAAAATCAGGATAATTCATCAGTATTCTTACACATATCAACATATTGTGCTGCTCAGTAGTTCATTTGCCAAGAGTGGACCCTGCCAGCACCTGTGTACACAATACTCATTCCCACTCACTCTTTATAGTATAGAACCTGAAATGAACATGCATATCCAGGAGTGGGAGAAAGAGGAAGCTTTCTTGCAGTTCTCATGATGGTGTCGTCTCTGAGCTTAGTCCTTGACCAAAATTCCCCCCTCAGATTCTATGTATACTTTTGTTTCAACTTAACTAGCTGATGTGGCAAAAGCTTTGCCTGAGAAAGTTACCAAAAGTTAGGTAGAAAGTGAGACAGACTCAGAAACCTGGAAGTAGACGCGGAAAGGATCTATTGAGCTGTTACCCTTACAGTGTTGGACTGCTCTCTGCAGTGTGTTGTCCTATCCATTCACTAACATTAACAATTATGCGGCTTCCATAAAGTGTCTTGAGAGACCACACTACTGCCTAAAAAGCATCATAGATAACATGGCAGGGACAGGATAAAGAAACAGTAGCCAAGAACATTATTTATAACTAGATTGGGTGATACTGTTGATCATTAAGGTTGCCGGACATAGCAGCACAAAACTGCTTTCATCTGTGAATTAAGCGATTTTAAACTCTCATGAGCACCCTCTAGTTCTGAAGGTCATTGCCCTCTTGGCATTCATTGTGCTCACTGAGAGGGGGTCAAGCCACCAGCTTTGATTGCTAATGTCCAGGGGTGCTGCCATACCTGTATGGGACTAACCTGAAAACATACATGGGGCTTTTTTAGGTATGTACTGGAAGGGGTTCAAACCCAGTTAAGCGGAACCAAGCATTAAAATGCAGATTTCTCTTGAGTCAGTAGCCCACAACCAGCAAGCGCTGTATCCTCAGGCATCTCAGACTTACCTACCCGTTTCCTATTCTTGTTTGCAGGTCCAGCTCTTCCTTTTATAGCCAGCCCCATGCAGTCCCTGCAGGTTTCTGCCCTGGTCCTGTCTGAAACAACTGGCAATATAGCCATTTTGCTGTTTATAAAATTCAGGAAACAAAACTCTACATTGAAAATACATTAAGTTCAAAAGGATAAATACTCAAAAGTTAACAAATACCAGAATTACAAGCTGACTCTGAAACCTTCTCTCAATCCCTGTGCATTACCTCATGTTCTTTTATGTGTTATTTTTCTAGCTGTGATTGTTCCTTAACATAACTAAAATTGCCTTGTCTGTGTTGGTGTTTATACTGTATGTGTGGGACTAAATCAACTCCTGTACATCACTATTTTTCCCAAAACTTCTGAATTACAGTACCACAAATCACCAGAGACTACAGTCCACAGACTGTTACCAACTTCCTTCATGGTTGTAGACTGGCACATTACAAAGCCATTAATTTGACCTCATCATCCAAAATTTTCCTATTAAAATGTTAATCATTTTAGTTGTTTGGCTGTGAAACCTAGCACAGAAACAAATCAGAATTACAGAAATGGGTCTCATCTCCCTGTTCTGTGGCATCATGACTGTATCGATACCCTGATCTCTGAGTATCAGACCAGCACATTTAGAAGACTGGCCCCACAGTATCAGATTAAGAGACCACCTACGGCAGCATCTTACTTCTGACAGTGGCTAAATGTAAATCATTAGGGAAGAATATGATAATCCTGCTGCCTCATTGTGCTCTCACGACTTCTGGCAATCTATAGCTCAGAAGCTTTTCAGCCAGAGGTGGTATCTGTATATTTAATTGCCCGTAGAGGATTTCTCATCCTTTATCCCATCAGTTTTTGATGTTACCCAAAGATTTGGTATCAAGAGTCTCTTGCAGTAATATAGTCCACACTTTAATTACATATTTAGTGAATAATCACCTTTCTACCATTATTGTTTTGAACTAGTACCCAAATAATTTAACATATCTTAAAGTGGGGGGGGGGGGGGGCAGGGTAACAAGAAACAGTGCATTCTCATTCGTCTTGTCTGTGCTCCTCATAATTGCAAATCTTTACCTTCTCCCTCACCACTTTCAATGAGCATTAGTCTGTGTGGTCCTTTCCTAAACAGAAGTTAATTCCATACGCATGATCATGTTCTATTCTCTGTATAATTTTGCAGCTTTTGTTCACAGAACTCAAGATGTGGATGTTCCACAGATCTAGAAAATTGCAAAGTTGTCTTTTTCCTTTATACTCATAGTTCTTTCCTCACATTTTCTCACAATCAGTTTGCACTTTTTCTGTTATTGAAGCCACTTTACACTTTGCATAGAACCATAATTATTATGAGACCACTTTGTTAGGCACCCACAGAATATATCACTGAGTATTTGAAGTTCTGATTATTTTTCCACTGATGCATCATTTTATACATTCACACTAAAGTTCATCAGTCATTCTGTAGTCAATATTATGAAATATTTCTGCAAAACTTTGCTGTCAGTTTTCATTTTTATTACCTTGACTCTCTGAACATAATCAGACAACTTTACCTTCATCCTTTTCTGTGTTATTTAAAAATACACCACATGATGCAGAACCTCATGTGCCTCCATTAGCACAGAGAAAGAACAAAAAAAAAACTAACCTTTACTTCCACCATGTTTCCTCTTCTAAGTTCATAGTAATTACCATAATAACACAGTTATACACTGAGTGTCACTTTCCCAGGATGCCCAAAGTACATACCTGTAACAGTACATTGAGTAATACAGTAAGCAAACCCTTATCCCTTCTCATGGATAGAGGAATGCTTCTTTCTATTGCCATGCTATGTGACAGCCTAAAGATCTGCTTCCTATAGCACTGTGAAATGCCTATGAATTTAATATGTCCATTCTTCTCCATTAATTTTACAGCACTAGTGGGGGAAACATCATTTCAATAAACTCATTTCTGCTTATTTCAGTGGAATTATGCCTTTATATGACATCTGTTCCACTGTCTTACCAAATAGAAGATAAAATTTTAAAAAATCCCACTTATAGGTGCTAAGTGCATGGTCTTTCCACTTAAATCAAGAAAAACAAAATTGTCATGCACTTCATTACAAGATTTCTTTTCCACTAGAACACCGTTAGTAGTCTTTCCCTGACACAAAAAAACAGAAGGAAAACATCTCAGCCTACAGCATACCCATAACATCTCAAAATCTTCTGCTATTCCAGAATATACATCTTGCACCAAAGTGTCAAAATCAGTGTAGAAAAATAGTTTTTATATGCCAAGAAAATTCAGTTTTTCAAAGCTGAAGCTAAAATCTTCTCTTCGTGGAGCTCATCCAGCCTTCTGCTATAAACAAGGCTTTGAATGAGTTACTCCATCAAGACTTTTCACTCAGATGTCCTCCTTTTTTTAAGTTAAAGTATTCCTTTGGAAATACTTTTGAGTCATAGAAGCTACAAATTTCAAAACCACTTATGTGACCTGGAAGACCAGTCCTCACATCAAAAATGACAGGCATGCAAAAGTCTAACCATCACTGAGGTGGTTTAGAGGTGTGTAAGCATGTCAACCTTTTGCAAAGGAATTACACAGTCCTAAACCTCTTCCGGCTCCTTTCAAAAACAATGGCAAATCAAGCATATTATAGCTGTAGTCTCAATTCTTCATACATGAAGTCATCACTAGGGAAATAAAGTTGTCAAAGCAGTGCATAACCCATGGTAAGTAAGGTTTGCAGGGCTGGTGCTGTGTCATACTAAATAATTGGCACAATGTTAACATTCAGTACACACGCAATGTTCGGAAGGTACACAGAGAAGTAACTTTACTGCAACTTTTCTCTGTTGGAGAAGGTGAATTAAAGAAAACTGATATTATTTTTCTTGTGTTTGTTTCTTTTGTCAGAAATTTTAACTTCTGGCAATAAAAACATTATGTCTTCATAACTTAAAACCTGTGTCATCATGACCAAGACCTAAACTGATAGAGTTCTTAGCTTGTACCACTCTTCATTGACTTGACTCATTGAGAGAGACGCAGAAGTACAGAGCATACTAGAGCAAATAATCTCTGAACTCCTTTAATTATCTCATTGGAACAGACTGAAAAAAAAATGATCAATCACTACACAACTGAGATGCATTTTTAAAACTATCAAAGAGAAAAGAGGATTAAAAGGAAAGGAAAACAAACAAACAAACAAACAAACAAAAAGATAAAAATATGTCTTATATACCATGGCTATAATTATCATTGTATATCAAAAAGATATAGTTGCACAGCTTTTGAAGGAGAAAAGTGCCATAGCAATAACAACAGAGGTCAGAGGAAGGAAATTAATCTTGGAATGTCATTTTAGTATTGATTGCTTTCTGTTAAAAGATATAAATTTATTAAATCTCGGAACTTCTTCAGTGAATTTATTTAGATAAGTAACAGTAATCTCCATGCAATTAACCCACCAGCAAGAGCGAACTAGAGTGCACTTAAATATACCAAACATTCATATTTCTTTTTCAGGTAGTTGGATGAATTTGGGCCAACAGTACTTTATCAATAAGCCGTAAGAATCACCAGGGCATCATTTTCCTGATCCATGCCTACTAGCCTTTGGAGTTGCACCTTGTAGTAATTATCAACTACACTCCAACAACAGAATGTAAAGCCAGAACTTGCAACAGTAGCACACTGATGAATAGTTAACAAAACATGAAATGAACAGATTTCAATAATGTTTCAATAACTGATTATTAATATTGACCCCTAAACTGAAGCACATGCATTTATAGGCTATGTCTAAGATACAAGTAGAAGATAATTACCATTTATTAACTCTGGAAACTTTCAGGATGCTGTTTACAGAGAGCTTAAGCAGGGATTTTCAAATCATTTTGTATATCAGACATCTTTCAAAAGGGAATCTTTCATCCTAAAAAACGCTTAAAATGGTGATAAGTTGCTAACCAAGAAGCTTGGTACTATGACTTTGCAACAGAGCACAACACAGAGATGAACCTTAGGGATCTTTGTGAAAATTAGTATCATTCATCAAAGGATACTTGTTTGCCAGCTATTACAGCATCTATAACAAATTTTGGTTTTGAGAAGACTCTGGCTATGCTATGGCATTACAAACTCATTTGTCTTGAACCAAGACTATCTCAGTGTCTACAAAGCTGACATAATGCAGAGGACAATCAAGTTGCTTTACCTATTGGAAAAATGTACAATGTACACCAAGGTAGAAAAAAGAAGGCAAAAAGTACCCATCTACTACGCTGTTTAGGAGTTTTACTCACAGTAACATTTGGGAGAAGCTTGTATTATTGCTAGTGTGTACGCTTGCATATAAATCTGCATGCTAATGACAGTACATTTACAAGACAAACTATTACAATTTTCCCAGAGAGACAACTAAAGCAACATAAAATAATTTCAATGACCAAGTATGCAGCTTGAAGACCATGCAAGAAACACCATTCCTGCAGTTCCCAGCAGAAAATATATTAGATCTCAGAAGTTTAAAGACACACAGCAGTTCAGCAGAAAACCCTGGTACCACATTTACAATAGCCAGTTATTTACTACAATGACGGAGAGAGAAGGCCAAGACAAAGGGTGGGAGGAGACAGAAAGACTAGCAAAATAATAGCCTACAGAGTAAAAGTAAAAGGTTTGGAGGTTTAACATCAGAATAAAAGAAAAGTCAAATGCATATCTAGATCTGCTGTAGCAAGAATTCAACATTGCTGGCCTCTGCATTTAAACACCTAACTTTCCATTGATTAAACAAGAAAACTACTAATCTCTAGACTGCAGTTTCAGTTCCCCAGTTCCTTTCTTTGGCTGTGTTCCTACCGGAAGATCTAAAAAACTCACAAACATAATGTAGGTCTAGCACAAGCATATGGCTATATTTCCACCAATTAGCCACAGCAGACACCATGGGCAAGACATTCTGTATCCAGCTCTGCATTGCCTGCCACCATTCATGTTCCTTGCAGGTAGTGGACAATGTTCTGCCATAAAAAAATTTGTAGGTGGTTCCTGAATAATTTCTTTTTGTAATGTGAACCACTGTTTCAGAAAAAAAACATTGGACTAACTTTGCACTATAGAGATGCACTTCATATCTCAACGCAGCAAAGACAACAGAAATACATTTTAACATTTTCTGGATAGATTTGCAAGCTGCAGTGACCAAAAGTTTTCATTTAATCCTCACAACAGTCCTTCCTGTGGCAATACAGCCACACTTGAAACTGATTGACATTATGTTCAGCGTGGGCTACCTACAACAAGGCATCCTATATGCAGAGGTGGGCATGCATATGGAATACATTGCATTGCTAGATATTCTGTCATCGTAGTACCACTGAGGTTAGAAAAGTCCTCTAAGATGATAGGAGTCCAACTATTAGCCCAACAGCATCAAGCCTACTAAACCACGTCACACCTACCTACATGTTTTTTGAATGCCTCCAATGATGGTGACTCCACTTATCATGATGGCATTCTCACAGGACCAATGACTGCCACTCCCTTTGCACCACCTCTGACCTGAGGAGAGGTATAGGCAAATGCAAGAGGTTTAGCAGCAAAGGAAGTACTGTAGAATGAGAAACATTCATTTCTTCACGAATGATCCTCAGACAACTACTACTGAGAGGTTCTGGCCACTGTGAGAATTCATACTCCTCCCTCCTCCCCAGCTGGCCAGTTATAAACTTTGTCACTGTCTTCTTCACCAGCAGAAATGGCCTACCCCTGTGCAAAGTGGTGTCTTAGATCTTCAAGTACAGAATCTCAGAAGTAATTAGGGATTTGACCTGTGAAGCAGCTTAAAACTGAACATCCCCTATGAACAGTCAACTATCCACACTGTTGTCTTTGGCTTTCTTGGAAATTCATCCCAGATGCTTAATCTTGTTTTACAGAGTAAGGTATCTAGGTAGATACACTTGCCGTGGTCAGTGGTATCATCCCCTAAGTTCCCAAATGAGACACTCCCCCCACCATAACCATGCCATATGCGCTGCTTCAGCCCACACTGGGTGAGGGAAATGTAATAGTTGAGTTCTTATATGCAGAGTTCTTGACTCTGGATGAGAAACTGGCACTGCTACAGGTAAATTGGATGATTGATGGGTGGTGGTAAACTGTAGTTCAATGTGCACGGTCAAGTTATTAGGTATTGAAACAGGTAGAATAGAAAGATAAAAATCCAACAAGCATTCACATAAAAGACAGAGTGCTTTGGGTTTATATAAGGATGGCAGCATCTGGAATAAATCCAGGGACCAAAGACCTGAGATTTGAAATGGGGACTGGAAAATATTGGTAATAAATCTCATGGTTTTCATATACAAAACCAGGTCCTCAAAAGGGACAGGAACAGGCTATCCCATCTAGTAAGAAATTTTCAAAATTAATGCCTCCCCTTCAGAATTTGTTGAAAATAATGAGCTGGCATTTTCTTCTTTTGCTTGCAGATGTTCGGGGTTTTTTTGGTATGAAACATCCTTAGACCAAACTGACACAGGACTCAGCATAATAAGCAGAGGCTTAATCAGGAACTAACAAGCAGAGGAGCACCTCAGAAGAGCAGGAATCATCTGCCACTACAGTACAAGAAAAAATCATTGTATCAGTTGGTGGAAGGGATACGAGGTCTGACACACAAAAAAAAAAACAATAACCCTATAGCTCAGGAGCCAAGAGTGGAAGGGGGAGACCAAGACATGGTTATAGAATGTGTTCTAACCTGTCACTATAAGATAAGGCTCAATTTGATTTCTTCACTCAGTGCAAGTGGATGCGTGTTCAAATATAGACGTTTCCTTACCCTCAGTTGGAAAATGTCAGTCTGCAAGATTGAACAGTGAATTAACATGAAGACAATGTGTCAGGCCACAATATTTATGAAGCAGTTTTTAGCTAATAACAAAATCACTGTGCTTGAGTACCCACCCAAGTTAGTGCTAAAAGGAATCCATTTTTTGTTGGTAGATGTGAAAACAAAGAACAATCCTCAATAATCTTTCAGAAAATAAGCTGCAGAGTTAATTTGAACATTGGCAATATTGTATGTAGCTATGCATAGGGTCATAAGGAACATATTTTTAAGGGAGTCTTAGTTGATTTTCTTAATTTGCTAAATAAAAAATTTACAGCCATAGTCTCAGCTTTTTGTGTCATATCCCACATATGACTGTAACACGAGACTGTTTCTGCTATTTTATATTCTAAGTCTTCTATTAATCTTTTCATCCTTATAATTTCAAGCAATCTATTTATGTTAAGGGAAGACTAGGTCATGATGTGTAAATCCCAAAATGATCACAAGTGCCTTCTTAAAGCATAAGCCTGGTGTTTCCTATTAATCAGTACTACAAAATAAGAGTTGATTTAAATGCTAAGACATTGATACTAAAAGGAAAAATAATACAAAGGAAATTTAACCAACTTTCTCTGGTTTTCTAATGTGATTATTCTCTTATTTAATCTTAGGACTAGATAATGTATCTATGGTATGATTTCTTATCTTCTTTCAGTTGATTTGCCCAATCACTAATATATTATAAGAAATTCTATATAAATGTATTCAAGGCCAGGCACTTTGAAAACTCTTTCTTTGAGGATTGTGCTTTTAACCTGATTCATTTTTTCTTTTCTTTTCCATTTAGGTGGACTGGTTAAGGTTTACCCTAAGTTTAAATATGTTTTTCTAGTTTAAAAAGCACTTATGCTTTATTGTAGGAGTAGGAAAATACAACAAAACATTCCCTAGAAGCTAATCTCATACAAGGAGGCTACAAATTTTTTATTTACTCTAAATTCCCTCAACCACTGCACAATGGCTCATCTTTTCTCTTTGTTTTCTCTGTGCTGCCTTTTAGTACTCTTTCCTAAGTGAAATATTAGTAATGTAGCAGCACTGTCTGAGGCAGAGTTAAACCCATGCTGTCTGAGTGAGTTTGAAGCTAACGAAAATAATTATGCACAAAACAGACTCTAGAAATAGTACCTTCCTAACAAACTGACCTCCTTCCTAGATGTATTCAGTCACAGCTGTGCAATTTAGCTACTACCCATAGAGTTTTACTGCTTTCTGCTCCACACCTCACTGATAAGCCACTCCTGAGCCTCTTTTCACTGAAGAGGAAAAAAAAAGAATTGTCTTCTTTCTTGTAGATCTCCTCCAGAATTGTGTGATGCATATAAACCCCAGCCACACCTGTACAAAAGTGCTAGGAATCAAAGGTTCTTCAGGTATCCCCACATGCACTGCTGGTGTTCATTTGCCAAGGAGTGAGAATTAAAAGAGCCAATGCAACACTCACATCACAGGGTGGCTGCAGAGGGTAGTACCCAGAACAAATAGTGGATTTTCTCATGTGAACCAAGAACATTTTACAAATAGATAGGGAAAATGCTTAGAAAGCACAATCAATTAGAAAAACAATGGCATATGTAACTACTTTAACATTTTTTAATGTATGACTTCCAGCACTTGGCTAGTTTGTAAAATACAGTGATCTGTACTCTGGCATTTCACGATTTTTTTAATGGAGTTTCCTGCAGGTAAAACAATACTGGTATAATTCCTGCTGATACAATAATGATATATGTTACCAGACCCATTTATTTTTTAAATAGTTACCATATATAAACAAAATCTAACAGATACACAGAGGTGTCAGAAGCCATTCCGTTCCTCCAGGCTTCTTGGAAAGACATGGTGACACAGAAAAAAAGTGTCCTGCAACAAAACACCAGCTCAGTGCAGAAGCTCAGGTACTGCTGGACCCTGAGGACTCCACATGAGATGAAGAGCATTTTCTACTGAGAGTGAAGCTTCACAGACTTTCCACTCCTCTACAGGACAGAAATTGTGATAAGATTATGGCCATAGAAGTGCTTATTATTATCACACATATATTCAACACAAAATATCCTAATATTATATTATAAATAGTTTTAAGCAGGGACTAGTTAGCTAATCTTACTTTTATGAATAAATTTCTGGCCACATTAAGTTTTCTGGAAATTTTAAAAAAAATCCTATGAAATGATAGCAGTGAAAAGGGAGTTTAAACCTTATTCTAAGTGTAGGCTCTATTACACAGCAGTACAGTATACCTGTAGATAGGCTGTTATGAGAATACTGCACTCCACTGTCTGCATATCTTTAGCATTTATTTAAGGAATAATCTTTATTTCCTAGTGCTGTACTACACAATGCCATAACCAGCTGCTAAGATTAATAACTGAAGTTAAATCCACCTCCAGAGCTGTACATAGAGAGCATACTACAGTGTCACTGAGGAAACTAATTGTATTTTAAAGAAACCATAGTGTTGTAAAAGACAGCAATATTTTTGTCTGTTTGGGAAGGGGTGGGGAGGTAGCAGATGTGAATTCTTTCTTGAGCTTTCTGGTGATACACAGTGTGCACTATACTGTAGGTAGGGTGGATAAAACCTGAAGTCTGCACAGATTAAGGGACAAAGGGAACAAAAAGACTAATTAAAGACTGCTGCAAAGTGAAAGCAGATTAGCTAAAGTTCATTAGATTCCTGTATGGGTACTTTGCTTCTGAATGAGAGGGTCCATACAGAGCTGAATGCACTTCCAACTACTATGGTTCTACATCACACTCCAACTTATTATATCTTGAGTCTACTGGACATGTGCTTTAAAACTCTTATTACTTCCACACTGAGGTAAAAGAGACACTCAAACAAATTAATAAGGGGCCTAGATTACAAGAGGCAATGAAAACCTTTAAAAGTCAATAAGAAATCTTGTTAAAGCTCCTAAGGCCACTCACTTCTAAGCACCATCATGCTCAGCAGCAGCTGATAGAGGTGGCTGCAGCCACCTGCTTGTCCCACCCTGTTAGGCATTCTCTGTGTCACCACATCACAGAACAGGCAACGCTCACTCCTCACAAAATACAGCTGTGCAGCACTTAAGGTTAAATTGAAGCAATAACCACCTAAGTTAACACACGCCTGTGGCTGCAGTTGCTGCTGCTCATATTTCCAGTTCCCATGAGATAAGCTGTCTCAGCCCAGAAGTCCACTGGAGAACTCTTGAGTTCAGCACCAGGCATGTGCAGCCTTCCTAGCAGTCACAATAAGCACTCCTTCTCTTCATTCATTTTCACAAATAAGTTCAAATGAGAAGCACAAACCTAACCCATTTGAAAGAGGGATTCCCTCCAGAACAGGTACAACTTTCCTCCTGTCATAAAACACTTTTCCTAAAGATCTGCATGACATTTTTGAGTTGCAACAGCTTCTGAGGAGCATCAACAGCCTTTTACATCCACACAAGGTACATTATGAAAGATCAGCATCTTATTTTTTCCAGATTAATTTGTCCTTATCATAATTATATCTAACTGATTTACCATCCCTTACATTTATACATGTCCATAATATTCAACTGTGACCAAAATCTGTAAGATCTGACAGAGTTTCAAACTTCTATCATATCTAGAGCACCCTAGTGACATTTCTCAGGGAGAGGAAAAAAGGATCAGTAGCAGCAAGCAGAGGAAAAGTCTGAATGGAAAGGGGGGAAAGCACTTAAAAATACAGAATAGAAAAGGCACAGAATGAAAAGAAGGAAATAGTTCTGAGAAGTGACAAAACAGCCATTGCAATCTATTTATAAAAGGCTTACAATAAAAACTATAAAAGGGAAGTAAGGAGCTTGACCTGACCTAAAACCACCACGATGTAAAGCTGCTCATATAGCCTATGACTTTAGCCTTCTGTTATGGAGCTGCTGAACTGTAACAGCTGTAGAATACATGGTCTTCACCAACAGCACAAGTTACAACAATGTACCCTGTATTTTAGGATGTTTGGTTTTGTCAGTTTTCCAGTTAAGAAGTGCTAGTTGCTTACTGAAAAAAAAAAGAAAGAAAGAAAAAGCAGTCCTAAAGTTCTTCACAAATACGTCTGTAATTTGTAAGCTACAGTTAAACCTAAACCTTTCCTTTGTTAACAGTGTGAAATCCTGCTCCAATTTCCATTGAAATCAGATATCACCACTGACTTCAGTGGGTTTGAATTAGGTCCAAAAGTCTCTAAACAACTTTGGAAAAAAAAAAATGGTATGTAACTGATACTATCTCATTCTTGTCCACATTCACCTAAGAAAAAGTTTCTTCACTTCCAGAAATTGTACTACTTCTACCCAACCTTCCATTCTCCTTAAACCTACTAAATCTCTCTCCCAAGGAAGTACTTCATAGAAACACAGTTAGAGCTGGAGAAATTCTTATAAAAACTGCCAGGATTTAGGGCACTATTATTGACTTTAAGATGTAAGTTCCAATTCTGTAAAGTTTTCAGCGTCTTTTATAATGTGATCGCTGTCCTTATTCCTTTTGGTTCAATTTATGTAAAACTAAATGCTTTCTTGGGACATAGACCTAATGAATCCATTGCTTAGGTTCAGTTTCATTAAGCTGGAACCTTAAGACCAAATGCAGAACTAGTATTAAACACTGATTTGTTTCACTTTACTAGACCTTCAGGTAACGATGCATTTTCAGTTTTGGAATTTGGATTAGAAAGGCTAGTATTTTCCTTTGGGTTTTTTAATAAATTTTGTGAAAATATCATAGATTATTCCACATCTAAGGAAACTGATTTTAAGAGGAAAAGCACCTTAATAAAAATAATATTTTGTGCCATTTAAGAGAGTCACTTTGGTAAGTACACCTATAAGGTGGATGCAATAATCTAGTCTGATTATAGTAATAAATCAGTAGTGGTTTTAATAATTCACTAATCAACAGACACTGCGTTAACTTTTTTTCTGAAAAAGTGTAAACCTTCAGAGTCAAAGTGCAGAATTATGCATTCACATTTGACAGTCTCATTCTTCTTAACATTTAGTAGTTGGTGTTTAATTTAATCATCCCTTTATAAATATAAACACTTTCACTGAAAGAAGTTTCTGCTATGAATCATTCCATTTACTTTACAAAGAAAAATAGAGTAATAAAATAATTCTAATAATCTAGATGACAAAATAAAATATACAAAGACTCCAAAGAAGAGATTTAGGATAATTTCAAACCTGAACAAAAAGTACATCTGTACTCTCTCCATCCAGTTTTGCCATGTAACAGACTAAGAGTCTTTGCAAAAACTAACTCTCCATTAATCCTGTCAGAAGACTCTCTAAACTGCTGATTCCTCTATATG
Source organism: Clamator glandarius (assembly GCA_033459285.1). Classification (NCBI taxonomy): domain Eukaryota; kingdom Metazoa; phylum Chordata; class Aves; order Cuculiformes; family Cuculidae; genus Clamator; species Clamator glandarius. The sequence goes on from JAUNZM010000261.1 coordinate 11,117,611, forward strand.
GTAGTTGTCCCATTTGCCAAAATCAGATGAAAATCAATCTGACTACACACCTATGAGTATGCAACTGTCCATCAAGTTGGCAGTAGTACATATCAATTACTCAGATTCATCTTGGTGTTATGCACATGGATCACGTGGATATCACGTATCATCATGCTGCTTTAGTCTTACATGTGGAAACAAAAGCCACTCCAGAAGTGAAAATGAATAATCAAGGTCAAAGAACACAGGCAGGATAAAGGACATTGAGTACTGAGAGATGCTCATACCTTGGCAACTTAAGTGTTCACTATAGAGAAAAATAAATTCTTCTTTGTTCTCTTCAGACTACAACACTGTTGAAGCAGCTGAGTCAGAGATTTGGAGTTGGAGCTATTTTTACCAGTAATTGTCCTTCAAGCATTTTGAGAATATGAGACTCTAAAAACAAACATGCTGACTCTCCAAATTAGAGAAAGATAATGAAATCTTTAAGGAGACCAGGTCAGGGGAGGGCAAGAGAATGGGGGGGTTAATCAGTAAATTAGTCTTCCTGTGAGGATGAAGTGGACAAGAAATGTCTGCACAGCATCAATAACCAGCATTTATAAATTAGCCTTAGATCTTGTTGTTGGAATTGCCTTTAAAAAAGAGATTAAACTTGCCAGGAGTTCCTCCTCCCAGCAGGGTCAGGAGAACCAAAGCAAATCTGAATTCAGCACAATCAACTGCAGGTTGTGTCACTGAACCAACGCAAGCTACTTCTCACCTACAGAGTTGTCTGACTGCAAACAAAAAGGTCTACAGGAACAGCAGACATGTAGTCACCAGGCATGATTCTTAGTGCCAATTGAGGTAGGAGATGGAAAAGGTAATGCTAAATCTGAATATGTCATGCAATTGGGAAGGGTTGTATGGGCCAATGAGACAGTCACTGGACCCAAGTTCCAAAACGCCTACCAACAGTACCTGCTGGAGGGTCTCTCTACAGGAATGGGGCAACTTTCCTCAACACCTTTCTGGAAAAACAAGCATTGCTACAGTACAGAAATCATAGCCTCTTCTTCCTATGGGTTAAGAATTATGTCCTCAGTCAACAAAAGAAAATATTTCTGGCCAATAGAGCCAAATCATGGAAATGAGTAACAAGCATCAGTCTCAAAAGTACCATCACAGTGGTGCAATAGAGGCTTCCTGATCACGAGTCATCTTCACTTGCAGTAAAAGCATATCTTTCTCTACTTCATCTTCTCTTTTGCATGGCAATCTGCAACTCAAAGTGCATTGGAGACAAAAAAAGATAAGTGTTTATTAATAGAAAAGGTAGAGACTGTATTAATTACAACTTAAACTTGATCTTTGTTTACTATATGGTCTAAAGAAAACAAAATACATGCTAGTGTTAATTAAGCTAAGTTGAGTTAACAATGTAGCAAATGAAAATGAAGCTCATGTTTCTGTCACTATAGGGTTTATTACTTCTGAATACTATTGTTTTTAAGTAGCATGGTGAACACAATTTAACAACAAGAGTGTTATTATAGTCTTTGTATTTAAAAATCATCAAAGGTAGAAGTATTTGCACACTTCTACAGTCTGAGATATGCTGTCATGTGATTTACTTTAACCAATAGTGAGAAATATGTAAGTGTTTTGCTGAAGACATCAGACAAAGTTTAGAGCAGACTCTAAAGGCCTAGCCAGAGATTAAAATTTAGGTATTAAAAAAATACAGTTAGTGCTAATTAGAAATATTTGATTCAGTCATGATATTTTAATAGATACTTAATATCAAAGATGACTTTTTTTAGAAGTATTTCTCTTTATGAATTAGCCACTTCTACTGAAATAAATCAGAAAATATCACAAGGGTGATGCTTGTAACCTTCACGTACATACGGATAGGCATGGTAGCACAAGCTTTTGTGATAAAATGTACTATTTTGCTAATAATTGCTCTAAATTCAGAAATCAGCTCTCAAAAGGATTAGGACCAGCAGGGTTTCATGTTTCTTTGGCTCTGTCCATTCATTCCATCTGCACTCATTAAACACCAAGTAGAACTGACAGGGTCAGAAATTCAAAAACTGTATGTCTGTCCTTTACTGAAATTACAAAATAATATTTCCTCTCCAAATCAAAGACAATGTCCTTTTTTCAGGCTGAATGACTATACTGTAAGCCTACTGAAATTACAAAACTGCTAAGTTCTCTACGCAATAATAAGATGTAATTTTAGGAGAGAGTAGCATAATAATTATTATGTTTTTACATATTCTTTAACCTCTGCTTTGACTTTCTGCATTGCTTTTTTTTTTGTAAGAGACCCTTGCTTAAAAAACAGCAGCACATATGTGGGACTAGGGCTTTTTATTTATAATAACGGATGAATTTTCCATGTTCACTCCATTTTCTGTGAAGGAACAGATCAGTGTGCTATCATTTCCCTGCTGCTTCTTATCTCTAGATGTTGTCATTACACCTGCCTATTGTCAGAGATATGTATCGTATTAGTAAGTACCTCATCACAGAGATATCAGCTTTTGCCTTTGATCCTGGAGCAGGCAATACTGATTTCTACATATGTACAGCATTACCATAAAGACCAAAAGATAGCTACCACCTCACAGAAAGACCCCTGTGGTTATGTGAAGTTTAAGCTAGAAACAGTCAAGATGCTGACAGTGCTCTTCTTGGGAAAACATCAAAGGAGATTTACTCAGCCTACCAATCTTCCCCAAAAGAAATTCCTATAATTTTTTTGAAGAAAGAATACTCTATGTCAATTAGATTGGTATAAACAATAAAAACAGATTGGAAGTCAGTTAATTTATAAAAACTCATGAGGTAAACACTGATGTGACGCCTGTTTCCCAGGTAACAGGCAGTTATCATTGTTATACCAAGTGGAGTTGCAGGAATGCAAAAAAATTGTGCTTCTTGCTGGGGCTTGTGGTTCCTCATGCATTTCATGTTTTGCTTATCTCTGCCTGCCCTCACACTAGCTTAGCTATGCTGCATTGTGCATTTGGAAATTGTGACTCCTGTCTGAGCCTCAGCTGTTTTTATTTCCCCTAACCAATTTGATCCTAAGTGTCTGAGCACGGCATACAAGAGGAGCAACACAGCAGAACTTTCCTGTCCAAACATATGATGGAAATCATTAAACCTCACATCCATTCTGTCACATACATGGCTGTGCAGAGCGGAACAGAACAGGCTATATTTTTTAAGACTTTTCATGCAATTTAACAAATATTCCTAACAGAAAAATGTTGAATTAAATTTCAACTAGAGACATTTGAAAATAAGATTTCTGTTTTGTCAGGTGGGTATTTTCTAGCAAGAAACAAATACACCAGCAACCTCCTGATCAGCTCTACTGTCCTGCCCTGTACTAATGACTGAGTTATAATGCATTAGTATAAATGGTGAAATAGCAAGATGGAAGTAGTAAGGGTGACAGCTGTCATGTTAAGCACACAGGTTTACCTTGCATTACTGTCACACTCTGGAAGAAACAGAGCAGGATTCTGAACTGACTTAAACTATTCATTACCTATAATGTTACAATTCTAAGTCAAGGTTATAAGTGTAGGTCTAGACCAATATTAATATCCTATAAGTGTTTGTGAGGGACTATATGACCTGTTTGGATTTCAGTGACAAGTCTTTATTGATGTTTCCACGAAGCTGCTGCAGGTGAAGTTTTTGCAGATGCTCTGGCAATTGGAGGGATCGGATCCTTGATGTTATGTTGACTTCAGTGAGGGGCTCAGACCAGCTGAGAGGGAGGTCCAATTATGACCCGCTCCTCTCATCCTCTTATAGTCCATTCTGGAGTGTTAATATCTTTACCTCTTGTCAGTGATGACACTGATAGGGAAACAATGGGTTGCTTCAGTCCCCCTGCTGGTGCAAACTCCACCAACATGAAGGGATCCGAAAAACTCCAGGGTCATGCATCAAACCATTTCCAACACACAGAATCCATGTTTTCCACATCCTTAAGTCATCCAAGTACAACATATATTTGTTCCTATTGATAAATCTTAATAATACTTCTGCTATCGTGGTCACCTCTGATTTTTTGCTCTGTGGCTACAGTGTCACTCTGCTATATGGGCATACTTGCTTTTATACATGGAAGGGTGACCAGGGGCCAGTTTGGTCATCCTGATAGACAAATGAGTGATGGAGTCATAATGGCTAACTTATTTGCCCACACACATCCCTATCGCACTCATGGGCTTTGATGTAGTCACTGATATTGAGTGGCCGTCATACTATTGTCTCACTCCCCTCCACCCTGAGACTCAGCAAGGCAATATCAGCTTCAAAGGGCAGCAATACGTCAATTACACACTGGAAGAACATAGAAAATGAGATGCCAATACAGTATCTGCTTCAGCACCTGCCACCTGGCTCTCACACAATGACAAGAGAGTATGTTGATCCACAGAAGAAATTCAGAAGTTTTAATAAGACCGTGAAGACTGTGTGGCTGGCACTGTGTTGTGTGCATTTCTGGGAGAGGGCTAGCAGTGCAGGCTGCTGCCATTTGCATTCATCTCACATCCCACCTGCTGGCACCATGGTTCCCTAACAGAAATTTTGTCCTCTGACTTCTTTGGTTCTGTTTGTAAGGAATAAAGACCACTGACACTGAAAGTATACAGTTGCTCTTAGCACACATTATTACTCTTTCCAGTGGCACATTCACTGACCAATTTACTTGTCAAACTTCAGCCAAACTTTCATCTGTCTTTGTGATGACACCTGGAAGCTCTGTTAAAAAATATTTTCTTTTAACCTCTCTCCTGGGCAATTTTCCTTCACCCTTTCCACATCTTCCAATGACTCTCCATTCCTACGCTTGTTATAAATGAGAGTTTCAGAACAAAGGTTTGTAAGAGACTTCAGAAGACAAAAGATTAGCAACATATTTTTCAAAAACTCCAACTACCACTTTTAGCACACCATTTCTTCTCCAGACTTGCCAAATGGATTTGCTCAAATATCAAAAGCATACAATCCTATTATCTTCTTCTGCAGGACAGCTGGTCTGGGGACAGCTACCCCACTATCTGCAGCTCACTTTGCTCCTTTAGACCTTGCCCAAATATATTTTCAGATCGTTTGCCATATACTCACACCTATTTGCACAAAGTCTATGCAAGGTATCAAAACAGTTTTGTTTTCCACTACTTTGATCTCTCAGTGAACATGAATCTGATCCTTCATTCCGTATTAAGTTTGCTCATTTTCTCTTTGAATGCACTGTTAGCCCACAACATTGCCCAACTGCAGCTCTCTGTTGGCAGAGCCTTATCAAAGGAGCATCTGTTCCCAGAAAATGGATTTACTTTTTAGTTAAGCGGGAAAAATATCCATACGGTTCTCCATAACTCATGCAGAATTGTTGTGTGAGTCAATCCAGGTCTGGGTATTATCAAAAGTTCTGTTGTTCCTGCTTTTAATAACAAACCCCAGTAAAACTCAAATAGATTCAAAATAGTAAGTCTGTTGAGAAATCAGTATTCCTTTCCTTCTTGCAGAAGCAAGAATAATTGAAATAGAAATAGTTGGAATATGAGTTTGCTTAACAATCTTCCATGTTGCTTTGTATTTTTCCAGAGAAAATAAGTGACAAAAAAGAGATATGAAAAACAGTGAGCTACATTTCTACTTAACCAGTTACAAATATCAGATGCTGAAATACACTCACACTAATACCTCGTGGGTCATTAGCAGGATTTTTCTCACTGTCTCACACTGTTAACATTCTAGTGACCTGTGTGAACCCATCCACACAGCACAACCAAAACCAGAGAGAAACATCACATCAATGCGCTATCCCCATTACAAGATTTCTTGTTACAGTGGAGCTGAATTACGAGTTTGCTGCTGAAAGTAGTTTTTATTCCTACTCTTAACTCTTCTCCTCTTTCCTTCTTGCTGTATTTCTCTTTCTCAGTCTTCCCTGATCACTCTGGCCAGTCTTCCAAGACCACTGTCATGCTGGCATTAAAAATATTCTCTTCTTTTCCCCCCCAGTTTACATTTTTGCTGACTTAGCAAGTTCTAAACACACAATTAAATGCCTGCCAAAGATAGCCAAAGGTAAATGACACATGGCAGAGTCTGGAGCACAGAGCAGAACGGAAAATAAGATGTAAGTGATCAGCAACAACAATCTGTTAATATGGATCAAATCCTAACACAAGTCCATAGCCGTAGAGTTTCTGGAGTCTTCAACTGTGATTCTCAATCTGCCGTGCTCAATAACAAATTCTTGATAGCTCCTGCCTACCAAAGGTCGTGCTCTAAATAGATATAGCAAGCAACATGGAAGAATACAGAGAGATTACTCAAAACTCATCTAACATTTTAGCTGTAAGATCAAAAGCAGAATTTGGCTTCCTTATTCTCAGATCAGCATGAAACTCTAAAGATACTCTGATCTGAAACTTCCAAGGCCTTCTGGCTTGAATATTCCCCTCACAGGGGTCCTGATAATTTCTTCGCCAGGCTTTAGTCCAGCTGCATGCAAATCTTCACCTCAAGGTCTAAAAGGGTAAATAAATAAAGTCAAGTCCCAGATATCACTTTATATCAGTACGCTCACTGTTCTACTATCCTGATCAGACAAGTCTTATGAAAAGGTGACTCACAACAGGATAAATTACAGCAACAGAGAATTCCAGTTATGCATAAAAGTTGTTAAAAATGTACCTTGTTAGCACACTGAAACACAGAGAAGCAAGCAGTCAGGTTCATAAAAACGTAGGTCAGAAGGCAATCTTTGGTCATGAATCAGCCTGCTAAGAGGCCCATACGCAGAGTAATATATTTAGGTATACAAAAGTAAGTGGTACTAGAGAGTTTTCCTGTATCTTTCCCTCTTCATAAGTTGTACACCAAGAAGAGTGGAATAATCATGAAATATAAAGATGCTATAAATCCTCTAATATAAAACATGCATTGCTATCCAGCCATTGTTAGGAATGGAAACTTCACAATGCAACACAGCAACAATTCTCTTCAATGAACTTGTCTGGAACAACAGCCATTGCAAGTAGGACAGAGGCCGATAGGTATGCTGGCCTCTTCTCCCAAGTGACAGGGGACAGGATGAGAGGGAATGGCCTCAAGCTCTGCCAGGGGAGATTCAGGCTTGAGATTATGAAAAAATTCTTCACAGAAAGGGTCATTAGGCATTGGAACAGTCTGCCCAGGGAGGTGGTTGACTCGCCTTCCCTGGAGGTGTTTAAGGTGAGGGTGGATGAGGTGCTTAGGGGCATGTTTTAGAGATTGGTGGGAATGGATGGACTAGATGATCCGGTGGGTCTCTTCCAACCTGGTTATTCTATGATTCTAAGATTCTATGATTCTAAACCTAAAGCAAAGGAGGAAAAAAAACCAAGATGGGCCCTCCCAAATAGTTGTAGACACTGGTACCACCTCCAGGGGATTTTTTTTTCCAGACAACTGCACTAAAAGAATGTTTTCATCATGTCTCCATCCCTTCCTGAAGGTTTAGTTAATTAAGCAGGTGTATTGGCTGCAGGTCCAGTTAGGATCTCAGATCTCTGCCTGAAATCTCTATAACATATCAGCATCCTTGACATACTCTGAAGAAAGAATCTTCATATCTGTTTTGTTTACTTATTTCAGAAAAATGTTCTCTGTCATTTTTTCTCTACACACAGAACCAAATGTGTGGCAGCTGCCGACAGTGACTACAAACCTAGCCCATCAAACCCTGCTAAACCACACAGTGACTAATCCATTGTGGCCTTAATAATCATTGTAGTACCAATTCACTCTCTAATGTTGCATTACCAGTCTGGCTGCCCCAGTAGTCACACAGCTATATTCTTTTACCAGCAATAGCCCCAACCTTAGCTCAGGAACCCCTTGAAACCACAGCTTACTGTATATCATAATGCAGAAGCAATTTTACAGTGACCTGCCTAAACCCAAACTTATCCAAGCCTCTGAAACAATAACGTCAGTACTGGAACCAGCAGTCCTTGCCAGAACTAGGCATACTTAGATACTCCTTTCAGAAAAAACCTCTGAAAATACCTAGATGATCTGCTAAAAAAGCAACAATCCAAATGTACATGTTGATGCTAGATGAAAGTTTCACCTTCATCCAGCCTACAACTAGACTGATAACCTCCACCAGACAACATCATGCATAAGTGGAATTTCTAGTATCACCACTTATAACACAGTCCATTATTACAGTTGTCATCTGAAAATGCCAGAAGATGTAGATAATTAAATTTGGAAAACTTATAAAAACTTATTGCAATTAACAAATTGAGAACTACTCAATGCAAAGTTTCTACACCAAGCCAACCTGATTATCCAGACATTTTTCATGTGTTTAGTTTTAGAAATAAATCTGAAAGCCCTGAATCATGAAAGTTAAAATCTCACTATCAAATTCTTTGCTTTTGAATGAATATATCAGTCTTTGCTAGATCCCAGAAAACACTGTATTTCCATTTTTTTAAAAACTACAACTATCCTGGGAGGATGAAAACCTGAACTCTGAAGAGCTGAGCAGACTCATTAAAAATATCATCTTGCTGGCACACTACCAACAAGAAACAACAACACAAGTAAAAGATGTACTTTTTCAGAACAGCATTTCTCCCCCCTCAGTTTTAAACCCTGACTTCTAAACAACATAATATATTCCCTTATGGCTACAGGCTGAATAGCATTTGAAAATCCATAGACAGTTCTTATACAGCCATCTTCTGCATTTTGCTTTTGAGATCAGTATATTTCAATTAATGTATACCATTTTTATAACACCTTCCAGCTTATTAGTTTACTAGATAACCGCTAAAGAATATGAATCTTTTCAGCCCGTCAAACAGATTTTTTTCAAGAAGCCAGGAATAGAAGTATAGCCATGGAATAAGTCTGAGGTAGGGGAAAAAAAGTGATTTCTTTCTTCTGTGACATATTTATGTGTATGTGTAAGTAACAAACTGCATGCAAATTCTGAAGCCACTTATCGTCTGTTTTTCTGTTGAGGAAAAATGTCTAATGTCCAATCCCCTAATTGGATTAATAGGTTCACATTACTGAATTTGCTGTCCACAATGTGTTACTATTATGGAGTTTTACTTTCAGAGACCTAGGAAAACCTTTTTTTTTCCATTCAGAAACACAAAAAAAAATTCATTTTGCCAACTTAATGTCAGATGAAAGTAAAATTCCCCACTAGAGTCTCCTTCAAATTTTCTTTTGCAGCATTTTTAACAAATAGAAATAATTGCTGAAAATAATTTATTCAGGGAGTTACCTACTTATTCCTTGTAAATTGCATATCACCAAACTGCAATTACAGTTCACACTAGTAAGTCTTCCACAGGAAGTTTTATGACCACTTATGGAACTGGTTAAGAGAAAATTTCATGTGACAAAACCCTGGGGGACATCATCTCAATCATATGCTGTTGTTCCCGGCTTCTGTTGAGATTACTTGACTTCACAGCACTCTGTTTTAATTCATTATAATTATTTCATTAAAAATCTAATTTTATTTCTTCCTCTAGCAAGTCTCATACAAGAAGCTGCGATAGGCAGGTTCTGCGTATAATAGCACTTTTGCACTTGCCCAGGTACTCATGGTACGTGAATGCCAGAGAAGTGCAAATAGACTAAGAATCTTGCTTTCAGTTCAATGAACAGTTCATGACATGTTTTTATGCTGTTGATCGGCCATATTTCTGCATTTATTGTCATGGAGTTTGTTCTTTAAGGAGCTGGGTGTAGTCACAACACTTCAAAGCTGCATTCTGTTTCAAATCAGAAAGAAAATTCTAAAAGTTTAAGGGATAAGAAAATCTTAGCTCTTAACTTCATGCAGCAGTAGCATCAAGTTTCCTAAGTTTCATCCTGAAAGAAAACTGAATCTCTGTAACTTCCAGAAAAATAAGTTGATGTATTTTGGTTCATGAAGCCAGGATTGGGTACAGATTATTGGCAGACCTTTTCAGTCTGTTACTTATGAAACTCACTTTTTTTTCAACCCACTCCTCTGCCTGGGATAGGAAATCCTTTTCCCCATAGCATCAGGGTAGTCATCTCCATCCACACTGTATACAGAGCCATGTGAAACCCACAATTACTGTGTCATGGGTATCATGACAGAAGGCACAGTGCAACAGGAAACCCAGTCATCAGAAAGGATCGGGATGTTGAACTGCAACTGATAGATAGATTTAATTTATTTATCAAAAACATTTAACTAAATTACATAGTTCAATTTGGATCAAACAAAGTGCAAACAACCCTTTTTATTCTATTAATAAAAACTGAAAATCTGAGTGAACAGACATGCCAGATTTGTTCTGCTAAATATCTCAAGTTTGAAGGAACTGTATTTTTCATCCAAGAAATCTTCCCAGAAAAAAAAAAAAATCTCAACAGCTGTATTTCTTTATTTCTCAATTCTTCTACTCACTGTTCTGCTTACAGTCAGCTGTGGGATTTCTTGTCATTGTCTTTATTTCCCATTAAATTACTCTTGTGCTCTTAGTCCCAGCAATTTTAGCATATATCTAAGGATAAAGTTCTCAAAAAGCCTTGCTTAATTACCAGCTCTCACTATCTGGAATTTGGGATTATACTTCTAAAAATATTTTCTGTAATAAAATATTCTGAATTTTTATGTTGTACCTGTTTGAGAATAATGGGGAATTTTTCCACCAATTATGCCAATTCTTGAAGCCAAGCTTCCTTTCATTGTTTCAGCACACGCTCTCTGCTTTCCTTCATTTTCAATTTATCTAACCTTGATGTGAATGTAATCCTGAGATTGCCGGTTTTAGCACCACAAAGTCCTGTGTACTCCACAACCATTACCATCTAAACAGACAATGCAAAACACAGCAAAAGAAAGTCAGGAGAAATTGAGTTAATTGACTGGATTTCTGCATTATCTCCTTATTGCTTTTCTTCCTCATACTTCCATAGTGTGCAAAGTAGTTATAGAATTTTTTACTGAAATTTTGAAATCCTGGATGAGGAGTGGAAACACTGGATTTTTTTTGTCACTCTTCAGCCTAATAGAAATTCTAAAAAATCCAACTATGATTAAGTCTTGTAAGTACAGGTCTACTGCTCATTCCTCAAATATTCTGGGGCATGAAATTAAACAAGTTGTTAATATCTATGCCATTGCAATGTCTTGAAAGGCATCATATAAGACCCTTGTGAAAGCACTCAGTTCTGCTGTTGTCTGCACAAGAAATTGGGTAGAGTGAAATCAACACAGGAAAAGAACAACAGTAGTAAATAAGAAAAAGCACTGTGAAAAGCAATTAACTGCACTGTCCCCAAACTATGTATCTTGCTTGACAAAAATACTTTAGCAACAGCTCTCTGGATCCAAAGCACAGGACCAGTTTGACACACCTTCTGCCAAATGTACCACCCAGCCATAACACAGGCAGTTTATATGCACTGGGAAGCTCTCTAGCCCTTTCCAGAGAGCCGTTGGTACATCAGTGCTGTGAAGGGAAGACCAATAGCGTGGATCCAAGGCATTGTCCCACTGCACCTCTTAAGACTCACTAGAAAGCATAACCATGAGAGCTAGGAGGAAACCAGTTATGGATCATATCTTTGAAAGCAAAGGACATCTACTCAGAAATGCAAAGAAATGCAAAGCTGTATTTCTCTACTACCCTTTTGCAGTAAAAAAAAAAAATGGTATGACAGACAAAGTCATTCAGAAGCAGTAGGAGAATGAATTGGAAGGAAGGATAAGTGGGTGGTCCAGTTATAATGAAGGAAGGGAGATCTTTTTGATGGAAACCTCAAACTGTACCTTAAATCGTTCAAGCATTGATTTGCAGTAGCTAGAACTCTGAGTATTGCTTGACACTACAGTAAAAATTTAACACCAGCTTCCTGTTCCTTCACAAACTTTTATTCACAGTACACATTTAAATATCTGACCATAATATCCCATTACTACAGTCAGTTCCCTAGCTGCCTTGTTGTCACTTTTCATCAGAAAACAAGAGTAATAACCCCAAAAATCAATGCTTACCATGTTACCTACTTAATCCCACAACCTGTACCTACTTAATTCCACAACCTGGAGTCACATAGCTTACTGACAGAATAATGCTACATTGTGTGATTTTGAAGTGAACAAACACTATTTGAAGTGAATAAACACTAATTGCAAGCATGGGAAGGACTGGGTTCATTAAAAAACTCTTAGCTTTTCAGCTTGAGTGAGTCAGAGAAATGTAGGTGCACACACCACCAAGGGTACACAATTTCCAAAAGTTTTATCACCATCTCAAACAACACAATATTCCTTTCCCAGATATACCTAGTCTGCAGGCAATCATTTTAACTTTTCCTATGGTAACTTTCTCTTTCTGAAACCCATTGAAAGGTTTCTTAAACCAATATCTGATTTTAATCCTAACAAACCATATGTTAGACCCTAAGGGTAGTCAAAGACAACAGCAGAGCTGTCTGAAAAGTTACTAGATACTATAATCCACACAGCTGGGTTGCCGAAACCTGCAGATCATGCTAATTAAATAGAAAAAGGGAAGAGGCTGAGAAAAAACAGTCTAAATCTACTGCTTACAAATTTTCAGTAAAATAAATTGAAGAAGTTACTTAAATGTAACATTTCATAGCAAATGGATTCATTTGCCTGACTACATTTAAAGGAGATTTTTTTGTTTGGTTCCCAAAGCTACTCTTTACATTCAATAAACTGGCAGGCAATTCTTAAGGGGCCAGGCTAGAGTCTGTGCAACAGCTGAGAGTCTTATTTTGAGGATTTTAAATCAATGTCTAGGCTCCCTGCTAGCTTTCCCTACAAACTGAGCCTAGACATTGAAGTGGAAACAAAAAGAGCTTCAGTAGTGTACGGGTATATATAAATCCAACTCCTACACTTGCAGAGGGTGGTAACAATACAGTTTGCACATGTCTTTACTTAGGTTTCCTTCAACACATCAAAGTTTATAAAGGTTGGAAGCATAATTCTGAACATAATGTGCCTAATAGATTTGTGTCTAAAGCTTTAGCATATTTGTTTCATATTTAAATCTTTTTCCTTAGAATTTGTCATTTTCACTTCACAGACTTAAGATTTCAAAGATTTTATGTAGCTGCTACTAGTAGTACGGAACTGTATAGACTCAAGATGGAAGATACCATACATCCCACATCCAGAAGATTACAACACAGAAAAACTTCATGCCAAGTCAGGCAGAATTTTTCCCTCTCCCCCATCCTCCTAAATATGAAGGTGTTGCTACCAGTCATTCAAAGACTCTCCTTCCTTCCAGCATTACTAACTTTTAAGGAGTAATCTCATCTATTCCTCAGTCTTTACAGCTTCTATAAAAGCTTGTGTCTTCATTATGTGATTTGTTGTACATCTTTCCATGCAACGTATCTCCAGGCACTGAACTTATATTTGCAATCTACACATTAGGAAAAAAAAAATCTCAGTGGGATACATGTTCTTAGGTTCTAACAAAACTCCTGTCTGAGATCAGACAAAACAGTAACCAACCACTTCAGACTGTATTTGGGGGGGAGGGGGAAGTTTGCACTGCAATTTCTTTCTCATAATAGCCCTTTCTTTCAAACAGTATCATGTATACATAAATGTTATCAGCCATGTACAGGCACTCAACAAGGCCGGGTCACGCAGAATCAGGTAAAAAACTCTCAATTGACCCATCCAAAAATTATATCACATATTTCTTGCATTTCCAATGAAATTTCTTCAGCACAACCAAAAAGCAAAGCCAATTACCCCATCATTAGTTTAGTACTTGGATAAAGCTACTTGTTCCAGAACTAAATCTCTCATTGCCAAGATCTTTGCACTACATTGTAGTCAGTAGTACAGAAATACCCTTGGCCTGAAAAACAGCTATCAAATCAAGTGAGGTTTAGGTTAGTACAAAGCTGTGCTACTTATCTCAGTGGAAAGAAAATCTAGGCTCGATGAGATAGTATTTCAGCAGAAAGTCATTGTGTTCTTGTTCTCATCCCTCTGCCACTTTATTAGCTCTTAGCAGTTAAGACACTTTGGTTTTCGGTTTGAAGGGTGTTTCTTAACTGGGGGATGGGAATGTCCTGGTTTTTTTTTTTGGGGGGGGTGGGTGTTTTGTTGTTGGTGTCCCCAGAGTTGGTCATAGACTGACAACACATCAAATCCTGCATTATTTTTGTTCTTGCCCTTATTTGAAAAGCTTAAATGTGAATTTGAGGGTCTTGTTAATTATTTTTTTGTCTTTCAAAGCTGAATTATCTTCAGTCAGCAAGGGGCTGACTACAGGGAAGAAAAAAGTATATCTGAAACCAATTGTAAAGCTGAACTGCAAAACAAAAAAAAAATCCCAAGAAATAGAACTACTCATTTGAAGGAAAGAATAATTCCAATGTTCAAATGTTGCTCCTAGTTTAAGGCACTTTTGGTGGGCAGGCCAGCAGAGGATTGCACCTTTACAAGGTACACAAACATGTTGAGAGGAACTGCACGCAACATATTTTCAAATAAATTAATGAAAACAACCTAGTTGTCTCTTAAGAAATTCAAGGAACATCATATTCATCACTAGGATGAAGTTATTAATCAAAATCCCTTTGATGGAGCAGGAAAGTCTTCCTTTGGCTTCAATGAGCTTTGAATCATGACCACAAGTCAGCAGACTTTAGTTTTCCATTTGCAATTGCATTAACACTGTTGCTCACTGACTTAAGTAAAGTAGTTCACACTCTTCAGGAAAAAGAATTCTAGCAGCTTTTTATGCCATTGTGATTACTTTTTTCCTTAGTCTGATTAATGTGTTTCCATTTGCCATTATTGTTTTTCCTCACATCAAACTACTGTCATCATTTAGGAAAAACAAGGTGGGGGACAATCCGTCTTTAGAAGCATAGGAGCTCAGAGGTTTCTTTGTTTTTTTTTTGATATACATACCTGTGAAGCTGTCATCCTCATACCCATGGTGAGGAAAAAATCTTAATCTAACATCCTCCCCACAAATGAATAGAAAAGATGTAGCTGCGATCTCATTACGCCCACACCCTAGTCCATCCCACTAAAATTCAGCCTAGATACAACTCTAATACACAGAACAAGGAATAACATAGGCAATCTAGCATCTGGGTGTTTGATTTGATTTTAGGGCACTCAGTACATAAGAAACAGAAAAATTGTAGGGAGATCAGCAGAGGATAATCAGGATGGTCAGGACTGGAGCACTTGACCAGTCCTGACAGTGAGGAGAAGCTGAGAAAGGTGGGCTCAGTCTCCTCACAGAAGGGAAGGCTTGGCGGAATCCTAACAGCAGCCCCAGTAACTGTGAAGAGAGTATTAAGATGACAGAGCCAGACAGTTCTATGAGTCTGTGATCCTATAATTCAGTCACTGGACTCCTCTTTCATCAGTTTCTGTTTACCATACTTCCTTTTCTGTAGCAGGAGGCAGTCATTACCTTCAAGGTGCAGTTCTGTGTATTTTATGACCACTTATAGTCTCCCAGCTTCATTTACTTTTATAGAAAACCATGTCACTATAGCAAGGCAGTAGTACAGTATATGGAAGATGATAGATGTATGGTCTTATCCAAAACAACATCAGTAAAAGAAAGACTGAGAGTACTATATGTAACAAGAAATTTGAATACTTGCTGCCTTTTCTGGTGTTAACACTTGAAAAAAACTTTGAAGTCGTAAATTAAAGCAGAATGATAGTTGTTGGATTCATAACAGGAGGAATCTGCATGCAAAAAACTAAGGAAAAACAAGTTAAATTATATTTCTTCAAGCAATAAACAGATTCCAGCTAAAACAATCTCCTTTTGGAAACGGCAATATTCAGTAGCATACTACCTTGAGGCAATCTGTCAGTATTTACCTTTCTTGGTTACTAACTAGTAATTTGCCACTGGGAAGGCACAACCCACTAACCCAAGCCAGTAATTTGTCACAAAGCATCACAGGCATTCTTGCTAAATGTCAGCACTTAGTCTGTTGATTTCATTATTTATGGGATGGAGCCCCCACCAGGAGAAGGAAAATTCAGGAAGACACCATGTCAGACATTGTCTAGGACTAAGTAATTCCCAATAGTGCCATCTTAAGTCAGCCCAGGTTTTCTCACTCTCAGCAATTAGAAAATGGCACTTTCCTCCAAATCACTCATGACTGACTTAAGTCAATGGTGGATTCTAAAAATGTGTCATTCTTCAGCACATGGATGAAATATGAAGAGACACCCACCTACAAACTAGACTTTTCTTAATTTCGCCCCCTACAAAAATTCCTGTTCATGACAAAGATGGCATCATCAGAAATGGTCTATGTGGTAAATCAATTTGCAGGAAGTTAGGGGGGTCAGAATTTCTCTTTTCACTTTTCTGAAATAAATAATGCATTGCCCGTCTCTGTAGCTATCCTTTTTAAGTGAGTAAGGCCAGGTCATCACAGGTGATTCAACACTTAAAGGCGAAGAGAAAAGCTTAGTGGAATTCTTTTTAAACGCAGTTCTTTGCAATTCTCACCAATTTCAGTGTTCTTTAAAAGTAAATCTTTGCCTAAGCCTTTGCAAGATCTGCAATATTCAAATAAAAAAATAAATCAAAAAAGACATTTGCTCATAGGAATGTTTAGCATAAACATGTATGATAATGTATTTAAGGCTAATCACTCCTATATTTTTCAAGATTAGAGTCAAAATGAGGAAGCTTACATTAAAATGTTATTCTATTGAAAGTAATTAACTTACAAGATACAACAAAACCCTGCAACAAAATTTAGTTATGACACTGATTTTTCCCAATTACATCTAAACGGGAAAAAGAATCTTAAAAATAAAATATAATAATTACATTTCTCTTCTTACTGTGAAATACCTCTTACATCTTTATTGGCAAGTATTTTGCTGAGGCATGTTACAATTCTGTTAACACAAAAAAAAATTGAAAAAAAATCTTAACTTCTCAGATTCCCTATTTATTATTTTCATAACTCAAACACACAGTCCTGTGTGGTAAACAAACTAATTAAAAGTTTACACTACTACATGTGTAACTAGAATTTAATGAAAGTTGGTATCTCTATACAGGACATCAATACCCAAACCAAAGTTTTATATTTGATGAGTAGAAGCACTTTCTATATACCCTCATACTACTCAATTTTCCTTGTTTTTTGACTATGTGGTTACTTTAAACTGATTTCCTGTTGCCCAGTGCAAGTTTGCTCATTATACCTAATTATGCAGCCTGAGTATGTGTAATACTGTTGCTTCGATACGCTGTAGAATGAGACTGAACAATCCACTCGGTTGCAGTGTAATGTGTTCAACGTGTCCATAAATCCAATGTAAATTAGACAAGGTCATACATTAGTACTTGAGTGAAAGATTCATAACTTCTGATTTTTTCCCTACAATATCCTGCTCTCTTTTTGCTGAAATTTGTATCTCCCAAATCCTGTGTTGCTCTTGCAAATGCTGAAATATTGAATATAATTGCAACTCCCAAAATATTATGTAGTTCAGATGTCATTCAGAGCAAGGAACCATACTGGGTTTGCCCGCCCACTGGATAACCACTGAGCAGTCCTAAACAGTAGTGATTCCAATCAATGTTCAAAAAAAAAAGATTACAGGCCTCAATTTTTGTTTTAGGTTACAAGGCAGTGTTAATACCTGCAAATACTGTTTGCGCTGACCCTAGCTTCTCAGCAATGACCTGAACAGCTCTGCTCAGCAGAAGGTACTACTGAAGTTCTGAAAGGAGTTGCATTTCCTTAAGGCTAAATTAACTTCCATAAGTGTCAGGTCTTAAAAGAAAGGGTCTTCCAGGATACACAAGTTCTTCTCTCATTAGCTGCATTTAGACTATGTGTGTAGATTTTGGCTTGCTCTAGCTGTAGTACACAGTAAATTATGTCTACGAACAGCCTTTCTGTGCAGTGATGGGGAGATGGGCTATAGAGGTCAGATGCTTCCTCCACAAGTGAGCAGTCTCAGCACCTCTTCAGACCTAGCATGAAAAAGCTTTTAAAGGGAGCCCTCCATGAGTACATGTACAGGGATGAAGAAAGGCCACCAGTACACAAAATCTCCCTAGCAGACAGGTCAGCAGTAGTCTGAGATCATAGAGCACACAGCATAGCTCAAATGAATGCTAAATCTGGACCAATTTTGCTTTCTGAAACAAAGCACCTGGTTTCTTAGAGGTGTCTGTCTTCTTTGAAAGATGATTTTTAAAAAACTGAAGTGCTAAGGTTGACAAAACCTTTTTGTTATGTGTGGAAAGTGTACTTTTTGTTTTTTGAGAAAGCTGATATCTCAAGAGTGCATCTTATAGCTGTGCAATAAGAATAGTTTTGGGGATTTTTATTCTGAACTACAGCCTTGGGACACAGAGATGCTTTTTTTAAATGATTAATTAACCAGATTTAAGTGATTTTCAAACAGAACAAGTAAAATGACATTAGCTGAAATCAATAGGTGATATATTGAATGAGTGGATAGTTTGCAACACACAGCATTTTTATACCTAAATGAAGTTTTGTTTAGTAGAGTAAATGAAGAGATCTACTTAAACCAGAAACATATTTAATTGAAATAAAGCAATTATTGTAAGAGATATATTTGAACAGACAATACAGTTGCAGCAATTATCTGTAATTATGCAGCTCCAATAAAAGAATAATAGAGGTTTCAATGTCACTAAGCACAATAAGGATAATTATTTTTCCTGTTATTCTGATGGGCAGATAATTAGCACCTTTAGAAAAAACCTTCACAGTGATGTAATCATTACATTTCATCTACATGCTGATTAAAAATGATCAAGGTATTCAGTGCAAAAAGGGAAAGAAGCATCCTCAGCTGGTTCCAGCCCAGTTGAATTGTCATGCACTTCCCACAAAAGTTGCATTTGCTCCATAGTCACAATGAAGGGACTCAATCACACCTGAATAAAACCCTATGCTTACTGAATAGCACCTCAAAACAGTAGTATTTAATAGTATAATTGGAAAAGTCTGAGATAAAAGCCTCTCCTGTAACAGAGACTATCCAGATCTAGAACAGCAATGAAGCCATGGATTCATCTGGATTAACAACTGGTTCTTAACTGTTACATCTTTAGTCTAAGGAGCAAAAGACTTGTGCCAAAGCACAGTTTCTTTAAACACGTAACTGAAAATCAGACAGGAAAGAACAAAAACTCCAGTGACAGTACTAACAGATTGTTCTTCAGGAATATCATAAGTTCTCCTTACAAATTTCTGTATTCACTGTCTCCAGATCATCAATTTTACTGTGGTTCACATTCAGCGCCACAAAGCAACTGTGGTCTTACGAGAAGGGGTGCATCTAAGAGATAAGCATCACTTCACACTTCATTCTCTTCCTCAATCTGCAGCACAGTGCATTACTGATTTCACAACAGACTAAGAATAAACCTTTATTTCTCCTGTCAAGGAGGCAGGCTATGTCATTGCCACCAAAAAGAACAGTCACATTCAACCAGCTGGAAGTGGCTACGATACCACTTGAGAGCTACCAAGCAAGCCTTACATTTCAGCACCTATCACCTCTGTTGACACTACCAAAAACTGCTCTGATCACCTGCTTCCTACATGATGGGGATGACTGAAAGATCCCCTCTCCACAAATTCTTCCCTGTCACACCCTCTTGCCCACTATGCACCTCAGCTAACTCACAAATTGGTTCCCTCTCACTTTAAGCATGTTTTTGACTCATCTAAGCCAGGAAGCAAAGTTAGCCTAGGATTTCTGCTCAGTCAGACAGGGAAGGGAAGCATCTTTAGGTAATGTGTGGTGGATTGAAGCTTGGAAAGGTTTGCTACACTTCACTGGCTTCTGCAGATAAACTGCTGAGGGGTAACTCAGTTGCATGCCTGAAGCCAGATGGGATGAGCCTAGATCTAAGAAGAGAACATCCTTCTCTCCTCTGCTTTCTCTCCTTAGCAAGGAGGGCACAGAAAAATAAAGGCTCTTGGGCAGGGTTGCCATGGCATCATACTGTTCCTCACCTAGCACATAGTTCAAAGCTTCAGGAGGACTAACAAATCTGCTGCTGTTCCCAAACCCAAGCTGAAAATTTTTTTCCTCTCCTCTGATGACATATGCATCAGACACAAAAGACACCCCATAGATCTCCTCATTCCTTGGTCAAGCTCTTAGGAAAATACAACTCTCATTGGCAAGCAATATCTCCTACCTGGACAAAATTCAGGAGCTACAATCATGGAGATAATTTTCAGGGTAAGTAAAGTGGGTTTTGAAGTAGATTTCTTAAATTATAGGCAATTCTAGGGAAGACCCTGAGAAGCTTTTAAATTTACCCTTTTATGAGTGTTATAATCCTTTCTACTCATTCTAGGAATCAGAAGCAAGTCAAAAAAAAGTCAAAACATTTTGGAATGTGAATTGAAATCAAATATAATAAAAATCACAATTTTTCCTATCCCTGTGTATCAGAAATGATATGCAACACAGAAAATACACTTGTATACCACTCTTAAACAGTTGCAGATATAATGCCTGAAAGGATTAATGCTCCATTTTGTAGGGTTGAAAGAAGTAGAGGTTTTAGAAGCCTTTTTCCATGCTTTCTGTCAGTGTTCAGATTTAAAAGAAAATTGGGGAAATAGTGCTTTTAAGAGAGACTGCTGCGAGCTTCTGCTAGGCTGGTGGTTTTGCCTCCACAATATGTTTGGATTTCAGATTTAACAAACACCGTATGCTGATTTCAAAGCTCAAATGTTAGACTTACCCTGGCCACAGTCCTCTGCCCACAGGCCGTTCACCACATACCTGAAGCCCAGGGCCAGAGACTTTCCTAGTCTAGGAGGCCAGTAGCTGGCTAGAGAAGATCTGCTTGAGCTGCAACCTGACAGCCAGGAAGGCAGACAGGTACCTCCAGGGACCCAAGGAACAGGCTCCAGCTCCCCATTTCGTAGAGCTCTACAAAAGGCATAATCCTTGTCAGCAGCTTGTGCTTGCCAGCACCTGCTCCCTCAGACGTCTGGTGTGCAATCTCCACAAAACCTTCATATATGAAGTGTCAACAGCTGGTAGAAAAGAATGCTAGGAGGAGTCGGGATTTTAAAAAGCAGTAAATCCTTACCATTAAGTACTACCATTGCTGCAGAGTGAAAAGCACTAGTCTTATCTCTTAATGGATTTCAGACATTTTCAAATAAATTGTAGAAGCAAACCAAAATTCTGTCATGTACTCACCCCTCACAACTCAATTCACCATCACTTTACTAATAAGAAAAAAAAGGAGTTTGCCCATTAGGCAAATAATTTTTTGGCAATTCAAGATGAGGAGAAGAACATTTTCTACATTCAAGTGAGACTTTCCCAGCAAATGCTTGATCAGAGCTTGTGCCATATAAAAGAAGCCATATAAAAAACGATTAGACAGCATGGGAAAGTCCAAAGACTCCCAAAGAAACAGCCTGCACCCCTACAGGGATAAAGAGCCCTCAATATGTTTAAAAGCAAAATTGCAATGATATCTGCATGCTACTGGTCAGACTTTGCTTATTACATGATATAAAAATGCATTCTTGCATTAGACTTTGTGACAACTACCCATTGCTTGAGTGGATTACAAACATCTCCTCTGGAACTTGACACCAACAGTTGCCTTTCAGTTTGTAGCATTTCATTCTGTACATTCTTAAGAATAATAAAAAATTAGGATAGGAACTTCAAATTTTGTCTACAGCAAATTTGTGTACTTTCATCTAAGAAGACTGAATTACTTGTCTCTCAGTAGTGTTTCCTTTATGTGGTTGGGGTTTTTTGTTTTGTTTTGTTTTGTTTTTTACGGGAAAGGGAGGGAGGGGGAGTTGTTTTTACAGCAACTCTGTGGATACATATTCTTCACTGGTACATCAGCACTTACTTACCTTTCACTTTTCCCTGCCCAAAAGGGTGCGTTGTTATAGAGCTCCAGATTTCTTCTCTTTACTCTCTATGATTTTTTATTTAATTCAGTTCTGAACTTTAAACATTTTTCTTTTGAAGCAGAGCCTAGTTTGTTCTCTTAGAATTTGTAGGATTTTTCATAACGTTGACTAGCTTTGTGTTTACAGAACATAGTACTCGTATCTATTCTGCTGTGTTACATAGATAGCTTTCAATGTCAACACTGTCTTCACCTTTCCCTATGGTCCATTTTGGGGTAAAACAAACAAACAAAAAAACCCCAAAAATAACAAAAAACCCCATCGATCAACAACGCATTTGTATTACCCTACTCTGTTAGCTGTTCAAAACACTGCCAGAGAAAAATGCAGCAAGAGAGAGCCCTACAGGCCCTGTCCTGCATTGCACTGAACAACTCCCACATATATACATACTTTCACATATGCAGAATGCATGCCCTATCTTTGCTTGTATATATGACACACAGAAAGCTTACAAAAACACTTCAGACAGAAGGCACAATTACATGACATCCATCACTTTGTTCAGTTACTAAATGCAGGTTCGTTTAGTTCTTTGAAAATGAATGAGGCGTAAGAGTGTTTTGTTTGTCCTTTGTTTGTATGGAAAAGTAGATGATGATGTTTGCTGACTGCAGAAGACTGTTCATTGCATTGTTCATCCCTATTCCACAAGAAAAAGCCCTGAATCAATGCCTGTAAAGCAAGAAAAGTAGCATTGCAGTAAATTCTGGACCAGCTCTGTAGTCTTCTAGTTTTCCTAAAATTTTAGGACATAAAAAAATCCCCACCATACTTTTTCAGTTCTGATGAAGAGGCAGGTGATTGCAGCAATTGCACTCACTAAAATCTCTTTTAGGCAAGCTTTACATGGTTAGCAGAATTCAAAACCTTTTTTATGAAATCCCAAACTCATTAATTAATTTAATACAGGCATCACCAGATACTACTGAAACGATCTTTCTACTGCCACCCAAGATCAGAGGCTGATCTTGCTGTGGTGCAAGCACACAAACATAGGTCTGTTTCACATGGACTGTTTTATCTCATGTCCTCAAATTTTGTTATTACTTCTGAACCAGCCTTTCTAATGGAAGAAGTCCCCAAGCTGGTATATCCCAATTTGATGACCGTCCCAGGACACTTCTCCTGTACCATTCCAGTTTCTCTGGGACCTTTTTCCCTGATGCTCCTGAAGGAAGAGGGCTATGGGCATGCCTGCCAGATCCCAAATCAATCCTTCCTCTTAGAAAGAGCCAGGTTGTCTCAGACACTCTTGCAATGAAGAGCTAAGCTAAAGGGCAAGGGCTTAATTACAGAACACAGAAGTGTTTCAATCCAGCCCCCTGCCAGCAACCCCTCTTCGAAGCTGATCAAATCGTATTCTTCCACAAAACCTTAGAAAGGAGCCATGCAGAAATCTTTTCTGTGGTTTGTCCTACATTTTTACCCTACCTAAATCAAAAACATATTTCCTAATATCTGCCATTTTTTTGTAATCCATTAAGTTCCATGATAAAACAAAACTGAATTCACATTCTTCAGGAAAAATAAACCCACAAGAATCTCTCAAGGAAACCTCAACCTGATAAGCAAGAATATTTATCATTTCCTGCCACACATAGAGATGATGAGTGTGGCAGAAAGGACCAAAGGAGCAAATTTTGGTCATCCTCAGATCCATACTGGTTGTGGGATCAGACCAATATAAATTTCCTGATCCTTTTCCTGTTTAAGTAGTATAAAATAATAGCTGTAACTTGGGGATATTTCCTGATTGTTATTGATACGTGTGTATGGTGTTTACAGCACAGCAACCCTCACACCTTTCAGTGAGCACAGAGATCTTGGCTACTGCTATGGCACCCTCAGCAGAAGCCCCCAAAAGGGAATCGGATCTCTTTGGGACTGATACAGCATCTTGCATAGTAAGAGAGGGTAACCTCAGGGATGACCTGTCATTAGAAGAAAACAGCTTTGAACTGGATGGGACAGGATTCAAATGGGTGATCTACCCATCAAAGGCTCCACAGTTTGCCTGGCTAGGAGATAAGGCAGAGTACTGCAACTTAAATTCCAGCAACCTGCTGTCATCTGCTGGGCCTTACAGGAACAAATGCGTGTTCTCTCAGTTTGGTTTTCTAGCATTATGCGTGGGAATCTTCCCAGCTTTTGAAGGCTTCCTGCGATTGTCAGCACTGAACCTCACAAGCTTCCGCAGTCATTTCTACAAAGGAAAAGGGGACTTTTCTGATCCAAAGAGCAATGCTTCTGGCCTATAGTCAATTACATTTTTGGATGAAGAAGATTCCCAACTGATCTGTCGCCTATTCTACCATCTTTACAAAGTTAGACAACCTCATGTGCATATATACAAAGTGCACATTCCGTGATCTGGTTAAACAGCCTAAAATATTTGATACTGAAAAACGTGGAGAAAACCTCCACCTTTGAGGAAATGAACTTTAAAAAGAGTCAATAATGGTCAGCTTGAAAGTTAGAAGGAGTGGCTAAAAATATAACCATCAAGCATGGGTGCCTTCTCAATATATAAGCACCAGAAAATTATATTATTCACATTAGTTTAATTATATGTGAAATAGCTTGTACTATCTAGTTAAAAGTAAAAAAAAAATGTATTTGGGAAAATATTCCTTGCAAAAATTAGACTCTATAATCATGACTAAAAGTAATGGAGAGAGCAGAGAAATGGCTGTGTGTGTATATGTATGTTTGTGTGTGTGTATATATATATATGATTCTTTATAGGAAAATAACATATTCCCAGTAACTGAAGTCTTACTTTTCATTCTCAAGTTAATTAAGGGAAAATCCAAATGTTCATGTGTTTAACAATCACAGTAAGCAATGTCATGGCCAAACTGAAAAAGAACATAATTTTTTTTCCTGAGAATGTGCCAAAAGTAAATAAACAGCTTTCTGGATGGGTAATAATCAACAGCAAACTGCAATGCCATTACATTTTATAAAGGACAGAGTAGGATGTGTGGTAAGATTACAACAGAAAAATAAAGAAAGATATAAAAAGCCCAAATACCTGACAGAAGAATGAGAATGGACACGACCCAGTGTTCTGCAAAAAATGATTCAAATAAAACAGTACTTTGGCATACAGGAAAAGGGAATGGAAAACATGCAATAGAACCCAGTTATTTTTCTTTGCTATTTCATTTGACAGCAATAATATCTAAGGTCATCTCTCATATAAACTTACCCTAAACAGAAACACTTTGCTTCTGTTTACATTTAGATTAGACAGTAAAGTCATAGTTTGTTCATGTGGTGTTCTCCCTTGTCTTCTATGGTTCCTTACAAAGTAGAGCAATACATTTTCTAATTGGAAAAAAAGCTTCTATAACACTCATTGGTGTTACATGTAGTGAAGACAGTTTTACTGGTTTTAAAAATCGAAAGAGAAAGACATCCACAAAAAACCTCCATGAAACTTTCCCAATAAACTCATATTATTCACAAGAATACAAAACTCTCAGGATACTAACTTCAAATCATCATCTCAGTCTCCTACTACAGCATATTTTTGTCAAGGCTTATGAGCAATGTTTTCATCTCTCACAACTGTTAGGTTCCACAACATACTGACAGCCAGCTTTGTTGAAAGAAAAGTGCCTTTTTTTCAACTTTGACTATTTTTCAAAATTTTCTACTAGTCTGCAAACAAAAATCACTTCTTTTGGCTGCTTTTACAGGTTGTATAAAAGGTGTTTTCACAGGAGTCTTTATACATACATAATTATATATATATGTATATGTATGTGTATATGTAAACACACAGAGAATTCATTTGAAAGCAGCTTTTTTTCCTGAAAAGAAAGAAGAAACATTCCAAAATTTTTGAAGTGGTAGATGTTATTTAGTTTTGGATTTACAGTACCTTAATTGCAAAATACATTCATATTAGAAAGATCTTGCAGTAATCAACCTAAAAGTTTAACTGCCGGTAAAAAATACTATACCTGATCATTTGCATGAAGTATTCAAGAAATTGTGCCTTACTTCTTCTTGTGTTATCTTTTCTCTTTTTTTTTTTTCATACAATGATGATGCCACTAATAATGTCAATAATATAGAGTCATAAAACAGTTTGGGTTGGAAAGGACTTTAAAGATCATTGAGTTCCAACCCTCCTGCCATGGGCAGGGACACCTACCACTAGACCAGGCTGCCCAAAGCCCCATCCAACCTGCCCTTGAACACCTCCAGGGATGGGGCAGCCACACTTCCTTGGGCAACCTGTGCTAGTGCCTCACCACTCTCATGGTGAAGAAATTCCTCCTTATGCCTAGCCTAAACCTGCCCCTCTCCAGTTTATACTCACTGCCTCTAGTCCTATCATTACAAGCCTTCATAAACAGTCCCTCTCCAGCTTTCTTGTCAGCTCCTTTCAGGTACTGGAAAGTTGCTGTAAGATCTCCTCGGTGTCTTCTCTTCTCCAGGCTGAACAAGCTCAACTCTCTCAGCCTGCCCTTGTATGGGAGGTGCTCCAGCCCAGCCTCATACAACATATCATGCCATGCTCTGTATCGTGCATAGAACAGGAATGAAGGTGCTGATCTCTGGCAAAAATGTTCTTTTAGCCAAAATTCAGGTCAAATGAAGAATGAAATTAGAATGAAAACACCACCATTAGAATGAAAACAAGTCTATATAACTACAGTGCCAATAAGTAGGGTAAGACTGTATCTAACTTCCACCTCCATTAAAATCCATTTGATGCCCATTCTAATTGCCAGCCTATTCTGAGAAAAAAAAATTATTTGATGCACCGATGTATGTCATATGTGCCTCATACTTTTATCGCATTTCTACTATAATTCAATATTAATTATATTTCACACTGATATACTGCATAATGCTGCAAAATGAAATGCTCACATTTTGTAAATGAGAAAATTAAGCTCACTTTCATCTATTCTAATGCCATTTTAGCTTTATTAGGCTTCATTACCAGAAATCTCCTCTTCTTCTGTTGTATTACCAAATACACCAGAACACTAAGGGTAGCTCAGAAAAATGGAGCACTAGATTCCAGTCATCACAGATACAGAAATAATAAACATCCCTGACAGCAGACTAGTAGTGAATGATTTTAAGAAACATGTCACTTCACGTATACCCTGACCTCTTCTCAGTATGCCATTTGCTCAGATGTGTCTAGTGTTTGTTTTCCCATAGCTGTGTTTGTCACAGGAACATAATAAAATACAATGAACAAAAGAACCCCACAAGTCAGAGGGTTTTGATCTTTCATTGAGTAGTAGACAGTTATGCCTGCTAAAGCAAACATGATTGATACAGAACAAGGAAATTAAAAAGAGAGTAGTACAGTGGAAGATACATCTATTAGTGGGGAAAGTATTATTTTAAAATATCAAGACTGTTTTTAACCTTTTCCTGATGTCCCATTATTGATATACTTCATAGAGGCAAGTTTCACCTATTCTCCACCTGTAGGAAATGTGTTGGTTGTCTTCATTTCACCAGTAAACCAGAATACTACATTTCCACATGCAATTGGTTAACTTAGGTTGCTAGTTCTGTCCACAATTAAAAATCAAAGGATATGATGATTCATGGCAGACTCTAGCTACAGTCCCCTAATGCCACTTAGATGGGCACTCTGCAGTCTTTCCTCAAGAACTCAGTTGATTTGCCGGTTTCCTTTCAACAGAAACAGGCCCTTTCTGTATTGGGTCTCAAAATTTATTTAAGCAACCACAGTCTTCACTCAATTTCCATGCAGCTTACTCATAATTACTGGGATCATAAACACTGCTTGGAAGTGGAGGTCTTGATTTTCTAAGGTCAAGTACTTAGGACCCTTTAAGATATATCACACCGACCAGCTAAACAGATAAACACACAAAATCCTTTCTCTGTCTTGAGCATGTAAGGAAAAAACTATGTAAAACAGTATCTTGGAGGAAAGTGGAAAATAAAACTACAGCAGAGGAGAGAAAAAGGAGGGAAAATAAAGGATGAAAGGTGAAATAACAGATTGAAGTTTAAGACAAAGTTGTCTTTATAAACCCATATTTTTATTCAGTAGCAATTTAGGTATGTCGTTTTTCATTTAGGACGGAGAAGAATATCATGGAAGATATTTCTGCTTTTTATACTAACACAAACTCCAAAACAGTGTACCATATGTTGAAAATGTCAACCAGTCACACAAAAATTGGAAACAAATTGAGGACATCCCTGGGAAAAAGAACCAGAACAGGTGCTGGTGCAACAGCTGTTTAACAGTTTTCTGAAGGTACTACAACTGTAATAGGTGGGACATTCCCTATAAATCTTAGAAAGAATTCAAAAGTTAAAGTAAATACTTAGGGCTCCCATACAAATAACGGATAGGGAGGTGCTTGCTGTTTCAAGGCCACTTTCAAAGAAGTATGCAGTTTGTCAATAAAGTAAATATTTACTGCATACAGGAAATGTTATAAAAGGACCGAACTGAATAATTTTAATACAATAAATAAGATTTCCATAAAAATTTCTAAGAATTCTCCTACAGTTATTACATCATTCCTGGGCACGTTGCTGTTGTCATATACTTAAATACAAGGCTCCAACAAAACAGCCGTATTTCTACAACTTTATCATATATCCATAAAAATTTCAAGTTAAATTATTAGACTTTTTCTGTGACCATAGTATTTACATTAAATCTTTCTAATAGGCTTGAGAACTGGAACAGTGCTTGCATTCTCCATCCAACACTGCAGAGTTAGCCAGTTAAGCTGCAGCCAGGTACCTCTGCACATAGGAACACTGTAATCCTGAGGTTGAGACTTAGCCAAGAACCAAAATCTACTGCCTTTATTGAAAGGACTGCAAGTATCCACATGCCATACATGCAGCAAAAACTTGTTGCGCATGGATCAGTCACTGAACCAATGAAGATTTATGAGAGTGAAAATTTCTTACGCCATTTCAGAAACCATGACTGCAACCTGGACCCATACCAAGCTTCTTGAGCACAGCATCCTACCTCAAAATGCGTATGGACCGACTAGGAGTATCCTATGAAGGCTTAATGAATCTCCTCTTCACTGCTCTCTCCGAGCCAAAATCAGATGCTGTAGTAGTAAAACTCTTTACTGCAACCAGAAGTTATATGTAAATTAATATTAGAAAAGACCTATAACTCCATGGAGACAGTACTTCTGAAAGCTGTCTTCTCAGCATGACAATGTTAGAAGTGTTCTTTGCTAGACTAGGTTAGGCATCCAGGGTACTGCAAAGGAATACAATGTCATACTTTGAGCCCATTTATAGTTTACTTGACAGTTCTGTTTGGTTTAACATAGATGCTATTGTTAGATGAAAATGAAAAAAATAACCAATAAAATACAAATTGCAGATGTATTCTCTTGTGGTAACTTGTGCTCCTTAGTCACTTTACGTGTCATCAATCTAGTCACTGAGAATTTGCAGTAAAAATTCTGGCTATGCTAATCTTTGTCCTCTATTATCTTTAATATCATTTTCAGCGATACTGCCCCTAGGGAGCTGCACAAGTCCTGACATTTAAAAATCAGGTATTTGGCATTTGTAATTACTTACAAGTACCCTAACAGCAGCTGAAAATAAAGATTGTGGATGTATGGGTGTGAATGCATTCAATTACACAGCTTTTCTTTGAGACATCTCTACATTTCTTAGTGCCAAGGCTTTTTCTGCCAAGCTGTGTTTGATACTTGAAGTCCAGTATTAGCAAGTTCATGTTAAAGATTTAACCTACATCAGTGAAAGAAAGCTATTGAAATGATAATTGCTTCAAAGGTACACTATCCACTGGCTGGTCAATTGCATTTGCTAGACATACTGGACTGCAAGACAGTCCACTGCAACATCTCCAGGTCCTTGCAAAGCCTGCTTAGACAAAGCATTCATTCACCAGAAACTGATCAGTGCTGGACTTTCACTCTTTTTAACATATGTCAAAAACCAGGTTTTTAATACAGATCAAGTCTTGCAGTGGTTTAGACAGAAAATTACAGCTCTACTCATTAAACAGATCAGAAATCTAAGCCTTGCGTATACATGATCTGTACAACATGACCAAGCAGATCAATACCAGAATGGCAAGATAGATAACTTGCTTTCTTTATCCTGACCAGTATGATATTCGATTAATTGTCTTGCCACTTTTTAGTTGCTCCAAGATTTACCATTGTGACTGCATTGTAACACAGTTTAAAACATCTATTTTAAATGCATTTTATGAAACTGTAAGTAATATTATTGAAATAGATTTTTTTTTGAGGACAAAAAAAAGCAATAAGCTACTCATTACTTAAGATCATTTTCCAGAGAGAACACAGAAAGAACTGTCTAACTTCATATTTAGGCTTCTCTCACCAGAAACTTGCCAATTAAGACTTCTCTTCCTTGCATAACCCTAAGATTTTTTTAAGAGACAACAGAATTAGTACAAGGTCTCCAAATGGGATAATAATTTAGGCTGATTGTTAAATACTGAGTTATTCTTGGGTTTTGGCTTTAGAAGTGGGAATAATGATAACTTTATATTACAGGAGACACACTGAATTATTATGCACACATTTGATTTTCAGATTGTGGACCACAATGCATCTTGTTTTGAAGTCACTTTAGAACAATATCAGGGCATTGCCTAATATTACTACATTAGGTAACAAGCATTGCCATCACATTTTTGTCTTGCTACCATGCTTTGATATCCAAAGCAATCACAGAAAGGAAGTTCACATGTAGTACCCAACTGCAGAAGAGGGAACAGGTCATAGAAACATAGAATCATTAAGGCTGGAAAAGACCTCTAAGATCACCGAGTCCCACTATTAGCCCAATACCACCATGCCTATTAAATCATGTCAAAGTGCCACAACTATACGCTTTTTGAACACCTTCAGGGAGGCGACTCCATCAATGGGCAGCTTGTTTCAATGCTTCGACATTCCTTCAGTAAAAATTTTTTTCCAACATCCAATCTAAACACACCCTACCCACCACACCCCAGTCCTCCCCCCGGCCTCCCCCCATCTCGAGGCCATTTCCTCTTCTCCTATCACTTTTTACTTGGGAGAAGAGACCAGCACACACCTCACTAAAACCTCCTTTCAGGTAGTTGTAGAGAGCAATAAGGTCTCCCCTCAGCCTCTGCTTCTCCCATCTAAACTGTCCCAGTTCCCCCAGCAGATCATCATAAGACTTGTTCTCTAGACTTATGAGATAGTTCACGGGCTTTGTTGCCCTCCTCTGTATGTGTCCCAGCAGCTCAAAGTCTTTCCTCGGCTGAGGGGCCCAAAACTGAACATGGTATTCAAGGTGCAGTCTCACCAGTGCTGAATATAGGGGCACAATCACTTCCCTACTACTTCCACTCACACTATTTTTCATACAAGCCAGGATGCTGTTGGCCTTCTTGGCCACCTGGGCACACTGCTGACTCATGTTCAGCTGGCTGTCAACCAGAACCACTAGGTTCTTTTCTGCCAGGTAGTTGTCCAGCCACACTTCCCCAAGCCTGTAGCATTGCATGGGGTTATTAGTGACCAAAGTGCAAAACCTGGCATTTAGGCTTGTTGAAGTCATCCCATGGCAAGCTATAGGATGTCAGTGCTACACTACTTTTGGTGTCCAGATCAGTCAAAGCTACCTGTTTTGGTCTGCAGTTAATACCATGCTGCGCATTTACCCAAGTTCTCTTTCTGTTTCTTCAGATCTTGTTTAGCCACAGGATGGTGGCCATAGCAGAACACACAAAAATACAGTTGTTTTAAAGGAAGTGTAAAAAAGACCATTTATCAGGCTAGAAGAACCCAGAAAAGGAACAGAGTTGTACCTGGGTGATCTTTATAGAAATACATGTCAAGAGTCAATGGATGAATTTTTAATAGGGAAAAAATAATCCCTTTTGGATTTTCTCTTGGTTATTTTAACAAACATTGTCTCTGATTATTCCCCAAAACTGGGCTTTTTTTCTCATTATTCCTCTGAGAAAATGTAAAATAAAGCCTTTGGAAGAATGACAGCATAATGGAGCAAAGGTACAGTGGATTTAGACATTTCCAAAACAAAAAAGTAGCCAAAAAAAGAGCCTCATCCCTGTCCACACCATCGCTGCTTTATTAAGTCCTGCATAGTAAGAAGCACTCAGAGAAAAATGGAAAACTTTGAGGACTATTAATACCAACCGCAACTGAAGTAAAAGCAGTATCATTAAACAATCAGAGAAAACATATTTAGCTACAACCAAACAACTTTCCAGCAACCTGAAAATGAAGCTGTTTAGAAGAATTTAAATAGCTGGCACTTCCCCATCGTTGTCCTTTATCTCATCTGTCTAGATGAGCCATGATCAAATAAATCCATATATTTGCAATCGTCTTTTTAATCAGGCTATGAACAAACTGCAATATCATACCATAGAATTTCAAAACCCAGTGAGACCAAAATTTATTTCCAGTGTCCCATCTATTTTGCAAATCGCTGCACCAAAACTCTGCAGCAGCCCCTCAGATTCCTGCAGCATTCATTTTTCTGCTCTGCTTCAGTTAACAGCTCACCAGCTGCACCTTTTTGCACTAGAATAACAAGAACCTGGAGAAAGCCTTTAAATAATCAAAATGGAAAAATTATTTTTCCATTCCCCTCCATCTTTCTTTACAAGCACTGAGTAGTGTCTTTTTAATTAGGCTATGAACAAACTGCATTACTATACCATGTATTGTGGTAGTAGGTGCACACAGAAACCACAATACATTCATCTGATTGCAATATTTAAGAGATAAGAGGAAGCCACAGTCCCTGTAAGAGAAAACGCTTGTGGTTTTAGCTCACTGCCTCTCTCAGCTTCCACTTTTTGTTTTCCTAACCACATCCTTGCTCCTTAACCTCAGGCTACAATGTAGGCACCATACTTTACAGATACCTCTTTATTAACAAGATAGAAAATTCTGCATATTGTGCACTAGAATGTCTTGAAGACTCAGTGTTCCAAAAATCTATTTGGTGTCTATTCCCAGGAGTGGTAAAGCAGGATCAGTCCACAGTAGAGATGCGTTGTGTCCACTAGCAGCTCATCAAGAGTCTGGGACTGGCTGTACAGGTTTTATCAAAGCAAGGAAATGCACCCAGTCTGTTCCTACAGGAATGAAAAATTTCAGTTTAGAAAAATATTAAATATCCAGTCACACTTCTCAGGTGCATTCTGATCAGAAGAAAGGCCTTGTGCAAAGTATCACAGAGCAGCCAAGTTCAACGTTCTTGGAAAAAGTTCTTGCTGTGCTCACACAATGGAGGAACATTTATGTCCACCACTTCTTACCATTGTATCACATGAGAATAGGCACCTAGGAATGGAGTCACAACTAGAAAAGTATAAACAGATTGTATCTCTCAAAGGGCAGAGAAGATCAAAGGTAATGTAGCCTGAGCCCAGCACTCTTCCAGGAATATCTTTTCAGTTGGAGGAGAGAAAAAGCAGGAAGATATTCAGAAGACTACAACCTAGATGCTTTTTCTTAATCAGATTTCTTGTTAACAGCTTAGTAAGAGAGTCTAGAAATTAGACACCACTCACTGTTTGGCCTGTTATACAGTGTCATATCCTTTCTTCTTATAAGCTTTTAAGCGTTCCCTAGTATGCATCTTCATTTTGCACATCTATTTAAACAAATTTTATCATTTGCATTCTGTCCTACTAATCTTTCAGAAGACTCTGCACTTGTATTTCAAAACTGGCCTGAAAATCAGCAAGATGCCAGTAGTCTCTACATCCCTCTAAGAGCAGATAGTATGGTGAAGTTACACCACTAACTGATGACACACATGTTCAGAGCTAGGGGTGTTGGATGCTACTCTTTTACCACCTGTTTTTATCCATGAATAAGAAATCAGAAGGATAACAGTAACTAGCAAATTTCACTGGTATCCTTAAATTGTGCCTAAAGAATTAGCCAAGCTATAGATACTACACAGAAGTATGTAATTGGTCCTTCCCTCAGGGAATTATACTAATTTGTTTAGTAGTGAACCCACATTCTTTTCATTAGCTATTACTAGCCATGTGGGAAAAGGGCCTGCCATGTGCAGGTGGCCAGGACATCTCTTCAGGACCTCTGCGTATACTAGTGGGACAGTCAATTAGAGATAGGGAAGGGATTCAAATCAATTTTCTCTGGGTTAGCAAAACCATTTAGTTTAGTCTTGTGAGATAAAACAAGAACTTGTAGCGATGAAAACATCTGAGGGTGTAGAAGCTGTGCAAATGAGGATTTTTAACAAGATTCTGCTTGGAAGAGCTCTGCTGGCTTTGATTTTACAGCCTAAACGGGGGGGGGGGGGGGGAAGCTGCCATTTATTTACAAATCATCTCTTTTCCTCTGTCCTACTTCAAATAGTTCCTCACTACCTCACTACCACCATCCCACTTCCAGCCTCCAGGCTGGAAATCAGCAGAACACTTTTTTCCCAACCCTATCAGTAACGTCAACTCAGTCCATATCACTTGTACAAACATAGCAAAAAAAAGCACAGAATCAAAGCCCAGTGTCTTCCACTACATGTAGTTCTTCTAGTGCCTCATGCTTAAATTTTCTTTCACCTTTGGATTCATTCATTTCATCCTTTCACCTGATACCAAGAGGATCAATGTTACAGGAGAGAACTGTGGTTGAAAACATTCACCAAAGTCAGTCCATTTTGGGAGCTCAGCCCTTAAAAAGGAAGCCAGACATCAGACAAGTAAACTCTAGGTGACAGAAGGCACTGCAACACAACATCCAACATCAACATTCCTTAGTTTAGAGTTGCAACATTTTATCTTTGTGTTACTTTAAATATATTTATTTCAAAAATCCATCTCCACACACAGTAGTTATTTTTCATGCAAAAAGGTACAAAATTTTAAAACATTAACTGGATAAACACTTTCATGGAAAGAAACTGTTCGGATAAAAATATTCTTCAGCCTTACTTCACCTCCTGGTGCAGGAAAACCCAAGAGGAAAGGAAGTAGCCAGCTCTTATGCACAAAGCCCATTCGCTCTCGTGTTTGTTTGTGCTGGTGTCTCTAAACACGGCTTTCCAAATATTCCCTGCTTATTTCTCTTTCGTACACTCACATCTTCAGGAAGGGAGTACTGCTTGGAGAGGAAGCCTCCCTGTCTCCCTCCAAGAGCCCTCCAGAAGAGGGATGATAACCTGGAAGAACATATCACAGTGACTTGCAGGATCTTTAGAGGCCACATACCTGGGTTTTACTTGCTTTAGAGAGCCAGCTGTGCACCACACACACAGAACAGGGCATATTTTGGCTTCCCTGAGTGTGATACCTCAGTTTAGAGCTGTGCAAGGCAGCTTTTAGTATTGCTCATTCCACAAGCTGCGGCACGGAGCCCAGATGCTCACTTCCACAGCAGTTGCTGCTCAAGAGGATTCCTGGCTTCAAAAGTACATTTATACAATCCACTTAATGATTTTATTAGCAAATACTCATTTATTAGGAAATCCTAAGCTAAACAAATAAAGTTGTCCTGTGTGCTGAAAAATAAACTCTTTCAGAAAACTGAAGCCTCTTAGTACTGCTTTTTAGCATTAACATTTTCCCTGTTCCATTTTTGTACTAGGGTTTTCACAGTTCATTCTTAAATGCTGAAATGCTGCTGAGGCTTCATGTACCCCATTGAGGGTAAATGAGGGCCATGAAGAAATCACTTTCTGAAATGTGGCCTTGAATTATAGGACTATAATGTTGGGAAAGAGTGCTGGGATATATTCTAGTGTTTTCTGTGCTCTAATCCATCTGTGAGAGGAGTGGAAACCAAGCAGAGTTACTCTCCATGAAACATCATAGTACTTAAGGTAAATGCACTGAGGTAGATAGCTGAATCTTGACCTCCTTTTGTACTGAGATCTCCACCGTCTTTTTTTCTCTTTACCAAAACTTGTCATTGTAAAAATACCATAACGAGGAAAACTTTTCACACAATATTGTTCTGAAAAGTCATCTTTTTCATGTTACTGTATAGTTGCCACAGCAACCTGATGCAACATCTTATTTAATAATCATTCTCTGCATCCTTTTTAGCATTTTAGTTGTCATGACAACAACATGAATTTTATTTCAGACCTATTTCCCGACGCTTTTGGATGTGTTTTGGTTGCTTTGAATGAAATCAGACTCAGTCGTTACTAAAAAGATCAGAAAGAAATCTGATGCAGTGTCCAGGAAAGAAAGCACCTTTTTCTGAAAATGTTCTAAAAGTGTTGTATAACTCATAAGTATGTCTTTCCCGATGTATGTGTGATTACTTTTAAAAAAAGCTAAATGCAAATAAACAATAGCTAGTGATTTGGGGGCAAGGAGGAGATAGAGTTGTTTAAACTACAGTAGGTATTCTTTCAGTGTGTAATTTATAGTAGCATATTGGCTTCAGCCTCTCCTGCCCTACAGCTAGGTCAGATATTTATGTTAGATCAGAGTGCAATCAAAGCACTTATGTTATTTTGTACTCAAAGTTAATACGAACTTGGAATAATTCTGATATTCAGTGGAAAGAAGAAAAATCTGATATTGGTCTATACACTATAAGCTGTAGTGGAATTAATTCTACACGTCTTTATTTTTTGTTATGAGGTGGTTGCCATGAAATAGTGCGCTAATGTGCTAAAAGCTACCCAATCAGTAACACTTTTGCTGTGGAATGTCAGAAAACAATTTACAAATTATAAACTGATACTTGCAATTTACACTGTCACAAGTAGTAAATTCACATCGCTCATACAGTATAGACAGATCATGAAGTTCACCATGGAAAAAATAGTCATAGAGACATTAGGTCAACAGCTGAACAAGCTCTTACCTCTTTTTCCTTTCTTTTCTCCCACCCTCCACTGACACTAACACAAACTTTTATACCTGAAACCTACCTATTTTCTTCTGAAAGGAATGTTACTACCTCATCACTTCAAGTGCAAACTGCAGAGATCCTCTTACAGTGCTCAGCTTTTTTGCAGCTCTCTGAGAAGTAAAATATTTATGAGCTGTGGAAACTTAAGATCATCCCAAAAAGATTTCCTACCACTTCCTAATACATATCAGAATATGCTTTAGCATTTTCAGTCCTTACAAACATTTTCTCAATCACAGGAAATAATTTAGTTTTCCCCAAGTGTTTCAAGCTTCTTTGCCACCTATGTGAAATTTGGAATCATCCTACGTGCAATGTGGTTTCTAGGGTGCGGTAGCTGTAAAGGTAGGAATGGTAAAGCTCGTATGTGTAGTTGAGGAGATAAAGGTCATGAATTTTAGATATATGATTCTTTATTTCCATTTTATTGCTTCTGTGATTTGCTATCATGTGTGCTGTATGCAGGTGCAACTTGACTCCCTCATTAACATTTTCTTCAGTTCTAATAAATCCTATTATTCAGGCATTCTACTCTAGATCTGATGCTTCTTTCTGGACATCCTACTTCAGAAATATATAGCAGAAGCACAAATATGGAAAAGAAGGGGATTGTCTGATATGTATAATTATAGAGAAATAATTTATTTGCAAGAAAAGTGCAGAAAATACTAGAAAACACACAAAAAGGAGAAGGCATGGAAAGTAATTAACACACTGGATTTTTTTTTTTCTTAGCACACAAGCAAAGCAAAAATGGTTTGTCACTTATTATCAGTGAACTTAGCCAAATTCATAATCTTAATCCAAAGTAGCTACAATTACCTAAACAAGATGGAATAAAAGAATCATAAGACCTCATGCTCATGCGAGACTGGAAATGTCATACTGAAAGAAATTCCCATGGACATTTATCAGCTTATAGACAGCCAGATATACAAAAAGCACAGCAACAGAGAGTGATAGAAAACAGTGTACTTGTACAAATCTATAATGTGCAATTGAAAAACAAATAAAGGAGAAACTAAATTAACGTCGAATTTTTGGAAGGGAAAGAGGGAGATAAGAAGATAAGGAGGATGTAAAACTGAGTTAATTTAAAAATTCAGAGCAGAGCAATATTTTACTTATTTAAATCTTGCTACCTGCAATTACAAAGCTCATACATGCAAAATCTATGCTGATTTATTGATCTTCCATTTTCTTGACTCTCAAAATGTACTTAACTTTCACCATTTGTGTTAAAATACTCTAAAGCATCTTGGGGTTTTTTTCCCTTAACCAGTATTTATTTTGTGGAAGCTAAGAATTTATTTAGGAAAAAAACAGCATAAATACTTCTTATTAAGATATGTAGTTGCTCTAATTAAGATTTAAAAGAAACATAAACATTCATAGTTTTCCTGAGCTTTATATTGGGATAAAACATAATTGATAAGAACCAATGTCAGTACAAATGCACTCCTCTAGTCCTCAGATACATTTGTATGGCCTTATTTCCCAACTATCTGCACTCTTATCTAAGCCGATCCAGTTTCTATGCTTTTATTGTTTTCACTTGATGATAACAACATTTCCCAATCCCATTTTCTTTAAAATCATTGCTATAAATGTCTGCTCAGACTTCTGTTTAGCATTTCAGATAGCAAATACCATCTTTTTAATTTACAAAGGTACAAGTATCATTCAGTCATCACTTCTACAAATGAATTCATGGCATATGGCACGTATTTCCCTTTTAAGTTTCTAATACAAGCATTTTGCCTGAATATTTTTCCTTTCTTGCAATATTAAATCAAATTGTCTGTATTTGTCAGTCCAAGAAAAATAACAAACACAGCTCTGCTCTCTTGTAATTGTTGGATTTTGTTTGTAGATCTTTAACTTTCTTATGAAATAAAGCTGAAATATAAGTTCTACCTACCAAATTTTTCTCTGGATTTTATTAGCACCAATTAATGATTTTTCAAATACATTCCCTTAACATATTTTGAGAGCACTTAGTAATTAGAAGAAAATATGCAATATCTACTAACATTGTTTACCCAGAAGTATTACAACTCTGCTTCAAGTAGGTTTGTTGAGCTTTGACCTCTTAATGTAGCCAGTTCTGAATCTGGCCTTTAAAAGTAAATGACAATAGCTTCTTGCATTGCTTTTACAATGCCAGCCTGTAGACTGCAGCATACCAGATGTCGAGAAGGGAATTTATTTTAAGATATGTCTCATTTTATTTCATTCACACCACAAATGGAATTGAGAAAACATTTGAATTTTAAAAATATAGAAATCTAGAAAATCTTAATTATCTATAAGTACTTGCATAAGTCTGTGCCTGTGGGTGCTTTCTCTATGTGGAAGAAACAGACAGGACATCGTGTCTATGAATAAGAAGCTAATAGCACTGCATCCTACAACATCTTAGTTCAATTTTCAGTTCTTATTATCAAAACAACTACAAAGCAATTGGAGGGGAAGGGACGCTGTGTAGGCACACCCATTATAACAAACAGTTGTAATCATTCAACAGCATAGCTTGACTCTGTGATAAAAATCTTACTCTCAAATTTCAGTCTTTGGATATGAAGTGTAACACTGGCCAGCCAGTACCTAACAGAGCTCAGGGAGCAGGAGGAGGGCAAGCAGATCTGATCTAGGAAGTAGCTTCTGTAACTTCCTGACCTTTGCAGATGAGGTAGGTACCCAGTAAGTCTTAAGGTGTTGCCTAAATATTTGCTGGGCTGTTCTGAATTGCACCAGCTGCAATAAGCTTGGCAAGTAGAGGTTGCCAGAATGCATGCAGCAGTGGTACAGCAAAAACCTTTCTCTTTCCAGCTCTCCTCAACACCTACAGCTCACTGGAGAACAGGTTAATGACAAAGAAATTTATATTATAATTGCCTGCTTAGCCAATCTTTACAGTGTGTTTGTTGCTCTAGCAGCATATGATAAACACAGAGGAGTTGCCAGAGACATCCCTCAAGGGAGTTTCTCAGTAACACTGCTCTAAAACTGCTCAACCAAACTGCCAAGGAAATAAATGCACAGTGATATTCTGACTCAATGAGAACAAAACCAAACTGGTAATCCCAAAGGCCCCTGGGTTCAGGTGATGGTAAGACATGCCTCGGGTAAGGGGAGGTAGGTGTTAGAATGTGTTGGAGGTAAGAGGAAAGTCATCTGAATAAAAGAAAATGTGCATAGGACAGTGTCTATGTCATATTAGCCCCTATAAATGACTCCCAAAAGTGAGAACAGAAAATAAAAATACGGAAAAGGGGTAATAAAGGGATTTTGAGTCCTGTTCCAGCATCTGCTGTGTGTTATGCAGCAAAACCCCATTGTTTCCAAGCAGTGTCCACAGCAGTATCTGTCAATCATAACGGACCATAAAGCACAGCTCGTGGTCACATCTTTTCTCAGACGCATAGGAAGATAATTTTAAACCTTAGAGCGGCAGAAGTCTTTCTGGGGTAATTTGCTTACATTATTTGTAATACAGAACATCGTTGCATCTGGTTACAACTATTACCATGGGAAAAATGTCTCTTTCACAGTGAGTAGAGCCAACATTGTTATGATGCAGAATCACATTCTGTGTCATGGCAACTGGGAATTTAATATCATAGTGCTGCATTTCTCCAATGAACTGATTTGTTGCTTTGATAGCAGCTTAAGTTGTGCCATTGACAGAGCTGCAATTAAATTAACATGATCACAATTTGCCATTGACCAACAGCAAGCAATTTACTTCAGATAACTGCCAGTTTTTTTAAAATACTCTCCAGGGATATGACTTGCAAGTTCCACTGTTAATTTAAATGAAGTGCAAATAGTACTGTGATTATTTATACAAGTGTTATATGGTTTAACAGGCCACTGCTGCCCTTCGGACATCTTTGAGTCTTCACTACTTGGCTTTAAGGACATATGAGGAGAGAAGATATATTGAATACCATCAGTACCATCTCCTTTAGAAAAGGAAGATATATTCCCACTTATATATCCAGTCCCTGGTATGTTTTACTGTAAAGTACTTCAAGAGTTCTGAGGAAATGAATAAAATCTTGCTGATCAAAGACCATATAGCAACTCACAGAGAGTGTTCTGTTCAGTAGTTATTTTAACTGTAAGTCAAATTGAAAGCATACTGATATTTTATAAAACTTACATGCTTACATGCAGATTTTTTTTCAAAAGCTAAAAAAATAATCAGAGTAGTGAATTGTACTGTTTTCTGCTCTGGTTTTAATTTTTTGATAATTTTATTCACTTATTAGCTCTTTGGGAATATTCCAGAGCCATCCTTTGTACAATATATCTAAAAACTTAATCAATACTTCAATTTGTTCTTCTTGGTTAGAAGGTTTTCCATACTTAACTGAGTCCTTTATGTTTTAAACTGTTTAAACAATTATCACTACATTAATTCTTTTCTTAAACCCACAGCAAGTAAACTTGGGATATGAAAAACATCTATTCCCTACAGTGAATTAGCATGATCATGGCCCTAGCAAAATATTCAGTGCCCTGAGCCAGGCAAACAATAGGAACGTTTTTAACAGCATGTCAACTCATCAGAGACTAGCAGTATCTTGCATTTACCTGAATATGCTAGACAACATTGCACGCAGAATAAATGGGCTCTAAAAGAAGTTACACTTAACACACAAGGACTAGAAAAATTAGAGTTGATTCGCGATCTCTATCGAAAAAGATCAAGTTAAAGAACAGACCGGTTTTGTTTCCCAAAAATATATTTGCAGAGATGCAAGCTAGATCAGATCTATTGAACTTAAAGACCTATTCCACAGTCTAACCTCTTAAACTTTTTTTGTGCATAATTTTCAAATATTTACAACACTCATCTGTTTTTTGTCTCCTATTGA
This sequence comes from Clamator glandarius, assembly GCA_033459285.1. Classification (NCBI taxonomy): domain Eukaryota; kingdom Metazoa; phylum Chordata; class Aves; order Cuculiformes; family Cuculidae; genus Clamator; species Clamator glandarius. The sequence goes on from JAUNZM010000261.1 coordinate 11,159,453, forward strand.
ATATCACAGCACAATAAGACACATTGTAGTTATCAATATAGAATCACATTTGCTGTAGTCACCTTATATAAATATTAGTCTAAAGTTTTATACAGAGGTTAGAACTGAGTCTAACACAGAATAAGAAGTTCTTAGAGAAGCTAGTCAAGGCCCTGATTTCATCCTCCTTTGAAAGTTTGTTTCTTTAATTTTTTTTTCCAAAAAAAATCCACCATCACACACACATGCCATCACAGCACACAGTAGCTGGATGCCTTGCAAATTTCCAAATATATTCTTTCTCTTTAATAATGAGGGCATAATAGTACCAAAAGAATTATCTGATGCTTTTATAGATATCTGTTCAAGAACACAACATTAATTTAAATAGTCCTTTCATGGCAACAAGACTGTCTCTTGATTTTATAGATTCATTTAAAAACTAAATTAATAGACAAACCCATACTACACACACGTCTCAAAGCTTTTGAACAATGCAAAGCAATATTGAAATGTAAACCCTAAATGCCAATGGAGGAGATTACACCTAGGTCATTAATGGAGCTACAAAACTTTTACCTTTCATTTTGATATGTCTACATGCAAAAGCTGAATTTACATTACTGACAGCACTCATTCTTAAAACACAATTTTACACATATTCCTCCACTTTGTCCTCCTCCTGTTAGCCCAGTGCACACACATCTAACTTCTGTGACTCAGTTTAAGAACCCACATAAGCAAGCAACTATAAAACATAACCTGAGGAACAGTCTCCAGCTTTGGACAACAACCCCTGTATTGCAGCAAAATGAAAAGCAACAGTATTTACATATGCTATTTTATCTAGGGCTGTCTTGTTGCCCTGCATCACCACTAACCTCAGGGCTGGCTCTCCTATAAGCTGGCTCTCCTTTCCATAACCCACAAGCATCGAATCTCAGTAGTTTTCCTCCCTTACCAACACTCCACCTTCCTTTGCTGTGAACAGGAGGAAAAGAAAAGAGAGAGTGGAACCAGGCAAGAAAAAAAAGCCCTTTGCAAGGTCCATGGTGAGGCAACTGAAAAAGAGACTGCTTTTCTTCTTTATTTCTCCCTAGGATACACACAACATCCCTTTTGCTCGAGAGTTTTTGAAGCATGGAAAGCACATTTTCTCTCCCAGTCAGAAACTAATCTAATTTTACTCTTAAATACATGTTCTTCTATTTTGAATAATACATTTTAGATGTAAAGGAAATAATAAGACGTTGCAAGGTTGACACAGGCAACAGAAGAAACCAACTCCTGAGATCTTGTTATTCATCCTGGAGGATTTCTGTTTACAACACCAGTTGACCTACTGCATTTCATTCACCCTAGAAGATGCACAAGACAAACATTCTCCATAACATTCTTTGTCTATTTATTGTAGTCAGTCTGAGAGCACATAACTCTTGTCTCTGGTGAACAATTTAAAGTCTCCAATACAAACTCTGTTGAGACTGTGGACAGTTCATAAAGTGTTCATTTCTCACTTGCACCATTAAATATTATTGATGAAATAAAAATATCACTATACCAGTTCACAGGAATTGTCAAGCTTCACTCAGGAGAGGAAGATAAGAGACATTACCATTTGAATGTAATGGATACTATTCAATCATGGCTAGTAAGTGATGCAGTAACTTCATATTAGTACTGACAGTATTTGAGTGGAAAAATCCACTTCAAATGACGTTGGCTACTTTTGCATCCCAGACAATTTAATGCAGGACATTGCATTGAAGTTAGAATTATGCTGAAAGCTACTCAGACTGTGGACAGACTAAGTGTAAAGGCATCTACAACAAAACCTCTATGCCACAAAGCATAGGAATCCACTTAGTACCTCCAGTATTTATAACACTGAAAGTACTTACTAAACTTTGAGCCACTTTACAGCTGAGAAGATGACCTCAGGATCAAAAGGAATTACTCACTTGAAGAAGGGAAGTTCAAAGGGCTGGTGTTTCAGAGTATAACTTGGTGGGAGGTCCAATTCAGTCTCTGTGTCTGCTGAAACAAATGAAGAGAACAGACAGCTTTAGTCTTGTGTATTTGCAGACATGAATTGACAGCTTCTTCTGCTAAGTGGTGTCACTGAAATAAATTGGCTGTAAGAAAAAGTTGATCTGAAATCCACTGGCTCTTTCCTGGAAGTCTTTTCACTGACATTAAATGACATCAGCTCAGGCCACAGCCTCGTGCTATTAAGTACAACTCATTACGATCAAAATATAATCCAAAATCCATCAGTACAGACAGAAAAACTGTTACCTTAACAGATTATACACTCACCTCTCTGTGGCTGAATCATGTATATCTTGTGTGACTTTTGCAAATGTTCATTTGTTTAGTAATTTTATTTTCTTTTAGCATTAACCAGTGTGTCACTTTATCTTTTATCTGGCACAATGGTATAAAAAATGAACTGATATATCTCCAAGTCTTCCAAACTTTCTGCAGTTCCATTGACTGCCATGTAAGCTAGGGTTAGCAAAATTATTGCCCCAAATAAGTGAGCAGCCTGAGGCGGGTTTTGTTTTCTCTGTTTGCCTCTTTAACATCTTGTAAGATATTTGCATCTGTTCATGGCCTACGTGAGAGTATTAAAATCCTGGTTGGAAAAAATATTTTGATGGCTGACTATACATTCTTTCTTGGTTTTGGCCGGTCACACTAGAGTAACAGAATATTCCAGTACTCTCTCGTACAGATACTTCCATAACAGAGAATAAAGAAAGCCTGCAAGCTGACAGTGGTTGACAAATGATATTTTGTAATTCCCCCAAGTAGCACTGTAATGACGAAGATGTTTCCAAAAATGTTCGCTAGCAGCCTGGCCAAGTGATCAGCTCTTTAAAAAATGAGTGTTCAGAAACACTTCTTCTAGTCACCTATGGTCTTACACTTTAAAAAATACAACAAAACAGAGGAATAGGCCTTAGCTGAAAAAAAAAGCTCTGCTATAACAAAGACTTACATAACCTCAACTGCTTTGTACATCTTACATTGCAAAATATCTAGAAGTACAGGGGGAAAAAAACCTGAAAGTAATTTACAGGCTCATCGATGTGTTTTTCAAAAGATGCTGACTTATGCCCTAGTTCATCCTTTAGATTGCAGCAAAGGATAATTGTGTAAAAGAAGAAACAATTAGAAAGAGGAAAGAAGGCTGTATTTTTTGTTCCTATCCATCTTCTGCTCCAGTTCTTCAGCACATCCAGCATAGATCTTCATGTTGCACAAGCAAATAACTTATCTAATCAAAGGCAATATTCTCATAATGTCAATGGGGTTGACTAGCTCAGTGCACCATGAGAAGGCTAACTGAAGTGAATATGGCTATTTGTACAGCAAGACAATGCCCAGCAAGAGTCGAGGCAGACTCAATATTCAGCATTAAAGCATTGTCTTTTGTCCTTAACTTCTCCAGCCAAATCCACTCACTGTTATGTGAATCTATTCTTGGACTGAAAGTTCTCCTCCAAAGCACTAGGGTTCTGCAGGTTTTTTGAGCTGTTTTGGGGTTGAGGTATTTTTTATCTCTTGAAATGAGCAAGTTCGCTAAGGTTTAGTGGGTTTAGCTGAACTTGCATACCAGATGCTGTGGTTTAGTCCCAGCTGGAGATAAAGAACCATTGTGACTACTTGCTCACTCCTCCTTCTCCCCTCTGTGGGATGTGGAGTAGAACTGAAAAAAAGAAGGTAACTCTGTGGGTTGGGATAAAAACAGTTTGACAGGACAGCAAAGGAGGAGAAAAAAACCAATAAAAATAATAACAATAAAAGAATATACAAAGTGAACAACATGCAGCACAAACCACTCATCACCCAGAAACCAATGCCTCATGTGCTCCCAAACAGTACTTACTGAGCCATGAGCTGCACCCTCAGCTGCACCTCCCAGCCAGCTACCCACCTTGTATACTGAGCATGACACCATAGTACTGATGGCCAGTTTGTGTCAGCTGCCCTAGCTATGTCCCCTCCAGACTTCCTGAGAAAATGAGCTCCATCCCGGCTAAACACAGCACGCCAGGCAGAGTACAAATCATTCAAGCATGCATTCTGTGAAAAAGGTAAAATAGATTTCAGTCAGTACAAAAGTCATAGGATGCCTGGGAGGTTCATTTGGCAACAATAGTGATGGACAACCTTGTTGAGCAAAATACATCTTTTCAATTAAAATTTTATCTACTAAAGGCTTATTTAAGTCACATCAAGCAATTTTAAAATCTACAGCTCAGTGGTGTGCCAGAGAACACATGCTCTATTATTTGCAAGCCGTTAAAGCCACTGGTCCAGATGCTTCCTTCCATTTTCTGCTATAAAAATGAAGCAAAGTCACTGCAGCCAGGGGAATTATCCCACTTCTGTGCTGCTGAAATTGAGATCAGGATTCAACTCATTATTTGTCATTAGCAACAAGAGGGAGTAGGACCCATGTTTTTCCAAAATAATAAACAGTGATGAGCACAGTGCTCCATAACATACCTATATTTATTTTAAATGGCTTATCCATGGCTGAAGAGCTTGAAAGAAATTAAGCTTCATCAAAAATCCTATTCATGCTTTCCAAACAGGAATGAATAGTCTGTCATTTTACTTATGCAGTTCTTTCAATTCTGTGCTTATGGAACAGTGGTTTTCTGATTTTTTTCTTCCAGTGTGGGCTACCAATTGTGTACAGCAGTTAAAGCCTCTTCATCTTGAGGAAAAGTTATTACTAATGTATTGTGGGATGCTGAAGCTACTGTTGAGCGTCCAGTAACTTTAGCAGTTTATCAGGCTGAAACTAGGAACACACAGCGGGTGGGACATCTGCCTGGAAAGCTACAATAGCACCAGTCAAAGACACACACAAACTATAGTAATGACTCATTATAAACTCTTTGTGCCTCTAGAACACACATATCACAGCTTGCCATCTTGTTATCATCAAGAATGTGAAAATGGTTCTTACAATGGGTGAAATGTATGTTCATGTAAACACCCATATTTATAGGAAAGGAAGAAAGTGACAAACTAGATTAAGTATAGGCAAAACCCTGATGGAACTATGTACATAGCTCTTTCCAAAAAGTCAAAATCAGCTCTTTTTTAGAGCAAATATGTGAACATGGAAACCCATTTGTTTTTAAAGGAGGGGCAGCTATACGATATCCAGTTACGATAATCCATAGAAAACTATGGAGTCTTTCACATTATGTACTTTTCCTTCTTACGTGATTAGGATTTTGCATGCTCTAGGTAGTCATATCTGTCCTGAGTACTACTTACATGTTATATTAAGGTCTAAATTTAGACCCATGTAACCTTGATCCATTCAGGGCCTTTTGTCTTTACTATGTTTTGAGATGCGTTCTACCACGCTGTAAGGGTTTGTGAAAGTGAGATGAGACACAATCCACAAACGCAAGCACAGAATTTAGAACAAATTTTTAATTACAGAATGGATTAATAGTAACATAAAAACTGATAAATACTTAAATGACAGAAGGCTCCATACTTAACAAAAAGTTGGAAGGAAGCTTTAATGACTGGAAGTCAGAGGGGAGAGAGAAAAAGTGTTCTTTACATATCCTAAGAACCCTTTACTCCCAGCCTGAATTAAACCCAGTAATACAGGACATCCATGAAGTCAAGACCACTTTGTAAAGTATCGGGCATATACCCTTGTCCTTAACCAGGTCATTCTGCTCTCAGTATGGAGGCAGTTACAATCTGACAGAACACATTCTGAAGTTTTATCCGAAATATATACTCTACTGGGGACTAGAGCTTTGCAAGGAATTAATTTCTCAAACATATCAAACAAAACAAAATATGGAAAACAAAAAATAATTAACCTAAAATTATCTTCTTGGAGGTAGATTACACAAAATACCAAGTTTAAGTAGAGACACATAATCAGATTTCTTGAGTGCTCTAGCCTATTGCAGCATGACTAACAGGTAGTGCAGAAAGCTTACTTTCCAAATAATCCTTACACATAATGTTGTGGTACTTTCTTGGAAAAGAAGAACGTTAGGCTGCAAATTCTCACAGGTGCATGGTGGAGGGAACCAGGATCTCCCACACTTCCAGCAAGTTTTGCCCACAGCAGAGCAAGCATGAGGATGTTGAAACTACTGCTTGCTGCACCGGTGTATGTGAATGAACACATGCCCCAGAGCAGAGGTAGTTACAGGGTGCTAAGAAAATGAAAAAGAATAGACACTGTTAATTTTTTATAAATACTGACTAGTAAATAACTGAGACAGATTAAAGCTGCACCCTGGCAAAGGGCTAGCCTGTGCTTAGCATCACGGAAACACCTTTCAGCACCCTAGCAAAGGCCATTTACCAGTACGCAGTATAAGTCAACATTTAAAGCTTTCACAATGACTTTATGCCTGATCAGAAGTGCCTCTCCCCAGCTGAGCTGTCTGCAAGCTATCGCAAACACAGTCAGCACAGCAAAATCACAGTACACACAATGTTAAATCCATTTTCACCTCAAGGGTGACATTTGGCAAACACTCTCTTTTATATTAATCCAAATTTTCCTTCAAACAAAGTTGTGATCGGTTAGTCTACTGGCCTTTCCCAGCTAAATTCCTCTGAATAAATTGTGCACCAAATAAGAACTGACAATGAGCAGACATCAAAAGTGATTTGATTCTCCTGACAACTTAACTATTGAGGCAGAAGGCACAGCAAAGGAGATGCAGTGATTTACTGTGTAGCAAAGACTGGGGTTTTAAGAAAATCTTCCATGCAAGTGAACTTCACAAAATAACAAAAGATTAAAAAAGAGAGAGAGAGGGGATGACAAAAAAGGGGTGCTTCCATTGCTGTCTTAAGAGAGGAAGGGATTGCTTACAGAAACTAGGACTACAAGTGAATAATTGAATACCAGGCAATGAAAAGACAGTAAAAAAAAGAAACCAATCCAAAAAGAAAAATAGCATTAATCTGGACATGCCTGGACACTGAAAATGAACCGTACGAACTGGAAGAGGACTAAATAGTAAATTATTTACTAGCTATATTTCTTCACAAAATTTATAAAAGAAGCTAACAGTACCAAGGACATCCTACAAACCTCTGGTCTCCAGACACCACTGAGCCCACTCCTCTCACTTTGAAGAGCTGTCATGGCACTGAGGAGACTGGTAGGTCCTCAGAGCCACAATGCTGAAGCCAGGACCTACCTTCACTGCCCAGCCAGCAGCAGAGCAGCCAGAGGGCAACAGGACAGCCCTGGCCATTGAGCACCTCCTCAGGTCCAGGCCCAGGACATGCACATGAGGGTTGGCCTGGCACCGCAAGTCCCGTGGCAGGGCAGGGCAGGGCAGGGCTGTGGAGGGATGGAGATTGACCATGCTGTGGCATTACCCAGGGGCTGAGTTGGGATCCTGGGCTATGGGCACTCTAGGGAGAGGCCCTAGGGCCCTAATAGATTCTGTTTGTGGGAGAAAAAAAAATTCAAAAAAAAGACCAAAAACACAAACATTTGAGGCAAGGCCTGACTGCTTTGGGAGTCTGACCAGGCACAGGCAGATGTTTAGAGGAAATGTCCCAGCCCAGCACATGCTGAAATCTGTGCTCTCCAAGGTTGCCTCTGGCAGCCACACAACTTCACCTGAGGTCACTCCCGTGTACCTTCACCCTGCAGCACAGGGAGGCTGCTCCCACCTTCAGGAGCAGTGCAGTCAAGTGGCAGTGGATGATCTGCATGATGAATCCTTGTACCATGTACTCTGCTTGGGCTCCAGTGGAGTCTTTGGCACCCAAGTGCACATTGGTGCCCATGGGGGCTGTCCCAGTACATGGTTTCCAGCTGAGCTTCCTCCCAGAGATACCCTGCTTGTTTAGCCTGCCACCAGGTGAGCACGCACCAAGTTATGGCAAGACTCACTTCTGTAGATCTACATTCAGATATACATACAGACTATTCAAAGAAAACATCATTTGAACCCTTAGAACTCACTAGAAGCTGCGAACCAACAGTAATGAATCTAAGTCTTTGAGAGGAAGCCCTACCTTGTACGCCCTACCCCACTTGCATCCTTCCCCCCCATTTCCATAACGGGAGGTCTGTTTCAGTCCTTCATTTGTTTCTCTAGAAGTCAGAATGAAACCCAGATATCCATATCTCCCTAGAAGAGAACGTTATTTTTATTTATAGAAGCATATGTCCTGATTTACTCCACAGAAAGTCTATTCTTCCTCCTCTCTCCCAAAAAAACACCTGACATTTCAACCCTACCATCCAGGATATTTACATGTATACAGTATAGCAAGAATTGCTTTTATCCTTAATCTCACTGCATTTACAAGAAAGGCATAGTGGGAACGGGGTTTATTAGCAGCTTGAATGACTGCTTCTGTACCCAGCAAGACCAGCCAAAAGTGGGATCCTAAGGTTTCAAAACTAGCAGTGAGTAAAAGGCTGATTATCTCCTGAGTCACAGTATTTTTCTTATCACCCTTGTCACTACCAGCTAGCCTAACACCCACTACAGGCAACAATTATTGTTACTCAAAGTTTTACTGTTTCTTGGGAAAAAATATAAACTTAACTGAAACCTAAAAATTTGTTATGTTCTCTGCAAATATGTAAGGTAATAAGATAAGGAAAGACAACAAAATCAATGGCAAGAAATGGGCAAAATCATAAAAATTCAAAAGTTCGCCATGACCCATCTGCTGTTCTCTAAATGAGACAATCTGTTCACTGCAGGAGCTGCTTCCTGAAATCCAAGTTTTCCTCTTCTAACACCAACCACTTCCAGCATTACTAAAAGCTCTTTCATTTCCTTTCTTCTGGCCCTTCTTGTTCTGTTTTTATGAGGTATTTATATAGCCTAGAACAAAAAAGCATTTTAAACTTTGAAAAGTCCAATGCCAGATTCCATAAAGCATTAAAACAAACTTTTGTGATAACAGCAATAGTTAATGCTGTTACGATCAAAATCACATTCAGTAAGCAGTATAATTTCACAGCCCCGTAAAACAAGATATGAATGCAGTATCCCTCAAGTGAATCTTATTCTTTTTCTTCACATACTCTTTTTTCCTACCTTTTATTCTCTTTCCAGATACCATTCTTCTTTATGGCTTCCAGCAGAGCGCAACAACAATATGAAATTACTGTGATGTTGCCATGCATTAACAAAGCCATTCCAAATTAGCATATCCTAAAAAACGGACCACAGAAGTATTCCTTCCTGTAACAGTAAAGTATCAATTGTCACTCTCCCAAGGAGTCAAAATAAACCATGTTACTAATTGTTAGAAAAGATTTTCTAGGGAGCAGAAGACAAACAATTTTGAGGACGGCACCACATATACATTCATATAACTTACAGACTACTCCTGTCTGTCATTCTTGTAATTGTTTTCTTTGTATGATTATTTTAATTTTTCAATAGAAAATTAAATACTTGAATATCTTTACTTTTTCCCATTAACAGGAAAAGAGTTGTGGCTTGGGTTTATTTACAGAAATGCTATCTTTAAATAATATTGAAAGAAAGTTTTAAATTGATCAAGGTATTGGAAACTTGCCTTAGGTAGCCATTCTCTGCCTTACTAGCCTAGACTCATCAATCAAATTTATCTCAAGTAACAGTACGATTAGAGGGATTGCTTTCCCCTCTAAGGACAATATAAAAGAGAGTAGTAATACATCTCATTAATCTGAAGGTTTTTCTGGTTAAATGCTGGAAACGTAGCACAGCAAGCTGTAGGCAATCCAGGAGACTCCTGGAGTGCATTGAGGATAACTTCTTAGTCCAGCTGATAGAGACCCCCACCCAAGGAGATGTAGTACTGGACCTGGTGGTCACTAATACAAGTGAACTCATCAGTGAGACTAGGATCGGAGGCAGCCTGGGCTACAGTGATCATGCACTGGTGGAGTTCAAGGTCCAGAAGGATATGGAACAGGCAAAGAGTATAGTCAGGACCCTAAATTTCAGGAAAGCAGACTTCCAGCTCTTCAAGGAGTTACTCAGTAGGACCCTCTGGGACATGGTCCTCAGAGACAAGGGTGTGGAATAGAGATGTCAGATATTTAAGGATGCTTTCCATAAAGCACAAGAGCGCTCAGTTCACCATATTTAGAAAATCAGGCAGGAAAGGGAATAGACCAGCATGGCTGAGTCAAGACCTGCTGGTTAAACTAAAGAAGAAGAGGGAACTGCTCAGGCAGTGCAAGCAAGAGCAGGTAACCTGGGAAATGTATAGGGACACTGCCCAGTTATGTAGAGACGAGGTCAGGAAGGCCAAGACACAGCTGGAGTTGAGCTTGGCAAGGGAAGACTAACAAGAAGAGCTTCTACAGGTATGTCAATCAAAAGAAGAAGATTATAGAGAACGTGCCCCAACTGATGGTTGGGAATGGTGACCTTGTATCAATAGATGAGGAGAAGGCTGAGGTACCTAACAATTATTTTGCCTCAGTCTTCACTGATAACCACAGTCCTCACCCCTCCTGGGTCATGGGACAGCAAGGTAGTGACCAAGGGGTAAACCCCCACCCACAGTAGAGGAGGATCAGGCTCATGACCACCTGAGGAACCTGAACTTATTTAGTCTATGGGACCTGATGAGATGCATCTCAGAGTCCTGAGCAAATTGGCAGGTATGGTTGCCAAACCACTCCCCATGACATCTGAAAAGTCATGGCAATCAAGAGAAGATCCTGGTGACTGGAAGAATGGTAACATTGTGCCCATTTTTAAAAAGAGTAGGAAAGACAACCCTAGGAACTACCAACCTATCAGCCTCACCTCTGTGCCTGGGAAGATCGTGGAACAGGTCCTTCTAGAAGTTATGCTAAAGCACATGGAGGGGATTAATGGCAGCCAGCATTGCTTCACCAGGGGCAAATCCTGTATGACCAACTTAATGGCTCTCTATGATGGGGTAACTGCAGCAGGGGACAAGGGTAATCCAACAGATGTGCTCTATCTAGACTTCTGTAAAGCCTTTGACAGAGTCCTCCACACCATCCTTCTGTCTAAATTGGAGAGATATGGATTTGATAGGTGGACTGTATGGTGGATAAGAAACTGGTTGGATGGTCGTATTCGAAGAGTAGTGTTAATGGCTCAACGTCCAGATGGAGATCTGTGACAAGTGGTGTCCCTCAGGGGCCCGTACTGGGACCAATGCTGTTTAATATCTTCATCAATGATATTGACAGTGAGATTAAATGCACCCTCAGCTAGTATGCAGATGACACCAAGCTGAGTGGTGCTGTTGCCACACTGGAGGGACGTGGACAGGCTGGAGAAGTGGGCCTGTGAGAACCTCATGAGGTTCAACAAGGCCACGTACAAGGTCCTACACCTCAGTCAGGGCAATCCCCAATTTCAGTACATGATGGGGGATGATGTGATCGAGAGCTGCCCTGCAGAGAAGGACTTGGAAGTGGTGGTTGATGACAACCTCAACATGAGCCACCGATATGCACTCGCAGCCCAGAAGGCCAAGCGTATCCTGGGCTGCATCAAAAGTAGTGTGGCCAGCAGGGTGAGGGAGGTGATTCTGCCTCTCTATTCCTCTCTTGGGAGACCTCATCTGGAGTACTGTGTCCAGCTCTGGAATCCTTAACATAAGAATGATATGGAACTGTTGAAACAGGTCCAGAGGAGGGCTACAAAGACAATCCGAGGGCTGGAGCAACTCTCATATGAGGAAAGGCTGAGAGAGTTGGGCTTGTTCAGCCTGGAGAACGGAAGGCTCAGAGGAGATCTTATAGTGACCTTCCAGTACCTGAAAGGGGCCTAAAAGACCGCTGGAGAGGGACTATTGATAAAGGCTTTTGGCGACAGGACGAGGGGGAAAGGGTATAAACTGGAGAGGGGCAGATTTAGGCTTGATATAAGGAATAATTTCTTCATCATGAGAGGGGTGAGGCACTGGCACAGGTTGCCAAGGGATATTGTGGATGCCCCATCCCTGGAGGTGTTCAAGGCCAGGATTGAGAGGGCCTTGGGCAGCCTGATCTAATGGGATATATCCCTGCCCATGGCAGGGAGTTTGGAACTAGATGATCTTTAAGATCCTTCCAACCCAAACTATTCTATGCTTCTATGACTCTAAATAAATATGTGTTTGTTTACTCAATTCCCTAGTAGATGTCCAAATATTCATTTCATTCCACACGTTATCTACCAGTGAACCCAGAACAAAGCACAGACTCTCTTCTAAGAGCTAAAAATGTCAGCCTTCCAAATGAGCAGACAAGTATCAGAAGCATGTGCAATACCTCCTACTCTTAGAAGGGGGACTTGGATCCACAGTCTACTTCACAGGCAGGAACCCTGCCCAGAGTAGAGAGCTGCTATCTTTCTTATTTTTTTTAAGTACATCACACAACATGCACCAGGTCCCAGTAGTAAAACCTCAAGAAAATTCCACATTCTGTTCATGTCAGATGAACACTTGAAAGATAATAGAATTCACATATAGGTCTATCAAATAGTATTACTCTCATTTTGAGTATAATACTTCATAGGAGAGAGTCATTGAGAGAGCAAGCACTGAGAATGACCGTTTCTTGATGGCTGGGACACTTACATAATAGGAAAGAATATTGCCTGATTGTCTACACAAAGAAGAAAATTCAATTGGAGAAAATAAAAAAAATTGCCCATGAACACGCACTGGTCCATTTCTTAATACAGTCTTCTTAAAGATGAGACACACACTGCCTTCCGTGGAATCCAGAAGAAAAAACCCAATATTTTATCTTGGCATTGACATCCTGAATTCCTTCATTTGTATTTACTGAATTAAACTAGACTACTCTTCCAGTAGCCTTCCAGGCCACAGGATGCATCTAGTTTGGTCCAGAAATGTTTTTGAAGTATATCTTCCAAGTATTCTTGCTTACTGTACTTTGCTTCACATCAGGCAGAGGTTTCAGAAGACATAAGCAGGAAGTCTTTTGGAGAGAAAAAAAGAAAACAACTGAAAGACATCTTCCAGGACCACACAAGATGCCTTCCAGTAATTAAGGGGCATTCAAACTGTGTAACAGACTAGGACTAGTCCAAAATAAAACCTGCTGTAACCTGCAGTGCATATACAAATCCTTATCATCAATCAGTTCTGCTTCTATTCTGTCACCTTTTCTAATACAGATATAAGACTAATACTATTTTCTTTCCTGGGCAAATATATTTGACAAAATTAAGCCAACATTGTGAATAGCTTTGAAACACTAAGCCTGCATGTTTGGATTCATTTTAACGTTTACCTAAAACCCTTTTCTATATTGACCCAGTGGGGCCACCAGAGTGACACTGCATAAATAGATACCAGTACAAAACTTGTGCTTGCTAAACTTGGAGAAGTCACATAAGATTTACATTGACCCAAAATGGCTAGATCAGTTTGAAGTGGGTGGCAGCTTTGCTTGTACTCTGAAAAGAGTCCAGCAATTTAACGGGTTTGATAGTTTAGGTAGTCTAAAGAGTGATGGGTGAAAAAAAGGCAAATGGCTATAGTAAAACAAAAATCCGTTGATCACGCTTCATGTCAGTTCACAAACAGATCACTAGCACACATAGAGGAAGCAGTTTAGCAAGTCTGCATGCTCACTGTCAAGCACAACTGAACAAGTGTCTTATCTGCTGAATAGTACTTCTACTCACATTTTTCCTGTCCAGGAGTAAAAAGAGAAACTGGCTATAAATCTACTGTCCCACCAGAGCTGTTTATGTTTCAAGCAGTAATACTAATAAGTGCAGCAGAGAGAACATTGTTATAGTCCCAGGTAGTGACAAAGGAATCAAAAGTTAAGTGAATTTCCAGACTGTGGAAGGCAAGATTAAGGGGGGGGGGTTGTATTTGCTTAAGTTATGCTTCAAATCAGAATGAGTCTTCAAGTTATCACTAGAATACAACAGATAACCTGAAGACTACCATGAAAGAGTCAGTGTGTTACAAGAATCTTTTTACCTACAAGAGAAATTGAAACTGACTTTTTTTTTTAAATGGTGCTGATTTAAAGATGCTGACTAGGAAAAATAGTCTCAGAATATGGTGATATTTATAAACTTCTGAAAGAACATAAAATTCACCATAATTGAGTTTGAATTCCCCATTAAAAATGACTGAGAATCAAAAAAGAGATGATCTTTGCTAGTGTAACAGACTAAAACCAAGCTAGACATGCTGAAAGAATATCTTAAGAAACCAAATTGAAAAGTTCTGTCAATGCCTTCTTAAAGATCTTCCCTGTCTAGCATTAATGCCACACCATGTAAAATGATAATATTGAGCACAACACTTTAAAATAAAAAGATTTGTTTAAAAGTTTTGTAACTAATGCGTTATCAAAGCTAACCAAGAAAAGCCAAAGCCTAATCAGAACTGTGTAAGTGACCCAAACAATGGAGTCTCTTAATGGTCCTACTTACCAAAAACATTCAGAGCAGATTTGATCAGACTAATCTGATTACCATTTTTAGAACATTTAGGCAAGTAAATTAAATTGAACACTGAATCCAAAAATCTGCTCCAATAAAAGAAATTAAGAATCTTTGTGGTGCACTCAATGAAATTATTCTGTTTTACTGGAAGACATTGCCCGGGCAGCCATAGTACAGGGACACCATACCATCAATTGTGTTGATCAACGGACACATCTGTTTTCTAGCAATAAGTATCATTATCTCATGAATGGCTTCAAAATGAATAATGTCTAACTACTGGTTTTTTTCCCCCTCCTGCAAAGTAATAAAAAATTGCTTAGGATTTGAAACAAAACCTTCCTGATGAGCTGCTGAATCATGTATCACTTAAGTAAAAATTCTTAGTTTCTTTTAATCACTTGTTTCCATAGCCAAATGTATAGTAACTTCTTTTAACACCTCAGTTTAATATTGCCAGGTAAAAATACATGCTAGTTAATATTATATCCTATCCTTCTGAAATAATTGCCCTAAGAAGGGCTTCCTTTACAGGCTAAAGAATAGATGAAAACCCCTAAGTGCGATTCAGCCTATCTTGAACACTCACTTAAGCAGGGAGTGAGTCATGTCTCCTGTATCTCTGCTCCTGACTAGCAGAGCTACTTTTAAGAAGCTGAAGTCAGACAAGATGAAACTCTTTGCTAGTGCCCGAAAATTACTATGCAACAAGAGTCCATCTGTATAGCAATACACTTGGTGCTGAGAAGTACAATTTCACACTAGATACACTTCAGGGAGAGAGGGGAAGCAGCCTTTTAAACTCACTGTTGACTGTCCCCATAGGCAGAAAGTCTGTTAGCAGTTGGGGCTTATTTAGATGTGCTCCTGCAGCATGTACAGCAGTTTGGTTTCATCACCACTTTTTGCAGCCCAAGACTGATGAGAGACAATGAGAACAAATTGTTAAGTAAAACCAGGAGATTCAGTTCAGTTGAAAAGCACATTCTTCATCCAAACAAAACTGCTAATGTAAATGTATCCCCCAAGCCAGTATTTGTATACTTTGGGAACATGACTTTGAGCTTCAGGCAGCACCCAGGCACTCAGGCAAATTCCAGTCCCTTTGGTAAACTGTCCACTCTCCATAACAACACTGCATTTTTGTCCCTTATTGCTTATGTTGGAGGGCCTTTCATTAACAGAAGTGAGATGTATACGATGCTATGAATGAAAGCCCAGCACCAGCTACACTGCCAGCTCTGCTACCCATGACACATCTGCAGTTGCATCTGACGCTTTCATAGTTACAGATGGACACCTCTTGCTTCAGAGATGACTGATTTAAGAGATAAACAGCAATGGGATGACAATAGCTTTGAGGGTGAAGTGAAAAGCTGTTGGTGTGAGCTGAAGAGTGAAGGATTCCAATGTTCCCATTTTCTGAAACACATTATTCTTGTATTTGACCTTAATGAGCTTTTCTCACTATTCTGGTTTTAAAAGCCTCTGATGAATCTAAGGGCAAAGCATTTTTATTTTCAAGAAGAAATCAGACCAAGCACAGCATGAGGCAAACTAAATTGAAAAGTACTCCCTGGGAATAAAGTAAAGACTAATAATGGACACTGAATCATCTGATGGTGAGTCTCACCAGCAAATGTCACAGCTAAGTCAGATATCCTTTGTTATCATAGGCAAGGGATTGCATGGAAAATTTGAATCTCACAAAGGGAAGCATTGATTTTTAAGAGAATATAAAGACCTAATGACAATGGACCCAGCAAAAATATAACTTCACAGATATTTAGCAGCATAAATCGTGTGTCTTGCATCTTTGGGGTAAGCACAAAGCCAAAGGTCACTCTGATTTGTTATTCACATCAGTACATTTCACTTAAGAGGCTCTTCTACCACCCACAAGAAAAAATGTATGTGTAAAAATCAGCATTTGCACAGGGAGCACAGTCACTAACATGGTCCTTTATTTCAGGAATATTACAAATATAAAATTTCCAATCCAGTCATAAGCAGTAGAGTGATTCAGCAGAGTTAAAGCAATAATTCACAATATCATCAGGAGTAAATACAGAACTGGTATTTATCTCCCCTCCTGTTCCCAAACTGCTATTATGAAAAATTAGCAAAAGTTTTCTCTTGCCACCAGAAGGAAAGGTCTGTCTATTCCCACATCTCAGGCCTCACTTCCCCCGTAGCCCTTTCTCATAACCTCACTTCAACCACCTCCACAGACAGGGAGAGAACACAGTTAGAAACCATTTTGGCCCCTGAACTCTCTCAAGTGAATTCATCACACCCAGACAGTACATGGAGTGGGCTAGGTCTCCTTGCCTTCACATCTCAGTAGCTCCCTGCACCTATTTCCCCTTGCACCTGCAAATTAGAGGGGGTAAAAAAGTCTAAAGTTAACACACTTAACCTTCACATACAAATACTTCTGTTATCCTGCCAGCTCTTTCCCTTGTTTTGCCCCTCATTAGGGGTTAAATGAGCCATCAGAGATAACAAAGGTGGCATGTAAATTATATTTTTGCATCCACATGATGCTAAAGCCATCTCTGCAACACAGTGATTGCCTTGAACTTAAGTCAGGTTAGACCAAGCTAACTACAGCAACAAGCTCAGCACAAGGCTAAAATATCTTTCCTGGAAGCTTAGGAAATTCTCAACAGTTACCCCATGCTACCATACTCTTGCCAAGCCAACTTAAAGTACACCCCACTGCACAGTCACAATAGTGAGTACACAAGACCAGACAAGTCCTAAATAAGAAGTTACATCTTTCTTGGTCTAACTCCTCACTGCTTTTGAGTTTTGTCTCTATATAACTGATGAAATCTTGTTACAAAATATTCCAGTTCTATCTGAAAGCATTTCATATATAATATGTGTACATACAGTTCATGAGAAACAAAGCTTTAAGTATCTATTGTAATGATTCAAGGGAAGCTGAAATTAAATGCAAAAGCTCTAAGTGAGATGTCTTTGAGAGGCTTTACATCACTTTTCCATTTATATTAGTGCATAACTTTCAATTTACATCAAAGTGAGTAGGAACAAAGGCAGGTCAAAGTCCATAAAACAGGAAAAGAAAGAAAACTACATAAGCAGAGGAACCCGTTAAGCTGTCTAATTCCTAAATTTGCAGCACCATGCATCATATATTGCTGCATTTATTTCTATTACAAAACAGTTTTCAACCAATAAAAAATGTTGGTCTATTAAACTAATCTAGAACTTTGAAGAATAAAATCTGTCAGGACAGTCCTGAGAAAAAGCTAATCAAAATTTGTGTTTCATGGGCAATTTGAGATCTGCCCGTGATAATCTTTAGTAATAAGGTATTTTGCTGAACTCTAGCCTAAATTCTAAACAGAGAGTTTTATAAATTTTACAGATTTTTTTAGTTTAGATTTATTTAGTGTTGTTGTCAGCTCTGTCAGATTGCTGCATTCCTGTCTTCACATACAAACTGGACAAGTTGACAGTTGCTTCTCATGCAGTAAAATGTAGTGAATTACTACAGTCAGAAATACATTGAAATAGACACCGTATGATTCATGTCAATTTATTCCAAAACAGTGTAGAAGGACATCATTCCTAGAACATTATCCTAAAGCTCTTGGCACCTTACTTCTTGCTTTTTTTGCTGACTGCCATAATGTGTACCACAACATTTTTCTTGCCAAATATAATTCCAAGGGAAAAAATTAAACATAAAAAATTATATGTTCAGTGCTGTCATCCCACTTTGTGCTTTCCACAAAGATAAAAATTGTTCTAGATGAGTAACAGAAGCTTCAGTCAATAGCTCAGGTGAGCATTGTAGTTCATCTGGACTAAAACTACAAAGACATTATACCTTTAAATTCTTTGAATTTTTAATCCTTTCCTTGTAGCTGTTATTAGCAACATCTTCGGTTTTACTTACTGTGACAACTAATTTAGATTCAATATTATGTCCTTTTTCACATAGTAAACACGCAGCTCTATTTTAAATACGATGAACTAATTTCAAGCAAGAAATACTCATGACAAGAACGAAAAACTGTTCATGAGTGTTCTTCTAATAACAGGCAACAACAGATGTCTCCTACTATGTGCTATGAATTATTCTCATGCAGTGCATATACAGGT
The DNA here is from genome assembly GCA_033459285.1 of Clamator glandarius. NCBI lineage: Eukaryota > Metazoa > Chordata > Aves > Cuculiformes > Cuculidae > Clamator > Clamator glandarius. The sequence continues at coordinate 11,178,028 of JAUNZM010000261.1, forward strand.
GCTGGTTAAAGTTTTTCCCCAGCTAGCAGCCCAGATCTGAATTTGCAGTGCAGGCTTTCCCCTTAACTCAGTGAAGTTGAAAGGTGAATATAGAGCCTAGACTTTAGAAAACAATCTCTAGAATCTAGTCTGGAAGCTGCATCTTATTACAGAATCAAGGGATAGATTGCAACCCAGAACTTTAATCTGGAATTCAATATGGCCTGAGAAGACTCATTTCACATGTGGAGTCTACAATTCAGTTTTAGATAGGGCAAATCAGCATCAAGCATTAACAGATACCCTTTCTAAAAGCAGTCTAAGGGCTGAAACGTGAAACATAATTCCACTTGACATGGTTTTATGGGTATATCAACAAGACATATTCTGTGCTCATCTTCCTAGTTATTTGCAAGATTGCTACACATTTATATTTTGCATCCAAATCACAGACTTTGTGAAGAAGTATTAGGATATTGAAGTGTGAGTACACATAAGTTAGTCCATAATGCTTTACGTTGTCTCAAAAATTTTGGACCTTATGTCAAAAATTTATAAATGTCATGAATAATTAGACATAGAAGATCTTAACACTTCAGTGAGTATTGGTATATTATATATCATCCTAATTATGCTCTATCCTATGACTGCATTCTACAGGTTTTCCTTGTAGTATCAGATACTTCTCAAAGTCGTAGTGCTGCTGAAACTTGTGGGATTACTTACTTTATACAGTGCTTGACAGCAAGTATTGAGATAGGTTAGGCCTAGAGAGATTAACAGTGCATACAAGAGAGATGCTATAAGATGAAAAACTTTGTGAAAATGGAGTAAAAGAAGAGCAAGCAGTCCATTTCCATTTTACAGATGCTGCATCCTACTCCAGAAGGTGCAGCTACCATTCCCACAGGAGTAGGTCTTCTTGGCTTCTGCTGCATCTTCTGTCCACTAACACTCTCCCTGGACTCCTCAGCTGCCACTGTGCAGTGGATACACATTTCTTTGCACATCCATGTAGGGATTAACAATATCACCATAGGACTATAAACTGTTCAGCTAAGTGTCTAGCATATTATGTAAATAAAATACTTGCATACACATTTGTTTCCACAAAACAGCTTTTATTTTTCTTTTCTCTTCTAAGCAGTTAAATATGTCCCAGCGAACAACCATGTCATGAGACCTTGGGATCAAAACAAAATCTATACTTAGCTCTAAAGCAAGGTCTACCTTATATCTATGCAGCCAATTCACTACCACCCTATGATATTTCTCTTGGATCATTTGCTTTAATAAAAATAGTCTCTGTTCACACCTCACAGTCACCTAGTAAGACAGTTTGATGCCCTGCGCTTCTGGATCGCAGCCTGCCATCTGGACTTTTGTCTCCTTGACCTCAGTCCCTGTCCTGGGCCACCTCAGGGTTGTTGATTAGAGTCACAGTATACATGCAAAGTATCCTGCCTATCATAATTTATATTATAAACGTCTTCTGTCCCCTGCTATGTTCCTGCTGCTAAATGTCCTTAATTTCAAATTCTCCATGCTAGATTTTACCTTTAATAACATTTGAATGAAAAGCAATTTTAAAGCAATCCACACTGTGAGCACCCCTCTCAAGCAAATGTGATTTGTCTTAGCTATTCCTTCATGTCTAAATGCTTAAAATGAATAAATGCTTAAGGTCGGTCATTGAAAAAGACACATTTTTAAATATCTCCCAAACAGCTGCCTATACACTCCTGAGTTCCTGCAGACCATCAGTTTTTACATGCATCATTACAAGCTTTAGCTTGTAAGAAAAGATAACATAAGACATTACAAAAGGAAAATTTTAGCAATATAAAACCAACTAAAACAAATTGGTAATGAACACAACAGCTAACTGCCAACATGTTCTGTTCTGCTAATATTATGTCTGCATGGTGGCAACAAGGAAAATGAGGCTTTTTTAACCGAAGAATTAGGCAAACTTGAGAAACCAGCCAAGCAAATCAAAAGCTATTGTAGACACAATTAAGGAAAATATTTAGAAAGAAGTTCTTACAGCCAATACCCTAGACTAGAATCCAGAAAAACAAGCTTTACATTTTCTGAGGTTCTTAGGTTTTCAGAAATCCATGGTATGGTCCTTGGCACAGAGAAGTAGGTCCAACTATCCACATACCAGAAGCCTCTCGTTTTTAACATCCACCTCAATGCTGGCCTTTCCCCCAACCTTTTTCCTTGCCACAATATGTGCAGTCTAGGTACCTCCCACTTCAGTCAGGCAAATCCAGTACTAGCAACAACACACAGAAACCTTTAATCTGTAAGAACACACCTTCTAGCACTGCTTCTGGACCTAGGAACTTTCTCCACAGATAACGTTCCTCAACTAGAAGCAGGTCACTCACCTGCATGCCCTATCTCAGTGCTGCACGTGTCAGAGTCCTGCAACAGTATTTCTACCACCATGGCTGCCATCAGATCTCACCTTCATGCCAGATGCAAGACAGCTTTCCTGAGGAAGGTTTACACTTTTGTTTTTAGAAGAAACTTATTTTTTCAGGAACCGAACTCAGCATCTCTCTGAAGACACAGGGAAGTCCACTATAAACTGTGTGGTGTAAAGGCAAGCCACAAGGCAAGCATTACAGAAGCACTAGAAACCAGAACACCCATTAAAATTGGTCCACTATTAAAAAGGAAAAAGCAGTTAAGGATGTGCAAGTCTAAATGTGCTGAATGCCTTAGGAAGAAATTTGTAATGCTATTAGAGCCTCAAAGTAAAAATATTCCAGCCACACCAACACCCCATCCCCTCAAAAAAAAATCCTAAAGATCCTGAGCCAAGGGATAACACTATGCTCACATTAACTCTTAAAAAAATTCATGAAGACATGCAAGAGTAGTGTTCTGATGAAGTTTTAATTCTTTTTCTCACAGGCACAGAAAAGTAATGGTACAGCACTGCAAATTAAGTATTCTAATGCAAATCATGTCCAATTCTGAAAGTCACAATGACCTTAGCAGCTGCCCCAACTAAAATATTGCCAACGTTCTCTCAACCAAAGGACAAGTCTATATGGTTCTTCTCACAGCACACAGAACAGTAGAAATAGATGTACACAAACTTGTAACTTGAAATTAATTCCTCTGAAGAAAATGAGAAGGATAGCTGTTGTATGAGAAACTAATGGGTATTTTAATAAGATGCAAGAAAGAAGTTATAATGGACACAGATATTTGATATCTTTAATGTTTCTGAATTTTAAATAATTAATTTTAAAAAACAAACAAATAGTAATTGGGTTTTAATAATTGAAAGAATACCAGATAAGGAAACATCCAACAAACAGAAAAGGAAATTAAGTAGTAATGGAAATGGCCTTAGATAACTTAAAATCATGGTTCAGTGTATTACATTTTCTCCTCACAGGACTTCACGGACCCTTGAATCTCATTCAAGTTCTTGCTGAGCTGCTTCTTGAGCAAGGTTTGAACATTTTTATGCACTGCTGTAATACTATAGTGCATTCCATGACTTCCAGTACAATAGGAAGGGCTTGTACTTACTAAGAAGCAGTTCTGCTAAAGATGTTCATGATCTGCTTTGCAAGATGTATAAGTAAATTCAAAGATGCATTCCTGCACGTTCTACCTGCAACAGCTGTTCCAATAGCATACCATTTGTCACTGTCAGCTCATGGATGGATGGCTTCACAAAAGAGGGAATCTGCATATAAGCAACAAGCAAGTATGGGCCAAGTTGGTTGTCTGCATTGGTTCTGTTTACAACTGTGTTTGACATAGGCAGGTACTAATAGCAGCGATGATCACTAATGTCCAAAAACACTTCATTTTGCTCAGTCTTGCAACTTTCTTAAGGATCTGTTCTGTATTAAATATAGGGACCATGAGATAAAGGAAAGTCAATAAGCTGTTGGCTTTTTTCATCATATGGAGGTGTCACAGCTGAAAGGGTGCTGTAGATTTACAGTATTTGAAAGCCTGCATATTTCTAAACACAAAGGAATTTCACAAGAGCTTTGTACGGAGAACAATGAGAAACTTTCTTCATGAGAAACCTGAAGCAACAAGTCTGGATTCTCTTAGAAAGAATAAAGAAGCACTCCAACTGATGCCAAAAGCCTTTGAAATAAAAATGCAGTGTTTTTCCTGTCCCTCACTGTCCTATACATTTGTTTACTTAAATTGGTCTAATGTGAGATTCACAGATATGTGGTATGTCTCTGATACGACCAAGCCAGGGGCAACTGGCTTAGCACAGAAATCCCTAGGAATGCTTCTGAAGCCCTTAGATGGGCAACAAGCCCTTTGATCATGCCTCTAAATTGCTCCCTGGAAAGGCATGTGGCCCAGAACGCTCCAGTGATAACCAAAAGGGATACATGGCTGAAAGTTTCCCAAGGCCCAAAGCACAGCTCAAATAGTAACAAGTCACTTATGCTTAGCAAAGCTTTAAAAAATTACAGCAATTTTTTCAGTGCTGCTTTATTATAAAGCATAAAATAACCAAAGATATCCCCCTCAGTCATGAGCCAATGCATGGTTTGCTGTGCTGAAAATCGGTAGGATTATTCTGACAGTTGAACTACAAGTCAACAAGCATGCACAGTGACCCAGGTCCCATATGACTATAACAGAGAAGAATCTGGCATATTCTTCCTCGGGAATGCCCCAAGCAAGATTCTAGCCTGCACAGCACACCTTTGCCACCCAGAAATCCTCCACTATGCATAGGGACTTTATTTCCTCCCCCCTTTCAAAAGGAGGGAAGGGCAGGTGGAGACAGGACATCTATGAAATTTTCTAGCAGTATTTACTGCAGTGAATAATCTGAAGTAGCGTAGCACTGAATTACAGTCCTTGAGAATGCTAAGGATGTGCTAAATAAAAAAAAAAATCTACTTGCTATTTGTCATGTTAAGGTGGCATTTATCCAAAAGCTTAATTAAAAACTTCTATAAGCACCATTGATTGTTATAAACAAGGTTTCACCATTTCAAATATTACAAAAAGAATATAATAAAGCCACACAAAAAATATCTCTCACTTATATCTTCAATAGCACTTCTTACAGAATACTTACAAGGGTCTTTTTCCCATCATTTATCTCCTTAAATAAAATTTCCAGGTTGTTAGTACAGTTTGCCATTGGTCATCTAACACCTAACCATCCCATGTAATTATCTGAGAAGCTGTAGTGTCACCTTTAAGAAACTGTGCCTTGAATGCCCTTTGGCCTTTGCCAGACAAATAGATAGAAACTGGGAATCGTTCCTCCGCTTTAGGGGTGTTGCTTTAAAAGAGTGATCAAGAGGGAACTGTAAATATTAGCCTACTTCTCTTCCTCCTCTGAAGTTGGAGATGAAGTTGCTTCCTACAGCACTACAAGTGTCACACAGTGGTCCACCTGCAGCAGAGAGAAGCCAGTCAGCTTCTGCACCAGGGAGAAGGGCTGCACTGCTCTACTGCCTCACACTGACTGGAACCAGCAGAATAAGCAAGTAGAGCCATTGATAGGAGGCCAGCATTGGCAGCTCTCCTTTTCTTCTGTTTACTTGAGTGGGTTTCAAGCAGCAAGGGAGATCAGTGACAGCAGAACACATGGGACCTAAAAACTCAAAGGCATTCTTTTCATGCATCCTTAAAATGCCCTGGAAGCCTCCCTCCCTCCTTCACCACTGCTGCCAAGTTCACTGCTGGCTGCCAGACTTACACTCAATTAAAGCAAGATTACAGGAGCAAAAGCTTACCTGCAAGAACCTTGCAAGCTATTTAGAGTCCTGTAGTGATGCTGTATCATCACCCTCAGGCACCTCACTCAGGTCCTTAAATGTGCTCCACTCTACGCTGCCGCTGCTTCAAAAACCTCTCTGAGCTGCCTTTTTCAGTTTCTTATCCTGCCACCATAGCCATGAGGAGCCCTAAGAGGCACACTCACAAGCCCCAGGGTTTATTCTCATTTCAGAACATGAGTCTCCAGGTGATATTAAGTCCCTTTTTATTTTTGCTTTAGCCCTGTTGGTATTTTCCACTCAACACATATATTATAATGCACACAACTTCAAATGAGACAGGTTATCATTCTGCTTTCTTGACAAGATCTACCTTTTAAAGTTTCTGTTGGTAATAAGCAAAACTACTGCTGGAAAGAACTTGGAGAGAAATGGCATCAGCAGCACAATGTAAATAATTAACGAAACCATTCTTTTAGACTGCATTATGCAAAGAGGAGTAAATCATCAGGCAAGCATTGAATATTTCATGAAAGTTATTGTAAATTTGGAGAATCAAATGTCCTTCTGTATAATTTCAGAGCATTGAATTGTCATCAATACTTTTAAGAACTGCCTCTTATCCCCTTTGCATCACTGATGGAGATGGATTCTCTTGAATTCTACATGCACTAAGTTTTAAACATCCTCTAAAAATTTTAGAAGGATCAAAAGAATTTGAGGGGTGGTGGAAAACACATAGAACTTTTTGTGGCCTCTAAGAAAACCATGAAAGATCATGCAGCCACATAACTTTTTATCCAAATCAGTTGACTTTGGTTTTTCAGGAATAATGGATGTTGTGCCTTGTGACTTTTGCTAATGTTACATTTTCTTTTAAGAGGCTGATAAATTCTATTTACTTTCCAAAACAGAAAAATAATTTCTGCAACACAAAGCTCACCTGGAACTGAAAAAGTATAAATAATTAGCTCCTTTCCTGGTTTATTTTTATACTTATCTCTTAAAATAGATATGTTTCAGGTTTCCTTTTGTCACTTATGCTCATTACTAATAGTAAATCTGCTCAAAGTTTCAGCATTTTCTGCCAAACTTTTCTCTCCTCATCAATCTTAAGCGGCTGGTTTTCATCCTACAGCAAAATCTCCTTAGGCTTGATAAAATTAAGGCAGTGCAGTATCCAAAGAAAAAGCAAAGGAGGAGTAGAGCATCATCATTGCCTTTTTTATAGTACTAGGTGTAGGAAGTCCTAAGTAACTACTAATCTGCGTCAAGATCATCATGTGGACGGGACCAGGACATCTTCAATATTTAATATCCAACCTACAATGAAGAAAGTCAGTGCAAAGAGTTAGACTTCTGTAAATACAAGAATTTTTCACTGGCAGATAGTCCACAAAAAATCAAGATGACTAGAACATTAAAACGATATCAGAAGATTAAAAATAACTCATAACACACACAGAGGCCAGTAATATGGTATTTCTACTTCTCTATTAGATAGAGAGAAAGAGAATTGCAGAAGTTCTCATGTGAATAGAAATTATTTTTAAACAGCAAGAGAAAATTTAAGCTTGTCCTCTGAGTAAAAGCTTTACTTTTACTCATTTCTAGAAGGGTTTGGATGGTGGAAGAAATTATGCAGTACACACAATAATAAACTCCACAAAGTAAGACATGTGAAGCAGCCCTTATTGGGAAAATAACATTGGTAGCATGCATGCCTGCATATAATAAACATACTGATCTACAGCCTAAATCCTAGCACCCAGACAAATCCTGAATGATACAACTCTCTCAAAAGTATGGGAAGGGGACATTAATATTTTCTCAAAAACTTCAGCAATTGTTTGGAATTGGAGCATTTCAAAGGTGCAGGGTCCAGGTTCAGAATCAAGATGAAATAAACATTAAAATTCCTGAAAGTTCAGATGTCACAAAAATATGACCAAACTCAAAAATTTCCTCATATTTAATAATAAATGAATGACTACTTGAACATAAACTCTATCAGTTCAGCAGTTGCATCTCTGGTTGGCAGCTGAAGCAGCTTCATGGCTGGAGTAGAGGGATGCAGGCTTCTGAGCAAAAAAGGGCTCACTCCCATGTTGGAAAAGCTTTTGACTGCATCTTGTTTCCAGTTTTGCCTCAGATTCCTCAATTTCCAAAGCAAGATGCTGATTCTAAGAGCAGATTTAATACATGCTTACCCACAGTAACAGCACGATAAATAGGCAAAGCTTTATATATACACTAAAGTGCTTTGTTGTTTTTTCTCTTTCTCTTAACTAGACCAGCCCTATTGCTTTCTGCCATGTGGTCTATCCCCTACTCTTAAACAGTCTTTGCAATGCTGAGAGTACCAAAATATTACATCTGTAGTTCATTATATGCCTGCCTGTGCCAGTTGTACTGGGAGGGAATAGGTGTGGCTTTTTTCATCTTCTCAATTTAGGCACAAACAGGCAGCCAAGCACAGCACAGCCCACAATACACAACATCATATATTACCTGAGCTAATGAGCTATAGCTAGTGCCTCATATGTTCTGTAATAGGGCCAGATGCACTCAAACAAAATGCATTTGTCTGTGGTACTCTTTTAATCAGATTTGTTATTCTCGCTTCTCCTAAAACAAATTAGTCAAAATGTCATTATTTTATCCAGTATCTAGTTAATCTCTGCTATGCTATAATCAAAAGATACCAAACCAATACCTTTGAAAATTTAATTTTATTTATTTTGCCAATATTAGGCTCATCAAGATGGCCTATATCAAATCCAGTAGTCTGATTAACAAATTAGTCATCTTCAAGCAACATCCAGCATAGCACAACACTATTATCCTGCTTTCTCTTAGAGAGCAAAACAGAAATCTGTGTGATCACATAATGAAACACCAGTGAGATAAAAAGCACTGAGCATATTATTTGATATTATTCTGCAGAGAGGATGAAATTTCAGTTGCCTTTTAACCAATGAAGCAGGGTTGTTGCATCTGACTTACGTTATCCTATAACACTGCTCAATTCTAACAGCAAATTTGAGATTAAAATGAGCAAGCAAAGAACTGGACTATTTCCCAGAAAGGTCTCTGAAGGCACTCTATTCTTCTTAGCAACTAGTTAGTAACCAAGAGATAATTACTGTGGATTAAAGAATTAGATAATAAAACAAAAAGTCTAGTCAGAAACTTTATTGCCAGCATTTTACTGTCATAGGCCCCACAGTAATAAAATAAAAAATAAAAATCTCAGACTATTTTCATTTTGTCACAAAGTTAACTAAAGGAATAGAAAGACAGAGGTTTGGAGACATATGACAAAGATAAAAGATTTTCAGTAGTCTAGATTTCTTCCAAGGAACATGACAGGAAAAAAAAAACCACACTATTTTCTAGTAGCTTTAATAGCTTGGCTAAATTTAAATTAGTCAAATCTCCTAGCACTGCACTTTGCATCTGTGGACACCGTAATAACTCACCCATTTAAAGCAGCAGAGGCCAATTCAGATATGGTTCAAGTAAGCAGTTTTCCTAAAGTTAGAACATTCTTGTTTTCCTCTACCAAGGACAAATCTAGGCTGTTGGCCGCACAAAAGTCATAAGAGTTAGTGACTACATTCTGAACCCTAAGATCTTACATAGTACTCAAGTATTCTAGACAACTATCAGTGCAGCGATAGGGAAGTACTAGCTGAGCCACATCAACCAGAACTAAAGGCCAAACAACACACTGTAGGAATAAAATGTGTTTATACAAATCATATAACTCCTATACTACTTCTATTATTATTCTTCACATGCAGGAACAACAAAAGCCAGGATGGTATTTCAGAAACCCTGACCCTGGGTTCAAATGGGATAAATACTTGAGACTTCTATGTAGAGTGAAAATTAGCCTGTCTGGGATGAGAAAAAGCCCAATGCAGTTTTAAGCACCAGAAGCAAAAATTCAAGATTTACCTAACCAAATAATCTTAAGACTAAAGAATTTGTCAGGTTCCCTCTGAATTTTTCTTTCTTCCCCTCCCTCTTCTTCATCAAAACACATGCCAACATCCATCCCATGAAAGCTCCAGATGCCTTTTTTGAAGTTTTCCTTCACTGTTACTCTCACGAAAAAAGTAAAAGATTATAACAATGACCAATGAAGGAGTCTGCCTGATCAAACCCATAGAGTTCAGGAAAATCCAGGTTTAAGGTTAACAACTTTCACTGTGCCCCTCCACATGTGTTTTCACACCATTCATAATGTACAGTGACAACATACAGACAGATTCAAGAGATTTTAGAGTTTATACAAATTTATACACTTTATAGGAACATTGCCACATATTTACTTAGTTCTAATAGGTGGTTGAGTAATAGTCAATACAAACCTAAAATTTCTCTTTTGGTCTTTCAATGTATTGTTTATTTAACTATTTCTTTGCAGCTTCATCTTAAAAAGGATGTTGTAATCACGAGTAGTTTGGGATATTACATATACAATCTGACTTGTCAACTATTTACATCCTTTTCGGTATTAAACACTAATTTTAAAAAAAGTTACTATTTATTGTAGCAGAATTGCTTTTGTTTATATTTCCACTAAGAACAAAAGTCAGGTTTCTGGTATATTACCATTTCTTCTAGACCAACTGTGATATGGGCTAGTTTTTATTGATATTCTTAATGTACCAGGTAGGATGTCAGCGTTAGAAAAACTGTACATTGGCTGAAATAGACTGTTTAAAATTATAAAACATTCTACCACTATTCCAAACAAGTAGGATGTGAGTGTATTTGTCAGCTGACAGACTGTATTAAGTTCTGTCTAAGGTAGCTTGATAACCAAGACACATTATAAAGGCAAAATATTTTTCAGAGATATTAATCCTTGACCCAAGATCTACAGACACTAGGTGAAGAGCTTATGGAATCTATTGTAAAAACAAATAAATAAAATGACAACAAAAAAAAAGGGACAAAAACCTTCTGGCTTGAAGCTCTCTCCAAATTTGACAATTACAAGCCAAAATCTTCAAATTCCAATTAAAATCCAGAAAGTTAACAACCCTAAATTCCTATAAGGGCTTACCTTTCACACAGCATCTATATGTCAAACCTTGTTCCAAGCCAGTGCAGATTTGTGAATACTCTTGATTCTTTGAAAATAAAGCAACAAGGATACTTATGTTCCTTAGCACCAGGGAAACACCATTAGTTCAGAAAGATACAAACAAGTGTATCTGCACAGGTAGGCCACTTATTTTTCTCATACCAAATAATTAGATTCCCAAATATTTTTGCACCAAACATGTTATCTATACTATTTTTTTTTCCAGAAAAAAAAACCTGGAAAATGTGTTTGTTTTCGTTTCTTATCCATTTTTCAAAGCTCTGCACATACCTCAGCATTTTTCCCATACCAACTCATGTTTAATTAATATGCTATTTACTTGTCTTTTCAGATCATTAATAAAGTTGTTAAGGAAAATGCACTTAACACTTATCTCCATAGTAGTATTGGACATCGCTCCATAATCTATTGGTTTTCCATTTATCATGTCTTAAAGATCCTTTTTCTGTACAAATCAAATTGGACTTAGGTCCCTAGTGAAGAACTAAATTTTCATTCACGGTGAACCAGTCTAGCTATAGTATAATGTTTCCTTTTTACAATGTACTGAGTTGGAAGGGACACACTAAGATCATGAAGTCCAACTCCTGTCCCTGCACAGGACAACCTCAAAAGTCACACCATGTGTCTGAGGGTATTGTCCAAATGCTTCTTGAATATAATAAAAATATATGATTTAGCACTAGATTAAGTGCTAAATCAACTGTGCTTGATTAAATTTACTCAGGACTACTTCAGGAACTAGCCAGGGTAATCTAAAAGCCGGTCAAGATTATTTTCATGAATTCATGGAAGTTGACTAAGATTTCTGGAGCATAAAGTTTTGAGGTCTATGAGTAGGACAGGAGAGGAAATCCCAGTATTGTTCATTCGTCTATAAAATAGAATGGAACAAATAACAAAACAAGTTTGTACCATAGCTGCATGGATCTGTCAAAAGCATTTAAATTTCTTCAAGGGTGTTAATTCATCTAGACTATGAAAACAATGAGAGCATAAGAGGCTTTTCTTGCACATAAAACACTGGTATGAAAACACAAGCAGACCCAGATAAAGATATACAAGTAAAATCTAAGCTAAGGTATTACCAGGTTCAGGACATCATATGCTACGGAACTTGTAGCGTGATCATAGGTGAAGCCATAAGACAGCAGGAAGAAGGTTCAGAAAACTAGAAAATCTATTATTATGTCGTTATCTTCCATGATCCTGTTACATTACAGTACAGAATTTTCAATTAAAAAGATGGAGACTAATGATTTACAGAGAAGCCTGACAACTAGGAAAGAACAAGTGATTTTAACACTTACACTATTACATCCATTTCAGTCAGTTGTGTGCCTTATGCAGGCAACCAGTCTTACTGAAAACAGTCCGACATATTGCAAAGGAGTTCTAGACATAGGTACCAGATAATTGGCTATAAAATTCTGGAACTTATTAATTAATAGCAAATATTTTCCAAGTTTTAGAAGGCTAAATTACCAGAGTCTCATTTAAATCACAGCCTTTAAAAACTGATCCATCATGGACTGACCTGGCTCCAAATGCTTTTTTCCACATACTAATTAAACTAAGCTGAGAACTTATGGTGAGTAAGGCATCAGAAAAGTATTGCCAACTGCTAGCCTCTCAATCCCCACAAAAAGTTAGGAAGTTATATTAATTTACTACTGCCCCAAAGCTATGCTAGTATTTAAAATGATAGCACAATTTTTTTTCCATTAACAGTGTTTAGCAGGAAACACATGGCACTGGAATCATCCCAAACATTTTGAGTTAACTGCACTTTTGGGCTGTGGAGAGAAGGTGACCTGGCACCACAGGGTAAAAGTCTAATTCACTTCTACTCCCCATTCCAAATTAAATAACAGCACAAATTAGCCCTTACGTATTTTCTCCCCAGTATTGCACACAAACTGCAGAGAAGAGGAGGCCCATAGCAACAGTTGAAGGGTAACCACACCAAGTTTATGAAAAAAAAAATTGTTTATATCACAAGCAACTAAACTATTTCAGCCTGCAGCCTCTCCATAGGGAGAAGCACTCCACTGTACAGCATCCATGAAACCAACATGCCTTTAGCAGTAAAAGCATCCCAGAATACCTACAGAAGGGCTTACACAGGAGAGATTGCAGTGCATGTGATTGCATTCAAATCCAGCTCAGTCTGCTAGCTGATGGGGAAGGACAAGCAACCTGTCAATTTGTCTTCCAAGCAGTTTGTAATTAGCCATTAGCCAGACTTGAGAGGGACTTTGTACTTTCCACTGCCTCCTCTCCTTTGTACAAAGAGAAGAGAGAAGGATGAACGTTCCTATCACCATCACTGAGCCAAGCCTAGCAAACACCCTGCCGCCCTCCCAGAAACTGCACAAAAGCAAGCATGCCCAAAGGCTTTGTTCAGACATATCTGTCACAGAACTGAACTATTTGCTACTTTTGATACAAAATGAATTAAATTCAGACAGGACACTTGCAGAAAATGATCAGGTTCAACAGCATGCAAGATAACATTACAGCTTTCAGCTGACTATTATCCAGGGTTTTGAGCAGGATACTTTCCAATCCCACTGTTAAAGAAAGGAACATAAAACCTGTTTCAACCTCTCCCTCCACTCTTCTCTTTACAACGATTGAGACAAGCAAAGCTCTTCACCAGAATAAAGAGCTCTCTAGCAGTCTCAAAGAACACTGCATAATCTGAATGACCAACAGGGAGAGCTTTGGCAATGACAAGACTTTGCCCTGATGGCTTCGTGTCTCATTGCCATAGCACCTCCATCATAAGTTTATGATCTTGCACGTGCAGAAGGTACATTTCACACGTACCGCTCCAGTTCAATTGATTAGAAATACTAAAACTTATTAGCAACATTCCTCTGCACATAAAGATAAAATGGTATGACTTTTTGATAGCAGGTGGATAGTATTTGGGATCATTATCCTCCAAAATTGCAGAAATAGAAATGCAAATAACAACCATGTTAGTTCCCATACGGGCAGACCCTTACCTGTTACATCAGATCAAACTGGGTTTTCCAATGACACTGTCAGCTCTGCTGTAGTGTAACGGGGCAGGGGAGCTTCAGGGGCTATTGTCACTAGGTAAAATGGCTTCAAGCAGTGCAATAGGCACTCAAAGAGGAAAAAATGGTTTAAATACTCTTTCATTGTTTGGAGGAGGCTCTATAATTGGAAATCAGCTCAAATCGAACAAGAAAAGAACTGTAGGGTTAGAGTTGGCTTTATCTGACAACATCAGAAAAATGTCAAGGAGGAAATCAAGAGCAAGGTATCAGTATTTGGCATGATATACCTTTGACTAGGACTGATTTTTTTGGAGAAGAGAAAATTTTACATTCACCTTCCTATACTCCAGAAAGGAATTTGATGCAGTGCCTCATGACATCAGCTAAAATGTGAGAGAAATTAGTGTGGTGGAGCAGGAAGTAACTTAGAAGGGGTTGTGCTGAAAGGCCTAAGTAAAGAGTTAGGAAAAGGATTAGTAACAGACTTTCTCAGGCTTAATCTTGTGGCTGATATTTCTGACTGCATTCACTAACAACTTTAGAACAGCAATCTTGTGATGACCTTTCATCACTTTCATTTCTCAAGCAAATGTTTTGATAAAAAAATGGTCTTTCCTACGTGCCCCCAAAGTCAGAACCCTTTCCATTTAGAAAACCTAAAAAGAGAGGAATACTAAAATTATGTGCTCCTGTCACTATCAAAAAAATCCATCAGTTGTTCTGGTTATTCTCCAAACTCTTTACAGAGGAGTTTGAAATAATATGCCTAAAATATTTTTATAGTACAAGTGGAAATTTCAACCAACTCTGAACTACCTAAAGTCTTCAAGATTAATGGTAACTGAACACTAATATTAAAAAATAAAACTCAAAGTATTTAGAATTACAACTGAAAAGCTACTTTTGATGTTAAAAGATTAACACCTTTTCATAACATATTGTTGTGATAATTTATAAGTACAAGTCCTAGTGCTGTTGAAAAACTTTCCTGCTTGAAATGCCTGAAAACTAAGGTTTTATGACAAAAATGTCAAAGGAACTTTAAGGTAATTAAACAATCCTAGTTGTTACAATGATAAACTTATACAACAATCACATGTCATTTTACAGAAAACAGCTTTCAAGTATATGTATTTTGTTTTCACACTTAAAGGTAGATAGGAAAACAGGTAGAAATGGAGATAGAATTGTATGAGATACCAAGGATGTCAAAGCAAGCTGTTAAAAGCTATGAAGAGAGCAAAGCCAGAGTAGCTTGAACTATTCTGCTACAAAAGCTCTACAGAGAGGAAAAACTGTAGACTCAGTTCAGTTGATTTATTTCTCTTCTTATACACCAAGCAAACAAAGGAAAAATGACTGTTAGTCCCCCAGTATATTCTTATTTTTCCTTGTTCCAAATTGTACATGTCATCCTCACAGGTAAGCCTGAATCATTAATTCATGCCCAAAAAAATTATGACAGAACTGTGAATTTCTGCAAGTAAAATTTATTATGGAAAACATGAAGAGCAAAGCTAATAGATAAGGAAGAAGTTGTTAAAGTCATAGCCTTCCCTGCTGTCTAGATGCCATTTTGAAGAATAAGTTTAAACTCAGATTTATTGACAAAACGTGTTAAAACCAATTTCTTTTTCATGCTGTGTATTTACTTATAACTTTTAAGCTGACTTGACCTTTTCCTTTTCCCACAGAATAAATTAAACACATTTTTCCTATCACTTAGCAAAATAGTTAAGTAATCAGAAACTCAACAGTGTTTTTTCTGGCAAATGTGTCTGTTGACACAAGGAGCTAAGTTAACGTAAGTGCATGGACAGAGCATTAGAGGACAAGTTCTCACATCTCTGCTCACACACAAGACATAGGATTTAGAGGTATACTCTCTGGCTGGCACACTCTGCTTAAGACAGGGATTCCAAAATAATTAATACTTAGACTCGTATAGTGACATTATAGATTTGATGCAAAACCTGTTCAGGCAAGGACATGCAGTTATTTTTTTGTGAGCTAGTAGGAGTATATGCATCATTTACTCCAGGAATTGAAAAAACAGACTTAGTAAAGTTCAAGTGTTGTACACAGACAATATCTAATCAAAAAGTCCTGCTACATATTACAGACATACCCCATTAAAATTTTGTATAACTGAATTGGCAGAGCAAGTTGATAACATAAGTGCTTTTCATTATGTAGCTCCGCAGTTTTGATCCCTGGTAGGTACCCTTAATCCAGATTTAATATATCTGGGAAAGAAAGTCTTGAGACCACATCCCACAGAATTTACAATTATCTTAGGAAAGTTGGATTTTAGCCAAAAACCTTGCAACAGCACTTTTCTCTATGAAACATGCTTTTTCTTTTCTATCCTACCTATGCTTTGAGAAAGCCAGAATAGAATTTTCAATCAGTGCAAGGAAGCTCACAATTATTCCCCTAAATCTCTGTCTCCCACTCAGTATCTCAGCTGGCCAGTTATATAGGTTTTTCTTCTTGGAAATGTTCTATAAATGGCTTGGTTTCACTTATTTCACAACTGGACAAAACTAGGTCTTAAATGTTTCTGCTCTTTCAAAGCATCCCTGAGATCTGGAGCCCTGCCATGCTGCACATGTGAAAACTAGCTGCTATGTCCTGCACATTTGGGATCAGAGGAGAACCAAACTATTAGTAGTACAAAATCAATGGAAACTGTTCAGTATTGATTAGCGAAGAACCCCCATTAACCTGGGAATTGTCCTGTACCAGGCCAGGAGAGCCATTTTTGTCATCCTGTCCCACAGTTAGCCTGCAGAAGAAAAGACTAGAGCAGAATAAATGTGAGAAACCTTGTGCATCTGTGTGCCAGCAATGTACAGTCACAAGATGCACTGGGAACGTGGTCTCACTGAGCTACAGCCAATTCCTTTGACTTCCTCCAAGCTCCTCCACTTCAGAGACCCCAGTGCAATAGCAGCAGGATAGCCCTGACTTCTTCATCTGACTCAAGCTATACCAAAAGATTTTCCATTGAAAATATAACAATTTATCTTTCCTTTTCAAATACAGAAATTTCCCAAGCAAAGGAGCTCTTGAGTTTTACTGATACTCCAGATTATACATCCCAAATACCTCTATGTATAATGAACTACTCATTATCTGTTAAATTAAAACTAAATTGGCCATATTCCACTTAGAGTAGTTTAGTAGCTGTGTAATTTACATAGTTTTAAATTATACAGCCAATAAAGTGCTAATTATTGAACTTTTCTATTATATTTGAATTTGCAATAAAAAAGGTCTAAAGCTTTAATTACTGCATACAAACAAGTCATTGAATTTCAGGGTTTGAATATGTTACAATAACAAAATCAAACTACAGTACTTTCAATAGGTGGTTAGGATGTATTAGTAGGTATTTAAGAGCTATGCTGATTTAATTGCAAACGAACAGAGCTTTTTATTAATATGAACATATTAAGAATCCATACAATAGCTGTAGGGGGAAATATATTTTATGTTTTAATAGAAGTGTGGAAATGTCTCAGATCATGAGGGAAACCTTGCAGAAAGGTCCATCTCTCAGCTAGCTGCGTGTCTCAGCACAACTTACACAAGCAGAGAAGGCCAATGAATGATATATAAGGCAGGACCTACAAAGAGAAAGACCCCCATGGCAAACATGGTTCTCCACATTGAATGAAGAGTTTTCCTTAGACTGCATTGTTTGCATTTATACAGTTTTAACGCCCCGATATTTATACTCCAAATTCTGGCATCCCCCAGATTTCCAGCCAGCAGATCACTTTGCTTACATTTGTTACTTCCGATTTTTGTCTTTTCACCACTTCTTTTATAACTACCCAAACACATACAGAACAGTTGCACTTCTCACCCTGTACATTAATACTGTTATAGCTGATTGCTAAGCCTTGCAAAGATCTTAGCCTATCCAGCAATAGCCATAGCTGTTTTACCTAGAAATTGGTGAAACCAAACATCCTCCAAATACGCTTAAAAGCTCAGAGGACAGGCACTGAACTGTTAGATTGTTGCTATTTTATTTATTTATATTTAAGGAAGAAGGGTTTATTAGTGCTCCACTGACACAGGTATTTTTATTCATATGTAAGCCACTTGGCAGCAGAAGCAATTAATGCCATTGTACATGCAGTCTGCTGTGAAGTATATTCTGAAGTGATTTCTAAAAACAGTCCAGCTAATTTTCCTAGCAAAATCTTGGAAGAGCCCTGCCAGAGCACCCAGACATAAAGCAATCTTGTTCAGACAGGTCTTAAACACTTGTCCCCTAACTCTGAAGTATTCTTTTCAGTCACATCATTACCTTTGGACTGTGCAGATGAACACAGATTGCAGTGCTGTTTACAGTTCCAGAACCATAATGATGTAATTATAATTTAGAAAAAGATACTAATCTGCAAAATGAATTGCTTTTCTTGTTAGCAAGCCTTATCCTAGTGGCTGATTATAAAATAGTAGTATCAGGCTGAAATTAAGCTCCATTGTCAACTGCAGCTTCATTTACCTAGGCAAAATGTACAGCCAGGACTGATTAGTTTATTTTCCAGATTTCCAAATTTGCATGGAAGGGAACACAGGATCCATCCCCTATGCATGCAAACATCCCAATAACTATGAACACTTAACTTCCTAACAAGAACTTTGCTCTCAGTCATGAAAGACCAAAATTACAAACATTATGGAGTATAACAAGAGATTAAGAGAAAAGCACGACAAGAGTTTCTAGTCTGGTCCCATGAAATAGTTCATAATTTACTAGGTAAATACCACAGCTATGCCAAGTGGCCTACAGTCATTAATAGGGCCACTAGTAATTTTAATGAGATTAAGCAGAGCTTTAAGAGCTTAAGGTACAAAATCAGGTCATATTCAAACTGTTCCAAACAGTAACAGTCTGGTTTGTCAGTTTATTTTACAAACTTTTTTACATCATATACAAAGCATACTCACACATAGCAGACGAGAAAATATATGCAGGTGAAAAGACAGTACATAGACTAACAACTGGTAAGATGGTGTTCTCTGAGGCAATGTAAGAAATTTAGAACTCAGCCTCATCTTTGGAGGCCACACCTCACGAGAACTTTTATATGTAACTTTTCCAAGCAATTCCGCTGTGGCCCTAAGGCTTAAGGAAATAAATTACAAATTATAAAGGCCTAAATATTATCCTAATAGAAGCCAAAAAGGTACAGACTGAGTGGTATTGTGTCAGGCTGTTATCTGCATGATCCAAAAATTTTAAAAAAAAAAAAAAAAAAAGCTCCTTTTTCTCTCTGTACTACACTTCATCTTCTCATCTTCAAAAGGTACAAAGTAAAGATTCTCAAGCACTGAAGAGCCCTCTGTGGAGAAAGACCACAGGGCTGACTAACCTCTTCAGAGGCAGGAGCATCTCTCCAGCAATACAGCACAATTAATACTCACCATTCTTAACCTCAATGATCTGATAAGGGAAATTAACACCTTTTTCCTTCATGGCTTTTTTCACCTCTCTAGTGCATTTTTGCTCCTTAGTGCAAAATAATGCCAGCACTTCATCCAAGCTGCCCAGCTACAGCTTCTAAGAGCAAGCAAGAGAAGAAATTCTCTTTGAAGTTATAAAGGAGCCAAGGCCAAAAAAGTCAGAAGGATGAAAAAAAAAATTTATGTTCATTTTTTCACTGCTGCACTTACTGCTAAGACAACACTTTGCAGGAAGGTGTCTTCTGTACCCTGCATTGATGGGTTCCAAGGCATTCTGGAATTTTTCCCAGGAGAATTTTAGAATTTGGAGACTACACAGCCTCTCTGGGCCCTTGTTCCAGTGTTTTAGCCACTTTAAAAAAATAAATAATAAAAAAAAAAAAATCAAACAACATGCCACATATCACAAAAAAACCAACAAACACTTCTTAATATCTAACTGGATTTTTTAGGTTGCAACTTAAGTCCATTGTCTCTTGTTCTACTCCTCCATATCCCCAAGAACTTTGATTGTCTCCTCCACATCCTCTATATTAGACAGCTGAAGACAACCCTAAGGTTTCACTTTTGCCCTCTATTCTCTTGGCTGAAGCAATCCAAGTCTCACTCTCTCCCCATATGCCATAATCTCCAGGCTTCTGACCAGCTTGGTAGCCTGCGCTGGCCTTGCTCCAGTTCAATGTCTGTCTTGTACTGGTGAGCCCCCAAGCTGCAAACATCACTGTAAAAGTAGTCTCGGAAGTGCCAAAGGGCAAAGCTACACTCTTGCTACAGCAGCCAATAGGATAGTTGGTCTCCTTTAATCCTTGACTTCTGCATGTTCAGCTCCCTGTCCACCAGGCCCAAGAGGTCACATATAGTCTGGATGATTTCTCTTGTTTTGGGTAAAAAGCAAGCATTCCCTACCTACAATCGGCTTTATTACATGGGGTCAGGCCCAACTATTTCTCTGTTTCTCCATGCCGCTATCGAAGACATTCACAGCTACCCCTTACCCCAACACCTGACAAACTACCACGCATTTCTAGACTGTGCAGGTAAAAGTCAAGCAAAGACTTTGCATTCCCAGAGGAAAAACTGTCCCTTTCTCTCTTGTTGCCTCTTACCCACACAGCAGTCTCTTCATGTTTCCTCTTTCTGGAATTATTTTTCTGGAATTTTCTGGAATGGGATTTCTGGAATCTTGGGGGTTTTTTTTAATATTTTATTAAAATATATTTCTGCCTGGTCACCACAGATGAGAAAGGTAATTGGGCCATTTATTAATCCTTTCCAGATTTTGCAATTGTAGGAGATGAGCAGAACCAGTTACTGGTTGGTCAGTCAAAGGAACTACCAACATAGTACTCATTCATTAATTTTGTGTTTCAGAGCAATTACAAAGAATTAAAGCATGCAAACGCAGCTAGACTGAACACTATTTCTCCCCCTCTCTGCCTGAAATATTTTTTAAAGATATTTTAAGCATTAATAGCAATTTTTGCCAATTTATCTGACCTACGGTATAGGCTTATCAAAGAATCACCAGGTTGGAAGAGACACACTGGATCATCAAGTCCAACAATTCCTATCAAACACTAAACCATTCCCCTCAGCACACCTTGTCCACTCATCCATTAAACATCTCCAGGGAAGGTGACTCAATTGTTCAGCCTAAAGGTTTCCTAATGTTCAGCCTAAACCTCCCCTGGCGGAGCTTGAGGCCATTCCCTCTTGCCCTGTCCCCTGTCACTTGGGAGAAGAGGCCAGCACCCTCCTCTGTACAACCTCATTTCAGGTAGATGTAGAGAGCAATGAGGTCTCCCCTCAGCCTCCTCTTCTCCAGGCTAAACAACCACTCAATCTCCTCTAAAGCTTAAAAAACTTACCCAGGTTCTCAAATTTTTACTGACAATTCCTTTGGGGTTTTTTAAGTCCTTGAAATCACCAGTGAGCCTATCACGACTCCCAGATAACCAATCCATCGTTGAATCCTCCATGCTCCTCTTTCCTCTTATAGCCCTAGTAACACTTCAAGATTCTCATCAACACTTAAACCTACATCAAATCTTTCCCATTCTTTCCCTCCCTGCTACACTCATAGCCAAGGGAAAATTGTGCTAACGAGACTTGACAGTTCACAACTGAAAGTAACACCAGCAAGCAAAGAGTGGAGAAGAAAGTCTTCTCTCCAAAGGGAGACTTCTGTTTGTTGAGAGACAGCAAACTCAGACGTGCAGGCAGGACACATTAACCTTGCTTGAGGTCCAGTACATGTTGTTACCTAAGGTTTGTTCTTTTGGATACCCATTGCATTCTTCATTGCATATTTGTAGACATCTTGAGGCTCCCGATACCCTTTGAGTAAAGGGCCTCAGAGAAAATAAGGTGCAGAACAGTGAGTGGTGCTACTACATCAAAGCCTCCAGACCATAAAAGGAGAGGTGACAGTTTACAAAAATGGATGACAGGATATGCAAGTAGAAAAATGCATTCAGGAACATGTCAGGCCAGAGTTTGCAGTAAGCCACTTTCTACTGTCTAGAGTCAAGTCCCTGGAGGGGCTACTGGATACACAATTTCTTTTATAAATGCAGTCTTTTTTCTAAACCACTATTAAATATTTTAAAAATCAGCCTATTCCTAACTCCTGCTGTTGCATTTATATTTTACATCTTATTTTATAACAAAAAATTATGAAGATTATCAGCACATACCTCCTTTCCTTTTTTGAATTTTCATGAGCTACAGTCCTAAAAAGGGGTTTTTACACACAAAAATTTCACACACATTAAAAGACAATGGAAGGTGCTTAGGCTGCACACAACTGGTTTGTGGTACACTGGGAAAAACACATGAATGGATTAATTTCCAATGACATGTTCGTACTCCCAGCCCAAAAAAGGTTTGATATATGGTACATAGAAACTGTGACATTTTCGGAAAGAAATGTCAAGTTAATTCTAAAGGTATTCTTCTCTTTACTGATGCTCAGTATCTTTGTGTTCATGGTGACTAAAGAGCCTAGCTTTCATATACGTGTCCCAGAGCTATATATTATACTTTCAGCTCCAATATCTGACAATTTACAAGAAAGGTTTTCACACATAGCATATTAGAATATATGATGTTTGATGTGACAGAAAGCTTTTCTGCTTGCTTGTCAGGCTTTTCTTGCCTAAATCCGTTGGGCTTTCACTCACCTTTAGGTATGTAATAAAACTACTCCCACAGTTATGCCTTAATCAGGCAACCTTTGACATCACTGCGACTACAGACATTTAGGCAAGACAAACGTCCCATTCACCACTTTCTTGTATGTTACCTTCAGTTGCAGTTTTTTGTATCTAGCTTTTAATATCAGCTGCTGAATTCCTCTCAGTTTGTATCTACAGAGAGAATGACAAATACAGTTACCATTCTAAAAATAATAAACACATCAGTTCCACAAATAAGCTGATGGTACTAACCAAATTCCATTAGAAGAACTAGATGAAGCAGCCCTTTTATATATGATACCCACAACAAAAATACTACTGTACAAGGGAAGCATCTTCCATTTCAAATTCTTACTTCAAGAATTCAAGAATTTTTAGAGTGTATCCAATTCTTGACACTGCTGTCACTAACTTTCCTTTTCTTCGGCGAAATTCACACACTTTAGTGTACTACCCATTTAGTGCAATTAATAAGACTCCATTAGTTTTGTCTCATGCAACAGCAGTAGACATTTCTGTGATATTTCCCTTTATAAATCTTGCTGACCTCTTTGAGGAGTGAAGGAAAACATTTATATCTGAACATAGTATTAACTTGCATTCAATCCAATAAATTAGTTCTATTTTCTTTCATTTCCCTAATCTTTTGTGTTAATCAAGCAAGTTCTGTTCTTAAGGTCAGAAATATTATGTTTATTTGCTTCTGTTGGGCATTTACCACAAATTTCTATCAAAAAAATCTAACTACTACATTGAAAAAAGATCCTACTACAACATCCATACACGTCTATTTATGTAGTTAAAATGTAATTTTCCAAATGGTTTCAGACATAAGGCCTTTTCAAAAATGTTATACTCTACCAGTATATTAAAATGCCATTTTGTTCAATACAACAAATGTGTATAGCAAATGGTGGGCAGTGAAAAGGAAGTAAAAACGTCTCAATTTCTCTTGAAATTACAAGAGACCCAACTCAAACATTGTGCTTTTCTATCCATCAGTGCACTCAATTTAAGTAAGTTCAGCTCAGTACCCAAATCCTCTTTATAACCCTAGCTATGAGAAGCTTCTTCATCACATACAGCCTCCATCCCAATCTCTATCCATTTCCTCTTTCTAAAGAAAACCTGTTATTTGTCAATCCTTTCTTAAGTTTAAAACACAGCTCAAACTCATTGAGCAATCTTTCTAGCTAGAACAGACACAGAAATACTTCTAAAAGCAGGCAGATTCTCCTGTCCTCCTCATCAAGCTGGGCCACTGAAGCATTTAGGAAATGTGCTCCCACTATGCTGACAGACTATGGGAAACATGCAGGTGATGCATCCTGCACAGTATATTAGGCAATTAGGCAACATAGAGAAGTAAAAGCTGAGCCACACAAAACCAGGTACTACTATCATGAGAGGAGTGGCAGATTTTAACAAAGGCCTACCCCTCCACCACACTACAAATTTTTTCCTGACTCAGACAGGCTCCAGCAATGGGTGACTTACTTCAAAATGTTTTTCACAGAGTCTCTGCTTCCAACAGCTTTACCATTGCCCGTACTATTTCAGATGTGCTGCTTTTTCACTCCCTTTCAAGATGTTGATGGCCAACTCTAAGAATGCAAAAGGGCTAACTTTTTCTTGATTTTATGCAGGCTTTATTGAAAGGTTCTTCGTCAGTTCAGGAAGGAGTTCTTTTGAGCTGTTTTAATCAGCACAGACACTTCAAGAGCAACTGACAGAATTGCCTGTAGCACTAGGTAAATTAGGGGCGGATTGCACCACTTCAGATTACAGTTCCACTATAAATTCCCATCTGGGCTGGCATTTCCTCTAAAATAATATCAGAAGATAGAAACACCAAAAAATAACTTCGGTTGCTTCCATCTTCATTGTAAGGGATTCTCCATAACACACTTTT